>CM029603.1:14632234-15321846 GCA_017311375.1 Mytilus coruscus
AAAGGTATATTTGGTTGTTTAGTAGAGCTAATATACAATCAGACATAGGATGAACCTGAGACCTAATAAAGGTATATTTGGTTGTTTAGTAGAGCTAATATACAATCAGACATAGGATGAATCTGAGACCTAACAAAGGTATTTTTTATTGTTTAATAGAGCTAATATACAATCAGTCATAGGATGAATCTGAGACCTAATAAAGGTATATTTGGTTGTTTAGTAGAGCTAATATACAATCAGTCATAGAATGAACCTGAGACCTAATAAAGGTATATTTGGTTGTTTAGTAGAACTAATATAAAACCAGTCATATAGGATGAACCTGAGACCTAATAAAGGTATATTTGTTTGTTTAGTAGAGCTAATATACAATCAGACATAGGATGAATCTGAGACCTGTTTAATATATAATAGACAAAAACAAGGTATATTAAAATTAAAGTTTTTTGTTGTATGATTTGCTATCTTGTCTTTAATCATAAACACTATTTGGATATACATAGAAACATGAATATTATTTGCATTTTATTTTCCGAAATTGAATTAACTCTATTACTTAAATATATCAGGTGGCGCTGAACCAGAGATAGATGAAGATTTAGCAGAGAGAATGTCTGCCATGAGACGACCAGATGAATCAGACATGGATTATTTTGAGCGTCGTTATCAAGAGAGAGTAAGTTCTATTAACATGTCATATAAATAAGTGAAAAAGAAAACTCAAACTTATTTTGTTTAATATTTTGCCTTTTTGTAATTTCTATCAGATATGCAATATCAACAATTTCGTAAAAATCTAATACGATCACAAGAAATTGATTTAATTAGAAAAGAATGATAAAACAGTTGTTCTTCTTAATTTTTCTTTACTTTGTAATAAATAAAGATGTTTCAAATCTAAATTCCTATTTATGAATTGTGAACAACTTTTGAAAAAAAAATAAAAGGAAATAGTAAGGTTTGTGGTAGAATGAACCTCTCTTCTCGTTAAAAATATGATATTGGTGTACTAGATAAAATCTGGTGTACTAGATAAAATCTGGTGTACTAGATAAAATATGATATTGGTGTACTAGATAAAATATGATATTGGTGTACTAGAAAATCTGGTGTACTAGATAAAATCTGGTGTACTAGATAAAATCTGGTGTACTAGATAAAATCTGCTATGTTTAAAATATTTAAAAAAATGTTTTGCAGCAAAAGGCTGAGAGGGAAAGATCTCGTGCCAGAGTTGTAGCAGCAAGATCAAAACCAGCCATTGGAAAAAGAACAACTCCAGCAACTAATTCTAAGTCAAAGTAAACTGAAATTATACTCAATTCATTTTATCTGTCTCAAATTCAAGACTGTGATATTCTAAGGCATACCTTAAATTGAAATATTTTGATGAATAGATATTTTGGCAGTTTGACCACAAAGTAGTGATTAAATTTTAGTATTTCAAGTTTTTGCACTATGTGTTTGATTTTTTCACTTGTGGAAACAATTCTTATGAAAGTTATGTCTTAATTAGTTTAGGGAGACTTGTTAATATGTTAAATATATATATAAAAATATATATTTTTTTACCCCAGCAAACAAAGTTTTGGGGTCATATAGGAATCACCCTGTCCTCCCTTCATCTGTCTATCTGTCCATGTGCCTTGAAAGCACATCTCCTAAATGGTTGGACAGATATTGATGAAACTTGACACAATAGTAGAACACTACCCAAGGAAAGTAATGTCATCTTGGTCCTACACTTTGCCAGGGGAGTTAATACAAATTTTCTTCCTTCAATATTGCATTAAGTGGTCATAGTCTCTCATAAGTTCAGCCCTCTGGAATGACTGGATAGATGAAATTTAATGCATTTGCAGAACACTACTTGTTCCAACGTGTACAAGGGTAGATAATCAAGTTTACTTACCTCAATATACTAATAGTATTGTCAGTAAAGGGGTATCCTTTTATGAGTTCACTCTAAAATCTAGTTTGTTTTGACTTAAATACAATAGAAATCATCACAGTGAACACTTTTGTTGTTGAATTTATCATTTAACTTTACATTTTAACTTATTGTTTCTGATTTTGCACATTAATCAGACCAAAATATTATCACAGCCAAAATATCCATACTTGTGTTATTCAATTTAAGTAAGATGTGAATAGTTACCATGTTTTTTACACATATACAGCTGTTTTTTTAAATGTCAGTATTGGTACATTTTAAAAATTGTTCTTTGATGTATGTTGTCAGAAAGTGATTTTACAGTAGAACAAATTTACTTCACTGTTTACAGGAAGGTGTCCACTTTTTTGTGTCCTTGTTATCGCAAAAAGGTTAAAATAATTTATTCAGAATTATGTTTATGGATAATTAAAAGGGTTATTTAGCATAAGTGCTGAAATTTCATTGTGGTTTCTCTTTTAACATTTTCGATACTGAAGAAAAGACCCAAAATCTGCACTTGACTAGACTAAAAGTTAAGATTTCAGTTACAATTGGGAAGGGACATACTTTTACATGCATGTTTCTTATTACTTTTATCTATAATCAAATTTTGATGCCACTTTTAATTGGATACACTTGAAGTGTTCTTTTAAATCCACAATTGATAATACCAAAGTACTCTAAATGTGTTATTCATCTGCTTCCTCCAATATTATACACTCATTTTTGAAAAAAATAATAGTAATATATTTTAAATCCACATTTTATTAGATGCTTACATTTATTTACTGGATGTGCTAATATATCACACAGAAACTTAATTTGTAGTCATTAAGTCTAAAAAAAGGACCAAAATTTGGTTATGCAGTCTTATACTTATGGTTAATTTTTTTTTATTAAGATTGTCTATCAGTATTTTGTTTGTTTGTTACTTTTACATTAAAATATTTATGTTTTCAAATAAATGAAAATAACAGAAATGAAGTGTATTTATACCCCAAGCAACGAGTTGCGGAGGGTATAATGTTTTTGATCCGTCCGTCCGTCCGTCAGTCCGTCCGTCCGTCAGTCAGTCCGTCAGTCCTGTTTCTTGTCATCGCAACTCCTCTCAAACCACACAACAGAATTTCACGAAACCTTTTTAGATAATAAGGACATACTATGTAGTTGTGCATATCGACAGGAAATTACGATTCAATTTTTTTTCCAGGAGTTACGCCCCTTTGAACTTATTTGCCCAATATACTACTGCAACCTTTTGTCATCGCAACTCCTCTCAAACCACACAACAGAATTTCATGAAACCTTTTCAGATAATATACCCCACGCAACGAGTTGCGGAGGGTATAATGTTTTTGACCTGTCCGTCCGTCAGTCCGTCCGTCAGTCCTGTTTCTTGTCATCGCAACTCCTCTCAAACCACACAACAGAATTTCACGAAACCTTTTTAGGTAATAAGGACATACTATGTAGTTGTGCATATCAACAGGAAATTACGATTCAATTTTTTTTCCAGGAGTTACGCCCCTTTGAACTTATTTGCCCAATATACTACTGCAACCTTTTGTCATCGCAACTCCTCTCAAACCACACAACAGAATTTCATGAAACCTTTTCAGATAATATACCCCACGCAACGAGTTGCGGAGGGTATAATGTTTTTGACCCGTCCGTCCGTCCGTCCGTCCGTCCGTCCGTTCGTCAGTCCTGTTTCTTGTCATCGCAACTCCTCTCAAACCACACAACAGAATTTCACGAAACCTTTTTAGATAATAAGGACATACTATGTAGTTGTGCATATCGACAGGAAATTACGATTCAATTTTTTTTCCAGGAGTTACGCCCCTTTGAACTTATTGGCCCAATATACTACTGCAACCTTTTGTCATCGCAACTCCTCTCAAACCACACAACAGAATTTCATGAAACCTTTTCAGATAATAAGGACATACTATGTAGATGTGCATATCGACAGGAAATTACTATTCAATTTTTTTCCAGGAGTTACGCCTTTGAACTTATTTGCCCAATATACTACTGCAACCTTTTGTCATCGCAACTCCTCTCAAACCACACAACAGAATTTCATGAAAACTTTTCAGATAATAAGGACATACTACGTAGATGTGCATATCGACAGGAAATTACGATTCAATTTTTTTCCAGGAGTTACGCCTTTGAACTTATTTGCCCAATAAACTACTGCAACCTTTTGTCATCGCAACTCCTCTCAAACCACACAACAGAATTTCATGAAAACTTTTCAGATAATAAGGACATACTACGTAGATGTGCATATCGACAGGAAATTACGATTCAATTTTTTTCCAGGAGTTACGCCCCTTTGAACTTATTTGCCCAATATACTTCTGCAACCTTTGTCATCGCAACTCCTCTCAAACCACACAACAGAATTTCATGAAACCTTTTCAGATAATAAGGACATACTACGTAGATGTGCATATTGACAGGAAATTACGATTCAATTTTTTTTTCCAGGAGTTACGCCCCTTTGAACTTATTTGCTTCAATGTACTTCTGCAACAGTTTGTCATCGCAACTCCTCTCAAACCACACAACAGAATTTCATGAAACTGTGTACATAATATGGACATACTATGTAGATGTGCATATTGACTGGAAATTATGATTCAATTCCTGATGAAGGTAAATCCAAACTCCAAGGAAAATTCAAACGGAAAGTCCCTTAACAAATGGCAAAATCAAAAGCTCAAAACATTAAATGAATGGAAAACAACTGTCATATTCCTGATTTGGTACAGGCATTTCCTTATGTAGAAAACGGTGGATTAAACCTGGTTTTATAGCTAGCTAAAGCTCTCACTTGCATAACAAACAGTCATTATTCACCTGACTATCTCATTGGAAAAAAATAAGAAACAATACATACATTTAGACAACGACAGGGCACAACAAACCTGACTATCTCATTGGAAAAAAAACCAAGAACCAAAATACATACATTTAAACAACCACAGAGCAAAACAAAAAATCAAATAGAAGACTTGGCAGGTAAATCTACACACAAATACAGGGAAACACTATAACCTCCACACAACAAGAGAGACAAAGTTTGTAAATATAATTGAAAAGAAAGGATATGATGTATTAATTAAAAATTTCCTACAATAATTGAAAAATGCAATGCAAAGGAACAAATGCTTTTATTGTTTTCCTTCATCTCAAAGTCACAATAAGGGCTTTACCATTGAGATGGAGTTCATACCTCAATTTCAAGACCGCCACTACCACTGTATTAAGAGCAATTATTTACCAAATGATGATAACCTACATTTGTGAATATAAGTTACAGATGTAGAGTAATATAAAGAAATAACATAATATAATTGGCAAAGAACTTTAAAAAACACTGCCGTTATTAGCCTCTCATTGTAAAAATCAGAGCCAAAACAAACACTGATACAGCCATGAGGTACATCAAAATTTTTGTTGATTACCGTGCAGGAAATTATGTTAGGATAGGAGAAGTAATCCGGAATAACTGCTTAACACTTATGGTAAACATATATGCCAATCGAAGAGTAGAAGGTGAGGCAGGACACTGAAGCCCATCTTTCTTATGCATTAAAGGAGAATTTAAGAGAAGACAATTTTCCCCTAAAACTAGATTATCAGATGTGCGTATTCAAAAGACAGTGTACTTTCACAATGACAATTTGCTAAAAGTTTGACTCAATTGCAGTTTTAAATCATCTTGATACTGATAACAAATTCTAACTTATGACTAGTTTAAATCTCACAAATCGACTAAGAAGATACATATCAAGGTAACAAACAAAAAATGAGGTAATCGCATCAACTCCAAAAGGAGTGAGAACGGGTATACCAACAGGGTAAGCGTCACTTTCTACCCGCCATGCGTATCAACACTCAGTTAACATGTCACAATCAGATTAGGACATCATCGGTAAAATTACAGATCAGACGAATATTTCGATATTAAAAAATCTAAGACCGCCAAAACACACCGCTATTGTGATTGAGAATGATACACAGACACAAAGTATTGGCCAACCAATTCGTGTTGGTGATCATAAAACCTGTGAAGTGTTGATTTCAGTCGTTCTTCCGCATTACTTTATTGGAGAAGTTTTTGTGTAAGGAGCACATCCTTGTTAATAAAGTCCGTATAAAGTAAACATGGACGAGCATAACGTTCTAATTGAGATATATAAACACCATATATACGATGGAAAAGAGGTTATGTTACTGCTGAGAAATGGGAAGTTGGAAATTGGAAAATTGAAATCTACACGTTTGTCATAGATTTTAGTTTGAAACCGTCCATCTGTGTCAATATCGTAGGAAAAACATTAAGATATAAAGCAGACCTTCCAGTTTCGATAATATCCTTAACGTGTTGTTTTCAATTTTTTACATCACTGGGTCGATACCTCTGCTGGTGGACTATCAGTCCCCGAGGGTATCATCAGCTCAGTAGTCAGTACTTCGGTACTGACATGATTTATAACAAAATTGTCCGTTTATAAATTTTGAAATTATAAAGAAACTAAGGTTTCAACTCCCTCAGGCAAAGTTGACCTTAGATGGATTTGGCTATTTGTTTTAGGTATTTTTGTCATAAAGCTCTTCAACTGTTTCGGTACTTACACATCCCATGGATTTCAAATGTTTGGCTGTGAGCGTTCCTGATGAAGGTAAATCCAGAAAAGCGCTTCGGACGCATGAAATTATTAAACGTGTTGTTTTCAATTTTTTACATCACTGGGTCGATACCTCTGCTGGTGGACTATCAGTCCCCGAGGGTATCATCAGCTCAGTAGTCAGTACTTCGGTACTGACATGATTTATAACAAAATTTTCTAAAATTGTCCGTTTATAAATTTTGAAATTATAAAGAAACTAAGGTTTCAACTCCCTCAGGCAAAGTTGACCTTAGATTGATTTGGCTATTTGTTTTAGGTATTTTTGTCATATAGCTCTTCAACTGTTTCGGTACTTACACATCCCTCGGATTTCAAATGTTTGGCTGTGAGCGTTCCTGATGAAGGTAAATCCAGAAAAGCGCTTCGGACGCATGAAATTATTAAACGTGTTGTTTTCAATTTTTTTTCTTAACCTCAAGTTCACTGGGATATATAAAGGCAACAGAAGTATACCGGTGTTCAAAAGTCATAAATAGATTGAGAGAAAACAAAATATGAGAACATCATCAATATACAGGTATTTGAAAGTGAAATGTAAGAACGTAGGAAAACGTTTTTTCTTTGTGTCTTTGAAAGGTTCTGAATGAACTATGCTTTAAATGAGTACAAAAACAAGTCGACTAGTAGGTGCTCATAATAAGTACGACTTTCTATTGATATATCAATCCACCGTTTTAACAAATATGTTGTCAATAAAAAAAAGTCCAGTATTTTGATGATCACATCTTCGATATATTGGTTGTCTTTTAGAAAGTTCTGTATGCATTCTGCTCAATATTAGTACAAGTTAGTAACCATTGAAATTACAAATTGTCTGGTAAAATATCAATCTGCTAAACTAAACAGTGTGTTGTTGATTAGATTGGTTTTATCGGAAACCACGTTAAGAACTAATTACTTTATAAAATTTTATAATGATAGAAGTTTTCATACCCAAGTCAAACTTTTTTCAAACGAATCTTGCTAATATTAAAGTAGGTGGTCAACATTTTCAATTGCATGACACAGAAATTCAATCACATGGATTGGACGGTAATGTTTTTTTTCTTTAATACATTGTGTTAGCTTCATACTAACACATATTCACTAACAGTAAGGTGAATTAGAGGCAACAGTAATTTACCGATATTCAAATCACATACATCCTTCAAGAATATACAAATCAAGGTAACAACAAAAAGTAAGGAATCGCATGAACTGCAAATGGAGCGAAACTAGTTGCGTCTATATATCATACATCACCTTCCATGCGTAGCCATACTGATATTGTCACTATCGGGAATACAACACAATCTGTAAATTTACTGATTAGAACCTCATAAGATGTTTTCAATTATCTTTTTGTCTTTGAGAAGGTTCTGTATGAATTCTGTTTCATATCTGTGCAAATACAAGCCGACCAGAAAGGGTGTACACTTAGCACCCAGTGGAATACCGACTCTGTTGGAACATCAATCTACCAAACTTAACAAATGATGTCGACCAAAAAGCCCAGATTTTGATGATTTCAAGAAGGTAAGCGTCTCAAGCTATGCATTCATCACCCGCCATGTGAAATAACACTCGTCAAAATATCACAATCGGGAAAAAGACGAAATCGGTAACTTTACTGAACAGACAACTATTCTGCTAAGTAAAAATCTCAGACCGCGAAAACATGACACTTAAGAGTGAAGGCACAGACACATTGTATCGGTCTACCAAGTGGAGCAGTAATTGTGTCAGGATAATTGAGTCCGTACGTACAAGGTAAACGTGCACGGGCTTAACGTTTTAATGGAGATATCTAGACGCCATATGATGGAACAGAAGGTTGTTACTGCTATAAAATCAGAAGTTGACCTTTTGATGATATCATCTTCGGTGTGTTTGTTGTTGAAATGTGTTGGGTTCTTCGAAAGATTTTTCATGACCTAAAGCAAGGAATTTGTATCTACGATTCCAATTTATGTAGAAAAAGCACTGTTTAATGAAAAGATTTAGTTCATCTTCTAGTTTAGCATGAGACATAGTTGTGTAGAGGGTAGAACACATTTATATAAACTTGAACTTGACTGTAATTTGATAAAACATTTTAGCAAATTAGTAGTGTGAGAGAACAAAGCCTTTCGAATGTGTACAATGATAAAAGGAGACGAGGGCTCAAGTCAATAAGACAGCAAATTATATATATAGCAGAATAAATATATTTACTTGATAATTATTTTACTTTCATTATTTGAGACGACCTATAATGCTCCTAATCATATTCATACCTTACTACAAACAGTACGACATTCCGTCTTTGTGTTTCCAAGGATACAAGAATATAATTTTGGTCATTATATAACATTAATGTTTTATATCAACAGGATAATAAAAATTAAAAATCTGTAGTTAAAAATCTTCTAAATTTACACAAATTGTAAAGGTTTATCCAGGACCTGACGAAACATGAAAAGGAGAAACCAAATATGGAATTCATTAAGGATATATAATTATGTTACTGAAAGAAATAGTTATCGGAAGGACCTGACCAATCTCGAAACAAAAGAGAAACCGAGTTTAATTGTCAATATCGATTCAATTTCCAAAACGTAGTGTCGAAATTGACTGGACTCGTGAAATAATACTCATAAAACATTTTCTATTTTTCAAAGTGCTCGATATTTTGCATAAAGGTTTTAGAATAGGAAACCAAAACGAAAAATTTGAAATATCTCTGCAAATGTTGTCCATGAGTGCACCTGACAAAATTATTTTAGAAACAGATGTTGTGACCATTGAAATCGTTACAACACGTATTACAATTTGATCGCGGTATTTCTTCTGTGTAAATGTCAGTCTCTAGGTTACCATCTAATCAGTAGCCAATTATTTGGTACGAGGATGATTTAATTGATACCTTTTAATATAAATCATCAGTATATAATTTTGATAACTAATGCTGCAACTCTCTTAGACAAAAATGACATTTCGATGTTCAGGCAGTTCTATGACTTTTTTGTAAATAATTGTCGTCTATATCGCACCTGTTAGATATAATGATCACAGAAACGTGTTCCTGCACATTTTAATTGATATCATAAGTGTATGCTTCTAGCATAGAGTCTTTGTGTTTATATGAATAATGTAATGTTGCCAAACTGAGTTTGCACCTCCGTTGCCATAGTTGGCGTTATACGATTCTGACTGTTGAATGTGTAGGTGATTATCCCAATTAACGTTTTAAGTACATGCCTTATCATTGTGTGGACTGAAGCTTATCTGAGGAAGGTTTTTCTCAAGAACACGTGTCTTGTGCACTGAAATTTGTTCCATGCAGATCATGGTCATATATTATCAAGGTCGTTCAATATTCCTAAGTGCGTTAGGAGTTCATATTTCTAATAGTTAAAGATGTTTTCTTTCGATAATTGTATCTCTTTCTTTTTAATATACAGGGAAAATTTAATGCACTAGATTTCCTATTTGTGAAAAATAAACCGTAGACAATAAAAAATAGAACAAAGTAAAGAAACAAAATGAAAAAAAAAACCTTAATTTCCCCTTAAAATCTCATTTCATCAATAACACTACATTTTTTACATGTATAATTATGATTAAGTTTGGCGTTTGATGTGTACAGCTTCTGTGTAAAATGAAAAATAACATTTCTTAAATTTAAACCTATACCAATGTATTTCTTACTAAATGACGCTCAAACAAATGATTAAAAAAAAATAAACATTCAAAACAAAATAGGATATCAGTCATTTTCAGGACCCAGCATCTTACAAACAAATGAAATGATAATGGAAATGGAATAAACAAGAAGGAAAGTGTAAAAGTGCTTCTGTAAGATAATGCTGTATCAATAAGTTATGTACAAACACATTGGAGAACTAAATATGCATGAAACATTAAAAACCCAACAGATCGTGACGCTCATTATTCACCGAAAGTGAAGTATATAACTGTATTGAAATATTGAAGTATTCAGCCTTAGATTCCTTTCTACATGGCCAAAATTGAAACAAAATGTCATGAGGTTTTGAAGTCAGGTTTGTTATCATGCCTAGGTCCTAAATCAATCTACCACAAGGGACGATAACACAGTAATAGACAAGGCCTCTACGCATAATGCAACCTAGTTTTATAGGTAAGAAAACAAACAATTGTTTCTATGAACGATAATGTTGTTGATAATTCATTGCTCATAAAATAGAACGAATATTGATAAAGAAAATACATGATTACTTATTCCATTGTAAATAATGCAATTTTCGTGTTCTGTGTTGAATAGAGATAGGAAACGGGGTATTTTTAAAATAAACAACAAAAAACCAAAGAGCAGAAAAAACCCAAGCCCACCAATGGATCGTTAACGCAGCGAGAAAATCATGCACCCGGAGACGGCCCAGCAGGCATTTCAACGTTGAAACAACGTTGAATCAACGTTGATCTGTAACGTTGAAAAGACGTTGAAATAACAGTTGGTTTTGAAAGTTGACACAACGTTGAATATCTGACGTTGAAACAACGTTGTATTTTCAACATTGTATCAACGTTGATTTTTGATTGAATATAGGTTGAAACTTAACATTGAAGCAACGTCACCCTAATATTGCAACAACATTCTTTCATGTTGAAATAAGCAATGTGTTGCTTGTTGTTGGTTCATCTGTCACATGTGTTTGTCGTTACAAATTTAGGCGGTTGGTTTTCTCGTTTGAATTGATTATTGAAGGGTTTATTGTGTCCGGGTCTTCTATTGCGGACTATACGGTGTGGTGTGAGCTTATTGTTGAAGTCCGTTTAGTGACCTCCAGGTCAATTGGACTCTGGCGGATATTTGTCTCATTGGAAATCATACCACATCTTCCTATATCTATAAAGTTAGTAACCACACAAGATATTGAAGCCATATGACTCTACAGAGGACATCAGCAAGATTTGAAAAAACCAGTACAACAGATGTCAAGTTATGACAAAAGCTAAATTAAATATAGCCAAAAGGTGATCTGGTAAATGAACATGATGAATACAAATAATCTCTTAATTAATTTTATTATTTTCGTGAAAATGAATTGTAGTCTCTAAACTCCTCCAACCATTTCTGGTGCACAATCCTTCTTTAATTCAGCTTCTGTTATCTTTGTGTAGACCTCCATTACTCTTCCTGAAAAACAAACACAAATAATATTTTGTAAACATGACTTAGCAATTACGTAGAACGTCAAAGGCAGGGAATAAAATGTTATATAGGCCAGGTTTTTAAATAATTTACTGGTTTACATAATATCGGATCCGTTTTACCATTTTTTCGCTCCTGTACATGTACAATGTAGCAATGCCGCCTATCTCGAGCACCACGATCTATTGTTCAAATGCCACCTATTTCGAGCACCAGGATCTATTGTAACAATGCCACCCATCTCAAGCACCAGGATCTATTGCAACAATGCCACCCATCTTGAGCACCACGATCTATTGTAACAATGCCACCCATCTCGAGCACCAGGATCTATTGTAACAATGCCACCCATCTCGAGCACCAGGATCTATTGTTAAAATGCCACCTACCTCGAGCACCAGGATCTATTGTACAAATGCCACCCATCTCGAGCACCAGGATCTATTGTAACAATGCCACCCATCTCGAGCACCAGGATCTATTGTAACAATGCCACTCATCTTGAGCACCAGGATCTATTGTTAAAATGTCACCCATCTCAAGCACCACGATCTATTGTAACAATGCCACCCATCTCGAGCACCAGGATCTATTGTAACAATGCCACCCATCTCGAGCACCAGAATCTATTATTACAATGCCACCCATCTCGAGCACCAGGATTATTGTTAAAACGCCATCTATTTCCAGCACCAGGATCTATTGTAACAATGCCACCCATCTTGAATACCAAGATCTATTGTAACAATGCCACCCATCTCGAACACCAGGATGTATTGTAACAATACCACCTGTCTTATTGATTGCAGAGGTTATGTTTTAAATTTGATATGCATTAAAAAAATATTAATCCAAATCAAATCAAATCAAATCAAATGTCTTTACTAGTATTCCTAGTTAAAGGGCTCATATAGAGCATATAAATCAATACAAATCACAAAGTTCACACGAACAACACAGGCAATCCAGCATACGTACTGATTATTGATAATCAAAAATTTTAAAAATTTTAAAAATACATACCTTGACAGCTATTACTTTTATCCTTAAATCTTTCTTTCTTAAGTTACTGATCTGTCCCTTTCTTAAGTTACTGTTCTGTCTCTAATACCTGTGCAAAAATAAGAATAACATCGATCATCATCGCCAAGCAATATTTTAAATTGTAAAATTCGATTGAAGAATAAAAGAAATCATTAACAATTTCAGAGCATAGTTGACAATAATTAAAATAATGTGATAGTGGATGACGGGTTAAAATTTTAGATAATAAAGGATGAGATGATAATCTCACTTTTCAAAAGTTCCTTGTCTTTAACAAATCAGCAGTAAAGAACCAAAATAAACTGTATGTAGGATCATGTAGGCTGAATATGCTGTTTCAGATTATAGTACATATTTATATAGAAGTGCAGTCATAAACTGGAACATACAACAAAAAGACGATGTACACACTGAAGTCAGTAAATATATCTCTACAACATACAATATGGCGAGATTTTCAAAATATTACACGTTTGTGCATTTATAATCTCCCAATGTTAACATCACACAATTAATACAGCAACGGATAATAATTTAAGGAAACACTTACATTTCTATGAATTATTCTTTGCTGAAAACAGTCCTAAATACTGTCCAGGAAAATTGTACAGTCTCCTGTGTTTATATCACACTTGATGATCCCTGCCGCGTTTGAAAAAGGCAGTAGGCACACACGTGCGGTCATACATTAATCAGCATCATGTCACGTGATAATTTTATCAATAGATTATTGGGAGTGCTAATCCTCGTGTATCTGCTGTGTATATGCCGCACTTTCTTCACATGCTGTGTCTTATCTATGATTAAAATATTTCCGGATAATAACAAATTAGTTCGATGAATGATAATTTATATTTTGTATACTTTTATGATTTTAATAAACGTCCCGGTTAGACGTCGGTTTGAGCTTATATTTCTTTGGAAAATTCTTAATTTTACTAGATATTGTACAAAAAATTAAAAGGCAACCCTGATTACAATTTTCCATAGCAAAATCCTTATTTGTGAACTTTTGTTGATGCAACAACAAACGATGTACAACTATAATGATTCCCTTTAACACTGATGGTGAATAATTTTTACATCTTTTTTCGACGAACTTCCATCGTCGACATATCAACCAACATTAAACGTTGAAACAACATATTTATTTCAACCTAACTTCAACATTAAAATTCAACTAAAATTCAACGTTGAAACAACTTACTTTCTGCAACATAACTTCGACGTTGCTGTTACAACGTTGAAACAACGTTGAAGCAACGTCATGACAAAATATCAACCACATTTCAACGTTGAAATGACGTTGCGTGCCGGGTGGGGGCTTCAGCTGGCCCCTGAATAATATGTATACTAGTTCAGTATTTTGTTTGTATGCTCTCAAACACTTTATATTTTTGAGATTCCAAATATTTGGTCTCGAACGTACTTGACGAAGGTCGTTCAAAAACCACGAGTTGTGCACAAGGAAATCGGTATCACAGGTTTCTTTTCAAAAACCACTTGATCAGTACTTTGATCAGATGACTATCAGTAATCGTGGTATGATCTGCTCAGAGGCCGATGATTCGATACTGATACGATTATAATTCGTTATTATGTGTTTGA
The DNA here is from genome assembly GCA_017311375.1 of Mytilus coruscus. Lineage (NCBI taxonomy): Eukaryota > Metazoa > Mollusca > Bivalvia > Mytilida > Mytilidae > Mytilus > Mytilus coruscus. Next base: position 14,646,690 of record CM029603.1, read on the forward strand.
AATGAATTGTATAGTTTGAAGCATTAAAGGAAATATTTTGTAAACTTTGTATTTCTTTGCTGAAACTGACAATGTATAAAATCAAACGGTAAATAAACTCATCATAGATACCAGGATTGAAATTTTGTATTTGCGCCAGACGCCCGTTTCGTCTACAAAAGACTTATCAGTGATGCTCGTATAAAAAAAGTTAAAAAGGCCGAATAAAGTACGAAGTTGAAAAACACTGAGGACCAAACATTTCACAAAGTTTTGCCAAATACAGCTTAGGTAATCTATTCCTGAGGTAGAAAAGCCTTAGTATTTCAAAAATCCAAAGTTTTGTAAACAGGAAATGCTGACTACTGGGCTGGTGATACCCTCAGGGAATAAAAACTCCACCAGCAGTGGCATCGACCCAGTGGTGGTAAATTCACTCATCATAGATACCAGGATTGAAATTTTGTATTTGCGCCAGACGCGCGTTTCGTCTACAAAAGACTCATCAATAACGTTTGAATAAAAAAATGTTAAAAAAGGCCAAATAAAGTACGAAGTTGAAGAGCAATGAGGACCAAAAATTCCTAAAAGTTTTGCCAAATACAGCTAAGGTAATCTATTCCTGAGGTAGAAAAGCCTTAGTATTTCAAAAATTCATAGTTTTGTAAACAGTTAATTTATAATTATGACCATATCAATGATAATTCATGTCAACACAGAATTGCTGACTACTGAACTGGTGATACCCTTGGGGAATAAAAACTCCACCAGCAGTGGCATCGACCTAATACAACAATTTACTAGTCTGGACAAAGCACTGTTGTTTATATTTTATTTTGACAGATTGCGTTGTAAAATCTCTTTGGAAATTTTAGCAAAGATTAAATATATTTGCCCTAATAAACTAAAAATATGACTTATAAGTTGCCTACACATTATGAAAAAAAAAGACTCTTGTGAAAAATTTCAAGAGGCAATGAATTCACATGAAATTTAAGGATGTAGTCAGGTGAAATTAAAATATCTGGAATTTAAAATTGATACTATAAATCAGAAGAGCATTAGTTAAGGAACAAAATAAGCTAAAAACATTGATAAGTTATGGAACTCCTTTTCAAGATACTTGATTTAAAAAAATGGCGGGAAAAGGCTGACTCAATCCTTTACCTTTTATTTAACGTTGGCATTATTTGGGTCTCAAATCGTAGGAAATTTTTTTTTTTTAAATCTGCTTAAATTTTGGTAATTACCTTTTATGAGCTATTGAAGTCTTCTATGAAAAGAAAAGTGGATGATATGGGGCAAATTACTTTACCCTGTAATAATTTAGTTTTGGATGTAACGCGTCTAGTAATATTTTTTCTGTCTATTCGAAATAACATAAAAAATGTGGTGCACACTTTAAAATAACCCGCTACTGTATTGTAGGAAAAAAACAAAAAATCTGACAAAAATTCCTAAACCTGAAATGACTACATCCTCTGGAAAAAATCTTAATTTTTTAAAGGAAAACTCAAAGACTTTGACTTCCAATTTTACCAAAGAAGGTATATAAGACTTGAACGAACTAATTTTGTCAGCAACAAAACTCTCTTTCTAAACAAAAAAAAAAAAAAAAAAAAAAAAATGGAAGATAAACGAGAAAAGTAAAAATGGTTTAATTTTGATTTAAAAAAAAGGGGAAATGTTAGATTCAAAGGAAGACGTTGTAGTAAATCCCCCCACCCCTTTTCCTAAAAAAAAAAAATTAAGTACGGCACCATAATTATATTTATAGACAATATTGTAAACGAAAAAAATATAAATGTAGACAAATTATGATTATATTAAAAAATACGATTGATAACCAGATAGACCATATTTGTGATGAAGATCCAAACCATCACTGGAAACTCATTAATGACAAGAGGTCAGAAAAATAAGAAAATAAAGGCAATCAATAATAGCAAGTGGTGTTATATATAAATTTTGTAATATCTCACACATTCTATTTCCGTATATAGGTCTTTTTGGGGCCCTTTATAGCTTGCTATTCGGTGTGAGCCAAGTCTCCGTGTTGAAGGCCGTACTTTGACCTATAATTGTTTACTTTTTTCACATTGTGACTTGGATGGATAGTTATCTCATTGGCACTCATACCACCTCTTCTTATTTATATACTTCAGATTCCATGAAAAGTAAATTTGCAAAACTTGACCACGAAATTAGTTTTGTATAAAACTTCAAAATTCAAATGTTTCTGGTAAGTGGTATTTCATTTAATTTCTTTTGAGATACTGTCAATATTTTAAGAAAGAATATTTTATTCTTCTGAAAAAAAAAAAATTACTGAGAAATAATTAACAGATAACAGAACATTATTAAGTGTCGTATATGCACTGACCACTTCCATACAGTAGTAAGGAATTCTCGACTATAGCTATACCTATATTTAAATCAGACGTTGCAATTAGGTATCTGAACTGAATCTTAGAAACTCATCAGTTGTACACATGGTCCAAATGTTTTGACTAATATTTTTGAGATGAACGTTTAGTGTTAGTTATGAGTAAGGAATTTCGACCCGCATCTATCCATCAAGGATTCTTAGGATGTTAAAAGATATTTATCGTGTATTTCTTCATTTCAGCCATCGTACTACTGTCATCGTTTATTTTTGAAGTTACAGGTAATAATAATTAATCATGCAGTATTAAGGCTTAGACAATAGTAACTTATCAATCAGGGATTGATTCAGACTTTCTGGAACAGTAGGATTATCCTGCGCCAATTGGAGGAATTAAGTGTTGTAAATAGTCATCAAAGATACCTGGCTTATAATTGTGTACGCTAGACGTGCGTTATACAACACCATCTTGAGATTATGTGCGGAATGGCGTTTTATATCACAACGTACCGACATTGGTGATTTCATATTATTTTCTTAAATTAGTAAACACTAAGGAACAAGTATAGACGGAAAGTGTGTTTGACACTACAAAACCCGGAAAAAAAAATCATCAGACTATAAATAAGACAAACTCCAACAAAAGGGTAGTAATAGATGATTAACACAGTATGTAAATCCTGTGCGGTACACGCAATTCCCATTAATGTCTTGTCAGGTTTGAATCGCATTAGGGAATATGTCTCAAGCTATTACTAGATATAGGAAGATGTGGTGTGAGTGCCAATGAGACAACTCTCCATCCAAATAACAATTTATAAAAGTAAACCAATACGTATATATTGTATTTGAAATGACACTCAAGCATTGATGGACAAAATAAAATTACCTCAGAAAGATACCACAGAGGATGAAATGAACATGAATTTGGCAATAGTGAGCAATTATTTTTTTTGGAAAACATTTTTAGATAATGATGATAAAAGATCTAATAATAATCTTTAATAATGATAAACACAAGAACTACAGTTCTTGAATAAGAAATAATAGATGAAAAAAAATTATTATCATTATTATTATCATTATTACTATTATTGTACAAAATTATAAGGCAAAGGTATTTTTACCTCACTTTAATTTTACTAAGTTTTCACAGGATTAGATTGTAATAGTTGTGAAGATGATCGTTACTCTAGGACTATGTTATTTTGTTGACGATGTGCATTACACCAATGTTACAGGATTAGAATGTTATAGACTGAATAAAAATACTGAACTCCAAGGTACATTAAAAAATGGAAAGTTCATAAAAATGTCAAAACTTTATCAGCCAACGAAACGAATGGAAAAAAAAGTAAAATCACAAAAATACTGAACTCCGAGGAAAATTCAAAAAGGAAAGTCCCTAATCAAATGGCAAAATCAAAAGCTCAAACACATCAAACGAATGGATAACAACGGTCATATTCCTGACTTGGTACAGGCATTTTCTTATGTAGAAAATGGTGGATTGAACCTAGTTTTAGAGCTAGCTAAACCTCTCACTTGTATGACAGTCGCATCAAATTCCATTATATTGACAACGATGCGTGAACAAAACAAACAGATACGATAGGTAAAAATGTCAAAAATAGGGGTACAGCTGTCAACATTGTGATATCATCTTAATCACTATAAAAACAAACAAATGTAACAAAGAAGCACAAAATGGCATATTCCTGACTTGGTATATACATTGTGCGATAGCTTTACCTCCCACTTGTATGACAATTGTTTATAATTCCGTTTTATTGACAAAATTAGGTTACTAATAGTTATAACGATGTCTGTTACACTGGTTTTACAATTTTACAGGATTAATATGTTATAGTTGTGACGATGTCCAGCAAATTACTCAATGCAAGGTGTCTAAAGTATGTGATCAGGCTGACCAGGTACGATAGTTTCTGAATAACAATATATATATATATATATTAATAATCGAATCTTATTTGACTTTCGGATGGGTTCTATATGATAGAAATATGACTTATTAAAAATCAACTCCTCATAACACGACAAGTCGTACTTATAGAAGTCAATTGACTGGTTGTAGGCAACTAAAGTAGGTAATGAAGTAACGTTTAAGCGTAGTCTATAATTAAAATTCGGACATTCATCAAAGAGAAAGCATCTCAACTATAAAAAAAAAAAAAAAAAAATGGAAAGATCAACTTAGGATCTTCGGAAACATACTTGGACAACTATCCATAATAAACAGAGGACAAAGCAGTGATTACATTTATATGTAGCTGATATTTTTCTCAATCAAAATTAAATTAAGACATTGATAATTTGATTATATATATACTATTTATAATAATATTTAATAACATAAAAGGTACCAATTTACTACACCAAATGCGTATTTCGACAATGAACGTGTCTTCAGTGATGCCCAAGACCAAACTGATGATTTTTGATAATCAAAAACCTAATAATATGCAGTGAAATCAAATCAGATTAGGTGCCATTGATTAGATTTAACCTTTTTCATCCCAATATGTGTTATTCAGTTTTTTAGGTTAGTTTTTAATGTCATTTCTTACCTCAATTATCACCGTCCTTCCTCTACAGAACAGTAAAAAGATATAAGTAGTTTTTACATTTTACATGGATTGTTACAGGTGTGCATAACAGCAGAAAATATAAACGCAAATTTCCAGTTTTCTTACAAGCTAGGATGTGCAAGAAAAGAGGTATGTAGAAATGTCGTATAATATATCAAAACTGTAAGAGGAAGATCTGTACAAAAATAATAATATATGCCAATGTTTTCAATGAGAAAGGGAAAATCGTTCTTATTGTCATATTTTACCAAAATGGTATATTTTTATACAGTTTTTAAGGGAATGGGATATGAGCAAATAAAAAAAAAAAAAACACGTGGAGCAAATGTGTAAGAACATATGAAATATAATTATACAAACGTGTGTACATGTTGATTATATTTTGTAGCTTTAAAAAATTAAGAATCTTAATAACTCTTGTTATGGAACTTTTCGGCTAAAAATAATTAATGTGCAGCAATCAATGATTATTCGCCTTTTTAAAAATTCTTTGGTAGTTTCAATCACAATCGAATTTTAAGTGATCCACTAGTTAAATATCCTTATACTCAAACATCAAATCAACACATCCTTAACTACATGTTTTCTTTGTAATCAGGAATTTTCTTTAGATTAAAAACTCGCGAAAAAGAAAATAGAAAGCACAACGAAAATTGGAAAATTGGATTTAGAAATTTCATGAAAAGAACTCGACAACCAACCAACCCGAACTATCTAAATCACTTTAAAAAGGTTTTGATATCTTGGTTAAGGTCAAATAAACTGGCAGTTGTCGTCTTTGATCCTGGCCAATAACTGTTTGAATAAGAAAATCCAAACATATCTTTATTTAAACAACATTTGATTTATGTATTAAATAATACAAACACCACTTTATAAATGTGTATGAATTTATAAATTCGAACAACTTTTCTGGATTTACCATCACAGGAATTCTCAAACCCACAAAATTTGAAATTCATGCATGATATGTTCCTGAACACACAAAAAACAATATGGCCAAACGGGACATAAAACGTATAGCCAGATACATTTCAGGTCAACATTGGCAGATGGAGTTAGAACCTTAGTTTCTACACAATTTCATAATTCCAAATTAATAAAAGTCCGTACATTTCCCTGAATAATAGTGTGATTAGAGTAAAATACAGTAATCAAAATTCTGAATCTGATGTATGAAATCAATTTGTCAAGGCAGAACTTTTGAAACCGTTGAATACAGGTTTGGTGAAAAACCAAGGCGTCTTTTAAGTCAAGTATGAGGACTTTAAAAATGAAATTAACTGGTAATAATTATTATTGGACAAGGTGAAGAAATTGTTTTCTTTTTCAGTATTGCGGTCAAAAAAAGAGAAATTTAAGACACATCTGTTGTACCACAAATTTGTGCAACATATACAATTTAAGTACAACACAGTCAACTACAATGGTAACAAAACCACAATATCCCGCAACTACTGTCCAACAGATCACAATACAACCAACAACGAATCAGATAGCACAAGCTCCAACTACTGCAAAATTAACTACCACAGTCCCACCAACTACAGCCAGGTTACAGCAAACATCACGTATGTTCAAACATATAAGATTTTGGAAATTCTTTAAAATTAAGGAATATATCTCCCTCATTCAAAGCTCTAATTCTTTGTCCGGATTTGGCTATACTTCAGGTCCTTTTGGTTAGATCCGCTCTGCAACATTTATATTAGATTTTGGATATTTAAATACTTTAGCCTCGAGCATCACTGAAGATGAAATCGAAATGCGCATTAAAATTGGGACCGTTTATGTTATTGAAGCTTTATACATGAATTCTTTTTTTTTTTTTTTATCTTAGACCATTATTTTAATTTCACTTTGAATTTTCATGCACAACTATTAAGAATGAAATACTTACAAATACTTTCAAGTAAACAATTATTAATAAAAAAATTGTTAACAAAAATATCGTATTCAACAAGGGGGAGTACCTTAAAACCTGACAAAATCAAAAGTTTTACAATATCAACCAACGGAACAAAAGCAAAAACAACTGTCATATTCATGGCTTTAAACTTGGTAAAAGATACCACAAGCAAAATATTAATAACACAGTTTTTTATATCTTTTTTAGCAATTAATCAATGCAATGGGCATGGTTACTATCTTTGGAGAGTTCACTGTTATTTCATAATTGATCTCCCTGAAATTTGGGCAGGAGAGAAAGTAGGAAAACATCCTCAAGTAAGTATGACGCAACAGTCAATCAACAGTCCAATAATATTTTGATTTCCACAAATGCAGATATATTTTTGCATTGTGGTTGATACCTGCATAGCAGGAAACGCACCCGATCTCGCTCTTTTTAATTTGTTTTACCTTGATTTGTGTTGTCTTAATGTATTTATGAAATTTGAATATCTGTAAATTACTGTTGCTTCTAATTTATTCCTAGATTTAATGAAAACACCTCCCGAAAAGAAAGCTGATTTTTATCAGCTATAGTTAGAGAAGGAGATAAGGCGTCTGCGCAATGCTAGGCGGTGATGTCGTAGAAGTGAGAAGTCAAAAATACAAGTTCCAGCCCCTGTTGGGGAGGTAGTAAAGAAACAGATCTACTGTGACATTGTCAGGTTGATTTTCTAGGCACTTTATAAATATTCTAACGCCTTGTATTTATTTTAAAATTCATGAGAAATCCGATGGACAAGGTATAACTTACAGTTGTCACTACACATAGGCAGACATATATATCTATATACATAATATATGAAGATACTTTGTGTATTGCGTTAAGACGTCCTTGTTTAATTCCTACGAGAAAGTAACACCTCCCGAAACGAAAGCTGATTTTTTTATCAGCTATAGTTAGAGGAGGGGATAAGGCGCCTCCGCAATGCTAGGCAGTGTTGTCGTAGAAGTATGAAGTGAAAAGTACAGGTTCTAGCCCCGGTTGGGGAGGAAGTAAAGAATCAGATCTACTCTAACATTGTTAGGTTGATTTTCTAGAAACTTTATAAATATTCTAACGCCTGGTATTTCTTAATCATAATATAAATATGCCAATGGCAGTCAGCAGGGTTTAAGAACATCCGTTGTTCGACCTGTTAGTCAAATGTGTTTTGTTTAAATATACTTTTTCACTCTTTTGGAAAATGTTGTTTGTGCTGTATTTAACCCCTTCTACCAAGAAATTTGTTTTGCATGTACACGTATAAAAATTGCGGATTTTATCCAACGCAATCATAGGTTTGAACGTTGTTTTCAATTTAGACTTATATATATACAGTATTGTTAATATTATTGACACCGAAGAAGGCTATTTGTTAAGCCGAAATATTGGCAACACGATTTAATAACATCTTCGTATAATACCATCTTATATTAGTACCGTTGTGCAAATTTTTAGACATATAATTTTTCCTTATCTGCACAGTATCGTCTATTCTAGACGATCCGGTACATAGTAAATTTGCTGGTTGGTCCTTTTATAGACTTTATATATATATATATATTGTATATATATAATTTTATATTTAATATATAAGTCTAAATAATATACAATACGTCGAATGATACAACCATTCAGCAAAACAATCTGTGAAGACAAATAAAGCTTATTCACATACAATCAATATCTAAGTTCAAGGCTGTTTGTATGAAATCATATAATTCTTTACAACCCGGACTAGTTTATTTGATGTCACATTTTCCAATAATACTTTATAGTATTGTTTTTCGTGATTTCAATATATTTAGGACACTTAGTATAAAGAAGTATTTATTTTCAACAGAGTAGAATTATAGCTGGTGCATAATCTACCCTTTATATACTCATTATCTCAAATACATCTAGGATATTTACAAAAAGACGATTAAGTGGATATCTTCATAGTCAAAGATCACCGGATGGCCTCAGCATTAGGCTAGATACTAGGGACAAATCCAGGGTTTGATGAAAGGGGGTGTTATTGTTCGTACTGGTTTGAACAGAGTCGAATTTATCGATTAGTTCAAAATAGCACAGATCAAACAAATTGATAAATTCAAAAGAGACAAGGGCATAATGATTGCTTAAATCAATATGAATAAATGGAAAATAATATGATTTCAATAGGACTACACATTTTTTGTTTGGGACTTCTCTGGATACAGTCTATCTTAATTTTGAAATTTTTTAGTAACTATGTGTTATATGTATGTAACATTGTAACCACGTATACGCACTACATTTCAGGATCCTTGCCAAGCCCTAAACATGCATATGGTGAAAATAAACACAGACGGCGAGCACAATGAGATTGTCCATTTTGTCAGGAACATCTATAAATGTAAGATATAATTAAAAAGAAATATAATATAACTATATGATGAAATACCAACTATTTGGTTTATACAAATTGATTCCTCTTGTGATTTGTATCCAAATAGATATGCCGAATACCATTGTGAAAATGTCTTCCAACTGGTGTTGATGTTCCACGCTCTACACGTTAAAGAACAATTGTAAAACCTCTACGAGAGGTCCGTTTATGATTGTTTAAGTGAAACAGCAGAAATAGGGACTGCAAATCAGTTTTATTCAAGTTATCAGATTTTTCAATATATATAAAATGATACAAACGAATGCCGTCTGCTTTTGAAGAGAGATAAGAGTTTTGAGGAAACGCTATTATCGCAAATTATCTAAAGCAAAGGGGTCACGAGACTATATAAATTCAGTCAAACTACGGTCTAGTAATGACTTTAATATTAATTAAATTGTCAAAATTGGAAGTTATGAAAATGATGAATCAAAATGTTGTTCACAATTCGAAAGTTTGCATATCAGGTAAATATTTTTGTGTCTAAATTTAAAAGGAAGGCTTTCACCACCTAAATCAATAAAACATAGTATTGAATAAAAGACCTAAGAGCAATTTCCAATCATTAACAAAGATATGGACACATAAATGGTAAATTCATTTCAACACGAAAGTTATATTTCTAATCGATTTGTGCGACCTTTGGCTATGTCAGCAAAGCTGTCATAGGATGGTCTCATGACATGTCCTTCTATTAAATGTAGCCGAAATGAGTACAACAAAAAGTTGCTGTTGTATATTGTATGCCCTCTTTTTAGAATTATTCTGCCACTAAAGGATAAACGTCTGCTTACCGTTCAAGAGCATCTAAGATCCCTCATCCATTTTTGTTGGGGTTTGTGTTGCTCAGTCTTTAGTATTTTATATATTGCTTTGTGAACTTGTTTGCTTTTAAGTCGTCATTCGTTTTTTTTTTTGCCATTGCGTTGTCAGTTACCATTTAACATAATAGTTTTTAATGTTCTCTCGTTAATTTTTCCTCTTTTTTATAATAAAGAACTGAAGATTCACATTAAATTAAATTAAAAAAGCACCGACAACACTTATATCTATGTGAATTACATAAATCTAAAAGAACAGATGACCGAAAGTAGGAAACTTATGCAAAATAGTGATAAAAGGCCATATAACTTTGAATTCAAAATAGTTGGTAAAATTTGCGATATCGAGTTATTAGATTTTAATAAATGAAGATGTGGGGTATACGTCATTGACACAGCTACACATAAAACATTAAACTACATCTAGAAGGCTAAATATGGTCTTAAACAATCAAAAAAGATACATACAATATGTCAAACTCTAAATCGTAATAACGGATATTGGAAAATATTAACGATAATAAATGGACAATGAAAATCTTACCTTTATCATACGTCAGTATATGCTTAATGAGTGTTGTGTTTATGGTCATCTCTATTTATATAATTAGACAGTGGTGACGTTTGGTTAGGAGGTTCATATCATCATAACACTTGGATATGGAAGAATAGTGAAGAAACTATAGACGTAAATGACAACCATTGGATACCAGAACATCATCGTTTTAATTGTCTTGCATTACATGGTAATAAATGGATTACCCATCACTGCCATGACAAGTATAAACATTTGTGTGAAAAAGTCACAAAATAGGTGGAATAAAGAACCAATTTATAAATTGAGTTTTAATGTTGTCCCTTAGGATTAAAGATAGCGTTATAAAACAGTGTTGAGATTGATTTCACGTCTGATGGCCTTTTTTAGGACTCACTTGGGTTGTGGGAATTTGGAGCACACTCTTTGTAGAAAACCAAGAAACTGCCAATCCAGACTTGGAGCAGCAAGCTTTTGTCTCGAAATCGTAAGAGATCCATTTAAAGAAGTTAAATCATACGCCATTCGATTCGTTATTAATTTTACTCCACAAATGAGTAACTTTTATTCCTTGACTAGCTCTAAAGCACAAACGATAGCTTCATTACCATTAACCCACCATTTTCATCGACATACTTTAACTTCGAACAAAATCTTATGATATTGAGGTATTTTATCACAGTACTTGTAAGGGAACGACCATTTGATTTTTTAAAATATTGTTGTGACAAATCTTGCGATGGCCATCTATGCCTAGGGTAAACCAGTCTTTTTTTAAATTCTGTTAACGGCAAGTTTAAAGACAATAACTGCACTATTAATATTTCATCTTAGCATAGGAATGATGACCACAAAACAGGGTATAGCATTGGAGACGAAATGCCCACCAGCAATGTCATCGCCCCTATCAGGTGTTGTACAAAGTCATAAAAATGCCGGGCTTATAATAAGGGACGCAGGTCTCGTCTTCATATGACTAATCCGTGACTGTCGAATTATAACTATTGGAAATAATGTTAAAATTTTTATAATATTCAAGCTTTTCTTAAAGTATTATGACAACATGTTATTTTTGACTTGCAATGCCTGTCTCTATATGACAAGAGTATTTTTTACTTACATACCAGTTCTCTTTCTGTTGATCAATGACGATTTAGTAGTTTAATATTTTTAATATAATGGAAAATTAACCAGAAAGGACAAGGACCAGCAAAGTCACTAGCTTCGAATATATCACTGTATAGTAACGTTTTTTTTAAATAATTAAATGAGATTTATTTGTACACTTTAAATTTTGACTTTCATTAAATTCCGGGAATAATATTTCATAAAGATTGAGAATTGGATATGAATGGAAATCAACTTGAATCTTTGGATTCCAATATGATAATAAACGCCCATTTTTGGCATCACTTCAGCACAGACTGTTTCATGTATATTATTTAATCTTATTTGAATTTTGAATTCAACTTGTTTTGTTTTGATTCCAAGACTTGATTTACATTTTGAATTGATTACTATCTCATTTAATCCTCTATTCGGACTTGTGTTTGATTACTTTTCTCATTTCGTTTTACATTTTCATCCAATCTCACTTACTCAACGATCCATTGTTCGTCGCATGGACTAAATGATCGCGTGAACATGGAATCAATTAGACTAGAAAATTTTGAGTCAAGTTTACACTTTGGCTAATAATTAATAATTGTTTTTTAATTCGCAGGTAAAAATTTTAGCGCATACTTCTCGTCCAATCAAATTGGTTAAATTTGCCTTCCAAGTTTCATAGTACATGTTTTTTTTATGTACTAAGTAATTATGTATGAATGACCAGAAGGGTAAGATTTCATTGTATCGTAATCAAGATATTATAAACAAAAAATGCCACTAGCTAATTTGGATTCAAAAATGCTGTGTTCCAAATTAAAAAAAAATGTTTGTAATTAGTTTTCCCCTTGATTTTTATATATCCCAATATTAAAATATTTGGTTTTAAAAACATTTTTGACAATTGCAAGTTTCTATCATTTAAATAAATAATAACAAATATGTTCCTTCATACCTTAATAAGAGTACAACGCTATCTTATTATTGTGTTAATTTATCATCCATGCAATTACTTTGTACACAAAAAAGTATGTACCATGAAACCTTGTTATGAAGGGTAATTTAGGCAACATGATGATGATTTATTTTTAACTTTCTTAAGGGACATGACCCATTTGATCATGAACTGAAAACCGGGAATGTGTCGCCTATATCTATATTCTGATAAAGCTTTTAGTTTTTACTTTGAAATACCATGTAAAGAAGTACATGTAGTAATATACCGCTTTATATCAATACACATACTTACAAACATCAGCTACCATGTTTTCATTCTGTAGTCAAGGGCCTTTTAAAATCACATGTTTTGATGTGAGATTCGTGTTTGCTGCATTTATAAACTCATGATCTGGCAAGTCACTGTCTCAAATTGAACAAATATGATAGCTATAATACTAGTGATTAAATTTACAAAACATAAAAGTTAGTTAATGAACTCCGTTTTACAAACACCTGTGATACAAGTATTTAGCCAAAATAAACTATCAATAGAACAGTTAAAAGATGACTTGAGTTGTAAATATGTGGTAAACTGGATAGTCTATGAAAAGGTATATACTATGAAATTAAGTGCTCGGGACAAGCCCCTCGCTCTCAATTTCATAGTATATACCTTTTCATAGACTAACCTTTACATCTATACCAATATTTGATATGAAATACATAACTGTTGACATTAAAAAAGTCACTAGTTTATCTAAAAGTGTTGAAAGATGAAATTGTTAGATGTACGACAAGTTAATTAAACAAAGCTTCTGCCAGAACTAACAGCAGTTACAGTTCAGTAATAAAGGCTAATAGTATGGCTAACAACAACCATGAATACGACCAGAGCAAAAATGATCGACGATTTGCTATTTAAAAGAGATATATCTGCAAGACCTTCAATCTATTACATATTGAATATTAATATAAAATTGAAAATAATTTAAATATTTATATTTTATCTGTAATTTATATGAACAAGGGAGGATAAGCCCAAATAAAGAATTTAAATTACGGGCCAAATATCGACATACCATTGGACCAAATAATGTTAATGTTACATCAATTAGCCAAAACATGCATCTCCCCTTTCTTCGTAGGTTGTTAACTGATTAAAAGCCGCGACCAAGCTGAGACAATAATCACGATAATATGTAGTAACTTTATTAATTTCTCTCTGATAATCAAAGTGTGGTTTATTATAATTGTCATGGTCAGATCCAGTTTGGAAATTTAACTGCCAAAGTGGATAAATAAAGTAAAATGGTGTAGTGCTAGAATATGTTATAGTTGTTGGGTTGCTACCTGGTTGACATTTACCACTCATTTCGTTTTGTTCATATTGTAAGGTACTGGATGGACCTGTGCTTAAATAACATGTTATCCCATTCATATAAATCTCAAAACAATGTACAATATTTTTTAAACTAGTTTAATTAAATTTTCACATTGGTGCTTCACATAAATGTTTATAACGAAAATTACACACACTGCTCTCCCATTTACGGTGATGTAGAGCAAGGCATCGGTGTTCACGTTCTACAGCAGTTGATCCCCAACGGTTGTCATCAAGCTTTATAAAAGCATCATTTATCCAGCGCCAATGCGGGTAGTTATGATTGTATTGAGCACCCAGCCAAACAGGATCAGACCCTTAATAGAGTAATATATTAACGCATAACATAAGCCAAATTCGTTGTTAATTGATATATTTTATTAACATATCTATACAAATACTAATATTTTAATTTGTATTTGGACTTTGGGGGGAGGCTTAGTTGAGTATTAATTAACTCTTATCCTTTTTCCGTTTTTCTGTTTTTGTGTTTTTGAAGTGTGTTTCAAGTCACTGATTTATTAGCTTAAGAAATATACTTTTGATGAACTTAATAATTAAAATATGAAACTAAAGTAAATTCGTTTCACACATGGGTTTATACTCCGCGATCCCTTTTTTTTTTGTCATGATATTTGCATACGTTATGTTTTACATTTCTGGATTAAATTTGGAGTAAATGTACAGACACGAGTGTTTTGCACAAAGATAACTTTGATTAAAAAATTCTGACGAAGATTAATAATACCTGTTGATTACGATAACATGTTAAACTTAAAAATGCGAGATTTATAGAGCAATTGAAAATTTGAAAACTCAACTATCGAGATTGGTAAAAAATTGAAGTCAATGGGTTTAAAGTAGTATAATATATATATCACACGCTTTAAAGGTAAATACCCAGTTTTATTTAACGCAGACGCGCCTTTTGTCTACATAAGACTCACCAGCGGCGTTTGAATCATAACACTTGGAAGGCCATATCAAATACCAAGTTTGAATAGCATTGAAAACCGAAAATTATGAAAAGTTGTGCCAAATACTGAATCCACATGGCAGGTAATTACACGTGATAGTTCAATGTGTGGTGAATCAAACTGGTCAGAACTAGTTTCTAAAAATACATTTATGCTTAAATAATAAATATGGTATCTTACATTTATATATATCCCTAACGTAGTGTACAAGAGCAGCATGTTCAAGGTTGGACACTGTATGTGCCATATGCATATGGTAATGTATGCATGGATCCTGAAACAAAAAACAATAGACAAATATGTTTATAGAAACATGGCAACTCTTTCAACAATGTTTATACGAACCACAATGTTTAAGATATGTTCTTGTTATCTTGTTTTTCTTAATACAAGACTTCGAAGCCACCACATGTGTATGTACCTGTCCTAAGTCAGTAACAAAATCAGAGGCTTTCTTTTGTTATAATTTAAGGGCATACGATACAGTTACAGGGAGATAATGACGTCGCTAACGTAAAATGTTATTTTCACGACGTCAAACTGTGACATATCGGGAAAAGATGCATTTTTCGACTGATTTTTATCATTCAGACTGATTTAACTTGAAAACGAGTTCATGGACCCCTCTTTTCAAAAATGACATTTGGCTTGATTGTGTATGAAGATTATTTGTGGCAAATTTTTATGAACAAAATCACCGATGGATTTTTTAAATTAGATAAATATACAGGAAAAAATGCCGTGTTTTTACTAAAGTCATGAAAATTTGATAAAACGAATTATTTCCAAAGCATTGTTATACAAATTAAAAGCACACTTATGTAGAGAAGATATTCCGAACGTTGTTACAAAATCCGCTTGCGTTTATCTTTTGAAACAAAAAGTTCGGTATGTCTTTATAGAGGATAGAAATGTCAAAGAAACCGAAATTTCAAGTAAAGGTGTAAAATTCTGACCCCATTTATCTCTAAAAGTAGCACATGAAGGTATATTTTTTTTACATATTTGAATTGACTAGGTGAAAATTAGCTTGTATGCAAATTTGTCAAAAATTCACCGTGGAATCAAAACTGTATCGTATGCCCTTAAATGCTTTCTTGTCATTAAAGGTACTTTGTTTTATGGCAGATCTGTGGTAGTCACTGTATAATTTGGTCATAACATTTCTAGATTTTGAACGATTTAAAGCCTAGCCTATTGTATATATATATATACTTTTCTATTGTGAAGACCGTATGTTGGCGTCTAATTGGAGTTTCGTTTCTTGTGTCGTTGGGATGCTAACTCAGTGGAGTATATTCAACATTTCCTTTCATTATTTGAATTAACATATTTTTATATCGTTATTACGTGTATTTATTACAAATTGTAGCCATTCCCTTGTCTTTATCAAAGCCAATGATAAACTCCAAAATTTAATAAATAATTACTGGCGGTTGGTATTTCAAATAACAATTACAAAACAAAAATACAAAGTAAAATCGTATTAAATTACACGATTTCGTCCTGATTTGTCCACATGCCATGCTGTTGAAAACTCAGTAAGAGAGTAGCAATGGTTTTTCCATTGAAAATGGTTTGGACTAGTACAATAAGTTGGTGACGAAAACAATTGTTATACGATACTTTTGGCGATTTCATGAGTAAGGTACCTGGTAATCTTTATATATTTTATTATACAGTTGTTTCTCCCTAAAGTTTGGTACATGAACTACTATTGTAAATAAAATATGTATTGCGAGACTTTGTAGGATTCAAGAAAGTGAAAATAATCTCTGAACATTGTAAAAGTAAAATAAAAAAAATACTGAACTCCGAGGAAAATTCAAAAGGAAAGTCCCCAATCAAATGGCAAAATCAAAAGTTCAAACACATCAAACGAATGGATAACAACTGTCATATTCCTAACTTGGTACAGGCATTTTTTATGTAAAAATGGTGGATTAAACCTGGTTTTAAAGCTAGCTAAACCTCTCACTTGTATGAGTCGCATCAAATTCCATTATATTGACAACGATGTGTGAACAAAGCAAACAAAAATAGTAGGTAAAAATGTCACAAATAGGGTTAAATAGTCTAATTCGGTAGGTCACATTCGTGAAAAGGAACGGGATTGTAGTTACGACATAAGGAACATATCCGATATCATCTGTGAAACGGATATTCCATAACGGTCAACCAACTCGTGATGGCGTCCGTAAAATTTACAAAGTGATGATTTCAACTTCACCATTCGGAACTCTTGGTTTAAAAATGAAAATCCACAATTGTGAAGCTGAAATCATCTCTTTTGTCGTAAAGTTTTGTTTTCAACCGACCCTCATAGATAATTTCTAGATATAAGTCATAATCAAATGGCAAAATCAAAAGCTCAAACACATCAAACGAATGGATAACAACTGTCATATTCCTGACTTGGTTCAGGCATTTTCTTATGTAGAAAATGGTGGTTTGAACCTGGTTTTATAGCTAGCTAAACCTCTCACTTGTATGACAGTCGTATCAAATTCCATTATATTGACAACGATGCGTGAACAAAACAAACAGACACAATAGGTAAAATGTCAAAAAGGGTACAGCAGTCAACATTGTGTTATCATCTTAATCACTATAAAACAAACAAATGTAACGAAGAAGCACATAAAAGGCATACATCAAATTTAACATCCTCATTTTGCTTATATTATACGATTTTATTTATCTATGTAAAATCCACCCATAAAGGATGGAAGGTTTTAAGTACTGGCGTAAAATTGCGCGTTTGAAATTCGCACAGGTAGACATAAAATAATTTTGTCGTTCAAAGTATGACGGGATACATAAATACAGAGTCACGTAAAATGGATATCACAAAAACAGACTTAACAGTAAAAGCAATATTAATAAATAAAATAATTGTGTGGTTCAAAGTATGACGGGATACATAAGGACAGAGTCACGTCAAATGGATATCTCAAAACACAGACTTAACAGTAAAAGTAATATTAATAAAGACAAATAAAAGAATACTATAACTCGTTATTAAGATGATAAACAACGTCAGTACGCAAAATCTATACTTCAAGACCATCGTGTATTATTTGTAAAGTTGGTACGGAATATTTATCAAAAGTTCTTGGTACCTTCCGATAAACTTTTTAGAAAAAGGACGAGACGTTCTTTGACATACCACTGGTTCATCAACTTTCTGCTCAGACACTGGTGACGTTTTACAAAGACTGAGTAGGAGCTGCTAGCTCTTGAATACCGAATAAATAGGAAATGTATATCCCATATGCCGGTGAAGTTGGTATATTGCTACTAAGGTGGGGAAATTGATAATTTCAAAATTAAAATCGTCTCGTTTGTCATAGATTCTGGTACTGAGATGACTGTGTATGTCAAATTCGAGGTATAAGTCTAAAAGTGAGTAAACAAACTCTCTAAACATTGTAAACAAAAACACCCTAAACATTGTACACAAAAACTCCCTAAACATTGTAAACAAAAACTCCCTAAACATTGTTAAGAAAACATTCCCTAAACATTGTAAACAAAAACTCCCTAAACATTGTAAACAAAACATTCCCTAAACATTGTAAAAACTCGCCAAAATAAAAACAAAGTAAGAAGATACAAAGGAGTCACCTAAAAAATCAGTCGGAGGAAAGACAACACCTTGGTTAAAATGAAAGAAACGAAAAGACAAACAAATCCACTCATCATAAGATAGAAAAATGAAAATTGAACAAGACGAACTCACACAAAAACCATAAGTGAACTCAGCTCTCCTGGTCCACTAATGGTACCCGTCGTGTTGCTAATGTTATATAAAAATTGGGTTCAACGATAGTCATAAACGAAAAAGAAAAACAGAAATGTAGATAAGAAAAATGGAACATATCCCTGGTTATCTGTAACAAAAATTGTTATATGTAATAAGGATATTTTATATGATTGCCAATGAGGCAACTTTTCACCAGAGACTAAATGACTTGGAAGTAAATAATTTAAGGCCACCATACGACCATCAGCAATAAGCAAACATCAATGCCGTATAAAAGAAAAGGCCCGACATGATAAAGTGTAAAATATTATTCTAAATATAGTGATAAGTATTGTAATCAATCAAAAGTAGAAAGATAAAACAAACATCAAATAAACAAACAAAACTATCTGAAAATTCAATAAAATTCTATTGATTGTTTCCAAAATTGGGCAAATCAAGGCAACACAATTTTTGCTGTATTTGACGTCCACAGTTGTTTATTTATACAACTCTGTAACGCACAAAGACGAAATTTGTGGAAGATATACCAATGAAACACTCGTGACCTTCGTTGAAAAAACCTTGAAAAAATGTAATGTTGACAAAATTTCAATATGGAAAAAATTGTAGAGGATACAATTGAAACAGATTAAAGTTAAGTGTTACGTGTGATCCTTTTGAAAAGAGAAAAAAGATACATGTAGGTAGTGACCGCAATTGTAATCAAACCATCAGCCGCCATTACTTTAGTATATCAGCAAAATAAGAAGTACAAATTCAATTGAAAACTGAACATATATGTTTGTATATAAATACAACGGGCCAATCTGTAAAACAAGGAAAACAATTAAATGGACACCTTATTGTCATCTTTGAGAATCTTAGTCTGATACCTATCTCTTCTGAAACAATTCTGTTTCTTTCAAGAAAAAGAATAAATCAATTTGAAAACCCACCCCCCAACCCCCTCCCCCAAAAGAAAAGAAAGAAAACAAGATGAGTGGTCGATGGGGCATCTTAGACTAATTGTTTTGAATGATTCTACGGTGGTGGATTTCCTAAAACAATCATCATATTTAATGATTATTGCAGCGAAAAGTTTAGTCTTGATTGATTAGAGTAATGCATTGAAGCTATGGAAAGATAAAATCTCTGTATTGGTTTCACTAAATAATAGTAATATTTAGTTTTCAGCAAAACAAAATGGTTAACTTCTGAAAGTGAATCGCGAAATGTCTGATTATTCATTACAGTTGATTTCTCAACAAAAAGTAATTGGTTACAATTCATTAGAATCACTAGTTATGATTACCATAATGATATGTCTTGTAACATACAACAGAAATACGAATAACTTATTTGGGCTCACCTCCTTTACCGAACAACCTAATTTATAGGAAAACTGGAAATTATCATTTACATTCTCGGCTGTCATACACACCTGCAAAGAAATATAATGAAGGCTTGGCCTGCTTAATTGATAAGGTATGACTTCTTTTGAATTTTCTTTTTTTCGCCTTATTAATCAAACGTTAATCTAAGAAAGGAGTTTTCATGTCCTTACAAAGCTACTTGAGTCGGTCATTTTGGAATTTTTACATCTGGACTTTTATTAATTTCTGTATTGTCAGTTTGACCAAGGAAGTATGTCAATGCATTCTTCTAAGGGCTTTCTGTTCACAAATTCTTTAGAACTGGACACTTAAGATCCTAATGTTTCTACATGTCAAAACCCTAATTTGGCAAATATATTAAGCAGTTCACTTCATGATGTACTAAGTTTCATGTTGATTTGACAGCAAAATACCTAAAGGCGGTAAATACACAGTTAGGGTGGGATTTTTTTCGCATTTTTGCCCCGGTGGATTTTTCAAATATGAAGTTTATTGAGAAATAAAATTATTTTTTAATGTTTACAATATTTTTTTCACAGGATCTTTTTGACGTAGTTTTACGAAAAAATGAAATGAAAGCCATATGATTTTTGATTTAATCTCTTGATGGATACATGTAAATAGTTTAAGAAAAGGTATCACTCCAGGGGATTGAAATTTTGAGGAAATATGTGACATCTTTGCACCCCTTTTTGTAATATTTTATACCAAAAAATACGGTTGTTGCCATGAATACACCGAAAAAATTATATTTAATAATTTGAAATAAAATCTATGGAAGATACTGATTAAATACATTTTAGCTCAAAACAGTTAAAAGGTTTACCAACTTTAAAAAAAAACCTGATAAGGGACGGACGGGTCGAAGGACGGACTAACAGTAAACCTAGTTGCCCTCTAAATCGAAATCGGGGCATAAATATGTCGTAGATAGGATTTTGTCAGTCATTCCTGGCCAGAGTCGATATTCGAAGGTGACAAAGATCCCAGATCAAATGCTTTTATTATCAATTATGCTGTTGGTTTGCAATTGACTTAGAAAAATCAAATTGTTTGTCAATGGTTATTAAGAGGTATTAGGATTTTTTAATTGTTTTTAATCGTGTACACTATTTAGGTCATTTGTCTGTTTGGTTTGTTCACACATTGTTGTCAATATAATGGAATTTTATGCGACTGTCATACAAGTGAGAGGTTTAGCTAGATATAAAACCAGGTTTAATCTACCATTTTTTACATGAGGAAATGCCTGTACCAAGTCAGGAATATGACAGTTGTTTTCCATTCGTTGATGTGTTTGAGCTTTTGATTTTGCCATTTGATAAGGGACTTTCCGATTTGAATTTTCCTTGGAGTTTGGTATTTTTGTTATTTCACTTTTTAATATATTTCGTTTAACAGACTAAACTTGATGGGGTGTGAGTAACAATATGCATATGTCTTACTGTCTTACTGTCAAAATTTCTTTATGAAAAATGATAAATGGCGAGAGAATCAACATTGTGTTATTTATGTTGAATCAACATTAAGAAAAATCATCGGTGAAATTCTACAATTGGACGTCTTTTTAACATCAAATGATATATACATTTTGTATGTTATAATGTTTCGTTGTAAATCCTGGAGAGTCTCTACAACAATACGCCCAATAGTGGAACTGAGATTAAAATAGTCACTCCCGGTTCAGTATTGTTTATTCTTTAAGTTTTCTCTGATCCGGTTCAGTATTGTTTATTCTTTAAGTTTTCTCTGATCCGGTTCAGTATTGTTTATTCTTTAAGTTTTCTCTGATCCGGTTCAGTATTGTTTATTCTTTAAGTTTTCTCTGATATGTGTTTTGATTATTGTTTTTGTGTTTGCTCTTGTGACTAAGTCGTTCTCCTTTTTACAGAAATGATTTTATTCTTGGTGTCTTCTTTATTTTCTTACAGTTTTAATAGTTTTATACCTGTCACTCCTAGAAAAACAGTAGTCAGAAGAACTATGCCTGAAAAAAAGAAAGTTGCTCCAGGAATTAATAAGGAATTCCCGATCCCGATGTAAAGAATACAACCAGACCTGTTTGATAGAATAATTATTATGTTCTTGAGAATGTATTTTAAAATGAAATATATGATTTAAGGTAGTTCAGGGATATACCGCCATCTTAAGTTGTAAAATCACAGTACATAATCGGTCTAGTACTTTGCCCAAATCTGCAAATTTGCACACAGATTTGCAATTTATTGGTAACACTATTTATTTATATAAAGAAAACTTAGTGATTCATTGCATTATCGAAAATGTTTTAACAAATACAAAATATTTGTGTTTTTAGAATCAATTTTTCAAATAAGCCATTTAAGGGGAGATAACTCTTTCAGTACAAAATTTATACTGGACATATAGGAAATTTTCTTTTTACTTGTAGCAAGAAAACAAGTTCGGTGACACCATTTTTCTTTCTATTTTCTTAAAATATATTATAAAACCTATCTTCTCATATTTTATTTCAAAATTCAGTCTTATAGATTTCTTTTATGCACAAAATGTGTTTTTCATTAACAATCTAAGCAAATTTTGGCAATTTTGAACGACTCATACCTTGAAAAGCACGGTGACCTATACTTTTATTATTTTTTTGAAAAAGGCGTAGTAAAATCTTCATTTTGACAAAGTATAAGAAAATTCTGTCATTTTAAAAATAAACATGCAAATATTACCAAAAAAAAAAAAAAAAGAAGCATTTTTGTGTAAGAATCTATTTTCTATACCCCTGAACTACCTTAACACTGTAATTTACAGCAAAATAAATTGCATATTTTCTGGTATAATCTTTTTCAACTTGTGCTTCCTATAAAAAACTACCTTCAGTTACATTCCTAACATTTCTTTTTATTTGGCCTTTTTAACTTTTTTTTATTCGATCGTCACTGATGAGTCTTTTGTAGACGAAACGCGCGTCTGGTGCAAATAAAAAATTTCAATCCTGGTATCTATGATGAGTTTATTTACAACCACTGGGTCGATGCCACTGCTGGTGGAGTTTTTATTCCCCGAGGGTATCACCAGCCCTGTGTTGACATGAATTATCATTGATATGGTCATAATTATAAATTAACTGTTTACAAAACTTTACATTTTGAAATACTAAGGCTTTTCTACCTCAGGAATAGATTACCTTAGCTGTATTTAGCAAACCTTTTAGGAATTTTTGGTCCTCAATGCTCTTCAGCTTCGTACTTTATTTGACCTTTTTAACTTTTTTTGATTCAAGCGTCACTGATGAGTCTTTTGTAGACGAAACGCGCGTCTAGTGCAAATACAAAATTTCAATCCTGGTATCTATGATGAGTTAATTTCCAGTTAAAATGTCTAGACAAATTTTGTTAAAATAACGCTTTTGAAGATAACCGGTGATGTAATATTTCACACCACTGATTTGTTTGGTTATTTTTTAGCATATGTTTATTTTCCAAATTTTCGTGTACACGAAATTGCTGTATCAGTGTTTTGTGGAACAAGATGTAAACTATTTCTTTAAATTGCGAAACAGTGAGTACTAGTTGATAAAATTAATCAAGAGCACGCCCAGAGAACTTGATATATTGACACTGACCTCATGCCTTGCTGACTGATGCATTTCTGAGTACGAGATTTTTTTCAATTTTGTATTTGTTTGGCTTTATAACTATTTTGATCTGAGCGTCACTGATGAGTCTTGTGTAGACGAAACGCGCGTCTGGCGTATTAAATTACAATCCTGGTACCTTTGATAACTATTTAAGCAACAGTTGTTGACCGATGTTGAAATCTCATCAATTGAAGAAACAAATCAATGTAACAAAGGTCACACTTTGGAAGATAAATGTTGAAAAAGGGATATCTATGTTATTATTGTCATAGTTTATCTATATTGGAAATGCTTACCATTTCCTTTAAACTGATGTTAAATTTCCTATCATTTATAATAATTGACAAAAGTCAATGTTTAAAAAATTCTAATATATCTTAAGTCCAAAAAGTGTCATACCTTTGAAAAGAGTTTTCATGCTCTCCATATATATGTATATAGAGACAGTCATGTCAGAACGTGTGTAGGCCTATTCCAAGATGATAGTAATGTTTAGTGTATCGAACAATACACCTTATCGCTAATCCCGGTTGACCCGGCCGCTTGAACTTTTGACGCATACAACAATCACTTTTCCATTGTGGCGTCAGATATTTTGTTTTATGACGTCAAAATTTTACGGGAACCTGTGTGATATCCAGTAATGGCGGACAAATAGCGATAAGGTGTATAGAAAATCACTACCTTTATCTTAAACTGGTTTGGGTTCTTCAGTTTTCTGTGTGGTGTTGTTTTTTCAATTTTTATTTGTGTTTTCGTCCTTTTTCTTTTAGTCATGATGTTGTCTGTTTTATTCGACTTTTGGTTTTTTGATTGCTCCCTTGGTTTGTTCTATCCCTTTCATGTAGCCATGTTAAATAATATCAAATAAAAGTCATCAATATTTACACAGTACTTAATTGTCATTGGAACACAACATAAGTTCTTAAAGTCTTTGTCAATGTGCATGAGATGAGACACGGAATCAGCATATTTTATTGGCATAGATCTGCATTCTGTTATCTTGTATTAAAGATTTCAAGTCTCCTTTTGTTCTTGAAAAAAAATTCATATCTTGGGATGACGTTTTCCCAGACTCTATATTTAACTTAATTCACCATGTATTGCAACACATGTTTCATATCTTTAAGATGGTCTTTGCAGAAGAAAGAAATGAGTTGTACTTTTTATGTGGGCATTCCCGACGGAGGTTAATCCAGTCAGAAAAGTGATTCGGATGCACACAATTTATTAAGAGTTGTTTTCATTATCTTGCACAAGCTGTTGTGTGTCTTCATTTAATATATGACCACGAATTTTCAACAATTCTTAATCATAAATGGTAGGTCCTAGACTAAGCATTTATTTGCAGTCGGTTTTCTTGTATTAATCATTTACTTTGCGTTGTATTTTGTCAGATTGATGATTGTGGTTAGAAAACACTTTGGTTGGGTGTTTTATGTGTTGATGGAGGCTTGTCAGTTACTGTATTGAACGTCCAGCAATACCTATCGCCACGTCTAAACTTAACCCGAAACGTGTACCAAATGCATATTATGTTATGGTTGTCAGGTTTATACGGCCAATAGTGGTGCACAATAATTACCAACTGGAATACCGACGTCTGGTGGAAAATAGATATACCAAACTCAACAAATATGTTGTCGATCAAAACGTCCATTTTGGTGATTTCAGCTTCGGTGTATTTGTTGTTGGATTCAGTACGGTTCTTCACAAGGTAAGATTTTTCATGACCAAAAACAAGAAATTAAGCTAAGTTCCCATTTTTGTAGATTGAGGCGATGTAGTCTTTTCTATATTGAAACACTTTGGTTGGGTGTTTTATGTGTTGATGGAGGCTTGTCAGTTACTGTATTGAACGTCCAGCAATACCTATCGCCACGTCTAAACTTAACCCGAAACGTGTACCAAATGCATATTATGTTATGGTTGTCAGGTTTATACGGCCAATAGTGGTGCACAATAATTACCAACTGGAATACCGACGTCTGGTGGAAAATAGATATACCAAACTCAACAAATATGTTGTCGATCAAAACGTCCATTTTGGTGATTTCAGCTTCGGTGTATTTGTTGTTGGATTCAGTACGGTTCTTCACAAGGTAAGATTTTTCATGACCAAAAACAAGAAATTAAGCTAAGTTCCCATTTTTGTAGATTGAGGCGATGTAGTCTATTCTATATTGAAATACGGAAAAAACCCAGATGTTAATCATACTAATAAGCATTTCATTTTATGTATGACGTTATTATCAATGTAAAATGAGGAACGCGTATTTTGACGATTTTCTAACTACAAATCGGAAAGTGGCCTATCTACATGAGCTAGGTAAAAGCGCCCTGTAAGCAGATGACCAATCATTTTGTTTTCCTCCAGTTCCTATATTTTGTGTGAAACGAAAAAATAAAGACATCCTTTTAGGTCAATAGTTATAAGAAGATGTGGTATGAGTGCCAATGAGACAACTCTCCATCTAAGTCAAAATTTTATAAAAGTAAACCAATATAGGTCAAAGTACGGTCTTCAACACGGAGCCTTGGCTCACACAGAACAGCAAGCTATAAAGGGCCCCAAAAATTACTAGTGTAAAACCATTCAATGTTTAGTTTTTTGCAATATTGTTAGTTTAAAAACGCACCACAGAATGCAAAAAATGTAACAATCTTAAAAATATTTAAATTAAAATATATTTCACTTGGTGTTTTTCAAATGAAAATGTTGTAGTTTCGAATAAAGTATTAAAGATTTTAACATTAAAAGGAATTTAAAATTTAAGTTTCTACCTATATAGTTATCTCTAACCTGTCAACAAAGAGGTTGTGGGTTCGAATCCCATTTGCGCATAGTATTTTGGACTCCGATCTTAACTGTCAGTTTTTATGCCGGATGTCGGTTACTCTCTCCACGTACGTCGATGACTATGTCGAAATCAATGTCTTTCGTTGGCAACACCAGCCTCTTCAACTGGTAGTATTACCTTTCGTTATTATCTACTTTTCAGCGATGAAAAACTCATCAAATATATAAGGCTTATGATTTGGTAAGACAAAAGCGTTTTATTTACATGAGACTCATCAGTGGCCATTTAATCAAAACAATAGGAAGACAAACTCAAATACAAAGTCGAAGAGAATTACAAAAAAAATTTAAAAAAATGAGTTGAGTTCCAAATTCGACTTAGGCTTTCTACGACTTGAATTAGACAAAACTCAGTGTTTCGATGAGTTCAACATTTGACAATTTATAAAAATGAACACATCCGGTTGTTTGATCTGTTTGAGCTTTTGATTTTTTTTTTCTTTTTGATAAGAGACTTTACGTTTTGAATTTTCCTTGGAGTATTTTCTTTATTTTACTTTGTTATATATATATATCTCAAGACTGCACACAATACTGATTACTGGGCAGGTGATATCCTTCGGAAAAATATCATCCAGCAGTCTAAGGCCTCAGCTGAGTATGTCGACTTTTTATTCCAATCAAAACTCAGATGTGGATTACTAAATCATGTTCATTGAACTTGTTTAGCTAAAGATTGGAAAACGTCGCTTGGCTTCTAAAATGTCCTATATGATCTTTTTTGCTAAAACTACTTTTTCATACAAACCGGCTTGGTGGGAGGAAATCTCTGATATTCCAAAATATCATACATTTAGACCAATCAAAACACTTAAAATAAGTTATGTGACAAAACTGACAACCTCAATTGTTGGTAAATTTTGCTTCAAAAATGTTGTATGTAAACTTAAAAAATGTTGTAGAATGGCTTTAGGAATAAAAAAAAAAAAAAAAAAAAAAAAAATCTCTATATTTCTGTGAAAATCAGGTTAGTTTTGTGTAATCCAGGCATGTTCACGTTTTTATTTCACAGTCATTAACAAAACATGTTCAAGATCACATACGACATTTTGAAAGCAAACATTTCAAGCAAATTTTCAAAGCCTGTTTGTGAGATTTTGTTGTTGTTGAAAAATGAGTAATTTACTTCTTTTTTGAAGCCTATCGACGAAATGCTTCAAATGCAACAAACTGGACATTATTCAGGGCAATATAGGAGTAAATCTAGTAGATCTAAAATTATTTCCATTTCATTCAGCGGTAGAAAACAAGGCAGAAAAATGAACGAGAGATTGCTTGGCTGCAAGAATGTTTTGAATGGAAAGTGCCTTGCGCGAGTTTTCGTTCGCTGGCATAGAAGAGGCAGAAGATACCAAAGTGGCAATCGAAAATCATTAGTACAATAGAAACAGACAACACTATGATTAAAAAAATAACAAAAAATAACAAAAACATTGAAAAAACAAACCTAAGAAGGGATGAGTAAAAAGATTCACAAAATTTTGTTTCGAAACTGCTTCGACACACCTGCATTACATGTGCCGGACTAACTTCTAAAAAGCCAACTGAATGAATGTATACCACTACAAGAACAAAGCTTAATGTGCAAACATAAAAGTAGAGAAACAGATTGAAAACAAAACAACAACTTAAAATTCAAAGAGAAAGAAAAAGACAAAATTTATTAACTTCACTCAAAACTGAAAAAAGAATAAAAAAATGTTTGAAATAATAAGAGTTGCTAATAACATTAATCAATCGTGGATCATAGAATAAACCAAAAACACAAAACCGAAAAGGACATTTTATATCGAGGAATTCTCAAGAACTGTCCAGATGTTATTAACAGTTGAATTAAATGCATTCAAAAAATGATCAATGATAAACCATCATATATCAACAGACATTTCCGAGAAAACTAACAATATTGTAGAAAAAAGTTTTAAATCATACTAAATCAGGAGCGCTTTGACTTTCGAAGTTGAAATAAATTGGGAAATAGAGAAAAAATTGTGAAAAAATTTTGTTTCTTTATTAAAGGAGACGTGACACGATTTTTTTTTATTTCATTATTTTTTTTTATTAAATTAATAAATATTAGTCTTAACACATGTTTTGTACAATTTTGCTGGTCAAAACCTGATCAATCGGCATTTTTAGGTCAAAGAATCCAGCGCTTGTTATAATGAATGATTTTTAATTAGATAACGATCACGTGATCGTGCTAACATCAGTGGTTACAAGCTGGAAAAATGTCTCTAACTGGACGATGTCGATACACTATATACGGTATTGACATCACTTTTCCCGATAACTGACAAACTTCAAAGACAATTGACCTCATCAATTTTAGCCATTGTGTGTGGAAAATAACCAAGAAAAGGCTATTAATTCTTCATGTGAAAAGTCCAACAACGACGATTTTTCAGACAATACCGATCGGATTGTTACCATACATATGGATTTGTCTGATGAATAAATTTAATAAACCGCTTTCCTCATTTTTTTTTTTTTTTATTTAAATAAAACTACTTTTAATCATGATTGAAAATATAAATTTTATAATTATCGATGATCAAATTGTTCTTTTTTTTTCCTCTGTTATGGTAATGTTATAATTATGTGTGCGCCAGAAGCAGAAAGAAAAAAAGAAAAACGATAGTAAAAGTCAAATTAGGCGTTCGCAAAGGTTACGTTTTTTTTTTGTTGTTTTTGTTTTGGTACGTAGAGACTTTTAATAGGTATAAACTATCACCAAAAGTTATGCTTATTATATTTTTTGGTTGGAAACCATACATCACGCCAAGGATTTGTATAGCGACAAATCCTTTATCACACTTTTTCTGCATTAGGATATTCAATTAACAATTTTATTACTCCCCCTTTTATTTACGTCTCACCTTATGTATAATCAGAGACATATATACTAAATATATGTCTCTGGTATAATATTAAACAATACAAAACATTTATTGGAGGCTGTTGTTTTAGTAATTAAATTTTGACACCTATAGCATACTTTTCCAGGTGAAAGGTAAGAAGGCACCTGTATTGTGATTTAGTCACGTGTTATGTTATTTACCTTTTAAAACCTTACATTTTTAAGAAAAATTACTATAGTCTTATGTTAAAATAATTAATATAGTTATATTACACTTCTAAAGTATGCAATTCCATCCAAACCCTTATAAATCTAACTTCAAATTTAAGGAATTACACAAAGTAAATTCAAATTCACATATAAATTTCCACCCCTCTTTTCCAAATATCATTTAGCAATCAATTTGTTTATTGCTACCAGCAAAATGCTTGAGTCCAGGAAAATATTCACAACACATAATGTTATTTTTCAAAATATTTCTTCAAAAAGGGGTCATTTGAATAAATGTTAAATCTTCCATCGGGCTGAGCATAAAAATGTTTACATGTAACATACTTCAGTCTTCGAGAACATGAATTATGTATTAGTTGTACTTGGATTTGATCTAGCTAACAGTATTTGTGCTTTGTCTCTATTGTTTTTACGTTAGTGGTTTCTGTACTTCGTGCCGATCTTTTTTGAGTTAGACTGTTTTTTTTATAGTTCTTATGTACTGCTGTAAGACCACTATCACACATTTTTTTATGTGCCTGTCTTAAATCAGGAGCATGTAGATCAGTGGTTGTCGTTGGTTCATGTCTGTCAATTTTTTTCTGCGGAAATTATTTTGTTATAAACAAGTTAGTTTTCTCGTTAAAATTGTTTCACATTTTCATGTTGAGAACTTTTATAGCCGAATATACGGTATAGGGTTTTCTCATTGTTGGAGGCCGTACGGTTATACCAAATAATTGGTTCAACGATACTTTCTTCATTTATTATTAAGTTTCCATTTTAAATAGAAATGTTTTTTATCATCTGAATCTTTACCAACAAGATAGTTGTCAATAATATATTCGATGTTCAATATAAGAATGTAAAAGACTTATATGATTCACATTCTCGTATCATTTCTTGTTTGCTTTTTTCATCATGCTTTTGCTTTATAATTTCTTATGAAATTATAGACTTGCAAGCATACAGGAATATTACTTCTCCATCTCAAGAAGTCAATTAAAAATGCATCTGTTATAAAACTTTTTATTTCTGCATATTCTTAAAAGCAATAAAAATAAGATTTATATACAGGTTGTCTATAATTAGCTATCAACACTGGTTAGGGTATTTAATTGGTGGTGAATAGGGTATTGTATGGTCGTACTACAGGTATTCATTAAACACCAGGTAGTTGTACCTGTATTACTGTAACAATAATATATTCCAATCTCACCTGTGCCTTCGGCAAAACCAACATCCAGGATGTACACAAAGAGCTTATGAAGTAATATTGTGTAATAACTATATCTTATCAATTCCCCATGTGGCGTGACACTTGAAGCTTGCAACTTCAAACGAGACCTGAAATTGCGAAACACCTGTCCCGTACACCTGTGACCTATGATGAACTCGTGGCATGGCACCCGGGCCCCAACTCTGGATTCCCTATGAAAGTGGGCGGAAAGAAGTGTAGTTTGGGCTTGTTAAAAAGTCTCATCTTTACACCTTCGAAAACAGAAAATATCATGTCAATATTCTTTTTTATTATGTTGTTGCATCCATCGGCATCACACATAATCATTGTTTATCACTGTCATGCGTTTTGTTGGATAATAATCGAAACTAAATTTGCGCTGTACCCATATGTCAATATGAATGAAAGGAACCACTGACGTAGTAACCTCGTTCTGAGTGACTTCCGGGATAGAAATATGCATATTTGACAGGTCGATAAACCGTTGCATTAAATCTCATTGAAATACATATTTTACCAAATATTTGACACCTATATTGCTATCGATGTATTTTTGGGGAAAGTTAAGTATAAATAAACATTTTGAAACACAAATTGAAAATCGTGTGATGTCTCCTTTAATAACAATGTAAAGATATGTTCTCTTATTTTGGATATTTTTTTTTTACTTCATAGATAAACTGCATGGTTATGAAATGCCATTGATCCAATGTTAAATCCCTCAATCTCCCTTTCTCATGCCTCTGATTCAATGTGTCTGGGTTCGTCATTATTTTGCCCTTTTCGGTTATATCAGCTTTTTTGTTAAGGGTTTTTGATTTTCAAAAAGTAGAAATGCTCATATGGTTTAGTAAAATTGATACCGTTTATTTTATTTAACTCGTTATCATTTTATTGAAATCATTTGATTTTCTATATTTGGTCCTTCGAAATGATAACCATGTAATTGCAAATTGAATAAAAAAACCTTTGAAATCTTTTATAACATCCTTTTCAAGTTTCTACATCAATGAGAAAACAACCCAACGACAAATATAACCAAATATTATGTAAGAGACATTCGCATTTTATGCACTTTCTACACAGTACTAAATATTTTGTGTCTGATTGTATTATTGAAGGTTAATATCACTGAAAACGAATCGAGAAGTCCTGATTACATGGTATCATTGATCCTTCAAAAGAATTGAGATAATTGTAAACTTTTTAACTGGAACACATATTTTTTCCAATAAAATAAATACTAATTGCTAACTACTTTATTGCGGAATTGATCAATATTCAAGTACGAGAAAATGTTTTAATACGTTTTGCTGAATAATAAAATTACCAAGTTCAAAGTCAAATTAGTTTTTCAGTTGATGATCCAAATCTACTTTAAACTTAAGTAAAATAAAGTTGCGCATTGAGTATTCGCTTTTGAAAAAAAAAATGATTGTTTATTTTGGGAACAATACAACAAATAACTAATACCAGAATTCAATTACAGAAATGACAGCACCGAGTACCATTTAAAACAAAATAACAAATGTGAATAGAAATAAACAATTTTTATACTATCTTTATTCAATGATTCCATGTTTCACATAGGTGCTTGGAGTTATGACTACAATGTCTACTTCTCCATTTGTCGCCAACAAGTGCCAAACATTCATGTTCCTGCGTTTCCGAAAGAAATGCCCAATGTGTGTCGTGACTATTTATGTGGTTCCCGTTAAGCCAACGCCAGCTATCATGATTGTGGGAATAAGACCCACCAAGCCAAACCGCATCATTGTCTTCAAAATATAATTCATGTATTAATAAATTTCAGTATCTTAAACATTCCATGTATTCGTTTTTCGTATACATAATTACTCAAGTTCTGATTTTAAACATTCCAAATGTGTTCTATTTAAAAAAAAAAAAAAAAAATAGGAATATCTTCGTGATGCGGATTCATCTTGAGAATGTTCCATGGAATATAACAGTTTTTTAAAATAACAATTTTAAGTCCACCATGATAAAATTATTTAAACAAACATTTAGTACCTGTAGAAAAATTATTTCAAATGGAATAGCACATGCTAGATTTTACGGTGATGTTGTCAGTTTTCTCAATTTAATTGTTTCATATTTTAAATGTCGGGGCCTTTTATAGCTGAATATACGGTATAGGTTTTTCTTATGATTGAAGACCGTACGGTTGCCTATGATTGCTTACATTCACTCCATTTGAACTTTGGTGGATAGTTGTCTCATTGACAATCATACCATATTCCCTTATTTTTATATTTATGACGTATGCTTCTTCTTAGAAAGTGATATTGATCCGTGTCATCCTTCATATGGAATGTACCTTTCTCGTTTGGTTTGGCATAAAGAGAATTGCCGTGACTACCCTGGTTTCAGCCTTCCAATTATAAAAACATAAATATTGTTGGAAAAATTTATCCAATTACACAGAACGTTTACTGATTTATGAATTCTGTAGTAGTGTAGTGGCGAATTTAAACCGGTCACATATTACTGTGCTTATTCAGTGGGCTTTTGGGTATCACAATAGCAATGGCTAAAATAGTTTAGGATAGAAGTTTTCATGTCAAAGTTAGACCTTTTTAAACCAGTGACTCATATTATATTAAGTCATTACTTTGTTTTAAATTTATGACATAGACATCAACTAACTGGAGCTGGATGGTAAGTATTACTTTTAATTTCACTGCACTCACTTCCGATCATATTTTACCAGTTGATCAGTTTGTGGGAGAAGAATTCAATAAATTTTATAAATAGATAGTTCAATACATTGTTTTGTAGGTCAATAATTTATAGCTCTGTTTAACAGCAAGTTAAAGCGTAATTGTAATTTGGATATTTTTTTTCTAAAGCAATTACTAATCTGCTAATATTAAAGGGAAATATTTTACATTACTGTAAAATCAGCAAAATTTTGTTCTGTCAAATATCAACTTCCTTTATTTTATAAGTAATTTGTTTGCAACACTATTCCATGATTAATAAACTATTATCCTCTGTTCTGAAAAGAACACTGAAAGAGGTAGGGCCAATTTCCCCTGAATTTTTTTCACAGAAGGGCCAATTTCAAAAAGTGCTGAAAGAATAAAATTTACGATAAAAACATGAAATAAAAATGTTTTTTGGTCAATATCTCGATTTTTATGTATTATGTTATGTCTGGAAAATAGTTAATTTAACCTCCAAAAAAGGATGAAAGTCAAATATGCGGAATTTACCGTGTTTTAAGGTTGGAAAAACAGGGAATCCCCATAGAAGGACACTTCAAACCAAAACAAAGTTATGTTTTTTGTTGTTGTTGTAATTTATACAACTTTTCCCCTCAAAAATGAAATTGGTTTAGTGTGTCCTTAATACCTAAAAAACAACTTTTTTAAATAAAAGTGGAACATCACTAAATTTTACCTATATAGCTGCTTAATATCGTCTATGTTTTCAAGAGTCGCCGTGGCTCCATCGGTATCGCTTAAAACTGTAAATAATGGATTGTTTTTAAGATGGGGTTCAAATCTCACGCTAATTTTTCTCATTTTTTATGTTGAAATATTAAAATGTTATGTTTCTATCACATTTTTTCGGATGTTTGTTTTATTCAAAGAGTCACACTGAAGTAGGTGCTTGTACATAACCAATAACACGAGAATTGATTATATAGCAATGAAGCCCAAATGTTGTGTGTGTTATACACATAACGAAAAAAAGGCCATAGCAGAAAAATTTCAAAACAAAAATATTTTTTCTAAATCTTGAACAAGAACGTTTTAGAAAACGTGATATGTAACAAATGCAGACAGTAATTTTATCGCCAATCCACCAACTGTGTAGATACCAGTACTGGTA
This sequence comes from Mytilus coruscus, assembly GCA_017311375.1. Classification (NCBI taxonomy): domain Eukaryota; kingdom Metazoa; phylum Mollusca; class Bivalvia; order Mytilida; family Mytilidae; genus Mytilus; species Mytilus coruscus. The sequence goes on from CM029603.1 coordinate 14,681,553, forward strand.
TTGTTACATTGTCCCTACACCGGAACCTAAGTCATCAGAAAATGAATCAACACCACAGAAAAAATCAATTACACTACCAATCGTGACTTTAGGTAAAACATCAATAAAGTGTTGAATCTATATCATAACGTAGGGTCGATCCATTTGGTACAATGCCATGCAGAAAAGACCAGATTACATGTGTTTGTTACGCAAGCCGTTCTAGTACCAACTGGTGTAAGCTGTTGTCCGGTTCATATAGACGGTAAACCTTAAAAGCTGGAACAGTGTATAGATATAGATACATCCAGATTGAGGAAAATAACATCCCAGTTAAATGCGTCCGATATTTTTTGGCTTCTTGGCATTTAAACAGAGACCGATCTTGAATCAGATTAGCTGATTTATATCAGATAATTAGATTATTACATGTTTCTTGTATTTATATTTAACCCCCTTTTAGGCGTCACTTAGGGGCATTCAGTTTTTCGGTCTGTGCGTCCGTTCGTTCGTTCGTTTGTCCGTCCGTCCGTCCGTCTGTTCGTTCGTCCGTCCGTCTGTTCCGTTTCAGGTTAAAGTTTTTTTTGGTCAAGGTAGTTTTTGATGAAGTGGAAGTCCAACCAACTTGAAACTTAGTACACATGATCCCTATGATATGATCTTTCTCATTTTAATGCTAAATTATAGTTTTTATCCCAATTTCATGGTTCACTGAACATAGAAAATGATAGTACGAGTGGGGCATCCGTGTACTATGGACACATTCTTGTTTAATATTTTGTTAGTTTTAAGTTAAACAAAGCTGTGAAATACATGTACGCTACAAATCACCTAGCAACATTAACACGCTAACTGAGGCACCATGCATTTTTAATACAAAACTAATTTTGAATATCTATTTGTTGATAATTCATATTTTACTGCTCCTCAGGGGCATTTACAAACAAAATCAATATTGGTTTTGATAAACAAAAAAAATCAATAGTCTTGGCCTTGATTATTGTAGGAATACCTGTTCAAGGTAATATAGATGATGTGACGTGTTTTCATATACTATAATTAGTATCTATCGGGCTATTTAAAAACATGATTTACCTAGCTAATCAAATGAAAAAAACTCACGGGAAAATGGCCCTACCTCTTTATTTTTAAGATGATTAAAACTTTGAAAAAAACCCTGTTAAAAACATATTATGGGACACATTCAAAGTTCTATAAATCATACAGATTTCTCTGTAAATTAAATAGGTATCACCAGCTCAGTAGTCAGCAATTCTGTGTTGACATGTATTTTCATTGATATGGTCAAAATTATAGATTAACTGTTATTCAAAACTTTGAATTTTATATGTACTAATGATTTTCTACCATAGTGGATTAGATTACTTAGAACTTAAAAGAAGTATTTGGCAAAACCTTTCGGAATTTTGTTTCCTCAATGCTCTTCAACTTCGTACTAATTTGGCATTTCAATTTTTTATTCGAGTCGTATTGATGAATCTTTTGTAGTCGAAGTCATATTAAGCCTGGTATCTTTGATTAAATTTTTAATATACAATGACTCAATAAAAATTATTTCCCTTTAATGCCAGCAGATCAGTAATTCTTATAGAAAATATTATCCAAATCACAATTACACTAGTACTTCCTCTTAGAAAACAAAGCTATAAATTATTGACCTACAAAACAATGTATTGAACTATTTACTTATAAAATTTATTTAGGATAGAAGTTTTCATGTCAAAGTTAGACCTTTTTAAACCAGTTACTAATATTATATTAAGTCATTATTTTGATTGAAATTCATTACGTTAGACATCAACTAACTGGAGCTGGATGGTAAGTAATATTTTGTACTTCACTGCACTGACTTCATACTAACAACCTTCACTGGAGCAATTGGTTAAAATGTTTTACCAGTTGATCAGGTTGTGGAAGAGGAATTCAAACTGCAAATTGGTAAACTATTATATTTATTGCTATTGTGATACCCCAAAGCCCACTGAATAAGCACAGTAATTGTTATAAGTCTATTAGCAGCTGTTGGTGTTTCACCTTCGTGAAATTATATTTTATTGAATGAAGTAACTTGTTTAACGGATACTATAGGGACATGTTTCTGATTTTAATATTTTCCTCTATATTCATACATCGTCCATCAGCGACTATTTCAGGAAACTTTAAAAAAAAAAAAAAAAAAAAAAATTAAACGCGATGCAGACTACTTGTCTATATATATATAGTTTACGTAAATAATACCATAAATAATTGGAATACGTGTCTGAATTAATGGGTCCAGATTTTCATCTTTTTATCTGCTACTTCAATATGAATCAACCATTCAAAGGTTGATTTATACGAACTGACCTTTAAAGAATTTATAATTTTGTTTTCATCATACGAAAACATGAATGCCAAAATGCCATACTTTTTCTAAAAGAACAAGGCTAAATCTTAAACACTATAGGAATAACGATTCCACGAATGTCTTATTTCTTGATTATTATAAGGCACAAATTGTGTAATGGTACCACAGAAGTTCCAGAAATTTCTTCCAGGAATCTCGTTTTCATCTTCTTGGAAACTAAGCTTACAGAATTAACAGTAATTTAGTCAATATCATAATCCCATAAGGCAAAGTAATACACAAAAAGTTCCACACAACATTTTCATTCTATTCCAACTAGACGAAAAACATAGCTGGCATAATCTTGATTCTAATTAAGTCCTCATTGAATCCTAATATTATTTTGATTGTTCCAAATAACTCACATATTAAGAAGCTACAATTAATGCATTTTACCCATTTAGTCTCATTAAAGACACTTAAAAGGTTTAGTTTATAGTTTTCTATGTTGTGTTTTAGGCACTAAAATAAAATTGAGAATGGAAATGGGAATGTGTCAAAAGACAACAACCCGACCACAGAACAGACAACAACAGAAGGTCACCAATAGGTCTTCAATGCAGCGAGAAATTCCCGCACCCGGAGGCGTCCTTAAGCTGGCCCCTAAACAAATATATATACTAGTTCAGTGATAATGGACGTCATACTAAACTCCAAATTATACACAAGAAACTAAAGTAAAAATAATACAAGACTAACAAAGGCCAGAGGCTCCTGACTTGGGACAGGCGCAAAAATGCGGCGGGGTTAAACATGTTTATGAGATCTCAACCCTCCCCCTATACCTCTAGCCAATGTAGAAAAGTAAACGCATAACAATACGCACATTAAAAGTCAGTTAAAGAAGTCCGAGTCCGATGTCAGAAGATGTAACAAAAGAAAATAAACAAAATGACAATAATACATAAATAACAACAGACTACTAGCAGTTAACTGATGTGCCAGCTCCAGACCTCAATTAAACTGATTGAAAGATTATGTCTTCATCATATGAATATCAGGCACAATCCCTCCCGTTAGGGTTTAGTATCATACCATCATAAAATATATGAGAAGAGCATAACCCGTGTCATGCCAACAACTGGTTTTAAATAAATGTGTTTAGTTCCGATGCAAAGACCCTATAAGTGAATCAATATTAAAGCCAAAATATGCAATCTTTAATGACCTGACAACAGTATCGTAACTATATCCCTTCTTAATAAGTCTATTTAAAGGTTTTGTTAGCTTCTGAGGTGAATACTGACATTTTGTGCTTTATAAAGAATATTACCATAAAAGATTTGATGTGAAATACCTGAACGTATAAGAAGTCTGCATGTTGAGCTATATTTACGAATGATGTCCTTGTACCGATGATAAAATTTAGTAAAATGTGTTGACTAGTTTGTGATATCGAAAACCCTGGTGTAATAATTTTCAGTAATACATAAATTTCTTTCGTTAAAATCTGAAACGTTGTTACATACACGAGCGAATCGTACAAGTTGAGATATATAAACACCGTAAGATGGTGACAAGGAACGTCACCATCTAAAATGGATAATTAACGATAGGAAATGAAAATCATCTCTTTTATCATAAATTTTGTATAAAGCTTTCCGTTAATGATATAGATATCAAGATCGAGGAAAGGGCAGTGGTCATTGTTAGTATTGGCTTTATTTAAAGTAAGTTCAACAGGATAAATTTCTTTAGTATACATACTGAAGTCGTCATTATTGAGAGCAAATATATCATCCAAATATCTAAAAGTATTATTAAATTTTGTATCAGATGTTGTTTCGATGGGTCTTTGCTGATTTTAGTCATAAATTGTACCTCATAGCAATACAAAAACAGGTCCGCAATAAGTGGTGCACAGTTAGTCCCCATTGGAATTCCGATAACCTGACGATATACGGAATCTCCAAAGCGAACAAAAATATTATCTAGTAAAAATTCAAGGGCAGATATAGTATCAAAGCATGTCCAATTGACATAGTTCTTTTGTTTATTGCTACTAAAATGACCTAAAAGAGTTAGAACATATGTATTCACATTCTGACTTTTAAATGCCCATTTAATTAGGTGTGTGTGTGTGTCAGGGCCTCGGTGGCCGAGTGGTCTAATAGCAACCGTACAATTTCAGATTCAATCTAATGAATAACATAGTTCTCTTGAAAGTGATTTTACAATAACCCGAAATCTGCTATATTTACACCTTTTGGTTCAATACACAAAAAGTATCACATGGCACAGAAAAACATAAAAAAATACAAGTGATAACATAAATGTTACACATTTTACTGCACCAGATACGAGTTTCCGCAACTAATGTCTCTTCAGTAATGGTCGCAGCCAAAAAGAGCTGATAAAACCAAAAGGACCGAAACTAAAGCCAGAAATGGATAAAGAACTAGAGTTTTGCAGTAGGGAGATACAGCAGATGTGTAGTATAGCATATATACATACTCCAATATTAATCAGTTACGATGCTACCCTTTTTTTTATTCAAATTCATTATTCGTTTTTTACACTGAACTGAAAATATACTATTAACTTACATTTTTGTCCCCATGTCTGGTTCTATACCACGGTGTTAAATGTGAAGTCAAATAATAGCATTTGTGATTCCATCGATAATAACCATGCCCACTGCAATTATGTTCAACTGAAATCGAATGACACTTAGTACTATACATTATAACATAGATCTAATGAGCTACACAAGGTTTAAGTGATTACAACGAAACAAATAATTAAAACGCTTGACAATAAATTATAAAAATCAATTGCATAATATCATTGTTTAAACAATCAATAATTTTCATTATTTAATGTTTAATGGGAATTTCAGTAATATAAAAATAAGGAGATGTGATACGATTGCCAATGAGACAACCATCATCTTAGTTCAAATGACGTGGATGTAAGCAATTATAGGCAACCATATAGCCTTCAACAATGAGAAAAACCCATACCGTATAGTCTGCTGTAATAGGCCAATACAATATGTAAAGCAAGTTAAAATATCTCATGCGTACGGAAGCGTATTAGCGCCACACATTTTTTTTTATAATTTTCTTCCGATCTTTGCGTTGTAACGCAAACCTTTGCGTTATAACGCAAACCTTTTGCGTTACAACGCAAACATTTGCGAAATAACGCAAACCTTTGCGTTACAACGCAAACCTTTTGTATTATAACGCAAACATTTGTTTCATCTTATTTCTTATTTAAGATTCAAAGGAAGCAGCAGTTATTAATGGAGGAGGAGGCTGCATATATTAAAATTTATCTTCTTTGTACTCATTGCAAAGTAACATGCTTTACTATTTAACTAATAATGAGAAGGATAATAGATATAAGAAGATGTGGTATGAGTGCCGATGAGAAAACTCTCCATCTAAGTCATAATTTGTAAAGTAAACCATTATAGTTCAAAGTACGGTCTTCAACACGGAGCATTGGCTCACACCGAACATCAAGCTATAAAGTGCCCCAAAATGATATACATGATAATACATGTACATATATTACAATGAAAATTGAGTAAATTAAAGTTATACCGAAGAAAAAACCAACAATGCTAATATATTTAATTAGGTGTGTGTGTGTGTCAGGGCCTCGGTGGCCGAGTGGTCTAAGTAGTTACTACTGTAATCACTAGCCAGTCAACACTGAGGTTGTGAGTTCGAACCCCGCTCGTGCGGGTGCACTCGACTCCAATCTTAATTGACTAGGATTGTCAGTTTTCCTATCGAAGGTCGGTGGTTTCTCCGGGCACCCGGCTTCCTCCACCAATAAAAACTGGCCGCCACGAAATAGCCCAAAAGCGGTGCTTAAAAGTGGCGTTAAAACACCAAAAATCAAAAATCAAATCAATTAGGTGTGTGAGAATGTGAGGCAATGTGGTATACAGGGTAGAAAAATCAAAACTTTGAACAGATTCAAAATCACCAATATAAGCATGCAATTTATCAAGTACTTCCAACGAGTTTTGACACTCCAAAAGTAATTAATTCCACTATTTTCAAAGGCCTTATTTGAACAATTTATTATCAGGTTTTGATTGTACCAAGTGAACTGGTAAGAAGAATAGACAATTTAGTAGTGGAACAATGGCTTGAAGACGAAATAAATCTATATTTGTAAGGTGTTTTATGTAGCTTCGGAAGCCAGTACATAGTTGGGACTTTCATTGTATTTGGTTCTGCTTGTAAAGAGGTAGCTAAAAGTTTATGTTTGTTACAGATGTCGTTTTCTGAAAATGGAGTCAGTTGGAATGTTGGTGAATTGGTGATTTCTTTTTTCAGAACCTCAATGTAAAATTTACGTCAAACAATAATGATATTATTAGCAGCTTTATCGGCCGGGACAAAAACAAATTCTTTGGCTAGTTTTAAGTTTATGTTTGATACGAGAAATAGGTTTATTATGGTTGTTGTTAAGAGTAAAATGTTCTTTAAAATGTTGAATACGTATATCAACTATGTTCATTACTGAATTAAAAAAAGAGTCCAAAGATTTTTGTCAGCTTTTTCCCGTTTTATCCATTTTAAACAGTAAGTACGGAGTGAGTCGTGTATGATATTACGACACTCATTCCAATTAATGATTGACGGGGGACGATATTTAGGTCCTTTACTGAGGAATGATTTTAACTCTCGGTCTTGAACGATGTTAAGATCTCCTGTTATAACATGGGAAATGGGTCCATAAATGTATTCGGAATTACTGCAATTACATGAAGTAGGTGTATTTTCACTGATATTAACATCTTTACACAATTGGCTATAATTAAACACATATTTCCGGGTAGATTTCTTGTAAATATAACAAATAAGAGGGAGCTCAGTATTATCAAAATATCCAGGAATTTGTTCTTTAACAGAATGGTCGTTAAAAATACCGGCAATATTTACAAAATCAAAACCTTTATTGACATACTTTATTTTAATAAAATGTTTTTTATGATCTTCAGGGCGATCAATTTTGGGAAACAGTTTAGAATAACAAAATGCCATTATAATTTGAACAATTTCATACTTAGGACTGCTATATGAAATTGTGTTGCAATCCTCTAAAATTTTATTTAACTTATTAACCAATGAACAGAGCTTTGTTAACAGATAATGTCTGCCGTTGTTTTTGAATAGAAATTAGGTCCGAAATATTGGTATGATTGGTCCGAAATTTTCTTTGATTGCAATTTTTCTACGACCATGAGAACGGTTTTACGAACAGTTTTAGAAACCATATCCAAAATGTTAACAGAATCGGTTCTTGATATATTACCAATTCCCATGATATTATCATTAAGACCGAGAGGGTAGACTGTCTGTAATTTTTAATCCAATTTAATTCAATTATTTTCCGTGATCGTACAAACTTTGAATGAGATTCACCAGGCTGCTTATTTACTACTTCTAAAGGTTGAACTGTTAAATATTTAATAGGATGATTGTGCTTCTTAAGGTGTTGATAAATGATACTTTTGAATTTATTGGGTCTTTTAAAACGATACTGTTGATTTGTCTTTTCGTCGTTTTTCGATTTTTCAATTTAAAAATAAGGAGATGTGGTATGATTGCCAAAGAGACAACTATCCACCAAAGTTCAAATAAAGTGGATTTAAGCAATTATAGGCAACCGTACGGTTTTCGATTTATGATTTTAAATATCGCTGTCGTTTTGGTATCTTTCGCCTTCCTCTTACATTAGTCTTTTGTTGAAATTTTGTAATGACTTCTAAATGATATTTTTCTGCTTTCTTGATTGATGCCTCCTTTTATTATATGTATAATGAATGACATGCCCATATTAAGTATTATTGTAGTTATCAATATGAGGTTAATGGTAAACATCGCAACGTGCTAAATTTACTTAGTAAACAGTAAAGGGTCTCCGGAGACTATGGTTCAAAATAAAAAATAAAAATCTTACATTGGTAGATTTTCCGAAGAAAATAAACAAGCGCTATATTTTCTTGGTCGGAACTTAATATAGCCATATGCATATGGTGTTCTTTACACGGATCCTGAAATGAAAATGTGACTTTAAAGTTCAAATATAAATTTTAGATACACATTCTATAGAAATATACAAAATGAAGTTTTTACTAATCAACAAATTAATAAACTAATCACATTTATATATCTAATTGTATATATAGTATATTCTTAGTTTGTTTGTTTTTTTTTTTTTTTTGTAATACCGATTTTGTTGAATTCAATGCGTCAATTGGTTTAATTTTGATTGTGTATTTTGATTGTATATTGTTCTTCCTTTGTCATAGATAAATAAAGCGGTGAGTACTCATTCACCAAGTTAAATTTATCTGTCAAAAGCCTGGAAGCTTGTTAGTGGTTGGAAGAAACCGTCTCATCATATTTTGTTTTATCATTAAAAAGGAATGAATATATCAAGGGAGCACTATGAAAACCACAAGTTGAAAAAGAATACAGCATGGTAAAAATAGACGAACGGACAAAATATAGTCCACAAAATACAAAACAGATAAGTAAAGATAATTCCATCGGAAACTGGGAGTGAACCCATTAGGGGTAATCATAGTGTAGCTGATTGCTACTAAAAATTGGACAATGAGTCGCGACAGAGAATGAGAGAAATAGATTTTGCTATGAAAAATTTAAAATATTCGTGTCGTCTGTAGCTCAGTAATAGTTGACTAAAGCATAATTGCGTCCTGAAACATTCAAAGACCTTAATTTTTTCCCCGGCTTAACACTGAGAATTTATCTTGACCTCCACATAAAACCTTGTTCATTGTTACTCATAAAAACAATAAGAAATAAATAGAAACACTATAAAAATTTCGTGCGTCCGAAGCGATTTTCTGGATTGACCTTCATCAGAAACGCTCAAACCTGGACATTTGAAAGCCTGGAATGTATAAATTCGTTACATCGTTTGGGGCTATACGACCAAAAGGGGCCTAAAAGAATAGCCAAATTCGGCCCGGTAAACTTTGCCTAAGAGAGTTGGAATCTTTTTTCTTAATAATTTCTTAACTTATCAACGGGCACATTTATAATAAAATATGTTATAAACCATGCCAGCACTGACAACTGAGCTTACGATACACTTGGAGACTAGAAGTCCACCAGCAGTGGTATCGACCCAGTACTAGTAAATGAAAACATCATCCTACAAATTTCGTGCGTATGAATCTCGTTTCTGTATTTATCTTTATCAGAAACGCTATCACTCAAATATTTCACTTCCTGGGATGTATAAATACGTAACAATTTCTTGTATTTTTTAGTTGTAATTGGTTTTGAACTAGTTTTCAGAAACTATGAGTACTCTTAGATCGGTACTGTGTGCTTTTTGTGTCTTTTTATGTTAGCCGTTTTTGTGCTTCGTGTCGAGCTGATGAGTCAAACCATTTTCAGCTTATATTTAAAGTTTGTTCTCATGTTGTGCTGTTATACCATTATCTCAGGTTAGGGGAGGGCTGAGCGTTCAAAAACAGGTTTAGCCCCACAGCATTATATACGTGCCTCTTCCAAGTCAGGAGTCTGTGATACTTGGTTCGGGTCTGATATATCTGGTTTTCGTTTATTTTTTTGTCATAAATCAGGCGGTTGGTTGTTAGTTTGAACTGTGCCACATTTTATCATGTGGGGCCTTTTATAGCTGACTATGTTTAAAGAAACTTTGTTTGGACTCTAAAAATTTTCTCATTGACAATCATACCAATTTCCATAGTTTTTTCTTTATAGCTCTGACCAAAAGAGACTATAAAGAAAAGCCAAATTCGGTTAAGGACAACCTTGAAACGTTAGTTTACTAGTAATTTCTTAATTTATCAACAGGAAATTTTATATTTCGAAATTTGTACAGTTAAAAAATTTACCTAGCAACCGTACAATTTCAGATTCAATCTAATGAATAACATAGTTCTCTTGAAAGTGATTTTACAATAACCCGAAATCTGCTATATTTACACCTTTTTGGTTCAATACAAAAAAAAGTATCACATGGCACAGAAAAAAACATAAAAAAATACAAGTGATAACATAAATGTTACACATTTTACTGCACCAGATACGAGTTTCCACAACTAATGTCTCTTCAGTAATGGTCGCAGCCAAAATATTCGTAAATGCTAAACTTAAAACAAACGTTAAAGAGCTGATAAAACCAAAAGGACCGAAACTAAAGCCAGAAATGGATAAAGAACTAGAGTTGTGCAGTAGGGAGATACAGCAGATGTGTAGTATAGCATATATACATACTCCAATATTAATCAGTTACGATCCCACCCTTTTTTTATTCAAATTCATTATTCGTTTTTTACACTTAACTGAAAATATAGTAAAAACTTACATTTTTGTCCCCATGTCTGGTTCTATACCACGGTGTTAAATGTGAAGTCAAATAATAGCATTTGTGATTCCATCGATAATAACCATGCCCACTGCAATTATGTTCGACTGAAATCGAATGACACTTAGTACTATACATTATAACATAGATATAATGAGCTACACAAGGTTTAAGTGATTACAACGAAACAAATAATTAAAACGCTTGACAATAAATTATAAAAATCAATTGCATAATATCATTGTTTAAACAATCAATAATTTTCATTATTTAATGTTTAATGGGAATTTCAGTAATATAAAAATAAGGAGATGTGATACGATTGCCAATGAGACAACCATCATCTTAGTTCAAATGACGTGGATGTAAGCAATTATAGGCAACCATATGGCCTTCAACAATGAGAAAAACCCATACCGTATAGTCTGCTGTAATAGGCCAATACAATATGTAAAGCAAGTTAAAATATCTCATGCGTACGGAAGCGTATTAGCGCCACACATTTTTTTTTATAATTTTCTTCCGATCTTTGCGTTGTAACGCAAACCTTTGCGTTATAACGCAAACCTTTTGCGTTACAACGCAAACATTTGCGAAATAACGCAAACCTTTGCGTTACAACGCAAACCTTTGCGTTATAACGCAAACATTTGTTTCATCTTATTTCTTATTTAAGATTCAAAGGAAGCAGCAGTTATTAATGGAGGAGGAGGCTGCATATATTAAATGTATCTTCTTTGTACTCATTGCAAAGTAACATGCTTTACTATTTAACTAATAATGAGAAGGATAATAGATATAAGAAGATGTGGTATGAGTGCCGATGAGAAAACTCTCCATCTAAGTCATAATTTGTAAAAGTAAACCATTATAGTTCAAAGTACGGTCTTCAACACGGAGCATTGGCTCACACCGAACATCAAGCTATAAAGTGCCCCCAAAATGATATACATGATAATACATGTACATATATTACAATGAAAATTGAGTAAATTAAAGTTATACCGAAGAAAAAAAACCAACAATGCTAATATAGCTATAGCCGAATATAAATATACTTCCAAAGTAAGCTCTCGTTTGAGGATTGTGTAAAGTTGGCTTACTACCCTTTTGCAATAAATGAATAAAATGAAGATGTTTTATTAATAAAATTATGTTCTCTCCATTTAAATTGCTACCAAGTTACCACTCTAGATTGAAAATTTCATGACTTTTTATCAAAGAATCTTTTCATATTCTGAGATTTAAAAACGATTTCTTACATCAAAATTTAAAAAATTCTTTCTTAATAGTTCATTTTACAGCAGAAAGATCATTTTGTCTATTAACCTTGACAGTTTTACAATTGTATGACATTATATTTGCTCTTATCTACTGAATCAAAATTCTAAAAATGTTGGCCTTTCAAATAAAATATGCCTATAACATATCTATTTTCTTGTTAAATTATATACTTTTCTGATTCCTATGCATATTTATTATAATGACTTTGCCTTGTACATGTTTTTATGGTTCTTTTCCTAACTAAATCACAACAGAAATTTAATGACAGACGGACATATATACAAAACTTAATGAATAATTGAAATCAAGATGTTTGCGTTATAACGCAAAGATAGGAAGAAAATTAAAAAAAAAAAAAAAAAAAAAATGTGTGGCGCTAATACGCTTCCGTACATGCGCGCATATGATAGATATGATTTTTTTTTAGAAGTCCACCTCCAGGAAAAATGGTCCCCAAATTCAGATTGGTAGTTATAGTGAAAGTAATCATTTCCTAAATTCATTCTTTTGAACAATTTTTAATAGGAAACTATCTCGTAAATTGTTGATCAAATATGTTGTTTAAGCAGATCTATGTATTATTATTTTCGATTGGCCATGTAATGAAACTATAAACTGGATTAAATTTTTACATTGTAAATGAAAACAACTCTTTTAAATTTCGTGCGTCTGAATGTCCCTTGATTCACTGGCACCAAGAACACTCCAACCAAAACATTTTAAACCCATAGAAACGTTAAGAGTTATATGATCATAATGAATGTAAAAAGAATATCCAAATTCATCTATGGAAAAATAAGGAGATGTGGTATGATTGCCAACTATCCACCATAGTTCAAATGAAGTGGATGTAAGCAATTATAGGCATCCGTACGGCCTTCAACAATGTGAAAAACCCATACCGTATAGTCGGCTATAAAAGACCCCGACATGAAAATTGTGAAATATGATATTTACAGAAATGCAACCCTTTAATGGGAAATATGTCATACAAAATCAAGAAAGAATTTCAGTAATATAAGAATAAGGAGATGTGGTATGATTGCCAATGAAACAACTATCCACCAGAGTTCAAATGAAGTGGATGTAAGCAATTATAGGCCACCGTATGACCTTCAACTATGATAAAAACCCATACCGTATAGTCGGCTATAAAAGGCCCCGACATGAAAATTGTGAAACAATTCAAACGAGAAAACTTCGGCCTGATTTATAGAATACAATACACGAAAAACAAATATGACAGTATCAACGACAACCACTGCACTAAAGGCTCCTGACTTGGGACAGGCATATAAATAATGTGGCGGGGTTAAACATGTGTGTGAACTCTCAACTCCCTAACCTTGGACAGTGGTGTTTCAGTACAACATAAGAAAAAACTGTTAAAACTAATTGCAATTGAACGGTCATTTTCCTTAGGAGTTTGAACCTTAGTTTCATAACAATTTTTTAATTTATCAGCGATGAATTTAGAAAAAATATGCTATACAATGTATCATGTTAGTACCGAAACAATGACCACCGAACTGATGAAGCCTCTAGGAAGTAACAGATCACTAGCAGTTGTATCGACCCAGTGTTAATGAATGAAAACAAAACTTTGTAATTTTCGTGCCTCTAAACGCTGTTTTGAATTAACCTTCATTAGGAACACTCAAGCCCAAACATTTGAAAGTCGGGAATGTATATATGTTAGAAGCTATAGGACCAAAACAGACCTAAAGTGAATATCCATCAAAGGTTTACTTTGTCTGATAGTGTACGAACCTTAGGGTCTTCATCTTTTGCTTACTCAAAGTGGAATTCAAAAAAAATATTATAAAAACCATGTCAGTCCCAAAGCATTGACTACTAAACTGATGATTATTAAATCAAGTCATAATTACATTGTGTCGGAGCAACAGTTTCAAGTGTTGGTTTTGTTTGTTGTGACGTCAGTGTTGTATGAGTTGTACGACTTGTGGTATGAGATACAGTAGTTGTTGACTGTATCGTAGAACTTGAAATGTCATATTTGTTGCAAAAATCGGTAGAACAGCAAAAATGCTTCAAGTTTCTCTTCTTCCCACCATGACAGTACTGAAGTACAAAATAAACCCGCTATGGTAGTATTTTATATGTTATTCATTTTAGATTAGAAATTAAAACTTGTATAAACAAAAGACACTGCGAGAACGTCATAAACATCGAATTTCAGTGCTTTTGCATTTTGCGGAAACATTAGAAAATACTTTGTTTAGCCTTTCCATTTCACATATTTTCTTATCTTTTCATGTATAAGATTCAAATTATTATCAAAAATGGGGATGACGATGATTGTACAAGGCTTTTGTGTAAGATTGCATGTAAAAATGTTCCTCTACAGTAGTACGTACATTTGAAGAAAAAAGTTAAGCACAGTACTAAATTACGTAAATCATGGAAAACCTTTACAGAAAATAATCTATTTGATGTATTGTAAACTTGTTCTCGTCCTGATTATGTATGAAACACTAGCCACTGAACGCTAATAAAACACCAAATAATCAATCAATGGTAAGTATAAAATATTAAATACCTGAATTCCACCACAGCCTAACTTGTAGGAAAATTGGAAATCGTCATTCACATTTTCTGCTTGTATACATACCTGTTAAAATTTATCAATGCAGATTAATTCAATACTGTTCAAATATTCCATTCAAATCATAGATATAATCTGAACGGACAAAAACTGTAAAACACTGATTTTTAGTACGTACATGAATAAATGTAAACTGCCTTTCAATATTTTGGGTAATTTTTCAGCATCGATTATTTAAAAAAAAAGTCAATTGATTGATAAAGGTTCAAATCCCTTAAAATATTTCAGAATGTGGTTGCGTACGTAGCCCTTTGTTTTTAGAAATCAATAAAATGCACATAAAATGCAATATTCTGGGAACGATCAATCATCGGCGTACTGATCATGATAATCTCACCTATTCATAGTTTTGAAAGTTAATAAAAAAAAAAAAAAAAACGGAAACATTCCGGGCTATCTTATATAAGAGCACATATATGTTGTGAGTGGATTATTAGCAAAATACATAATTCCTTGACAGAAGAAACCATCTCTCTATGAAACTACTTAATCATCTTAGATGGATTTAAGTCTTAGATACATCATTTTTATTAGTTTTAATTGGCTTTAAAAAAGCTTTCAGTAACTGCGTGTACTCTCAGATCTGTTCTTGTGCCTTTTGTGTTTTGTTTTGTTTTGTTTTTTTGTGTTATGTACCGATTTAATGAGTTAAGCCCTTTTCCACTGATTTTTATAGTGTGTTCTTATATTGTACTGTAACACCACTGTCCCAAGTTAGGGGGTATGTTTAACACCGCCACATTCTGTATGTGCCTGTACTGTACCAAGTCAGAAACATGTTATTCAGTGGTTGCCATTTGTTGCTGTATGTCATATTTGTTTTTCGGTTATTGTTTTGTACATAAATCAGGCCGTTAATTTTCTCGTTTGGATTGTTTTACATTTGTCATTTCGGGGCCTTTTATAGCTGACTATGCGGTGTGAGTTTTGCTCATTGTTGAAAGCCGTACTGTGACTTATAGTTGTTAACTTCTATGTCATTCTGTCTCTTGTGAAGAGTTGTCTTATTGGCACATCATCTTATTTTTATATTGGCCATTATTTTAGGTTTTTTTTTTGTCATATAGCTCTTCAACTGTTTCAAATATTCGGCTTTAGCGTTCATAAATGAAGGTTATTTAATAATACAGAAACGCGCTTTAGACGCAAGAAAATTATAAAGTGTTGTTTTCATTTTATCAAAGACAAATGCATATAAAGAAGGATATTGTGTTTTGTTGGTCAACATTTAAATTGAATTTATGTAAGACGATTTCTCTGAGTATATCCCTGTCATAGTTCCGGATTTGATAACTTCACTACTATACAGAAATGCTCCCAAGACCCATACACATGTTTCTCTTTTCCTATTGCGTATATATCTAAAATATCTGAAAGCATTTTCCTACCTGACCTGGCTGGGAACATATTTGTGATATATTACACAGAGAAGGTTGTTCAACATCATCACAACTGTAACATTCTAAACCTAATGTAAAATAAAAATAATTCACTCCAAGTGACATTCATTGTTGGTTTCGTATATTTTTTTAAAAGATTTTCAATACAAGTTTGCCATGCTCAGAATAGAAAAAATATTGCATGAATATGATTTAATATCCGAAATATTATTAAAATTGATGCAAATTTGAGTAGAATGTTCGTGCAATATGTGAAAAACGTTTGTAACATTGTTTTAAAATCATCATTCTCAACAAACAGTCAAAATTTTTTCTAAAAGAATATATGTTGTTGCTACATGTAGATAAATGAGGGTCGGGGTGAGATTTACAGAATAGAGAATAATGGGCAAAATACACAGAAAAGTGGACAAAAAAAAATAACGAATAAAGAAATAATGGGGTGCTAAATTTAAAAAATACAAAGAATACATAATAATGAGCATAATTATATAAAAAAAGAAGGAATACAGAAATGTAAGGCTCTCCATCCAGACCCTCAGAAATCATAGGGTTACTGGTTTGGGTTTTGATGTATTACCATTTCTATTACTATGTTCCATCGATCATAGGGTTACTGGTTTCGGTTTTGATGTATTACCATTTCAATTACTATGTTCCATAAATCATAGGGTTACTGGTTTGGGTTTTGATGTATTACCATTTCTATTACTATGTTCCATAAATCATAGGGTTACTGGTTTGGGTTTTGATGTATTACCATTTCTATTACTATGTTCCATCGAATATACGACTTTACAAGTTTGTAGTATTATACTAATTTACGACGGTTTTTTATTTTTAATTTTACTCCATTTGAATGATGAATACAGCAAAATGTATTGTTTTTGTAATAGATGTCTATATAATGATTTTGTAAGTTAACAACGATAATTTACTTCGAAACAACTTATCCTTTTTAATAAAAAAAAATCTATTGACTCTATCGGGATGGTTTAGAGTTAGATTGATATAGCGTAAACCTGTTATATTCTGTGACATGTACCGACTTAGTGAAGAATATACAAATGTTTCTTTGTGTTTACCTGTTACACTACCAGAGACGGAAAACACCAATATTGAGACTGAAAGGAGAAAAGAAAAAGATTATTCACGCTGATTTCTGTAGAATATTTTGCAAATCTATCAACTAAATTATTCAAATATCGCTAATCAAGTTTTGATAATACTTTAATCTCTCTCTATACGAAAGTAAAATCCGCCCAAGTGCTTCAGTGCAAGTTCTCATTACAAATTTTCAGTTTATGAATTATAAAACTGTACTTCAGCTATAAAGTTTACAACTCAGGCAAACCTTGATAACATGGATAAAATTAAAAGATTCCGAATCTCTGACAAAAAGTAAAAAAATAAGAGAAGCGAACATACTTAAATCTGTCTGAAATTACTTTTGTTTGCATGGACTTCGGTCCTTTTTTGTTTGCATAACATTCACAATTAGCTACTACACTTTTGATCTTATTGTAGCTAAATGCCCCCTCTTTGTCTTTTAGATTTAAATCGTTCATTGCGCAAACAAAACTTGTTTACAGAACAGAGAATAATGGGCAAAATCCACAGAAAATTGGACCAAAAAATAAAGAATAAAGAAACAATGGGGTGCTAAAATATAAGGAATACAAAGAATACAGAATGATGATCAAAAATATAGAGAAACATGACCTTAACAATATTATTATTGTAGCTAAATGTCCCTCTTTGTCTTTTAGATTTAAATCGTTCATTGCGCAAACAAAACGCTTATGACGACCCGAAATGTTTAAATGTTGAAAGGAATAAATGCAATATGAAAACCTAACGAAAATCCATAGAAAATAAAATTTTCTGTCGTACTTTAAAAATACGAGACGAAATAAAAAAGTACAAAAATTAAAAATTCCAAATTCTTACCTATTAAACTACGGTCCATTATTTACATACATATGCAGTATGTCATATCAGTGATCTTGCAGGTATTGCCCTTGGCACACTGAGATATATACATGAACTTTTCGATTTGATCATGACCAATCCTTGGGTGTCCTTCGATAATTCACATAAACATCTAAATAGATTGTTACCTTTGTCTGTATATTTCTAGCCAATGAAATTATGTAATTGACATAAATTCGAGGTTGAAAATCTCTTAAGCAAAGTTGACCTTACAAGTTGTTGTGCTCTTCAACCTTATAACATTTGCGTTTTCCATTTTTTAATCTCAAGCGTATCATTACTACAAAAACACGTGATGTGCGCATGGAAGTCACATTAGACGTTTTTGCACTGTCAATTTGTTGCTGTAAAGATGTTTTGAAACAACAAAATCAACAAAGACTATTGCAAAAAAAAAAAAAAAAAAAAAATACAAACAAGCAAAAAAAAAAAAAAAAAAAAAAAACGGCGCTTTCAATGTTTATTTTCATCTAGATAGGTGTTATAAGGTCATAAAAACTAAAAGAATAGCCTATATCTTATAGGAAAATCAGTATAGAACCAAACATCGGCAGAGATAGAACTCTCAGATTTTCATTAATAACTACCACATATGTTTCAAAGTCTTAAATAATTTGTTTATATAAAAGTCTTTTTTTTTTTAATTTCGTGCGTCCGAAGCACTTTCTTTTATTTACTTTAATCAGGAATGCTCAGACCTAATCATTTGAAAGCCAGGGATGTGTAAATACGCTGCAACGTTAGGACCTATGTAACCAAAAAAGACCTAAACATAATAGCCAAATTCCTCTAATGTCTATTTTGTCTGAGGGAGTTGGAACCGAAGTTTGTTATTAATTTCTTCATCTATGAACGGGGAATTTTAGATACTTATAATTTGTAAATCATGTCAGTACCGATCACTGACTACTGAGTTGATTATACCCTCGGAATAAAATAAATACCATGTCTTATAAATGTCGTGCGTCTGAAGCGTTTTTCATGGCTTTACCATCATAAGTATCTGCCAATGAGTGAATAGATACATGTAACTTACATACAAATTCAACTGAGTTGAGAAACCGAGAACCTGTAACGTCTCAATAACATAATAATAAATCAAATTTGAATCTTACTGTTGTATAACTTTTTCTGGAGTAACTTAAATTACTAGTACATGTAGTTCAGTTCATAATTAAAAAAAAGTTTGAAGGGCCAAATTGAAATAAAACGTTTGAGAGCATAACTCGTGTCTGGCAGAACAATAAAAACAGTGTAAGGTTATCTTTGCCTGAAGGAACTTCAATATTAAGTTTAGAAAATAAATGCACATGGGTATTGTCATAAAAACAACAATAATATGATACATGTGCGCACAAATCGTGTTTATGAAATACATCTTGACACGATTAAATTTTTCAAATGATTTTCATCTGATTTCTTACTTTTGATGTCGTTTCGATTGTTGCTGTTCTGATAGAGCCTTGTGGTATATGTATTCTCCTAACGTTTTATATTTGTCTTTCGAAATTATTATTTTTTCTATGGTAGGCGACGAAGACTACTCCATAAACACATGTTGTTAACACGGAAATCATATCATTATTTTTAGAATTATTTCAATAACGACTATGTTTGTCATGTCGGGGCAATTTATAGCTGACTATACATTATAGATTTTGCTCATTGTTGAAGGACGTATAGTGACCTATAGTTACTTAATTGCGCTTCATTTGGACTCTGTTAGACAGTTGTCTCATTAGCAATCATACCACATCTCCTTATTTGATATGCATCGATTAGTGAAATCAACATTGTGTAAACAAGCTCTGGAATATTGCATCATCGACAGAATTGTACACATGGATGGCATGTAACTACCCAAAATGGAAAGTTGACAATGGAAAAGCTAAAGTATTCACATGTATTATATATCCATGACCTCACTAGTTCACCAGAATTGTATTTAAACTTATTAACAGACAAAATGTATCAATTATGTTTACCGAGACACTTAAAACTGTTCTTTGAAGGCTTTTTTTTCTTTTCTCTCAAACGTATAATGATGGTGGACTTCTAAACTTTTGGTCTCGAGTGTACTTGATCAAAGTTTTTCCGAATGCATGTCTTGTGAGGAGGTGAATCAATTTGTCATATAATAGATTTTTTTTTCTCTCTCTGAAATATCTAAACGCCATAAGGCTTGAACGGATGGTATCTTTAATTAGATATAAGAAGATGTGGTATGAGTGCCAATGAGACAACTCTCCATCCAAGTCAAAATTAATAAATGTAAACCATTATAGGTCAAAGTACGGTCTTCAACACGGAGCTTAATGCCCATTGGAGGTTAACAATATTAACCAAACGATTTTTCTAGATGTTTCTTCTTTCTCTCTGTGTAAGAACGCTCTTCATATAAGTACAAGAACAATTCGACCAACAGATATGCATATTTGTCAAAAGTTAAAATATGTATAATTTTGGGGCCCTTTATAGCTTACTGTTCGGTGTGAGCCTAGGCTCCGTGTTGAAGACCGTACTTTGACCTATAATGGTTTACATTTATAAATTTTGACTGGGATGGAGAGTTGTCTCATTGGCACTCATACCACATCTTCTTATATCTATTGTCTTTTAATTTGAACTATAATACACACCAAACTCAAGAAACATGTTGTCGGTAAAAAACCAGCATTTCGATATTTTTCTATTTCGATTCTTTTTGTAATTGAAATCAGTATGGTTCCACAAATAAAATTTAACTTGAAAAAAATCAACTACATAATTACTTCAACAAAAAATGTTGGTTGCGTATTATTTTTCGGATGTTTTGTTTTGAAATATGCTCTTCAACTACATATTTGAATTGGACTTTAAACTGTTTAGATTCGAGAGCCACTAATGAGTTCTATTTAGACTTATCGCGTGTCTGGAATACCGTATTACAAATCTGGTATTTTTGATCTGCCTGTTTTTATATTGATGATGAATATGATTTATTGGTTTAACGTCTAGTGGTAATTATAACATGCAAATCAGTGCAAGAACAAGTTAATGTAATTTGAATATGAACCCTGTTTTGTTCTAGACCGACATGATCCGGATTTTTAACATGCTTATTCTCAAGGTTACAGTCCGCAAAAACATGTCACTCTACCAGGACACATCATTCTGACCCCGAGCCGACCAGTCTTTGCTTTTACCCCTAAATGTGGCGTGCTGAGCGGAGAATCAGAAAATACCAAAGTTCTTATAAACTAAACATTTTTTTTTGCAACCATTTGTTTAAGACAATGTTGGAAGCTTTAAATGTACGACTTTTTTACCATTTTGCAGCAAAATTGCGTGTATAAATGCATTTTTACAGGACATTTTCTTTCTGAAAAAAGTTAGCCTCACCCTTCGACCAAAATAAAATTGTTATAAAAAGATATATATTTAAACTCTTTAATTTAATATTTACTCATAGCACTTATCCAAAGCTATGGTGTGAAGGATACTGTATACCTATACATAAATCAGGAGATATAAATAACCCTGAAAATTACAAATCTATAAATTCTTGTATTGGAAAGTTATTTAATGTTGTGTTAAATACAAGACTTTCTAACCATTTAGATGAGAGAAATATTTTGACTGGTTGTCAAGCTGGCTTCAGAAATAAATCAAGGACAACAGATCACATGTTTATCCTCAAATGCTTAATAGATAAATATACTAATAGCAAGGGAAGTAAATTTTATGCTTGTTTTATTGACTTTAAAAGAGCTTTTGATACTGTGATACACCCAGGTATCCTTATCAAAATGCTCAAGTCAGACATTGGGAGAAAATTCTACCAGTTAATTAAACACACGTATACACTCAATAATTTAAGAGTAAAAGTTGATAACAAACTAGGTCCATGTTTCAACTCTTATATTGGGGTTAGACAAGGGGATGTTTTAAGCCCTGCCCTTTTTAATCTATTCATAAATGATCTACCTAACTGTTTACTAAATTGTCCTGATAGTGTAAAACTTAGCGCTAGTCGCATTGACTGTCTTATGTATGCAGATGATGTCATTGTATTTTCTGATTCTGTTGATGGACTTCAAAAGCGCTTGAAGGCATTGGAATCATACTGTGATACCTGGTGTCTAAATATTAACTTAAAAAAAACTAAAGTTTTAATTTTTAATAAAAGTGGACGCCACATAAAAGAACCATTCTATTTTAAAAATGAATTAATTGAAACTGTTTTCAAATATAAATACCTTGGAGTTATATTCCAGTCAGTTGGCCTATTTAATTATGCAAAAGAAGACTTATTTGATAAATCTTTAAAAGCTTCATATAAACTTAATAGATGTTTATCTGGCTCAGATGCTAGTATTAAAACAAATTTACATCTGTTTGACCATACCATTAAACCTATTATTTTGTATGGCTAAGAGATATTGGGAATGTTCAAAACTGACTCTGCATCTTGTAAAAAAGATGCTACAAATGTACTTGAAAAAAAATATACCAGAATAATGTTGCTGATAAAATGAACTTAAAGTTCTGTAAGCATATTTTAGGCTTAAATAATAAAAGTACAAATGTTGCTGTACAATCAGAATTAGGAAGATTTCCTATATATTTTAATATTGTTATATCTATGATAAGCTATCTGCATAGATTACATCATTGTAATTCAAATTTATTGAAAGAAGCGTTTTTATGTAACAAAAATATGCATGAAAATAACACTATGACATGGTATTCCTCTGTTAAATTTATTTTACAAAAGCTTGAATTGAAAGAAACATATTGTGTTGATTATTCAATTAATAGATTAAAACAACTTATTATGAAAAGTTAAAGACATTGTTTTTGAAAGCATGGTAGAATGATAAAAATATTGTTACTGGAAAGCTAGATATATATTTTTCTCATAAAAGTAATTTCCAAATGGAAAAATATCTTGATATTCAAAGTTTTGAATCAAGACAAATATATTATGTAAATTTCGTATAAGTGCCCACCAATTACGAGTGGAAAAAGAGCGACATAAGAACAAACCTATAGAAAGGTCACAGAGGACTTGTAATTTTTGTTCCCGTAATGATATAGAAGATGAGTTTCATTTTTTTAATAAACTGTCCATTATATAATAAATGTCGGGAATTATTGTTTGCACAAGCTCATGAGCACTGTCGAAATTTTAATAACTTAGACTGCAAATCAAAATTGTTATGGTTAATGACCACTGAAGATAAACATATACTTAAAAAATTAAGTAATTTTCTTATCAAGAGTTTTGAATTGAGATCCACAAATTCTGTAAATGGCTTAATCTCTTTTAGTCTATCTATATATATTTAAATTCAAAAATTAAATTAAACACATTACTCTATCTATGTGTATGCATATTTCATCTATTTATATGTAAATGGTTACATATGCGTTAATAAACTGCAGTCAAACTTCTAAGGTGCTTATCCAATTCTTGCAATTTAAAAAAAAAGATTATATACATAAATATCTAGTAATTGGAAAGCTGTGTGTACATGGGAGAAAACTACCCTTATATCTAATCAGTTGGGGCTGCATTTTTATGCAGCTCAAAACACCATATCTTCAAAGACTATTGGATACTGTTTAAAGGGGAATAATCCTTACATAAATTGATTGTCTCCCATATTTGTTCAGTGTTCTATTGTGATGTATTTTATTTTATTATTTCATTGTTGATAAAACAAATCATTATAATCAATGTATGAAATTTAAAACCCGCAAGGGTCCATAATTGGATTATTAAAGTATTCTTATTCTTATTCTTATTCTTATATGGGAGAGATACACATCCTAACAAAAAATATGTATGTCCATGTCTTTTTGTTTATTTTGTGTCTTATTTGATGTAAACATTTGTAGGAATCAGTTTATCTATCCTTCAATATTTATAAAAAAAAAAGTAAATAATCAAAAGGATTGGCACACTTATAATATAAATCAATTACTGAATGTTTTTATTTGATGTGTACTGTTTTACAGTCATTTTTCACACAAGTGAGGGTAATGATGGGCACAGTCATCACTTCCCCATTTATCTCCGTGCAGTCCTAGGCATTGATGTTGCTGTTCCTCAGTACGAGATTCCCAATGTTTGTTATGAGCACTTATTCCATTCTTCATATAAAGCCAATGCCAACGAACGTGGTGTTCATGGTAAAATTTCGCACCTAGCCAAACAGTACCGTGGTCTTGATGATAAAATAGATAATCATATTTATATTGTTAATACACTATCATGAAAATTCCTAATTAATAAATGTTCTAAATTATGGTCAACAACAAACATATTACGGTATGGGTCTTTTTCATTGTTGAAGGCCGTACGGTGGCCTATGCTTGCTTACATTCACTTCATTTAAACTCTGGTGGACAGTTGTCTCATTTATAATCATACCACATCTCCTTATTTTTATATGTATTACATGTAAGGAGATTTCAGAGCAAGGTGTATGTTTCTGTTAAGTGCAAGAATAGTTGACTATGTCGTGTTTAAGTAGGTGTTGCTGGAAGTTATTTAGAAGCTTCTCTTAAATCTGTGGACAATTTGTCTTGATTTTGGGCGATTTAGAAGTTGATATTTAGTGTAGAAAATTTGTCTATTGTTGAAGCTGTTTAGGGATTTTTGTTTTAATCGGTTGGTTTCAATATTTATGTCGCATACCCGCATATCTTTTCATTCAAATCTGCATCGCATGTGTATGTACTTTTATATTTTGACTTGATATTTGTGTCATTTATTTTATTTTAGTTTTCAAATATATTATTATAAAAACTATTAAGTTGTACATTTCACCCAGGTCGATGTTATAAATACAAACTCAAATCTGACAAAACCAACTATTTAAAAAATTCCAATGTTACACATGTTTACCCTGTAATGGGATTCTGATATCACTCCAGATTTTGTGGAGTTCTTATTTTCACAGTTAAAATCCTCTTACATATATATATCTCCAACACTTGGTTTACAAAAAGCAATCAAAAGAAACATGCATTAGCTCGGAAATTAAGAAACAATCCATGTCAACTTATCCTTCTTCTGAAGAAAATTATTCTTAAAGGTTATGAATATGATAGTTAGATCTTTGAATATCGGTCCATATAT
Organism: Mytilus coruscus; assembly: GCA_017311375.1. NCBI lineage: Eukaryota > Metazoa > Mollusca > Bivalvia > Mytilida > Mytilidae > Mytilus > Mytilus coruscus. The sequence goes on from CM029603.1 coordinate 14,706,707, forward strand.
TTACCTTAAGTCACCCCCAAAACAGTTACCCCAAAAACATATGAAAAACCAACTCCCAATACTTACAAATATAGTTAAAATCACTTTAATTGTAATTATTTAAAACATTTGTGACAATTATTTATATATACAAGCCATTGTATGAATAAATTGTGTGATTTTTTTCGGTGTCTTCAATCTATGCCTACATTTGAAAATATATACTCAATCTATGCCTACAAAAAAGGTACAATAGGTGTTGTTATAATAATTTAAACAATTAATTACAGGTAAAATAAAGTCAGTATTTTAAGCATTTAAAAGTTACTTTTGTAGAATAATAATAAAAAGACGACTTAATACTTGCAAAATTGTGTTGTGGTGAAAAAGTAATATATAAAAGAATACACAGAAATATTGAAAATGCTGAAATACAATAACATGAGAGACCACAGTCTCAGTGGGAGACCTATGCTTTTATAAAAATTAAGTCTTGGCACAGTATAAAATATATGAACTTTTTTTGATACTCACATTTCCTTCTTAATAAAGACTAATATCTTACATTTGTAGATAGCTTTTACAAAATGGACGACTGCGTCATGTTCGAGATCAGTTTCTAAGGTTACCATTTTCATTTTCAGTTGAACACAAGGATCCTGAAATAAAAAAAAATCACATTCAGAAATGTTTGCAATGTTTTTAATATTACGAATTTTGCAACAGAATAGATTTCGCAAAAATAAAAACTCACATTTTTATGGCAATATTTGCATGCATGCAGCATTTCCTAAAATCGAAACAACTAATCTAAAATCTTTGTCCATTGTTCTTCCATTACAATAGTAAATGTATGGAGAAATTTCTGAATTTAAGAAACTTCCGTGAAAAAAAAACTATGCGGTCAGTTGTATGCGTTATAAATCCCTTTTTTGGGTAAGAAAACTAACAAAAACTATACTATCTAGTAAAATCTTAAAGAATGATTGACGCATTAAGTTTTGCGCTTGATAATAGTTATGTTTGTATATAGGAATAAGAATATATGGTGTGATTGCCATTATTAGCTCACCTGGCACAAAGGGCCTAGTGAGTTTTTCTCATTACTTTGTATTCGTCGTCCGTCATCGTTAACTTTTACAAACCAAATTTGGCCACAATCATTATTGGGGTATCTAGTTTAAAAAATGTGTCCGATGACCCCGCCCGCCAACCAAAATGGCCGACATGGCTAAAAATAGAACATAGGGGTAAAATGCAAGTTTTGTGCATTATTTTGAAAACTGTTATAAGAGAAATTCTGACATGGATTAAAATGTTCTGAATGTTGAGCTCTACCAATTGTTCATTGACGTCAAAACTGTCAGGCGACTTCTTACAGGAGTTATTGCCCTTAAATGACAAATTTTACCATTTTTTTTTCATTTTTGCCTTTTATCTTGAAAACTATAATAGATGGAGAGAAACATTACGTTTCAAAAATGATCAGCAAGACAAGATCTACGAATAAGTATGCGTGGATGAAATCGTCAGTCGACTCCTAATTAGAGTTATTGCCAACTTTTTGGGTTTTTGCCTTACATCTTAAAAATTATAATAGATAGATAGAAACTTAAATAAGCAAAATTGATCAGCAAGACAAGATCTACATTTGAGACCATATAGAGGAAATTTTCTGACCACTCCTTATTGGAGTTATTGCCCTTTAATGTCGATTTTTACATATTTTTGTTTGCCTTATATGATAAAAACAATAATAGATAAATAGAACTTTTAAATAACAAAAATGATCAGCAAGGCAAGATCCAAAAACAAGTCAAATTTTGTTTATATAGTTAGTAGACGCACTCTTCATAGGAGTGATTGCCCTTAAATGAGGATTTGTTTACCCTCTTTTGTGTTTTAAGCAAAAACTAAAGAAGATAGAGAGAAACAGACAAAATGATCAGCAATACAAGATCAACAAATAAATGTTTTTTTGCCTTGAACTCTATTCTTGTCTACAATGTTGGAGATATTCCATTGTTGATTATGCACATAGACCTAGTTGAGCGACACAGGCTCTTTAGAGCCTCTAGTTATTTTCGTTAGGAGAAAAAGTATACATTGAATCGATTGGTATTCCAATAGGAACTTACTGTGTTCCTATTATAGCAGTTTCTGTATTGTTGTGAATAGATTTTTTTTTTGCTCAACTTTATGAAAATAGCTTCAATTAGAACATAAGAAGATACAAATGTGGAAAAATAAGAGAAAGGCGAATAAAATTACGGGTACAGTCGTACAATTGTTGACATAAACTCTAAATACAATCATACCAGGAGAAACTGCTGAAAGAGAGACAACTGTTGTCAACATAGTTAATAGTATAATAGTAAAGTATTTTGGGGTAGAGTTATGCTTTATACTGAAAACAAGTATAGCTAAATTTGGTCAGTAGTCCTTTTTCACGAATTTGTTACTCGATAACCATATAAATTGATTACTGCTTATATTCATAGTTGCACACAGCTTCAATTTCTGTTTCATTAATGTGTAATCTTTTTGAGGGAAGTCTACTACCCTTATTAAAACAATAATTTATTTTCAGCTGATACGGTATTCCAGGACATTCATCTATTCAAAGTTTTTTCGGGCATTGTCGTCATGACTTGATTGATGTTTATGGAATTTCTATGTCACATATGACCACGGATACGTTCCACATGTAGTAGCGACAATCCCACTCTCTTTAACCTCGTTATGGTATCACCGAACGTTCCACATGTAGCAGCCACAGTCCCAATCTCTTTAGCCTCGTTATGGTATCACCGAATGCGACTAATCCCTGGAATTGTACTTGCAACGGGTGCATCTTATATCGTATCTATGTTATCCACTGTTTTTTTTTAAATCCAGTTGCTCAATCTTTAGTTGTCTATCAAATGTTTTGCGAACTGTTGTTTGTCTGTTCTGTATTTTTTTCTTCGGTCATTGCGTAATCTTTTTTTATAGTTTTATGTTATAGCCCCTTGTATTAACTCTCCATTTTCATTTCATAGTCTTTAAGCGCGGCTGGTCTTACTGCGTCGTACTACCTTTGTTTGCCTCCACTTATAATATTCGATTGATATGGTTTTCCTGCCTTTGTATTTAACAATACAGAAACATCTAGTTTACTTTTTTTTATAACAAGCTTACATGTAAACATTTCTTGTATTTGTTCGCATTTTGGTCTGATATACTTACAAGATTATTTCCCTGGCTGTCGACTTTCCATGGGCTTGTGTATGACAGAATACAGTACCCGTGACCACTCCATCGGTAGTAATGTCCCCCATTGCAGTCATAATTAGGACCGGCTAGAAATGAAATTTTAACGAAAATAAGCTGAACGAGTGAAAAAAGGAGAATATTTGAAAATCAGCAGATGCAAACTACAAGGCACAAATAAACAATATAGAGGATATAAGGGGACAAGAAAAATAAGAATGTCCATGGTACAAGATAGATCATAAAAATATTAAATAAACATCTATCGAACTACAACCTTACTTGCCCCCTCCCTAAAAGGAACTCTTATGTACAAATTGCCTTTCATTAACACAATGAAAAACTTTCAATATGTTATTTTTTTGTTTGGAAAATGCCTGTAACAAGTCAGGAATATGGTAGTTGTTTTTCACTTGTTCCGTTGTTTGATGGCGTTTGATTTTGTCGGTTTTTATGGACTTCCCCTTTTAGAATTTGCCTTGGAGGTCGGTATTTTTGTTATACTTTTTGAGTCAATGCGAAAAGCAATGGTACATTATGGTTTGCATTTTGCATAAAGCTAGTGTTAGAGAGAGAAAAAAAAAAACTAATGATATAATCTGTGCAAACAAAACGTGTTTCCGGAATAAAGTTCATCAGGTACGCCCCATGGTCAAAAGTTTGGACAGCCAAAATATATAATTTTTAGAACATTAAATTCAAAATAACTTAAACAGAACAGACACAACCGTCTAAGGTCAAGAGAGAGAGAAGGTCACAAAAGTGGGTTATGCACAAGCCTGAGTCGAAAAGCAATAAACAGCACCATGGCCAAAAATTTAAAAAAAAAAAAACGAAAAAAGGTCCACCAAGCAACACAGAAAACCAAAGATGGAGCAACACAAACCCCACCCAAAACCTGTGGTTACTACGAAGGGCATTCAGTCCTTGCCTTGTCAATTACATTTAGATCATATCCGTTGTTATATTTGACACAAATATTCCACTACGGTAAAACAAATCATGATGTTGTCCGTGTAACTTTCGAAGGGAGGAATTTCATGAAAAAGATTATAAGAAACGGAATTCCCGAAATGTTGTATCAACTTGGGATGTAGACTCCATATACATGCGCTGCTTAAATGTTGACATAACAGAGAAATGGAAGTTCCAGCGGGCAAAATTGAAATCATATTTTGTGTCGTCAAGTTTAGTTCTCAACCGATCATCACTGTTAATTTCTAGATGTAAGTAAATTTATGAAGCAGACTTACTGTTTCTGTGGTATTCATTATTTTAAGTTCAATAGAATATATCTTATTATCGTACTCCTCAAATATTGAATTATTTAATGAGAGGTCATCGTCTATTTATTCACAGTTGGGTTCCATAGAAATGTTGATTGTCATTTGAAAAAAACGAATTCTCAAAACGTAACAAATATGTTGCCATTAAAAAAAAATCAAGAATCATTTTGATATATGTATCAGAGAACTTTTTGTTCGAATCAAACTGTATGATTACAGAAGCCTCAAGTTTGAAAATATCTTTGTAGATAGATTCGGGTGTCGAAAAACCGACTTGGCAATATCCGCTTTTGTGAATGTGTTCATGTATGTATTTGTGGCTATGTTACCTCGAAAACACCTCGCGTATCACCTCTCAAGATAATGAAAACAATGTGCGAGTCATAAATGATAAAGGTCACTTACTTGTTGTGTGGTGTAAAGTGGTCGTAGAACTTTGAACTGTCGTAGAGGGTTTGATTGTGGACGTTGCTATACTAGTTAACTTGGTTGCAGATGTAGTAATGTCGTATTTGTTGCATAAATTGGAAGAACAACAAAAGTGTCGTAAATTTCTTTTCCTTTGCGCATGACAGTACTAAAACAGAAACGAAATGCAGTCCTAACAAATTATGTTCCTTCTATTATTCAAGTTAAATAGATATATTAAATTATAAAATAATACATTGTGTACTGAATGAATCATAAGAGAAAAAACAGGGCTACAAAATGTCAGAAAATACAATGCAAATTGTAAAAAATCAATATTCATAAAAAAATATGGGAACTGTCATGAAAAATCACCGGTAGCGGTTTAATACATTACAGTATTAATATTTGTTACATAATTGGTCCACAAGCTGGTTGACGAATCTAAATTATAACATGCTTACATTTTCCCCCAATACTTATTTTTTTTATTTGATTTGTCATGCTTTTAAAGAATTGTTTTTAAGCATAACTCTACATTTTCCTTTTGTTTTTTTGTTTCCTCCTAGGTGATTTTGTTATTTGAATCTTTATACTTAACATTGGAATTTTCTCATAAATTTCTGAGAGTTAAAACACAGCATATATACATTTGAATTACTATATAATGTGAGCTTACGATATTTGAAAGAGGAACAAATAATATAACTAAAAAGAAGTGAAAGTTGAGTCAATCGTTCCAGTAAAATAACATCAAGAGAGAGAGAGGCGGAAGATATCAAAGATCTCAAATAACATTGGTGTTACCAATTTTACTGCACGAGATGGGTATTTCGACGATTAATGTCTCTTCAATGATGCTCGAAGCCAAATTGTTTTAAAATCCATAACTTGTTACAAACGTTGAAAAACTGATAAAACCAAAAAGGACAAAAAGTATAGCCAAAAAAGATAAGGAATTAGAGCTATAAATATAACAATAAGAAGATGTGGTATGATTGCCAATGAGACAACTATCCATAAGAGACCAAATGACACAGAAATTAACAACTATAGGTCCCCGTACGGCCTTCAACAATGAGTAAAACCCATACCGCATAGTCAGCTATAAACGGCCCCGAAATGACAAATGTAAAACAATTCAAACGAGATGCATGAGGGAAATACGTTCAAATATCTAAATATTTAAAACAGCAAATTTCAATAAAGTAATATACATATTTTCATGCCAGTACCGAAGTGCTTACTACTGGGCTGGTGATACCCTCGGGGAGTAACAGTCCACCAGCAGAGGTATCGATGTCATCTTCCTCGTCAGTTTCCTCATGATCAGTTACTTCACTGGCTTCACTGATGGTAATACTAGGTTGGTGGTCTTTCTTTTAGGGAACAGAAAGACGGTTACCGATTTACAGGTATTGTGCCTTAACAACTACATGAACGGGTCATAAAGTGAGTCAGTGCTTTTATATCTTCGGTAATAATAAGAGTGACTTGATCAAAGTAAACTTTTTCCCTTTGCCAAAAAGATGGCACACTTTATTGAACAAAGGCAGGTTTGGATGAGTTAGGTGGATTAGCACAATATGAAAACAACATATGACATACTCTTCTCCTCAACCCTGATGGAACTCAACATTTACTTACTTTACTGTAAGGCCTACATAATATATGAGTAGACTGTGGCCGCAAAAAGCTCAACTGGATTCAGTGAGAGAATTGAATTAACTGGCAACAGCAGGTGCCAGAGTCTGCCTGGTACTAGCCATAGTTTCATCTACTGAAGCAACAGTTATGGGCAAATATGAATTGTCAATCAAATCCCTTTGCCATGATGTGCACAACTTATGTTTTGTTTATAACTGTATCTATTTCTTAACTTGGATTTGTAAGTTATTACGTTAAAAAACACTTTAAGGATATCATTGTTAAAAATATTAATTTTTCAAGACAATCAATTTTTGACATATTGTCTCGAAGTAATTAGAATATAACTTTGGTTGACCTACCTTTAACATGACAAAGTTGTATTATTATCAATCTACAAATGATCCATGAAATATTGGCTACATATATAGATATAAAAAAAAGATAATTTCATATGGAAATATCCTTCTCTGGATATCGTTTCATAGACGGGACAAAATATAATGATAAATAATTATGATTTTCCAGTGTTCCTTAAAGGGGCATCAGCTACGAATTATATAAAAAAATAAAAATATTTTTTTGTTTTGTTTTAAACATTTATAAAAGCGAATAAAATATTTTTTCGCTATTAGCAGTCAGTTTGGTTTAATTTCGTCAAAATAAGGTAAAAAACATCGCTGAGGATGGCTTGCATGTCAAGTATTCAACTCATTTGATTCCGTATTCAAACAACCTTCTATTTGACCTTTAATGGAGATGGTGCGCATGTGTTCATCATGTGGTTTTATTCATTAAAAAGAAAAGATTGTCCACATTGTAAAGTGAAAAAAGGGAGCCGGTAGGAGAAAATTTCGTTGGTCTAACATGCCCAAAATATATCATTCTTATACAGATAATACGATGATTTACATATTCTCAACCTATAAAATGACATCAAACAGACCAGAAAAATCCGATTGCACGTGATTGCCATCTATTTATATTTATGTTAATATGGGGTTATATGATCGCCGGCAGTCTTCGGAGGTCATCTCAATAGATAATAAGATGGCGTCTGGTCTAAAATACATACGAAATGCTAATACATTATAGAGAGCCCATGCATTGTTTACTTAATTGTTTCTTTTTGGACTTTTTTTAATTTGGATATACATTTTAGTGTGTTATAAATAAAATATGAGCATTTTAGCCTATCGGTGAACATGAATTTGACAGCTAATGGCCCTTTATTTCTCAAGCAATCATGTTGTTAAATTCACCGACTGATAATAATAAAGTGAAGAAACTTAATTAAATTGTGGAATTTAGTAAAGTTTATAACGTTAAATTTCACGCCTGACATGAAATGAAGTAGATCTAAAGAACTAAATATTAAAGCATCAATAAATTTTGGTTCCAAGTTGTCGAATGTAAATGTATTCTAAATTAGGTTAGTTAACATTTTTTCGTTTGACTCATAATTACGAGTAATTTATCAAGCTTGATATCAAAGCATTTCTTACGTACAACCTCAAGCATAGAACAGTAAAAAGAAATAGTATTAATTAAAAATGTTAAAATATCTTTAAAAATCTGCTTAATCTTGTGGTTGTGAATTTGTCGTCAAGGTTGGTTCTTTTTATTTGGGATACTCGATTATCTTTATGTCTGCATTTCCCGTGCCTGGATTTTGTCGGGTAAGTCTTTATCATTCTTGGAAAAATTCATGGTAGCCACGTAGCCATCGAGCACGTTACACTATCTAACTTTGTGTGATGGTAGTCATCTTTGTCTATCGCATTACACTTTTCCTATTTTTAATTTTCCTAAGTTCAAATAAGGCCTTTTATGTGCTCTAAGGAGAAGTCAATAAAACGAAGAATGTAAAGTTCTTCAAACTATACATATTCGAATATATACATACCACATTTGCTGCACAACCCAACTTGTAGGAAAACTGGAATTTTTTGTTTACATTTTCTGCTGTTATACACACCTGAGTAAGTATACATAATTCTATAGTACAGGTTTATAATTAACGCTTATGGAAATGGATTATTTTTTATATATTTTTCTGCATATTTTCGTAGTTTAAGATTTGTTAAAACTTATTTGCCAGTCATTTTTTTGTAGAAATTAATATGATTCCTTCCAACCTGTTATATCAAGCCAACTTAGTTTTTATTTATTAGCTTTCTTATTTTGCTGTTTCATATTTTCCCAGTCTTACATTCTTAATGATTACAAACTAATTTCCATTTTCTTTAATATCACATCTTTTAATACTATCTCTTCGGTCATTGAATGGTCTGATTTTACTAAGTGCTAATTCGCATAGCTGGTGATGCTTGTATAGCAGGAGACTCTTAAGCTACCTTTAAAAACTCGGTCTCGCTCCTTTTTGAGTTCGTGCGATTTCATCAGGTTTTTTTTTGACTTGATTTGTATTTTCTTTATGGATTTATGATATTTGAACATCCATAAACTACTGTTGCCTCTGATTTACTTCTTATTATTTCAGTTTTACTACTACATTGTGTATTTGTTTATTTTTAAAGGACGTTTAAAAATAAAATGCTCTATAGATAATCTATAAAAAAATTACCAAAGTAACATCATACCTGGTCAGATTGGGAACAATGATGAGATACGTTACACTGGGAAGGGTGCTGAACATCATCACAACTGTAACACTGTAAGCCTGGGATGAAACCAATAAAGCGTACGTTGAGGCATAAGGGGATATGAGATTGAAGTACACAAGACAATCTTACATAAGAACTCTTATAATTCCGGTTTCGGTTTCGGTTTCGGTTCTTTGTTTCAGTTTTCTCGCAGCTTATAAAGTTCTTGCGATTCCCTCACTGTTTGTTTATCCTTGCTTTGTATCTTCTAAATAGATTTATGAAATTTGAACATCGGAAAACTACTGTTGCCCTGAATTACGTTTTGACAACTAGACAATTTCTATTCAATGACGGTTTACATCTGGATATCTATTTTGTTGTTTTTATGTATATATTAATATTTTCAATTCTTAAGAAACGGAACAATTTTAGCATTCCTTTTTCATTTATTTATTTATCTGGAAGGGATATTGAGTCATTACTTAAATTGTTTCGTTGAGTTTAGTTATAATTTGTATCAGTTTGACATCAACAGTAATTAAAGTTTGATCAAGTTAGACATGTTGAAGATGACTTAGTCATCGATATGACTTATGCATATAAAATATGTATACGAGAAATTTATAAACATGTACCTGTCAGCTCCTGGAAAGCCGAAGAAAGCAATATAGCCACTACAAAAGAGAAATATATTAGTTGTTGTTAGAGAAAAGATCGAGGAAAAAAAAAAAAAAACAGTAGATTTGATAGAAGTCATCATTTGACTTCTGTTATTGGAAAAGTATTAAGATTTTTCAGTCCCTTGTGTTTTATTGGTAAATAAATAAGACAGTAAGGTCATGTCACTTGTGGTGTCATAAACATGCTATAAATGACATCTGGAGGACAAATTAGCATTTAGGTACGGTTGTTAGTACAATTTAAAAACTTTAGAGATTATTCAGGATTATTATATTAGAGATGTGTGATAATTTTTAGGGGTGGGGGATCTTACAATATATTGTGTCACATGATGAAGCTGTATGTTTTTTTCCCTGGAGTTCGGTATTTTTATTATTTTACTTTTTATGAACTTAATAGTTTTTTCTAAGATGAATAAAGATGCTTAATTCAAAGTACATTTGGTGATTCGTATGTTTTATTCCATATTATTATTATTTTTGAATAGTTTTTATACATTCATTGGATTTTGAATAAAACATCGTATTTACCTGAAGAAACTATTGAACATTTATTATTACGTTCCTATATGCGACGTGTAAACTAAAGAAAAGTCTCAAATTGATATTCACCGAGCTAAACGTCACCATAAGGCATATTTTGTTAATAGTGAACTAAAGGTCAAAACATGCTATCTTTTATATCTATACACAGAGGAACAAGTGATCAGTATGCTGGAGTTTCTTATTGACAACATATTTGTTGAATTTGGAGGTAGACTTTTTCAACAAATTGTCGGCATTCCTATGGGAACGAACTGTGCGTCTCTCCTTGCCGACTTCTTATTTTCATATGAGTCGGAGTTCCTTCAGACACTTGTCAAAAAACAAGAAGATCAAAGAAGGCAGGTTATTTAATTTCACATTCAGATATATTGATGATGTTCTTTCCATTAACAATCCGAACTTTTCTGATTGGGCTCCATTAATATATCCCCCAGAACTAGAAATTAAAGAAACAACAGACACGGCTTCCTCCGCCTCATTCTTAGACTTATACCTCGAATATGACATACACAGTCATCTCAGTACCAGAATCTGTGACAAACGAGACGATTTTGATTTTGAAATTACATTTCCCAACTTATTCGGTATCCAAGAGCTTGCAGCTCCTACTCAGACTTTGTAAAACGTCACCAGTGTCTGTGCAGAAAGTTGATGAACCAGGGGTATGTCAAAGAACGTCTCGTCCATTTTCTAAAAAAGTTCATCGGAAGGTACCAAGACCTTGTTGATAAATATTCCGTATCAACTTCACAAATAATACACGATGGTCTTGAAGTATAGATTCTGCGTACTGACGTTGTTTATCATCTTAATAACGTGTTATAGTATTGTTTTATTTGTCTTTATTAATATTATTTTTACTGTAAAGTCTGTTTTTTGTGATATTCATTTGACGTGACTCTGTACTTATGTATCCCGTCATACTTTGAACGACAAAATTATTTTATTTTATTAATATTACTTTTTTATGTTAATAGATATAAGAAGATGTGGTATGAGTGCCAATGAGACAACTCTCCATCCAAGTCAAAATTTATAAAAGTATACCATTATAGGTCAAAGTACGGTCTTCAACACGGAGCCTTTGCTCACACAAAACAGCAAGCTATAAAGGGCCCCAAAAATTACTAGTGTAAAACCATTCAAACAGGAAAACAAACGGTCTAATCTATATAAAAAACGAGAAACGAGAAACACTTATGAACCACATCAACAAAGGACAACTACTGAACATCAGATTCCTGACTTAGGACAGGTGCAAACAATTGCAGCGGGTTTAAGTCTGTTTTTGTGATATCCATTTGACGTGAGTCTGTACTTATGTATCCCGTCATACATTGAACGACAAAATTATTTTATTACTACCTGTGTGACGTCAAACGCGCAATACTTAAAATTTATCAATCCTTTATGGGTGGATTTTACATAGATAAATGAAATCATATAATAAAAAAGCAAAATGAGGATGCTTAATTTGATGTATGCCTTTTTGTGCTTCTTTGTTTCATTTGTTTTTATATAGTGATTAAGATGATAACACAATGTTGACTGCTGTACCCCTATTTTTGACATTTTTACCTATTGTGTCTGTTTGTTTTGTTCACGCATCGTTGTCAATATAATGGAATTTGATGCGACTGTCATACAAGTGAGAGGTTTAGCTAGCTATAAAACAGGTTCAATCCACCATTTTCTACATAAGAAAATGCCTGTACCAAGTCAGGAATATGACAGTTGTTATCCATTCGTTTGATATGTTTGAGCTTTTGATTTTGCCTTTTGATTAGGGACTTTCCTTTTGAATTTTCCTCGGAGTTCAGTATTTTTGTGATTTTACTTTTCACGCCCGAAGAAACGTTAATAATTGATATTCATCGCTTCGGCCATTGCCTTGGCGAATGTCAAAAGTCAATATACCTCAAATTTACCTCAGGAGGATGGGATGAACCCTGGAGGAAGGGTGTATGTTGCAACCATGTCGTCATCACTATTAAGAATAAGTATGGATCAAAGGTGGATACCTTAATTTCTTAATGGGATAATTATTTTAGAGCGGGTGGCGATGAGATGCGGCGGAGAGAGCTATGTTATATAAAGATAAATGATATATATAATTGAATGGAGGGTATTTAGACGGTTTATGATACAATCAAAGACAATAGAATTTTGTTTTTTTAATTACCGACTTGGGCGTATGTGGCGGTAGATGCCACGGCTTGAATGGCTTGTTAGTCCAGAAATATTCTATTCAATAAAAAGTAAATCGTGATTATGATTTCTCACACATTGAATAAGAATGTGACTTATGTAACTATTTTTGCGTTGTCTGATGAGGTCAACTTCGATATATAAAATAGGTCTTTGACGCTTATACTAAACATGTAAACTTTCCATATTTGATATTTTACGATTTAGCTTGGTTTTGATGACAAATGTTCTTTTTTCATGTTATGCCCTTATACCTGTTTTGTGGTTATAAAAACTAAAAGCTCTACAAAACAGTGTTTACGGAGTATTCCCTTTTATTTGTTAAAACTTAACATGATTAGAGTAAAAGAGGCCCTTTTGAATCAAATCTAATTGATTTGTAGGAAGATTTATGAAACACAGATATAATACTTTATTTCCGTAAGCAAATGCAGCTTATTGGATTTACACAATATAAATATTCAATAGACATTAAACAGCATAATATAGCATTTACACACAAATTATACAAATTAGTGAAAGAATGAAGCGGAGTATGACATATAGATATATTCAACTAACAAAAACATTTGAATAATTAACCATTTCATGCTTTTCTATAGAGTATAAATATTTTCCCAGGTTGTTTAGCTCTTTGACATTTCTTACAAATAACAGTTGCACTAATTCAAAAGTAGATGGTCTCTCATAGCAATAACTCTTGATATATTTACTTCTGAAATCGTTATATTTATCACATTCTAGAATAAAATGATAATTATCTACATTAATAATAAGCTATATAAGGTTATACAATGAGCATTTTAAAACAATTCAAAAGAGAAAGACTACGGCTTGATATATAAATAAAACAATAAACGAAAAAGTAATAGGAACTCAGCAACAAACGAAAACCATTGTCTGAACCACATTCCCGTTACACCATCGGACTTTAGCGTGTCATACCATCGCACTTTATCGTGTTATCTGATCGCACTTAAAAACAAACAACCATCGCACTTTAGCGTGACCATCGCACTTTAGAGTACCATCACACTTTAGAGTACCATCGCACATTAGAGTCCTACATATATTTTATAATTTTGATAATGAGTTAATGAGTTTTGAAGAATATTAAGCATTTTTCCTTTACTAAAATTTGACCATAGAAGTTTAACTAATACATATCATTTCTGTAACGGTTGAAATGATCATGAAAATTTGAAACAAAATAAATGTTTCCACAATCAGATTTTCTATGATTTTGGTTTTTATGTTTGAAGTAAGAAAATGAAATTAAAGTTGGAAGGGGACATGTATTTACCCAATAATGGTACTTATTCTCAAAACTAACGAACATACAGCCCTAATGGACTAAACAGAGTTGATTGTCAGTTGTTAGAGTCAGTTTTTCAGGTTTGCAACACAAAAATCAAAATCAGCGGCAGAAAAAAATGCGAACAATCAGTTTTCCTCAGTCTGTTCCAATTGCATTTTCGTATCCCCCTTACCTGATGAGTTTGGTATGGATAAGGGTTATATTAATTTGATGAATAACTAAATGTCAGGTTAGATGCTTTGTTTGTTTGAACATGCAAACATTATTATTTGTTAAGCTGCTTACTTGATAATTAGTTATGTTATTATATAAAATCTACATGAATTAGTATATCAAATTTTTACCTAAACAAAGATGTTCCATATGTACATTTTTTCCAGTATAATCTTATCAGTTATGGCTATAATGCAATATGTACTATCTTAACTTGGTGGCCTCATTTTTCGACGTCCTTACACTCAAAGGTCATAAGAAATTCATTAAAAGTCTAAATCAGTAATGGATAGTTTGAAAACTGAAATAAACATTTGAAATTGGCATAATACGTAATGAATGAACAAATATGCACCCTCCTTCTTCTCACCGGTTACGTAGCATTTTGTCGAAGTCAATGTTCTTTTGAATCTGATGATAAACAAGTTTAACCTTTCTAATAAGGTATTGTTCTGTCATACAAGTGAGAGATTTAGCTAGCTATACAACGGTTAAGTCCACCATTTTCTACATAAGGAAATGTTTGTACGAAGTCAGGAATTTGACAGTTGTTTTCCATTCGTTTGATGTGTTTGGGCTTTTGGTTTTGCCATTTGACAAGGGACGTTTCGTTTTGAATTTTCCTTGGAGTTCGGTATTTTTGTTATTTTCCTTTTTGCTTCTCTGTATCATAAATTTAAGTCAGCTTTTGTTTTTGTTTTTGTGGAATTTTTATGGGACAGACAAACTTTATTTCATAAGAATTTATTAATTTTATTTGTGTATTTTTTGATACTTTTATTTGGGTTTCAGTTACATTATTATAAGTCATATGACACCAGAGACATATTATGTATGTTTCTGCTGAAACCACTGAACCAATGAAAAGAAAACTTGACCCGATTGATTGTTATAGTATCCTTTTTTATTCTTCGAAACAGGGTGTGTGCAGTTATCTATCTATTATATAAGTTTTTTTAATCTTTGAAAACATAAGTGTTTAGTGTGAATTCCATTTCTTCTTAATCCTTATATACAATTTAGAGTATTAAGTCTATGCTCTCTCGTGTTAGTATTTCCCCCAAAGATTTTCTTTTCCGAAACAAGTGATCGCTGAACCTTTAAAAGAAAACTAATTTAATTTTTACCTATTATGTCTGTTTGTTTTGTTCACACATTGTTGTCAATATAATGAAATTCTATGCGACTGTTCTACAAGTGAGAGGTTTAGCTAGCTATGAAACCAGGTTAAATCCACCATTTTCTACATAAGGAAATGCCTGTACCAAGTCAGAAATATGACAGTTGTTTTCCATTCGTTTGATGTGTTTGAGCTTTTGATTTTGCCATTTGATCAGGGACTTTCCGTTTTAAATTTTCCTTGGAGTTCGGTATTTTTGTTATTTTACTTCTAAACATGGTTGATCATTATAGTTTGATGGGTTTATTTTGGAAGCCATTGTTGCTATAATAAAATTTAAAAATTTATGTAATTGTTTTTTTTTGTATTATACTTTTGACATTGGTAATTTGGATTAAAAAAAAAAACACTGGTACCTTATCCCGGCTTCGTTAAACTTGAGTAGTTATGAAATTAAATCTGGTTAGTACTTTTTAGAAATCTTAATTCTGAAATATATATTTCCTCATTTATAATATATCCATAGCTTCAATCGTATCTTCCAATAAAGAATGACATATATGTTTGTAAAGAAGAAGAAAAACAAATTATTTAGATAAAAACACAGAAAATTTGGATTTTGGGAAACAGCGGGCCATTAATGGCAAAAAAGCTTAATTTTAACATTCATTGCAGCTGACAAAGGATTTTTTTAAACTTGCAATATTTGAACAAACACGAATATTTATTGAAACATAAATGTGGTTATAAACACAAACAAAACACCAAACGAAAATTTTATAACAATATATATATGTAGGACTCTAAAGTGCGATGGTACTCTAAAGTGCGATGGTCACGCTAAAGTGCGATGGTCTACGTTAAAAGTACGATGGTGTCTCACGCTAAAGTGCGATGATTGCTAATTTGCTAAAGTACTATGGTATAGCACGCTAAAGTGCGATGGAACAATAGGGTAAGGTTCGAGGGCTTAAAACATTCAGTAAAGTGCATGGATGTTAAAAACAAGTCTTTTTGCAAAAGCTAGTATGCTAAGGTATAACATATGTGATAGGCTTTATGATTGACCGGTAGGCTAAAGTGATTCTTTCTAAATTTAGAAGACCGACCACGAAATCATTGCTAAAGGTAATTTATGTGTCACAAAATACTGTATTTCTTGTTAAATGATTTTTTAACAATTTCTTTCGTATTAAATATTTGGATAATTGGTGTAGCCTGCCGCTCACAAAGTCTATCAATAATCTGACCCCCCCTTTACAGTCGTCATTGTAAATTACAAATAAAAAATGCGTTCATTGTCGAAATATTAAGTAAGTTAACATTTATTGATACAAGGCTTCAAGCTTTAACTTAAATGCGATATTCGCCGAGCTTTCTCCTTTTTCACAAATACATGTCATATTTTCCTACACTGAACAAGCTATCTTTTAGCCGCTAAAAAAACATGTACCTTTATTTAACAGACGTTACTTTTCAATAAAATCGACTGACAATATTTTAATGGGGACAGCAAAGTAAACTGCAACGTAAACAAATCATATGATTAAAATGTATCCGTTCGCTTCCATTAGAAGCAGGATACAGGATACCTATGCTTATACTATTTTGTATCTATATAGTAAAATGGTCCACTGCAGGACACAAGTCCTTCTTCCAGCACTCCAAAAAACACATTTGCTTCAGCCGACAAAGCACGGTTAGGTCTGAAATTAAGTCATGGACATTTGATTTAAAAGTTGTTAATCAAATATTCTTAATTTATCTTGCGGCATATTCATTTTGGTTTGTATAAACGACTGTTAACGTCATAATCCAACTACGTTTCTTACGTCTATACTTTCGCGGACCATCGGACTTTAGCGTATGGAAGCATCGCACTTTAGCGTAAACCATCGCACTTTAGCGTGACCATCGTACTTTAGCGTCCCCATCGCACTTTAGAGTCCTATATATATATATATATATAAGATATATGGTGGTGCGGATAAGGCTAAACACTATGAAACGTGAGACTCAACTAGGTAAAACCTAGTTCTAATTATAAAAGTTATTCCAGTATTTGAAGCCAGGCTCCCAGCAGATAAAAGTTACGTGAAGAAGCTTACTTTTAAAAATATATACTTTTTCTAGCATTAGTAATTCTCTAAGATAATTTTTGATAGGTGTAAAATACTTAACTTAATAAAGTATTTTGAGTTTTTTATTTTTTATTTTCTTTTTATCTTAATTTCCAAATATAATTATATCTATGTTTTATGGAATTATTATTTGTGTACTGTTATAAATCCAATCACTGAGTTTATCTATAGCTCTGATATTTTAATACCATGTCCAGAATATGACATCTGATCTGCAAGGGAACCATTAAAGAAAGTACATTTATCAGTTTGTTTTATCTTAATCTTAAATACAAATTTATTTGTGTCTAACATTTTGTGAATTGTTTTTACTGAAACTAATGAAACTTTCAAATTTTGTGATTTAAAAGACATATATCATTTAAAACATTGAATAGTGTAAATGTCTTTCGAGGATATGTTTGCTTGAAAATATGTTCTTATATTGTTTGGAAGAATTTACCTGAGTTTTAAAAAGATTGTCTCTTAGTGTAAACAATATTTTATTGTGAAAATATTAACATAAACATTACAATATGACAGTTTTATTAGGATTGGAAAACAAATAGATTGTTTATCGAAATATCATTATTAAAAGTTTTTTATATGACTTTATTGCTGATATTACCACATTATAAGTTAGAAAGTTTGACAGCTGATCTGCAAGGGAACCATATACTTGGCATTATACATCATGTACTGTATTACAACCATAGATAAACACCAAAAACACTGCACCAAGAGCATTCCCCACAGCCAGGCCATCAGAATTAAGTGGATTTGCTCCACCGATGATACTGTGATAAAGCGATTACAAGAACTTCACCTTAAAATTGGGCTACAGATTAAAAGACAATTATAGAAGTCTTGTGTTAACAACATCAGCCTAGATGAACTTTTACAATTTAAAGAGAAAAAGATGATAAAAAAATACCCGTTTGTGCTGTCTAACCATCCACATTTGACAAATTATCACACCTTATTCGCCAAAATTGGAAAGAAATTGGACAAAAAAAAAAAACTATACAAGATCTTTCTCGAGCAACCCGTACTGGATTTCCAAAAGCATTACAGACTTTTGATATCACCATATTAAAATCATACTAAATAGTTTTGTTATACACATATGCACTTTAACGGTACTACAATCTGTCGATACCTTTATTTTGGCATTACACAAGGTCATGTTTTTCTCTGACTGTTAATGACGTCTTAACACTAAATCCATTGGATGTTGGATGTGTACTGATTGATATTTTAGTCTTAGATACATGATTTTTTTATTAGTTGTTATTGGCTTTGAACTAGCTGTCAGTAACTGCGAGTACTCTCAGTTCTGTACTAAGTGTCCTTTTTCTTGTTAGGGATGAGGGATGGATAAATACCCTGCCACGTCCGGTCTGTGTTTTTGTTTGATTGTTCTGCTTTGTTTCGATCTGATGAGTTAAGCCTTTTTCAACTGATTTTCATAGTTTGTTCTTATGCTGTGCTGTTTCACCACTGTCCCAGGTTAGGAGGAGGGTTGAGCGCTCACAAACATGTTTGACATGTTTAACCCCGTCACATTCTTTATGTGTTTATCCCAAATCAGGAGCCTGTAGTTCAGTGGTTGTCGTTGGTTCATGTCGGTCATATATGTTTTTCGTAAATTGTTTTGTTATAAATTTGGCCGTTAGTTTTCTCAATTGAATTGTTTTATATTTTTTATGTCGGGGCCTTTTATAGCCGACTGTACGATATGGGATTTTCTCATTGTTGAAGGCCGTACGATTGCCTATAATTGCTTATATCCACTTCATTTGAACTTTGTGGATAGTTGTCTCATTGACAATCATACCTCATCTCCTTATTTTTATATTGTTGATGAGGGCTGATTGTCAGCTCTTGCAATGGTTGATGGAATAATCGAAGTCTGACATGAAAGCAAATTGTGCATACCCAGACTTTAACAATCACTCAACTGGTACGAAATACATCATATTCTATAATGTTACTTGCAAGATTACACTACTGTATCTTGTACGGTGTAAATGTGGTAAACAGTATGTTTGTGAGTCTGAACAGCCGTATGAACGGCCATCGTAGTGACTATATGAATGTATTTAAAAGTCAGACCTCCGGTACTCTCGGTCGACATTTGAGATTCCCTGACCACACTAAGGCAGAAATCTCAATCGACTGACTATTACCATCATTAACAAAAATACTGCTTGGTCTAGGGAGGAGGGAATCAATTGGGAAAGATTTTGGATAAGAAAATTATAAACTTTTGAACCTGAAAGGGGATTGATCAATAAAAAAATGTAGTTCAAATACGCAGCTGGATGTGTTCTTTTCATTTTGGATACATACATACGCAGCACCCATTGTAACTTTTTATAATTATAAACGCGTGGTTCGGTTTTTAATTTGAGTTACGTTAAGTAACCATCCTCATTTGACAAATAACTACACCTTATCCGCGAACATTATCCGAAATATTTATTTGATATTTGTATTTACGTTTTCCTTTTTGCGTGCCTATATAATGGTGAGTTTTGGTAGCTCATAAGGGCCATTTGCGTATTTCCGGAAACAAGATTCTCGGAACTTCTCGAAAATATTGATCATGTATACAGGTAGTTATCTAGGTTTTGATACGGTCCCTCTATGGATAGGCTACCGCATGACATTTTATATTTCAACAATCAAAGTTCATTTGTAGATCGTATAGTAAAGAAATAAAGATTACATTGCAATAAAAAATCATTAATATGTTAGAATCTATTTGCCTTTTGACAAAACATATGTGTTTTTTTATAATGCGTATGTTTATTAAATATCAAGTATAACGATCACGCAATTATATAATTCATGCTTTGAGACGGTCCCTGTACGTGTTGTGTGTAGTTTTAATACAGCATGCTATTGTGCATTGTGACAGTAATCCTGGGAATAGTTTATTAATATATAATGTCCCGGAGTAAAATGATTATTTCTGAACGTTTATCACGTGATATTTTATATTTCAATCAAAGACTGGGAAAATGTCAAAAAGCATGAAGAAAATTAACAAAAAGTAAAATAACAAAAATACCGAACTCCAAGGAAAATTCCAATCGGAAAGTTCATTATCAAATGGCAATATCAAAAGCTCAAACACATCAAACGAATGGAAAACAACTGTCATATTCCTGACTTGGTACAGGCATTTCCTTATGTATGACTCGACTAACGATAGCTTTATATAGCCTAGTTGGCTAAGCGGTCAAAGCGCTGGGCGTAGTGCATGTGTAGATGTCACAGAAGCAGGGGTTCGAATTCCGCTGAGAGATGAACACAGACAAACATCAATATCTTTCATCTTTGAGTAGTCATCCAAAACACTGCACCAAGAGCATTCCCCACAGCCAGGTCATCAGAATTAAGCGGATTTGCTTCACTGCTGATGATATTGTGTCAAAGCGATTATAAGAAATTCGCGGTAACCTAAGAAATCGGGCTACAGATTAAAAGACATGTATAGAAGGTTTCCTTATGCTAACAACATCGGCCTAGATGATTTATTGCAATGTAAAGAGAAAAGGGTAAACATAAGAGCCCCGTTTGTGCTGACTTACGGTGAAGTAACCATCCTCATTTGACAAATAATTAAACCTTATCCGCGAACATTATCCGAAGTATTTATTTGATATTTGTATTTACGTTTTCCTTTTTGCGTGAACCTCTCAAAACGATATTTCTGTTATAATAAATATTTATCTTAGGTCGGAAACACAGTGGTCGGAAAGCAGAAAGATAATTAAACAAAAGGATTTGTCTGTCAAAAATATTTAATTTCATTTATAGATACTACCAGACCAAGAGAATATTCATTAAAATTATTAAGTTTAAACTGAGACTAAATTTATCCTTAATAGAATATAATTTAAAATGTTATATATATACGTGTATTATGTCCCACAGGTTTGAACAGTGAATACATTTATAAAAATTATATGCAACATATGAGCACCAATGAGCAGGGATGCGTATTCATAAGTTAGTATCAAATTTTAAACGGTAGTGAATTAAAAAATACTTGCATGGTTTCAATTCACAAGGATTTTAAATCCCTGCATCTAACAAAAAACGTAATTAATATTTTACAATAATCATAAAAATTTAATTACTACGTTTGTGTTAATTGATATTATGTTCTAATTTTTTGGAAAAGATTCATGAACAGGAATGCATGTTAATAATTTAAATCCAATTCCTTTTTTATAGTTCAACCTTAAAGCATCTAAATCTTTGCAATATGGTATGATTTTGAAAATTGTATTCATTGTGTTGAACAGCTATCCTACACGTCTTGGTTCATTTACATTATATATCACTCTGTTCACACGACACAGTATCGGTTTGCGTTCACAAAAATTCCGGATTAATGGCAATGAATCCGGACTCAAAACACAGGTAAGTAGTTTGATATCCGAATTCAACTATTAAACATTAGATTTGTGCCAAGATTAATATATGTGATGATGCAAATGCGTATTCTTATCTAGAGTATCAGTACGTATGCTTTCTATTTACTATTTCTTGCGCAAAAAAAAAAAAAAAAAAAAAAAACACGTGCATTCACAACTATTAATTTCCTATTAATTTCACTCGCGAATGTGAATTTTCGCTTTTCTTATCTAAATTCAGCTTGACATGTGACTTTCAAACATAGTAATCATTACTTAAGGTATTCTGACCTCTAGCTGTTTCTCTTCTCTTTTTTTTCTTTTTTGAGTGACTGTCCTATTATAAACTTTAACATTTTCTAAATGCTAAGGATTTTTTACCCCAAACCTTTGTTTCGAAATTTTGGGCCCTCAATTCCTTTCAACTTTGTACTTTATTTGGCCTTTTTAATTTTTTTTAATTCGAGCGTCACTGATGAGTCTTTTGTAGACTGAACTCGCGTCTGGCGTACAACATTTTAATCCTGGTATTTTTTCTATATCTACATATCTTTTTAAATAAATTGGTTCTTTTGAGAGTATGTTCAGGTATTCATAAAACTTCTGAAAATAAGATATTCTTCAAAACCAAGTTTTCCTGTAGAATATTTGGATTGATTTAAGTAACTTCAGGAAATCCTTAAAATTTGAGATGTTTTATGAGACCAAAATAATTGTCAGTATATAAGAGGTCCCAATGAAGCTGGTGTGTTACTCTCAAGAAAAATATACGAAATCTTCTTACAAGTTGCATGAAACACGGTTTCGCTTCACGCGGAAATTGCACTTTAAATTTATCTATACAACATCAACCAATAACGAGTATAAGAATAATGGAAGGCATCCAGGAAACAAAATATGAAGATATGATAGATAAGATAAATGCATCAAGATTATAAAGCAAACTGAGTGCTTAAATTTATATTGCGATTGGTTTGTGCAATTTGCATTAGAGATCCGGTTTACGGAAACTGGGATTTGCAATAGGATTATGAAAAAATTATGTACACTCCCAAGTAATAAATAAAATTGTCAAGCCTTAAAATGTAAATTCAAATAGTAGCAGTATATATACACTTTTCTATTCACAACTATCCAACATTGCTTTCAATTGACTTGTGCAAGAATCTACACACAATTACATGTTTTCAATAAAGGTGTATTAACATCATCATTATCTTATTTTATTCACAGTCAATTATTTCAAATCAAAAGCAAACAAAATTTCAGCAACAATTTTTTTGGTGACCAGTCAGCGGTCTCGGGTTCACGTATTGCTTTTCTTTTTTCAAAGAAAGCAACTTGTTTTAATTTTGGTGTTGTTGAACACATTTTATGCGTCTATTTTATTTATTAATTGTGTACAACACAAAAAAATAAAAAAAAAAAAATAATGATAAAATTGAGAATGGAAATGGGAATATGTCAAAGAGACAACAATCCGACCAAAGAGCAGACAACAGCCGAAGGCCACCAATGGGTCTTCAATGCAGCGAGAAAATCCTCACCCGGAGGTGGTACTCAGCTGGCCCTAACTAAAATTGTGTGCTAGTTCCGTGAAAATGGACGTCACACTAAACTCCAAAACATATAAATGAACTAAAATTAAAAACATACTAGACTAACAAAGGCCAGAGGCTCCTGACTTGGGACAGGCGCTAAAATGCAAAAATGGGTTAAACGACATTTGTTTGTTACCTCCCTTTAATTCAAAAGAATGAAAAATAAATTAAAAAAAAAAACTTATGAGAATTGTATTTTCAAAATTAAAATGCAAAAATAATTCAAATACCTTTTTAAAAGGTTACAGATATGTGTTTAAACAGTGACTATGATATGAATGCAGACTTTGCTGACATAAACTTTAATTTACAGCATTTCATTATGAACATAAGTTTAATATTTGAGCAAATGTAAAGCAGTCTCAGTTACTCTATCTATTATAGTTTAATTTCTGACACCAAACACTTTAGTGCTCATACATGCAGCATCGTAAATTGATAATAACTAGAGACATACAGTTTGACTTCAATCTTTGACTAGAGACATACAGTTCGACTTCAATCTTTGACTAGAGACATACAGTTCGACTTCAATCTTTGACTAGAGACATACAGTTTGACTTCAATCTTTGATAAATTCGGGGTGGTGGCTTTTGGCGTTTCTGATGCGGGTGGGTTCAGAGTTGCGATTCGGATGCATGAGAATTTTTTTGTTGGCGTCTTTTTCTGATCTATTTGTATGTTTATTTTGATTTTTTAAGTTTATTATGTTGTAAGTCTGTGTTAAATGTTTACACAGTCTGTTTGGGTTGTTCACCTAATTTTGTCAATATAAGGGGGCTATAAACAACTGTTCTACAAGCAGGAGGTATAACTAGCTATAAAACCAGGTTTAACTCACCAATTTCTTTGGAAAATGCCTGTACCAAGTCAGTTTTTATTTCATTCGTTCCGTTTTTTTATATAATCTAGAGCTTGATTTTGTTAGCTTGATGGACTTCCCCTTTTTGAATTTACCTTAGAGTTCGGTATTTTTGTTAATATACGTAGTTTTTCTCCCCGAGTTACTGGAATTTAAATCGAATAGTACGAGTCAGTGTAGCTGAAACGTCATCATTCTGATCGTTTGACCCGAGTCGAGTTCAACACATCCCGTTTTCGTCGATTTCATGTGCTTTCTTCACAAATGTGCATCTATTTTGAAAGAATCAATTCATTAATATTTTCGAAAATAAAGGAGATAAATGCATTTTTTTTACTGTCGATTTTTAGTCATAGTTCAAAGTTGTATGCCAAATCTTACCATAATCTGTGACATAGCCTATTTACTGTACCTTCAGCTTTAATAAAATTTGTGTTTAGAGGTTTTAAGAGACATTTAACTCTTATATTTATTTTTTTATATTCTTCATTTTATGTGGAATCTTAGGATTTCTTTTTGCGGTCAAGTGATACTTTTACTCTGTATCTAAATATATCAGAAAAAGTTCAATATAGCTGATTAAAGATTAACATTACTCGGAGAAAATTAGCCACTCGTGTCCAGGTTGAGGTTAAATCTGTTTCTATTTTCCGTAATTGATTTACTGGCGTAAACAAAAGAACACCTCAAATATCTTGTCCAGAAAAAAAAGTAACTTCAACTACGAGAACTGATATAAACGTTAAGTGGTATTTTAAAATGCAGTGAACAAACTAAATAATTGAGACTTTTCAACATTCGAATTTCTTCATTGTTGAAAGTAGAATGTTTTTACTTTCAACACAGAGAAGTAAATAGTAAGTTTGTATAGGCAGTTTATTTTTGGCATTCGTTTGTGACTTTTAAAAAGTGACATTTTCTGTGGTAAAACCTAAAATATTAATACATGAGATTAAAAGTTTGATAAAAAAATAAAGAAAATAAAACAAATTGATTCCAAAATGTTGCTATTCTGTAGACTTTCTTTTATTTTAACTTTGATTTACATCTAAAATTAGTTGTTTACTCAAGAAAAATGCAAATGCAATATTTACGTTTGTTTCAAGAGACATTAATCATGATATACTTTGACCATAAAAATACTTCATTATACAAGTAAAGTGTCCGATTTGACACTTGCAGACAAAACGACTGGTAAATGCAAGATATACATCAAGGACATTACTGCAAAACAATACTTTCGTCATAATAAGCGTACAATAAATGTTGATGTGAGATGAATGATTTACTTTTATTACAGAGAGCAGACATTAAACATGCACGAAGACAGGAAGTCAAATGTGTATGGAATAAATAAGGAGTCGAGTCAACTATTTCAAAATGAGGGGTGAGAACATCTAAATCCAGATAAAACGTACGACTAAGACAAACAAAAGCATCAAGACAAGTTCACAGACATAAACAAAAGCAAACTACGTTGTGATACAATCCATCAGACACCACTAGCAACCCTGTTTTATAAAGAACACGAATATATTTCACATGTTATGACTCTTTATTCCCCCCTCCTCAGTAATCAATATTTGCATAATATTTGCGCGATTGGTTGAATGGTTGGTCAGTGTTGTTCACTTAGTAAGAGTCCAGTGGCAAAATATGTTCTGCATGCTCAGGACAAAACAAATTAACAATAGTTTTGCATTTATGATCAACTGGGATTACATTGTAAAAACTGTGCTTAGAAATTAAACACTTGTATTACATGTTTAGTTCTAAACATGTTTAGGATTTTGTTTAGTATCTAAACACTTTTCTCAGTAAGCACATTAAATGTAAACATGTCTTGAATTTAAACACTTTTAAATGTTTTATAGAATGAAAGTGTTTAGGAAGGAAACACTTATTTCTAAGCTAAACACGATCCTAAACACAATCCTAAACGCATTGTACTGAGACACGTTTAGATCAAAACGTGTAAAAAGAAGTGCACAAAAGATGTGCTTAGAATTGTGTTTGGGATCTAAACACCATTTTTACAGTGTAGGAACGAGAAATTTGACTGCCAATGAAAAAATGAGCAAGAGAACACAATTTTACTCTTTTGAAACATATCCACTGTAAATGATCGTATATTCTTTAATTTGCTAAGCGTAATATTGTCATTTTGGGTGTAATTTCGTGAAAGGGGTCACCCTTCAGAACCTCCTTATACCGCTGTTAACTCTAGAAAATCTTGATTGTGAAAGGCACCTACATCCATGTCTTATTTGACATTTGGCGACAAAAAGATTGTTCAATGCCGACAAGATTAACATCGTAGATAATGCTACTATTTCCAGACAACAAATTCTGTACGATTAGAATTACTGTCGCATTGAGACAAGAGATTAACTTGCATAATGGAGTATATACAGTCGTGTACTTAAACGCAATGTACTAATGTCTCGTGTCGTGTATCCATCATTTGTCTTTAATTGTCGAAGTCTGCAAAACAAAGCAGTAAAATAACGCGTTCTAAACGAAAATATATGAATGGATGCTGATATATCAATTATAAACTATCAAAAGTATTCTTACTGAACACATCTAATCAAAAAACCACTCCAAATTGATTCATAGTTTTTCGGATTTACTCGCTCCAATTTTCGAAACTTTAAAAAAACATATTACCGCAATTAAATGAAGACATTTTGAAGTATCGCTCCATTTAAATGAAATCAACAATTTCTTTTTTAAAATTTTCGGAAAATTTGTTTTGGTGCTGCTGGCTCGCTTCAAATTTTGTACGCAAAAGTCCGAAGAACAAGTTTTTAATTTGAAGTGGCCAGATCATAGTATTTTTGTAATGGCAAGCTTATCAAGCTGTATCTTGAGTGATTGATTGGTGGTGTTTAACGCCACTTTAGCACTCTTTTCTATATCATTTTGGATAGTTTTTATTGTTGGAGGTCTCAGGAGTACCAAGAGAGAACCACGGTACTTTTTTTAGGAAAACTGTAGTCAATTAAGATCGGAGTCGAACAGACCTTGCCACGAGCAGGGTTCAAACTAAAAACTGATCAGTGTAGACAGGCTAGTGATCACCATAGATGAACTACTTAGATCACCGGGCCATAAAATCTCCCTTTTATAGCAGACATATTCCTGTATTGTTATAAATCACTGTCTATGGCCATACTAGGTAAAAATCCGTCTAAGATATCTTTGCTTTAAGTAACCATAACCAATAGTCTTTAATCATACCTTATTCTGGATATTTTAAGCTCACACGAGAAACGTAATATTCAAAATTTGCGTTCCATATTGTCAATTTTCCTTTTTTGGATGGGAATGTTCTTATTGGCTACTTGTTACGGTGTGTATATTTCCTATCTTGTTTGCTATTGCCTTGTCTGTGGTGACGTTTTAGATTTTAATGAACGTAATATATGCAACTTGTAAAAAGTCAGGGATATCATATCCACAAAACCGCTCTCCCCCTAAACTGGGACAGTGGTGTAAAAAGACTACATTAAAACAAAATTTAATCATTTACTAAACTCTTTCGTAGATATAAAGCTTTGATTTGGAAGATTCGAAATCTTGATACAAACGGCATATCACATTCTAATGTTTACGGAGACTTTTTATAGCTCGTGATTTAAGATAGGATTCATATACTTGTTGGTCCATTAAGTAACCTTATTCTTAAAGGTTATAAATTTAACACTGTATTGAGATCTTTGATTAGTCTTTATTGGTATTCAAATTTATTTTACTTTTAATAGTTGAATATATAACGAATATGAAAATAAGGAGATAAACATGTTTTGCTTTCCTAGTCCTACATCCTGCCGATACTATATTTTGGCATTGCACAAGGTCATGTCTTTTCTCTAACTGCTTATGAATGACGGGTTTTTTTTATAAGTCCATGGAATATGTATTGATTGATATTTTAGCCTTAAAGAATATGATTTATTTTTAGTGCCTTTGAAATGGCTTTCAATAAAGACGAGTATCAATTCTTCCAGTTTTTGTACCAGGAGTCTGTAATCCAGTGTTTGTCGTTGGTCGCAGTCTGTCATAAACGTTTTTTTGTTGTCTCTCTATTTTGAATTATTTCACATTTTGTCATCCCGGAGCATGTATAGCTTACTACACGGCATGGTTTGCTCATTGTTAAAAGCCTTACGGTACCATGTAATTGTTCATTATATAGATACTTATTTTATTGACAATCGTACCACATCTCCTTTTCTTTATATTTAACGGAAGTGAAAAATGTCATAAGTGGAACAGGAACAGCTGATCCTTCCAGAGCACCTAAGTCTCCTCGTTTATTGGGGAGGTTCGTGTGGTGTTTAAATCTTTAGTTTTCTATATTGTGTTTCATAGGCTGATGTTTGTCTTTTCGTCGTTTTTTTTTGTTTTTAACCATGATTGTGTCGATCTCTCTTTGACTTAATGTCACTTTAAAAAAGGCACTCTAGTATACCAAAGGGTGGCGATGTTGGATGTATACTTTTCTTTTTCTTATGTTTTAAACTGCCCAATTGGTATCTTTGTGGCGATGTTGGATGTATACTTTTCTTTTTCTTATGTTTTAAACTGCCCAATTGGTATCTTTGTGGCGATGTTGTTGTTTACTTTTCTTCTTCTCCTGTTTTAAACTCTCCCATTGGTAGCTTTGTTGGGATGGTGTTGTTACTTGTATACTTTTCTTCGTCTTAAGTTTTGAACTGCCCTATTGGTATCTTTATGGCGATGGTGATGTTTACTTTTCTTATTCACATGTTTTCAACTGCCCCATTGGTATCTTTGTGGCGATGGTGATGTATACTTTTCTTCTTCTCATGTTTTAAACTGCCCCAATTGGTATCTTTTGGCGATGGTGTTGTTACTTGTATACTTTTCTGTGTCTTAAGTTTTTAACTACCCCATTGATATCATCTTACCTTTTTGGTACACCTAAAAAAACAAACAAAAAAAATAATTGATATCTATATAATCCAATAACTCATTTACAGACTTTTTTTTAATCCCCCCCCCCAAAAAAAAAGTTTAATGATAGATCTTAAGCCTCCAAATTGACTTTCAATTGTGCGAAAATTACTCAGATGTCTATGCGGTATACGATAAAATTAAAAGTATGGTCCTATGAAAATGACTAATTGTAAACGGTCGTGGTTCTACATAATGTATTTAAATGTTTCTGAATATTTTACGTTTAAAAACGGGTAAATATTTCAATAAAGGGATTTCAGTAGTAATCTTCATCAATCAGGTTTAAAGCATTGGTCAAATGGACCTAATTTTACGGGACACTATTATCCTTGTCTATAGATTCATCGATCTTACACCAAGTGAATTATATGACAGTCAAAAAAAATGTTCAAGATCTCATCTTACGAAATTTATATATAGGGCAGAACGATTACAGCGGCTGAATGTCGCTATAATCCCTTTGCTATGGTGGCCGGTTAAGGCCATTTCGCGTTTTCGCGTTTTCGCGTTTTCGCCTTTCATATTCTATAGGGCGAAAACGCGAAAACGCGAAATCGCGAAGTCGAAAACGCGAAAACGCGAAGTCGAAAACGCGAAAACGCGAAGTCGAAAACGCGAAAACGCGAAAACGCGAAGTCGAAAACGCGAAATCGATTTCGCGTTTTCGACTTCGCGTTTTCGCGTTTTCGACTTCGCCTTTTCGCGTTTTCGCGTTTTCGACTTCGCGATTTCGCGATTTCGCGTTTTCGCGTTTTCGCGATTTCGCGATTTCGCGTTTTCGCGTTTTCGCGTTTTCGCGATTTCGCGATTTCGCCTTTTCGCGTTTTTACGATATACATGTTATTATAACATAACATTTTAAATATAATTGGAGACAAGACTACAAAGTATGTCATTCAAATGATTGTCATATAAATTTCATATCTGTGGTTTACTTTAAATATTTTCATAAATTAGACAATTCCTTTACATTCTTTGTTTCAAATACTCTAACAAGTCATTATCTTTTAAAAGTGTCAAATTTATAAGTTAAGCCACAATGTAAACTATAGGCGGTTTTTGTTGTTGTAATTATATTTTGTTTATATACATCTATTGTTTACATATGTATATTAGTAGATTAATTATGTTTTAGTCATGTAGTTGATATTGTATTTAGAGAGCCTTATTTAAAATTGGTTTAATCCAAATGAATTACTCTCTTTAAATAAAGATATTATCATTATTATTATTATTATTATTATTATTATTATTATGATTATTATTATTATTATTATTACTGAACAAATTTAAAACAGATGCATTTGTATAAAATGCCTTTGAGTATACAATTTGCTTGAAATCATATTTTGACATTTTAAAATATATTCGTTAGTTGACCAGATTCAGTTTCTCTATTTGTTTTGTTAATCTGGTTCTGACACGGGGAGGATTGTTGTTATTGTCTACCGCTTCAAGAGTATATCCATTGTCCCTTGGTGTCTCCTGTAGATGAACAAATTTCCATCTTTGAAAATTTGAAATATTAATCAATGCGTTTAATAATATATGGGAAACACAGTCTACATTTACATGAATTTTCCATAAATCCAGGTTACTTTTTGTTTAAATTAAAAGAACATGCGACAGGTTTAGGATATCTTTGCTAAGATCAACCTACGACAGTTTTGAGGCGAGGTCTTGGATAGTCCTAAGAGGATCATAAGACATGTCATAAGATATTCTAGTATCTTATAACAGGTCTTAAGATAGCTTCGCGAAACCGTCCCAAGTTTTATTTGACAAAAGTCTTATCTCCACAATGTTTTAAATTTTAAACTTTTTCACACAAGCTAATTTAAATATTAAAATTTTAGATTCACAACAAGAGCATTAAATGAATGATTATGTATTTTAAGTAACCATGGCGATAATAATCATTAATTTCATTTATTTTAAAATGTCCAAACTATAACTTCCAGCAAATTGTATGTTCAAAGGCATTTTATACAAATGCATCTGTTTTAAATTTGTTCAGTAATTGTCAACAAAGAATGTGAAGAAATTGTCTAATTTATGAAAATATTTAAAATACGTCACAGATATGAAATTTATATGACAATCATTTGAATGACTTATACTTTGTAGTCTTGTCTCCAATTATATTTAAAATGTTATGTTATAATAACATGTATATCGTAAAAACGCGAAAAGGCGAAATCGCGAAATCGCGAAAACGCGAAAACGCGAAAACGCGAAAACGCGAAAACGCGAAATCGCGAAAACGCGAAAACGCGAAATCGCGAAATCGCGAAGTCGAAAACGCGAAAACGCGAAAAGGCGAAGTCGAAAACGCGAAAACGCGAAGTCGAAAACGCGAAATCGATTTCGCGTTTTCGACTTCGCGTTTTCGCGTTTTCGCGTTTTCGACTTCGCGTTTCGCGTTTTCGACTTCGCGTTTTCGCGTTTTCGACTTCGCCTTTCGCGTTTTCGCGTTTTCGACTTCGCGTTTTCGCGTTTCGACTTCGCGATTTCGCGTTTTCGCGTTTTCGCCCTATAGAATATGAAAGGCGAAAACGCGAAAACGCGAAAACGCGAAATGGCCTTAACCGGCCACCATACTTTGCTGCATTCGTTACGCTAGGTTGAACCACTGTACTTTACATAAACTCAAATCTTAGCATGTGATGCAAGATGTTGAACTTAAAATGATATTTGAGAATTGATAAATTCTATTTATAGAGGGAAGAGGATACAACTTTTCGATAAGGTAAGAAAAGAATTTCTTCTCAGGGAATTAAAATGTTCAAGACAGTCAGTATAAAATACAAAAACAATGAAATGTTTCATGTTTTCAATAAGACAAATATCCAGAAAGTTTTTTTACAGCTTTTTCCGATTAATGTATCCTGACACATGGCCGACTGAGTACTAGTATTTTGTTTTGGGGTCTAAATGAAAAGAGAGAGAAGACACCAAGGATGGGGTGGTGTGGGTTGTCAAAAATCAATTATTCACCATGGCTAAAATAATGACGACTTGACAGTCAATAAAGTGTCGTTGGCATAACTATTTCGATTTTCAAAGGACCATGATTTTTCAATTGTCCACATTTCAAATGCATACGTACAAGCAACGCGTCCGAAACATTTATCAGACTCCGGGAATGAGACTGAAATTTCAAAGGAAAGCACCAAACATCCCATTCAATCAGCCAGTTCTAAGTACAATCAAATGAAAATTATGGCTGTAAACTGTAGAAGTATAATCAGTGAGAGGGAAAATATAGAACTTCAAAATCTCATTGGGACTAACAAGCCAAACATCATATCATGGACAGAATCTCAACTAGAAAACACAGTGGCTAGTAGCAAAGTCTTTCCAGAAAACTAGAAGAAGGATGTGTATATATAGCTGTTGACAACAGCTATATCACAACAGAAATTTATGTAGACTGGGATTGATTTTAAATCGGCTTGGGGTAAAACCAACCCCTATGCATAGGTACCTTCTACTGATACTGATCATGCAGTGACATATCAAAATTGGAAGAACTTGAAAAATCTACCAAAATATATCATGGACCCCTGAAGTCAAAATCTACCAAATGTCATACCAAAAATCAACTGACGAACAACCTCTGTAAATACCTAATCACAGTATGGAAAGGCATAACATGGAAATCTGATGGAAATCAACAATACCAACGACCTAAACCAATTGATAAAAGGACCAACTATAGATGACAAAATACAATAGTTTTATTCATGACAACTTACACAGGACTAGTCAGCAACATTGAATTACACCCTAGGATGAGTGACCATCAAGAAGTCATAGTAGATGTGAGCATGAAAGAATCCAAGCGTTGTACACCTATTCAAATAAGATATATACAAAGAGTCTCAAAGAAGATATAAATGCCAGCAGACGGAATAAACACTCACTATGATAGTGTTTTCTCTACTGAAGATGCCGCAAACGCACCAAGTACGGTAACCAGTACTATTCCAAATACCGGCAAACTGCATATTAGACAGGAAGCTCACGTTTTTGAGAAATAACTGAATAGACTAGACCCAACAAAAGCGAGTGATCCAAAGGAATAACATACAATAATCTTACAAGAAGCCCATACCGAAATCGCACCATTCCCTATCAAATTATATCATCCCACCTACAAGAGTAGATAAGTTCCTAAAGACTGGCGACAAATCAACATTACAGTCATTTATAAACAAAAGTAATCTACTGCCCTGTAGACTAAGTACGATATGTTGTAAAGTCATGGAATAAATCCTATACAAACAGATAATGGAACAGCTTGAACAAACTTTTTATCAGACTTTAAATATTGTTCAGACGCAACAGCTGTTGTGGAAAGCAATAATTTATACCATCGAAGCAGTTGCACGGGTGCCACATGTGGAGCAGGATCTGCGTACCCTTCCGGAGCACCTGAGATAACCCCTAGTT
The DNA here is from genome assembly GCA_017311375.1 of Mytilus coruscus. NCBI lineage: Eukaryota > Metazoa > Mollusca > Bivalvia > Mytilida > Mytilidae > Mytilus > Mytilus coruscus. The sequence goes on from CM029603.1 coordinate 14,740,427, forward strand.
TATGGTGGGGTTCGCGTTGCTTAGTCTTTAGTTTTCTATGTTGTGTCTTCTGTACTATTATTTGTCGGTTTGTCTTTTTATTTTTAGCCATGGCGTTGTCAGTTTATTTTCAATCTATGAGTTTGACTGTCCCTCCGGTATCTTTCGTCCCTCTTTTGCAAGAAAACTTGACAATCGAGAACGAAAAGGCATGCTCATATTGGAGTTCTCCAAAGCTGAATACCGTTCCTCACCAACAACTACTTCAGAAAATATTTTGGATTAGATATAACACTCTGGAAACACCCAACCATATCAGAGAGTATGACATTGTGTATATGGGCAAAAATCAAAGGGGAACAAACCAGTAAGATAGGGAGTTGCACAAGTTGACGTATTAGGACAGCTGTGCTTCCGAATATTTATCAACGATATGGGAAACATAATATCGTCAAAATCCACTCTTTGTGTTTATATGCTGATGACTCTTCACTATACAGATCTATCATATAATAGCAATAAAGATAGAACCACTATAAAACAAGACCTGACTGACTAAATGGGCAAAGAAATGGCAAATAACATTCCACCGAGACAAATGTTACATTTGAGAGTCACGAGGAAGAAAACCCAAATATACAGACGTATGAAATGATGGGACAGTAAGTAACTATGGTTCACCAGTACTATCTATAGGAGTTGAATTTTCAGAAGAAACTTCAAAAGTTCGTCACCATATCCAACCGAAATCTAGTTACTGTGGTGCAACATTTGGAAGTGTCCACAAGACATCAAAACACATGCCTATACATCGTTAATGTATCCACATTTGGAGTACGCCTCTGAAGCATGGCATCAATACAGAAAACAGCACATTGAATCCTTCTAAATTTCCCAAAGACAAGCTGCCAGATTTGCAACTCCAACAAACAGCCGGAAACCAGTGCAAACCCTAGGATGAGAGAATTAAGAATCAATGCAGAAAACTGTAGACTAACCATGTTTTACTAAGCAGCATATGGAAAAGCAGCAGTGAACATATTATAGTATGATAAAAGAGACCACACACCTTAACAAGACAATACCATGCATTCGGAGAAACTTAACAAGATCAGTACCTCCACAGATGCCTGTAAGTACAGTTATATACCACGCACTGTCACCTACTGGAACAGCCTGTCTTCCGAAACCGTCAAAGCTATATTCATGGGGTGCCCCAATGTGTACATACGGAGACTGCAGCTGTAAACCGAAAACATCATCTTTTATCCTATTTTACTCGCAGATGTAAATACTGCATCCAGGTTGAAGTTTGCACAGCAGTATCTCTATTATGGATTCCAACTGCAGATCAGCAGTATAGACGTAACGTGGGGTACCAAAATTGCACCTTTTTAAACAGATTTTTTTTACCTACGTTTATTTAAGATTCATTCAAAAGTGTCCATTTTGTGTTTATTTTGTAGATGTATCCTTAATTATTTTAAAGCTCCAAAATTTAAATTTGAATCCATACTGAATCATAGAAAAATTTGTTTTGAACCGATTTCCAAACGACCCACGATTTTGTAATAAAGCTTCCATGCTTAAATTCACATTCGTAAAAATCAAATAACTCATGATTTATTTTATTTCTCAACATTTTAGAACAAGTTGATATTAATCCATGCTTAAATTTTGTATGAAATAGATGCCTCGGGCGTATTTTAATTGCCCATTTTTATAGTTGACTTTTTGTGGACGTCGCGTGCGACGTTTCCGTTAATTTTACTTTTTTCTCGGGACACCTCATCTGTTGATATATAATATGACAGTTTTGTGCCTATTCAAATATATTTAGCTATGTTGAAAGACGTGCGTAATGGCAAACATAAAATTATTTAGTCTCTAAGTAAACTTGTGAGATTTCCACTGTTTTTTTGGGGCAAAATGAGTGCAATTTGTGTACTCGGTGAAATTTGGGTATACTGTGACGTAAAATGTAAAGACCGATATCAGGTATCATTAGCTCAGTAGTCGGTGTTTCGACACTGACATGAATTATAACAGTTTTTTGCAATTAAATTCTCCGTTGATAATTTGCGAAATTATTATAAAAATATAAGGTTCCAACTTCCTCAGGCAAAGTTGATCTTTGGTGGATTTTGTTATTTTATTCTTTCAGGCCCTTATTATCATATAGCTCTTCACGGGTTTAGGTAGTTATACATCCTTGGATTTCCATTTATTTTGGTTTTTAGCGTTCCTGATCAAGTTCAGCCCAAAAAAAGCGCTTCGGACGATCAGTTGTGTACAGAACAAAGCGATTTGCTTTTTATGTGTGTTGGTCGATACACACTTAATACGGTGATAGTCGGTACCTCAGAATGGTTACCAGCTAATGTGAAACAATGGAACAGTACATGTAAATAACCAGTGGTGCAGACTCTAAAACATGGACTGCAATAACTATAAAATTTTCAAGTCGTCAGAACTTTGTAGTTTGAATGCACGTAGATGTAAAAACTGGAACTATAGAATTTGTCAGCAATTTTTATCAGGAGATATGGTAGTCCTTTATTACGTCGAAAATGCGGATAAAGCCTATGTTAAAAATATACTCTATACCAGTCTTTTATCAAAATTTAACGACGAATGGTAAGAAAATCTAATGCACACCGAGGAAAACATGTATAAAGTTATAGTTCCATCGCATAGAACAGAGTTCTCGAAAAGTGGTGGTCCGAGGTTTTGACCACAAAAATTTTGCAAAGGACCGACACAGTTTTTGGTATTTTGCAATAGAAATAATAAGGACAAGCAGATTTTCTTCAAGGACCACCAGGAATAAAAAGATTTCGAGAACTCTGATAGAAGAGCCTATGTACAGTTTCGTTGAGGTGATACACCGATCTGCATTGAGACTAGACGATTTGAAAGACTACGGTGCAACAAAAAACTTGTGAAACTTATAGAAACATTGTAATATTGTTAATTGGAACTGAGTAACATTTACTGTTAATGTGTCCATTGCACGATGGCCTGCGAACTGAACATTTTAGAATAATTTTTATCAGGCCATCCAAACTTTTAAAAAATTTTCTAATATGGAGACATTGACTATAAATAATATTGTTCTATCCAGTGACTGTGACAGTATTATCATAAATAGTGCCAAAGTCTGCAATTTTTTTTTATTGAAGACGTTTCTTTTAAAGTGTTAAACTTTTTGTCTTAACTGTATATATTTATTAAGGAAATTTAAAAATTTAGCTGTACATTAATATTTTTTCATCCCGCCGTCAGGCGAAAAATACCAAAGGGATATTCAAACTCATAAGTCGATAACAAACTGACAACGCCATGGCAAAAAACTACGACAAGGCAAACAACAGTGTATAAAACACAACATAGAAAACTAAAGACCGAGCAACACGAACCCCATCAAAACCGACGGGGTGATCTCAGATGCTCTGGGAGGGTTTTTAGATCCTGCTCCACTTGTGGCACCCGTCGTATGGCTCATGTAAGCACAAACTCGATGATATGTCTAATTTGGTACTCGGTGATAAGTCTAATTAGGTAGTCATATTCGAGAAAAAGAACCGGGATTGTAGTTACGACAATTGTAACATATTCGTCGTCATCTGTGAAACATATATTCCATAACGGTCAACCAACTCTCGATGGTGTCTGTAACATTTTCTAAGGGATAATTTCAAATTCACCCATTGGAATTTTTGGTTAAATTGCCTACTTGTAAGCAGCGACCCTTTATCGAGAAAATCATGATAGGAAATGCAAGCTCTAGAATATCGTATCATTTGGGAGCTATACATACCATATACAGGCGCTGCTAGAATGTTGCTACATAGAAATGGAAAGTTTACAATTGGGAAGCTGAAATCATCTCTTGTCGTAAAGTTTTGTTCTCAACCGACTCTCATTATCAATTTCTAGATGTTAGTCAAGATATGAGGCAGACTTAGCTGTATCTGTTGTATCCTTTGATGGGATAGATGGTTTCAACATAGTCCCCAAACTTTGAATTATTTAATGAGAGACCATCATCTATATAGCGGATCGCGAAGTTGAAGAAATTGATAATGCTAGTTTCTTTCAATTCTTCATAAGAAGCCTCTGTATGAAGTCAGCCTCGTATGAATAAAGGAACAAGTCGTCAAGAAGAGGAGCACAGAAACTAGGATTTGAATCTTTAAAAAGGCGAAAAAACGATGCCTAACGTGCCAAAGAAAAATGATATTGTTTTTATTATAGGGGAAAGTGTTGGATGCTGGTCGCATCGCCAGGTCTTAAAGGAAAATTATTCAGATACAAGCATGTTAAAAATGCTCCGCTTGATTCATAGATATGATATCAAACTATTTGCAATCTATATGTTCAGTCATGTGTTTTACCATTAACAATGTAAGGAAACAGCTATTAGTATTATCAGTGTTTTTTTATTATTATTATGGAAAAAGATATAATGAGAAAAGCTTCGAGAAAACCTGCAAAAAGTAAGACACTAAATCATCAATCCTTGATATTATCGTTCTCCATGACCTGCTCACGAATAAACATTCTAATTTAGTGTGTTCATCAAATTAGCTATAATTTTTGCATGTTTGAAATACAGAACTGCTCAAATCTTGTAAGAAAAATTGATCCCCCAATCTGAAGTATCGAAACTAATTGGATACCCCTTTTTCATTCCAAAAAGTTTTCAAGCCCCCACCCCCTCTTTGATTTCCTCCCAGTCCCTATTCAGGTTAACAATAACCGGTCCCTTAGTTGGGTGATAAAAAATGAGTTTTGGTCTTTGTTTTATCCTTTATCGCTGATCTCCAATCTTCTTTGTCCCTTTTACTTGCACCCTTTTTGCGTGATGAGGGGGTCACGCTTATATATTGGCGAGTTTTGGAAGTGTCTATGGGCCACTCGATATCCTCGGAATCACGATTCTCGGAACGTCTCGAAAATTTTCCATCATTTATATAGGTAGTTATTTATGTCTTTGATACGGTCCCTCTATTGATAGGCTACATAGTGACATTGTATATTTCAATAATCCGACAAACGGTTCATTTGTAGATTAGAAAGTAAAACAATAAAGACTATGTTGCATTCTAAAAATCATTTATATGTTAGAACCTATTTGCCTTTTGACACAACATATATGGTTTTAATAATGTGAATGTTTATTAGATATCAAATATAATGATAACGCAATTATATAATTCATGCCTTGAGACGGTCCCTCTACGTGTTGTGTTTGTTGTATTTAATAAACCTGGGAATAGTTTATTTATATACAATGACCCAGAATAAACTGATTATTTCTGAACGTTTATTATTTGATATTTAGTATTTCAATCATATAGCATGAGAAAATGTCGGAAAGAATGAAGAAAATTAAGAAAACGATATTTCTGTTAAAAATATTTATCTAAAGTCGGAAACACAGTGGTCGGAAAGCAGAAAGATAATCAAACAAAAGGATTTTTCTGTAAAAAAATATCTAATTTCATTAATAGATACTACCAGACTAAGAGAATATTCATTGTTAAGGTAAAACTGAGACTGAATTTATTCTTATAATTATAGAATATAATTAAAATTGTAATGTATACGTGCATTATGTCTCACAGGTTTGATCAGTCATTACATTTATGAAAATTATATGTAACGTATGAGCACCAATGAGCAGGGATGCGTACCAAAAGTTAGCTAAATATCTAATAACGAGTTGAGAATATGAAGGATCCATGCAGGAAACAAAATATTAAGATGTGATAAATAAAATAAATGCACCCAGATTATAAAGCAAACTGAGTGCTCAAATTTATATTGCGATTGGTTTGTGCAATTTGCATTATACATCCGGTTTGTAGAAACTGGGATTTGCAATAGGATTATAAAAAAATGATGTATAATCCAATTTAATAAATGAAATAATCGAGCTTTAAAATGTATATTCAAATAGTAGCTGTATATACACTTTTCTATTCACACCTATCCACGTTGCTTTCAACTGACTTGTGCAAGAATGTACACACTATTACATATTTTTAATAAAGTTAGTTTAACTTCATCATTATCTCCTTCTATTTACAGTCAATTATTTCAATTCAAAAGCAACCAAAAATTCAGCAAATTCTTTCGGTGACCAGTCAGCGGTCTTAGGTTCACGTATTGCCTTTTCTTTTTTTAAAGAAAGCGATTTGTTTTCATCATCAACCCCTTTTTATTTCATTCAGTCTGTGTAACTTTCTGTTATATGATACTTTTAATTGTTAGCATTGATATTATCATTTCATCGTCCTGAATATGCATGAAATATTTGCCACTGGACGTTAAGCAACCAACAATCGATATTATTATATCAGTTTATTTTCCAGGTGCTCTGGCTCATGTATACAACTAGTCATAATAAATTTTTAATGGCATGTAAATTTTTACAGTGTGTCGCTTGCTATTTTCTACTTTTGATCTTATTGTCCATACTGGATTTCAGCCAATCAAACGTTGGACATTATAGATCAAATGTAAACAAAAAACACGTGCTTGGCATTTGTTTATTTGCACTGACCGATCGGGTTGGTGATTGACCCTTACCTCCGTAAAATAAGATATTAATTGTGTCTTTTACAGCGTTAACATTTTCTTAGCAATATGTTGGTATATTAACATCAAGACGATTAAATTTGCAATAGAATGGACTCGTGAACCTTACATGACCCCCATCACAAGGTCGAGCTTCCAGCTGGTGGTACTTCGGCAAAGGATAGTGAACTGATTAGAAGTTGATGCCATAATTAGCATGCTTGATTTGTATTATGATTAGGATGTAACACATGAAAAAGGACCGTTCCCGAAATGGTATGTCTTTTAATTATTTTTGGTATATATTGACAATTACTATCGACTGCTTTTTCTTTTCGAATATTTCTTTTGAAGTTATAACATAAACATTACATAATCATAATGTTTATCTATACCATAGTGGAAATGAAACGACACTAACAATATTTCAAATTAATACTGAACATGTGTTATAAACAGATTTAATAATACAGATGGAAAACTAAAAGGGGCTTTAATTTATTTTCAAGTGTTTGAAAATTATCATGTTGATATCTATAGTTCTATTTATTTTTAACCTTGTGAACAAAGTACCGTGTTGATAAAGGCTTATGTCAAGGCTACATTTTCAAGGCCGTTTTAAAAAGCCTCATAGTGAAATCAAATGGATATCTTTCATCTGTTTAATAATGCCCATGAAGTTTGAAATTACACAGCAATAAAAATATATATATTTAGCCTTAAAAAGTATTTTATCCTTGACCTACCCAGCTAGAAAATAGATCCCATTTGACAAGGCAGAAGCAAGATAATAAATAATACATTATATCTATCATACTACACTCTAAGGACAAAAGTGTTTCACCACTCAGAAATTCCCTTATATATTTCATAAAAATTAAAAAACACATTTTCTTAAAACAAATTGTAAAACATGTTCAAAAACTTATATTAGGTCTGATTTTGATGAGATTTTTAGTTATAACCTCATAGATCAGTGCACAGTTTTTTATGGGTATTCTCTAATATTTTGTGAGTTATGTCATTACTGAGAAATCATTATTTATATTATATAATGAACTGAGGAAATTATGATTTGATAAAGTAAACACTTTTGTACTAATTTTAAAGAACTACGTAAGGATAAAAATATTTCTGGCTGTTCACAAATGAGTATTTACCAACTCTCATGTGCCTAGGAAATTACATTAATAAAGGTTTAGAAATAAGATCCAGATGTAAACAAATATATGAAATAATATTTTATTATTATGAGATTTGATGTAATAGTTATGTAAGACACATGTTGTGTTAGGCTCTGATCCTCACAGTCCATAAGGTATTAGGTTTTAGGTTTCTGTTTTGCTTTTTCCAATCATATTGTGCATAATATTGTTGTAAAATGATGCCCTTTATGGGTTCTTAATTAGATTAATAAAATTCTTATCTTATCTTATCTATATTAAAATATTGAAAATAAGTGTTAATTATTTTTTCCTATATAGCCGTATGTTTTTTTTGTATGTTGTCTTAATAAACAGTGGTTATTTTAAAAGTATAAATTATAAATATATTACATAATTTTGTAAGAAACTGCAGACATTTCTGTATATAAAGAAAAAAAATTCAATTGGACAAAAAATAACTTTTAAAAGTAGAATTTTTATTGAAAATGTGTTTTTGTATTAGATACATCTTGAGGTCTTTAGCCTGAATGGGTGTATCTTATTTACATCATGTACATCAAGATATTATTGTCAGTGCAGAATGATAGTTGTCAATAATTTAGGAGGGGGTCTTTCAGTGATTTTACCATATGTAATTGAAAAGCATTATAAATGCAGGGTATCCAATTACATTTAACTACATCTTGGTGTAAATGTGAAATTTTTAGACAAATTCTGAAATGGAGTTCCCTTTCTCTGACTGTACTTTCCAATGTTTTTTTTTCCAGTTAAAAATAATGCTTTTTATATAATTTATAAGAGAAACATATTTGATGCATTTTTAGGTCTCAGTTCTTAGACATACATGTAATGATGAATACTTCTCTATAAGCTCCATATTATTAAAATGAATGGAAATCAACAAATATTTTTTTTGCCTAAACATACGTTAAATGATCTATAACTACATGTAGGTTAACTTTAAACATTCCTAATACATGTAATATATAAGTACATCTGGATTAAGTAGTTAATACCTGATTAATGATAAGTTAATTATGTAATTAAGAAATTATTATAATAAGTGATTTAAAGATTATTATAACACAAGATTTAATATATATGTTATTAGAAATATGATTAATTCTTGATTTTTTGACGTGACAGAAATTAAAATATATATATATTTATTAGTGTTGAATATATAGAGGAGAAACAAAATAAGGAAAACAGAGCCATATATATATATATATGTCTCTGGGAAAATCAATGTGATAAAAGCAGTGATACCTTTACATTGCATTAGCTTCTGTCTTCTACTTAACCAGGGGCGTAGCTCGATATCCAATAAACTGTAAGTAAAAATTGCAGCAGGGGGTCTGGGGGCCGCTTAAGGAGAACGGTTTCAGCATTTTTAGTTGCAAAATTTTGTGTACAAAAAACATAAAATTTACTAGTCATTCGAATAATAACAAATAATTTTGCAATAACATCTGACTGATGAATTAATGCAGTACAATCGGAAATCTAAAAAAAGAATATTTACAATATGCATTGCCCAGCGTAGATCTGCTTAGCCCTTTAATTAAGCAGTACATCCTGTTTAGTATTTTCATATCTATTCCTTTCTGATTGAGGATAATTGATATATACGTCAATTGATAGTACATAGACGATACTTCATTAAAAAAATGGGCACTAAACGCTGATATTACTATATAATAATACTATCCTTTGGGCTAGGCATCAACCATTCATCTTTTGATTCTTAAACCTTCACCCTCCCCCGGCCACACAAACACATACACACACACAGTTGATGCCTAATGCAGAAGTTCTGTTCTGTTCATACTATCTAACAAAATTCAAGAAATTCATAATTTTTGATAACCTGTACTGTAAAATCCCTACCTGCTTAGAAATTTGAATGAGTATGGTCATTACACGTAGATCTGAGAGTACTTTAAGCTACTTAAAGCAAGTTGATTGATTGATTGATTGCTAAACGTCCAGTGGCAAATAGTTCATGCATGTTCAGGACAAAAACAAATTTACAATTGGTAGGTCCTGTAATAGGGGTCGTCTAGGATGAAGGTCTGGAAATTTGGAAATGCAATTGGAAAATGAGGGTTTATTGGATAGGGACAGAAATTTTGCCTTTCAGCAGACCACCTACAGGCCCATCAAAGAGTGGCTGCAAGTGTTCTTAAGTGCAGAGAGTGTGGCATTCTCTCTACATTAGGGATCGGATTTAACGTCCCCATTCTGACCAGACGTGACTACGTATTTATACATCCCGCACAGCCAAAAAGACACCCCACTTTGGCAAGGGTTTTCTTGTAGGTTGGATGAAGGCCAAGTGGAAAGCTAGTTGAAAGCCATCAACAACTTATAAAAAGAAATTATGTATCTAAGAATAAAATGTCAGGGTTTTTAGTGTTGAGATTCATTCAAGTATTTGTTGATGGAAGTTAAATGATCTGAACCAAAGTTCTAGTTTTTAGTTTCAGAAGGGCCAAGTGAGCTTTTCTCATCACTTGGCGTCCGTGCAAATTGTGATTAAGATAAAATTTAAAAAAATCTTCTCCTCTGAAACTACTTGGCCAAATTTAACCAAACTTGTGACCCACAATCATCATTGCCAGGTATCTAGTTTATAAAATATGTCCGATGGCCAGGCCCACCTATCAAGATGGCCACCATGGCTGAAAAAATAGAACATAGAGTTAAAATGTAGATATTGGCTTATATCTCTGAAACCAAAGCATATAGAGCAAATCTGACATGGGGGTAAAATTGTTCATCAGGTCAAGATATATCTGCCCTGAAAATTTCAGACAAATCAGACAACCAGTTGGTTGTTGGGTTGCTGCCCCTGAATTTGGTAATTTTAAGGAAATTTTGCAGTTTTAGGCTATTAATTATCTTGAATATTATTATAGATAGAGATAAACTGTTAACAGCAATAATGTTCAGCAAAGTAAGATCTACAAATAAGTCAACAGGACCAAAATGGTCAATTGACCCCTTAAGGAGTTATTGCCCTTTATAGTCAATTTTTAGCTTTTTTTTGTAAATTTTTGTAATCTTTTTCTCTAAAACTACTGAGACAAATTTCACCAAACTTGGCCACAATCATCATTAGGGTATCTAGTTTAAAAAATATGTCCGAGGACCCTGCTGTCCAACCAACATGGCGACATGGCGACATGGCTAAAAATAGAACATAGGGGTAAAATGCAGATTTTGGCTTATATATCTGAAACTAAAGCATTTAGAGCAAATCTGACAGTGGTAAATAATGTTCATCAGGTTAAGATCTATCTGTCCTGAAATTTTCAGACAAATCAGACAACCCGTAGTTGGGTTGCTGCCCCTGAATTGGTAATTTTAAGGAAATTTTGCACTTTTTATATGACCGCAAAAAAATTTTGTGGTTGTATATTGGTATGACGTTGGCGTCGTTGTCGTGGTCTGAAGACACATTGGTTTTCGCACTCTAACTTTATTTCAGTGAATGGATCTCTATGAAATTTTACCATAAGGTTCAATACCACAAAAGGAAGGTTGGGATTGATTTTGGGGTTATGGTAACAGTTAAGGAATTAGGGGCCAAAAGGGGCCAAAAAGCATTTTGTAACTTCCAGACAATAACTTGTGTGTAAGTGTATGGATCTCTCTGACATTGTACCACAAGGTTCCATATCACAAAGGGAAGGCTGGAATTGATTTTGGGGTAATTGCCTCAAAATTTTAGGAATTAGGGGCCAAAAAGGGCAAAAACAAGCATTTTCTAGTTTCATGACAATAACTTGTGTGTAAGTGTTTGGATATTTCTGAAATTGTACTACAAGGTTCCATATCACAAAGGAAAGCTGGAATTGAGTTTGGGGTAATTGCCCGAAACTTATAGGAATTTGGGGCCAAAAATAAGCATTTTCTAGTTTCCAGACAATAACTTGTGTTCAAGTGTATTGATCTCTGAAATTGTACTGCAAGGTACCATACTACAAAGGGAAGGCTGGGATTGATGATGGGGTAATTGCCTCAATATTTTAGGAATTAGGGGCCAAAAGGGCAAAAACAAGCATTTTCTAGTTTCAGGACAATAACTTGTGTGTAAGTGTATGGATCTTTCTGAAATTGTACTACAAGGTTCCATATCCAAAGGAAAAGCTGGGTTTGAGTTTGGTGGTAATTGCCCTAAACGTTTAGGAATTTGGGGCCAAAAAGGGGCCAAAAAACACATTTTTCTAGTTTCCAGATAATAACTTGTGTTCAAGTGTATGGATCTCTCTGAAATTGTACTGCAAGGTACCATACCACAAAGGGAAGGCTGGGATTGAGTTTGGGGGTGATGAATCATAAGGGGTTCAAAAAATTGGAGGGGGATTTTTTTTTTCTTTTTTTTTCTTTTAAAATTTTCCATTTTAAGTTGGTTATTTCTGATTTATATTTAAAAGCAAATAATAATGATATGGTAGGAGATACACACCAAACAGGATGTGTAAATTATTATATAATAAGTATTGTGCAATAGCAAGAAATTTTCAATTGCACAGTATTGCACAATAGCAAGAAATCTTCAATTGCACAGTATTGCACAATAGCAAGAAATCTTCAATTGCACAGTATTGCACAATAGCAAGAAATATCCAATAGCACAATATTGCGCAATAGCAAGAAATTGTCAGTTGTACAGTATTGCGCAATAGCAAGAAATATTCAATTGCACAGTACTGTGCAAAAGAAGAACTTCGTATAAATTGCTTATTTCTTGACCAATTTCAATGGGGTTTTATTCTTGAATTCTTGGGGTTCTTTAATATGCTGAATCTAACCGTGTATTAAGTTTTTTGATTTTGGGCCCCGTTTTTAAATTGGTCCACATTGAGGTCCAAAGGGTCCAAAATTAAACTTTGTTTGATTTCATCAAAATTGAATTATTGGGGTTCTTTCATATGCCGAATCTTACTGTGTATTTAGATTCTAAATATTTGGTTCTGTTTTCAAATTGGTCTACATTAAGGTCCAAAGGGTCCAAAATTAAACTTAGTTTGATTTTAACAAAAATTGAATTCTTAGGGTTCTTTGATATGCTGAATCTAAACATGTATTAGATTTTTGATTATGGGCCCAGTTTTCAAGTTGGTCCAAATTGGGGTCCAAAATTAAACTTAGTTTGATTTCAACAAAAATTGAATTCTTAGGGTTCTTTGATATGCTGAATCTAAACATGTATTTAGATTTTTGTTTATGGGCCCAGTTTTCAAGTTGGTCCAAATCGGGATCCAAAATTAAACTTTGTTTGATTTCAACAAAAATTGAATATGTGGGGTTCTTTGATATGCTGAATCTAACCATGTATTTAGATTTTTGATTTTTGGGCCCCGTTATCAACTTTGTCCACATTGAGGTCAAAAGGGTCCAAAATTAAACTTTGTTTGATTTCATCAAAAATTGAATATATGGGGTTCTTTGATATGCTGAATCTAACCATGTATTTAAATTTTTGATTTTTGGGCCCGTTATCAACTTTGTCCACATTGAGGTCAAAAGGGTCCAAAATTAAACTTTGTTTGATTTCATCAAAAATTGAATATATGGGGTTCTTTGATATGCTGAATCTAACCATGTATTTAGATTTTGGATATTGGACCATAATAGGTGAATGTCCAATTTAAAATTTTTAAGTTCTTAGACCACATTCATTCTGTGTCAGAAACCTATGCTGTGTCAAATATTTAATTACAATCCAAATTCAGAGCTGTATCAAGCTTGAATGTTGTGTCCATACTTGCCCCAACTGTTCAGGGTTCAACCTCTGCGGTTGTATCAAGCTGCGCCCTGCGGAGCATTTTATTGGTTATTATCTTGAATATTATTATAGATAGAGATAAACTGAAAGCAGCAATAATGTTCAGCAAAGTAAGATCTACAAATAAGTCAACATGAAAAACATTGTTAATTGACCCCTTAAGGAGTTATTGCCCTTTATAGTCAATTTTTAACAATTTTTCATAAATTTTTGTATCTTTTACAAAAATTTTCTCCTCTGAAACTACATAGACAAATTCAATTTTTTAAAATGGTAAATGGGTTGAAAGCAGTTCAAATCAAACGAAAGATTAGATGTTGATCCACACAGATTCCTTTAAAAAAAGTACTATTGTTGCATTGTTTCATACCTCAATTGTAAACAAAAATATCAGGTGAGCGACACAGACTCCTTGGAGCCTCTAGTTACCTATTATGTCTTTTTTTTTTGTTCACACATTATTGTCAATATTTTGGAATTTTATGCCACTGTCATACAAATGAAACTCGTACAAGTGAGACGTTTAGCTAGCTATAAAACCAGGTTTAATCCACCACTACATAAGGAAATTTAGAGTGAATTTTCCTTGAAGTTTGGTATTTTTGTTAATTAACCTTTTAACTGATGTCAATAAAAGTCTCAGCAGATAAAGATGTTTACCAGTTCGCAGGGGTCATTCATATTAATTAGATATAAGTACTGGCATGACTGGTGCACAATATATGCAGACTTTAATCGAAAGGTGAAAATTACTGACCCATTGACCATAATTACCTTGGTGAAATACCATTCCATCCTTATATTTGACATATAAAAAAGTGGCACATTCCCAGCAGTATTCTATGTATACATTCATATAGAAAGACCCCTCTCCCCCTTTGAGCAAGGCATTTTAGTGTAGATTGATTTTCTAGCAACATTATAATATTTTTAATCTGGAAATATATATATATATAAATTTATATCTTCACTTGCCCAACTTCTAATTTCATATACCTTAGATTTTAATATCGTACTGTTAGACAGGATCACAATAATGGTAAAGTTTTTCTGGGTACTAGTAGGTCATTAAAGGACAAACCTTCAATATTTTTTTTACAGTCAACGTAAAAAAGGAAAAAAATGTAATGAAGGTAAAATTACAGCCAAAATAATGTCCTTTAATTCCTATAATTCTCAGAAGCATCCCCACTACCTAACATCAAATTTGGATCCCTGCTTAATGCTTTTATATACATTGTATTTTCCCCTAAAGAAAAGACCAACCTATACATTTCTTTGTCAGATCTCACAGGTGGCTTTTATTTTATCACTATCAGTGGTAGGTACAAGGCAGTTAATATGTATGAATAGGTAATTAACCTGTCTTCCTGTGCTATTGTTATAATCAATTAGGCAATTATTCTGTCAAGTTATATTATGATATCAAACAATATTGTTAGTGGTGATAACACCTATGAGTTATGTATATGTAAATGTTAGATATTAAAATACATATGAAATAAAATGACGACTTTGAGTGACAATATACGAGGTGACTGGATCAAATTTAGAAAAAAGTGTGGTCTAGGTTTTTCCAATTTTGAAGGGAAGGGGTCCAGCCAAATTTTGGTTAATTTTACTAGGTTTAAAACAAATATTCTTAACAAAAAGGTTGCTAACTCAATTAATCGTCATGGGGTCAGTCATTGTTATGTCTGCATTTAACTGATTTGAAAAATCTTTCCAACAAGACTTCTATTTTAACCCCCTACTTTTACTTGTGTACATGTATATTGCTTATACTGTCAACCGGGGGGAGATTGCTGACTACAGTCAAGTTTACTGAGGTCAAGATGTACCTTTAAACCCAAGATTTGTTCTGTTATGGTACTAAGTCCATTATGGTACAAATATATTAACACAGCTACATGTAAACAAAAATTATATTTGATTCATAAACTAAACACCACTGTGAATAAAGTTTACACCCAGATACTAGAGAGAACAAGAATATAAACCATATTACCAATAATGTCATAAAACCATTATATCACTATATTGCTGTATGAAAATATATACATAAATCTTTTTTCCTTGAGACTTATTTCATCATGTTTATGGCATATAATTACAATAAGAAAACAATTAAAAATCTCATATATGGACAAACAATAGTTTTTATGGTTTGCCTATTAACTACTGTCATAAACTTTGCTCAAAGTTGAGATTTTCATGGTTTATTTTTTATTTGATAGCTTGAGAGTTTTTATAAAATTCATGGTTTTTGTAGATACGACCCTTACTCCTGCCTCTTCCATATCAAATGCTTACATTGGACTGAAAAGATAGAGAAATGAAATAAAGGAAATATATATGTACTGGGTTTACTATCATGACTATTGTCTTGTGTATATAATCAGAGGAGGTTTAAGAACTAAAGATTAGACAAATGGGAATGGTATAAAAATATACATAGATTTGAGAATCAACACATGAGCTAATCATACTAATTATGTAAATGCTCTTTTGTTCCGATGTTGGAAAGTTCCAGGCGGAAAGAACTAACTAGCCGAAAAGTTCCAGAGGAACTTATTAACTAGTTACTTTGTTCTTCCTCTGGTTTAAAAGTTCCACTGGAACAAAGTGACTAGTTGAAAAGTTCCAAAGGAACATATCAACTAGTTAGAAAGTTCCTTTGCCAAATTAGTCAAAACCGAACTAACAAACTAGCCCAAAGTTCCAACGGAACTTATCAACCAGGCAGAAAGTTCCATTCGGAGAATTAATGCAAAGTAAAAGCGCAACATATTATATTTGAACCTTTCAAAGGAATCCAAGATACTGATTACAAAAGTCAAAAGGAACTTATCAACTAGCCACAAAGTTCCTTTTGGCAAATAAGTCAAAACCGGAACTAACAAAATAGCCCAAAAGTTCCAACGGAACTTATCAACCAATCACAAAGTTCCATTTGGAGAATTGATGCAAAGAACCACATGAGGAGGGGGTATTCTTCCCTCTCTTGAGGGTACTATAAATACTAAATTTGCATGATAATGCAACTTATTCCGTTTATGTGAGCTATGAAATACAACTTAAATTTTGCATATTTGTCCCCAAAGAAACCCCTTTCAGTGTGTTGGGTATTCTTGTAAATTAATGATTTGCTCTTATATATACTGATACTCATTCTTCCCCTCTTTCTCGAAAAGGACGAAATATGGTATATTCGAACGATGTAACCAGTTGTTCTGTTCGCCAGAACTATTCAACTAGCTACATTGTTCCGGGACTTTTCAACTAGCTACTTTTTCCGGAACTTTTCGACTGCACTCGGAATAAAACAACTAGTTGGAAAGTTCCATCGAACGAAATAACTAGTTGAAAAGTTCGCTGGAACAAAGTAACTGATGGAACATAGTTGCTGTTACAAGTATACTTTCTCCTCAATGCTTTACATTTGGTTTGAAAGGATAAGCTGAAATATCTTATACAGATTGTCACCATTATATACTGATATCTTAATATTATTACTTGATGATTTTCCACTGAGTTATATCTTTCTGCTATCCTATGTTTTTCATGGTTGAATAACCAAAATCTTCAAATAAAGATTAGACTTTTGTATAAAGGATTTTCTTTTACAGTATTATGTCTGAGGGTTTACATTGCCATTCAGTTTATTCTTCAAGAAGATTTTATTAAATTTTCCTTGGCTTTATAGCTGATTTCATTGCTTTTAAAGGGAAACATTAAAAACTTTTCATGCTTATAATTACAATTAAAAGAATGTTAAACTTCTATAATTTATTTTTACATTATCATTATTCCATTTAAACCCTCAAGGCATTAAGGTCAAGGATGCATTAAATAATGTAAGTTTTAATTCTCAATGGAATTACTGTGACTTGATTGTAAGTGTTGCCATCATCCTATTGCAGTTCATTTAAAACACTGACCAAATTTGGAATTTGTTTCATCAAATCAAACTGTCCAACTGATCAGAAATTTTAACAAACTGCTGTAGTTGAACCACAGTCAATTCAGCAAAGTTCAAAGTGAATAAATAAAGCATGCCTGATTCTTATATAGGAGTAGGTTCAGTAAGACCCTTTTGGCCCCAAAATATAGCAGTTTTACAAAATTGTTAAAATGTTAACTTATAGCTATTTTTGGAAAGTAGAATACTTCTGTTACATTCATATGGGCTGTTTTGACAATACAATGCATATGTATCGGGTACTAGCATCATTAAGTCAGGCTAAATTACTGAAATCTTCATAATTTTAGCATTTGAGTTAATTTTAGACAGTTTCTGTCTTAAATGGATGTGGCGCATTTGTGTTCATTCTTAATATTTAAATGTAAGTTGTATTTGATGATAATACATAACATATATAAAGGTTGAGGATGAACATGGATGCGCCACTTTCATTTTGACAAAAACATCTGAAAAGTGACATATTATAGCATATTTGATAAATGTATAACATTTAAGCTTGAATATGAGCGTTTTACTGACAAAATCAGTTCAAATCTTTCACATGAACTAATTGAATCTACTAAATTAGACACTTAAGTGTTTAAAAGTGTCCAAAATCTTTCATCAGATGAACCTAAAATTTGGGGCCAAAATCGGCCCTTACGGACCTACTCCTTTAGAAAACTTTTTAAAGGAATTCTACAGCATTTGGTTAAAATTTCTGACCAGTTGAACAGTTTGATTTGTCAAAAAAAATTGCTATTTGGTCAGAAATTTCAATGAACTGCAATAGGTGGACAGCAACACTTACAATCAAGTCATTGTAAATTGAAACATTGATTTCAACCGCTCAGAGTGAATTAATATTACAAAATCCTTCTTTATCAATCACAAAATTTGCACAGACTTTAAATTCCTGTTTTGACAAATCTTCACAAGTTCACTGAACACTATAAGATCAAAGACTGCACTTTTCAATGATAATTCCAATCTTGGCCAAAGCTGGGGTTAATGCAAATATTGATGACTTATATTTATATAAAGATAAAAGATGTGGTATGATTGCCAATGAGACAACTCTCCACTAGAGACCAAATAACATAGAAATTAACAACTAACTTTAGCTTATCTGGGCCAGTGTGACTATAGGTTGCATTTCTGTAAATATTGACAATGCATTTTCCCATAGGAACTCCCTTTACGGCTAAAACTGTACCACTTTTACTATGAAGTTTTGAAAAAATCATATCCTAGAATGGAAAGTTCATATGCACTACTATTTTTCAAGGGTCAAAATATAGGGCTGTGCGGCATATTTTCAACGCTTATATGCCCGAACTTCTAAGAGTTTAAACTAACACTAAATTTCTTAACTACCCCTACCTCGACTGTAGGGTAACCACAGATTTCAATATAAACAATATTCATATGTATATTTACTGGTAACATTCCCAAGTTATGTCTCTATGAGATGCAACCTACAGATCAGAACTGGGAACCAGTATGTAAACAAAATTAATTATCTATGAATATTCTAAATCTCCCAAAAGAGGCATGGTTTGAGAAACAGCTGTATTTACAAAGTGCAACCTATAGTAATCTCTTTGTATCTATTGTCCTTTGTTAACTTTTAACATTTCACCTTCTCTCTTAAAACTACAAATCCAATTTGAATCAAACTTCTGACGAAAAAAGCATATATTATAAGGTCTTTTATAAACATCAACTTCTTCATTTCTTTTTAATTGGATGAAAAGCCAAACTTGACAGCTACAATTAAATTATTGATTCTGATTAGTCAGTTTTTAAATATATACATCATCTTCTCTAAAACTACTAACTCAAATCTTTTGAAACTTATAAGAATGATGATGGGGAGCCCCTTTACAAATGTTCCTCTTTTTTCTGCCATCTGTGATTGGGTTGCAAACATGGTGTCAATGATGCCTCATATATGGGCTCTATTTTCTCTGCTAATCTGTACCAAATTTACCAGGAAAAATATAAGTAAAGTCATTTATAAAATTAATTTATTTTGTTCTTCTTATTTCTTCTTTGAAAAGCTAAATAAGGCTAAAACTATTGGAATAAGAATGAAATGGAGACTGTATATAAATAACCTTTATTTTTACTGGTTCAGTGATATATATATCAGCAGTTGAGACATGGAGTATCCCTTTTATACATTTTAATATTTAAAAATACATACCTTATCATATATTATTAGCAAAAATATGATTTTATAAATTGCATCTTTGAAAACACTCAACATTTCAAATACTTATGTATACAGTTATCATCTACCTTATCATATATATTTAATCAACATTTTCAACATATATTATGAAGCTTGAAAAGTTACCTAATCCAGTGGCTCACCCTACCACTCATTACATAGTTAATGCACCCTGCCAAGAGATCTTAACATGAAAAGCAAGATATGTTTGGTATGAGTAAATGAGACAGCAACATTTAAATAAAACAAAACCAAAAAGACATCTAGAGGGCAACATAATAGTGTTCAACAGTCAACAAGGTCTTTTTCGCCACACATGTATTGTCAAGTCCGACATCAATCTCAGTGAAGATAAGTTGTGAATAGACCTCATTTAGGAAAAGTCAACTCTAATATTAAGAATCTTGTATCTTTTTTCTATTTACATTGTTAATAAGACCAAATAAGACCAACCTACACCTTTTTTTATCTGATCTTATGGGTGGCTTTTATTTTATCACTATCATTGATAGGCACAGTTAATATGTATGAATAAGTAATTTACCTGTAAAGGTAAGCTGAGATAATAACAGGTTATAGGGTACTTACTTACTTTCTTTGATGTTTATTACAACAAACCAATGGTACTTTCCACTAAGGGGATAAATCATATCAGTTCACTATTTTATATTCAGTATTTGTGAACATTTTGGAAAAGACTGCATGGAAAGAAAAAAAATCAAAGTACACTGTAAAGCATTATTTTTAAGTTTGGGAATTTTAGTTGAAATTGGGCTTTATCAGCTTTTAGTAGATGTGACTACTCTTTGATTGGTACCTTGTTATTTTTGCCTTTTTGTAAGTTGTTTTTGTGCTTAGTGCAGGATTAATGAGTCAATATAGAATAAGGAGATGTGGTATGATTGCCAATGAGACAACTTTCCACTAAATAACATACCGGTAGATGTTAGCAACTATAGCTATAGGCCAAGCCCTTTCTTACTTTTTTTTTACAGTTTATTCTTATGCTGTAGTGGCCAAGGTTAGGGGAGGGTTGAGCCCACACAAACATCATTATATGCCTGTCCCAAGAAAGTAGCCTGTAATCAAATGGTGAAAAGGAAGTAATTAAAGATGACTGTCGCCACCTAGATTTCACACCCAAGATAATAGGTAGAAGTAAATTTATTTTCTGCTGCCCTGGTAATTAGAAATCAAAATTGAAATAGTGAGAAATGAGTGTTGTCCATTGGTGTAGAAATAGCGAGAAAATTGGAGGAAACTCTCTGTGACAAGCAACATTTTCTGTGCCAAATTAAGCAAGGGGTGTTCTTCATTTATACTATTTCGAAAATTCCTGAACTGTTGAGTACCCTTAAAAATGCCATTTTCTATCGAAAATGCTGCGGCACCATATGTGTTTTGCAGTTTCATTTACACCCAAAGGTGTTCATATTTCAGAATTTGACATTTTTTCAATGGATCTTTTATAGTGAAAATGCAGACCCCAAAAGGCTACCATTGTCGCCTATGTAAATAATGACTTCATTGTAACCAAATGGTTGTTATAGTTTGAAGTCTGCCATATTAGTCCATCCTAATCTTTTAAAAATCTTGAAAGTACAGTATGCACAAAGCCAAATGTTTTGAAGTTTGGCTGTATTAATGATGTATGGCATGTCCTCTACAATCAATCCTCATGTTGTTCTGATTGGTGAAACACAAATGTCTTTCATTACTATATCATTATTATTCTATTGTTCCATCAGTCAATTCAATTTGTCTGTTGTTGTGTAAAGCAATTTCCTGTTTTAGTGTGTAAACTCTTTTGACCTTGAATTTTGAAAATATACCTTAGAGTGAAGTACAAATCATACTAAAATCACCTTACAGTACATTGATCCCTGTTTAAGTGGCAATGTAAACACCTAAGTATGTACTGTACATTAATCCTTGGTTAAGTGACAATGTAAACACACAAGTATTTACTTTATGAAGGTTAATGATCAGTTGATGATAAGAAGACAAAACACTGAAAATAACCCCTTAGCTTTTTTGCTTTTTTATACTTTTCTTTTCATTAAACTCAATAAAATTGAGAATAGAAATGGGAATGTGTCAAAGAGACACCAACCCGACCAAAGAGCAGACAACAGCCAATACATTTTATGGAGTTGTATCCCCTTAACAAGCAAAGTCCAAAAAGACTGATACCTAGTTTATTACTTGCATTGAAGTTTATATTTTTGTAATAAGTATTTCCAGATATACTGCAAATATTGTTCCAATTGGACTTCTTTTGATCTTATGTTGTGGTTTAAAAAAACAGTCACCTTTTCAGCAATTTTGCAGATATTTAGCTTATATTTGGTTTAATTTAATAATGTTCTGTTACATATTATGAATTTTGTTCTATATCCCTACTTTTGTCCTAATAATGGCCATTGGATTTAGAGAGATTTCATGTTTTCAGCCCTCCTGAAAGATAATGGGGTGAAATTTGTTCGTATATTTGTCTGTCCCATATCAGCTTAATGTTTTTAGTCAAAGTAGTTTACACAATGAAGTTGTGGTCAAACATGGTACACATATGCATTAAGATGTGAAATTTTGAAATTTTATGCCAAATTAGGATATTGACCCTGATTTTAAGGATTTTCAATACATAGCGGGCATGGTGTCTATGGACACAAATTCTTGTTTTATTTAAATTTAAAACCCTTAATTTGATTGACACAATTGGAAAAAATTTCAGTTTTATGCTTTATGCTCTATCTTTATAACTATAAATACATAGAGCTGATCAAATCTTTGTGAAAGATTTTCATGGATTTTGCATTATATTGCAACTAATTGTTGCCAATTAATAACATATAGAAATAAGGTAACAATTTTTCCAGCAACAGTATTGGAAGAATTTTACCCCAAAGAACAGCTGTGAATTGGTATTGCATTTCCATTTTTGTCGAGCCTGTGACTTCTGTTGCAGAAAGCTTGACATAGGGATAGTGATCGGTGGCGGCATCGGCGGCGTTAACTAACTTCTTAAAAGCTTAATATTTCAGAAGGCAGAAGACCTGAATGCTTCATACTTTGTATATAGATGCCTTATGATATGCAGTTTCCTTCTGTCATATGTCCATTGTCCTTGACCTCATTTTCATGATTCAGTGACTAATTGAAAAAAAGTTAAGATTTTTGTAATGTTGATTTCTCTCTTATTATGAGTAATAGGATAACTATATTTGGTATGTGCGTACCTTGCAAGGTCTTCATGCCTGTAAGAAAGTTTTCACTTGACCTTGACCTCATTTCATGGATCAGTGAACAAGGTTAAGTTTTCGTGGTCAAATCCATATCTCAGATACTATAAGCAATAGGTCTACTAAATTTGGTGTATGTAATGATTGTAAGGTGTACATGTTCAACTGGCAGGTTTCATCTGACCTTGACCTTATTTTCATGGTCCAGTGGTTAAAGTTTAGTTTTGTGTTTTGGTCTGTTTTTCTGAGACTTTATGCAATAGGTCAACTATATTTATTGTATGGAAATATTTTACGATGTACATGTCAGTCTGGCAGGTTTTATTTGACCTTGACCTCATTTTCATGGTTCATTGCTCAATGTTAAGTTCTGTTTGTTTTCGTCTGTTTTTCTAATACTGTATGCAATAAGTCAACTGTATTTGGTGTATGAAAATATTGTACGATGTACATGTCAGTCTGGCATGTTTCATTTGACCTTGACCTTGACCTCATTTTCATGGTTCATTGCTCAATGTTAAGTTTTTGTGTCTTAAACTTTAACCAATAGGTCAACTATATTTGGTGTATGGAATGATTGTAAGGTGTATATATCTGTCTGGCAGGTATCATCTGACGTTCACCTCATTTTCATGGTTCATTGGTCAATATTCAGTTTTCCTGGCTAACTTTGTTTCTTAGATACTATAAGCAATAGGTCAACTTTATTTGATGCATGCAATGATTTTAAGGTGTACATGTCTGTCTGGCAGGGTTCGTCTGACCTTGACCTTTGACCTCATTTTCATGGTTCATTGGTCAATATAAAATTTCCATGGTATGGTCTTTTTTTTATACTATAAGAAACAGGTCATCTATATTCAGTGTATGGAATGATTGTATTAAAGGTGTACATGTGTTTCGAGTTGGTTTATCTGACCTTGACATCATTTTCTTGGATCATAAATATTAGTGTGATACTTATAGTAAAACTTTATATATAGGACTATCAACATAAAATCAATGGTCAGTATAGTAGGCGAGACATTTCAGCGTGTGCACTGTTGTTTTTGCTGCATGAGTTATCAATAAAGACTTTTGAATATTTTTTGGGGGAGTGGGATGGAGGGAGAGATGTGTTCAAATGGTTGCAAATGAAAAAACATGTTATACAAAGTGTTAGTGTTTTAGTGTTTGTCTCACATGAGATGAAAAGGTTAGAAGCAAGACTTGTGCATTATTGTTGTTGATGTTGGCAGCATCATCAATTATTAAAGTTTGTGATAAGATCATGCAAGGAAGACCTATCTGTGTAAGCAGTTTATTCAACAGTCATATTAGGTGACTTATAGTCTGTAGTTTTTTCAATTAGAAGATTATTAGCTGTCATCTTCAGAACAATACTCAATTCTGGGATATTTTGTAACCAAACAGAAAGATTTTGTAACATCAGTGTTTAGCTAACTAACTAACTAACTAACTAATTTTATTCAGTATAAAATCCAGTACAAAAGGATCATCGCTAAAATACATGAAAACATAGAAAAACAAAACAAAAAAAAAACATAAAGAGACAACAATTGTGACACTTATAACAAACAATAGACAAAACAACCACTTCAATATTATGCAATTATTCACATTGATGAATTTCTAATCAAAATACATTTGTCTATATATAAATGAAATCTCTTGAGAACATCAGTCTCGAACAGTTCATTAAATATCTAAATTTATCAAAATTATCTAAATTATAAAAACATGGTATAATATTAACAATGTCATCATTAAACTTTTTCCTCTGGTCTTGATAGAGGTTACATTCACATATAAAATGAAACTCATCTTCAATTTTGTTATCAGTACAATGTTTACATATTCTTTGATCCAAAGGCGTATTATTATATCTGCCTTTTCAGTGTGTAAATTGTGGTTAGAAATTCTTAATTTACATAACTGTCTAATATATTGTTTTGAGATATTCAACTTTGTATAAGTCTCAGGTTTATATTCCTTTTTAACTTGTAATATGTGCGTAATTTGTTTTGGTTTTCGCCTGACAAACATGAGAAAAATATTTTCCATATCTTTCTTGTAATATCTTTTCACTGCAGATATGAGTTTTCTTCTGACAGAGTTCCTTTATTATTCCAGACATGGTCAAAACCAATGAATTTTAGAAAATGAAAATGTGTTTATTGAAGGTACATGGAAAGGTACAATCAACATCTTCGATTGACTTATATGCTAATTTTGAAAAATTCAAAAGAGGGTCTTTATACAAATATATCCAGTATTTAAGAGATTGCAAAATAACAAATAGAGAGATTGGATAATGATTGGATAACGATTGGATAGCTATTATCTAGGTAGTTTAAACATATTTTATTGTTCAGAAACTAAACAAACCATGAGACACATGTTGTTCAACTTAGTAATTAATGTCTTCTCCAGGATATAATATAAATGATATTTATACAGTAAAATTAACTGAATAATCATTTGTGTGATTAATCTGTCTGGGTAAATCATTATTAATGCAACTTTTGTAAGGGTATTTGTTGTTTATAAGCCCTTTGCCCTTGTATTATATGTCTCTGCCCTTACTAAACTGTTCTGTTTATCCATATGTTTTATTTGTTCATTGACCTTTCCTTGACCTGTGATGTTAAGGGTGGAGCTAGAATAAGAAATAATTAAGACTTGGAACCTTAAAAGATTATTTTGTCTACTCCAAGCAAGAGAACCAATAAAATATTTTGCTACTCCTTTAAAAAATGATTCAGGCTATTGATTGTACTACAGATAAAACATAACCAGCTTATCTCCATATTTTTAATATAAATATTACTAATTTCAAACTGTTAATGACCTTGAAGTACCATTTTCTTCTGCAGGATGAGAATGACAAAGTTGAACCCGTATATTCCATCGAAATTGAAAATAAAGACTCAACAGATACAGATAACTCTATCACATATCTTGACTTACATCTAGAAATCGACGATGAGGGTCGGTTGAGGACAAATTTTACGACAAAAGAGATGATTTCAGCTACCCAATTGTGAACTTTCCATTTCTATGTAGCAACATTACAGCAACGCCTGCATATGGAGTATATATTTCCAAGTTGATACAATATTCCAGAGCTTGCATTTACTTTCATGATTTCCTTGATAGTGGGTTACTGCTCACAAGGAAGCTACTAAATAAAGGCAACAGTAGTATACCGCTATTCAATAGTCATAAATCGATTTAACTGAAACAAATCCGGTCACAAACCAAAACCGAGGGAAACGATCAACTATAAGAGGAAAACAAGGAACAACATAAACACTGAACCGCTACAAAACAAAACAAACGCCAACATACATAGAAACGGACTATTTGATAACAACTGCCATATTCCTGACTTGGTACAGGACATTTTAAGAAAAATGGTGGGTTGAACCTGGTTGTAAACAAGAGTTCAAATTGAGTTGAAATCATCCTTCGAAAATTTTATGGACGCCATTACAAGTTGGTTGACCGTTATGGAATATCTGATTCGCCAGATGACAACGGATAAGTTCCAATCGACGTAACCACAATACCGTCATATCTGCCTCGAATGTCACCTACCGAATAAGACTTATCACCGAGTTAGAATTACATGAGCCACAAGACGGTGCCACATGTGGAACAGGATCTGCTTACCCTTCTGGAGCCCCTGAGTTCACCCCAAATTTTTTGGGGTTTGTGTTACTCAATCTGTAGTTTTATATTTGTGTTTTGTATATTGTTGCTTGTCTTTTCGTTTTTGCCCCAGCTTTGTCGGTTCGTTTTCAAAGAGGGACGAAAGATACCAGAGGGACAGTCAAACTCATAGATCGAAAGCAAACTGACAACGCCATGGCCAAAAATAAAAAGACAAACAGACAAATAATAGTACAGATGACACAACATAGAAAACTAAAGACTAAGCAACACGAACCCCACCAAAAACTGGGGTGATCTCAGGTGCTCGGAAGGGTAAGCAGATCCTGCTCCACGTGTGGCACCGTCGTGTTGCTTATGTTATTACAAACCGTAAATAGTCTAATTCGTAAGACACATTCGTGAAAAGGGAAGGGTATTGTAGTTACGACATAAGGAACATATCCGATATCATCTGTGAAATGGTTATTCCATAACGGTCAACCAACTCGTGATGGCGTCCGTAAAATTTACGAAGGGATGATTTCAACTTCACCATTTGGTACTCTTGGTTTAATAGCTTCCTTGTGAGCAGCAATCCACTATCAAGGAAATCATGATAGGAAACACAAGCCCGGAATATCGTATCAATTGGGAGATATATACTCCGTATGCAGGCGCTGCTGGAATGTTGCTACATAGAAATGGAAAATTCACAATTGGGTAGCTGAAATCATCTCTTTGTCGTAAAGTTTTGTTTTCAACCGACCCTCATTGTCAATTTCTAGATGTAAGTCAAGATATGAGGCAGACTTAACTGTATCTGTAGTATCCTTTATCTCTAGTTCGATGGGATAGATTCGTTCAACATAGTCACCAAATTTTGTATTATTTAGTGAGAGAACATCATCTATATAGCGGAACGTAGAGTTAAAGGATATTGCTAACTTCTTATCTTTCTTCCTAAGAAGTTCCTGTATGAAGTCAGTCTAATAATAATAAAGAAACAAGTCGGCAAGAAGAGGGGCACAATTGGTTCCCATTGGAATTCGACAGTCTGTTGAAAACACGTCCTCCAAACGTAACAAATATGTTGTCAATCAAGAAATCAAGCATCTTGATAATGTCAGTTTCAGAGAATTTTTTGTTTGACTCAGAGTGATTCTTTACAAAGTAGGATTTATCCCTCCCCAAGACAAGATACTTGTATCTACGCTTTCAAATTATGAGTTTGAATGTCCCTTTGATATCTTTCGCTCTCTTTAGTAATAAAAGTTTTAAAATTGTGGTTAAATGTATCATGATTACGAATTGGTTATATATATCACCGTCAGCAAATTAACTTGTTTTCTTATTGCGCTTAATCTTCTTTACTTTACTGTGAAGCGATTTTTTGGCGATTTTCATTACTGCAACTTAATGTCTTTAAAGTAAAATGATACCAAAGGGACAATCTCAAACCATGAATCAAAGAAACTTAGATAAAACCATGAACAAAATAAAATAAAAGTCCAACAGACGAACTACAGTCCACAAAACACAGCACAGCATGAAAACGATCACTACCTAAAACAGCGAATGATCTTATGAGGTCAGGAAGGGTATTCAACCTTTTCACTTATTTAATAACACATCTGCTAATAATGTTTTTACATACACAATTACCTGCATTTGTATTTTAAAAGCTTATGTTGAAAACACTCAAAACATCTTTCATTCAATAATTAACTAGATTAAACTTCTAAACACATTTAACATGTCTAGCACGTTTTAAACAAAATAAAAGCAGCAGCATTATATCTAGTTCGTTTATATCACGCAAAAGACAACCACATGTTTCTAAACGATGGTTACTTATTTCAATGTTGCCTACGATTTAGTCGCAAAGTCATGTTTGCAAAAGGTAAAGAAGTTTGACTTCAAAAACCCCATATTTTACCTTAATTAGCTCGATATTTCTTTTCGAACTTTAAATACCCTTCTTTTATTATGAAAAATATTCTCCTCCTGATATTGACAATTATCGATATGCTATCTAAACATAGAAAAGCAAAATGATCGCTATTTGCAGATGGCAGATTTTGGGCAACTGCAAACACTTCAATAGAAGGCTGTTCCATGAACAATAGTTAATAATTGCATCTTAAAATTATAAAAAAAATATTCCTTTACCTAAAACTATACATTTATCTACTTTTGAGCATACAAATATCGATCCCCAAAGTTATTTGTTGCTTTTAGAGCATTTTGTCATTTTTGTAGGATTTGTTATGAATTTCAATTTTCGGAAATATTATGCAACTTACCTCTTAATTTTTGTTTGATTTGGAATTAATGTATCATGCTATATAAGGTTCATATGATCTTTCGGAAAATTTTATCGAACAAGAACTAGAAAATGGCTTTTGTTTAAATATCGCAAAATTGGGAATGTTTATTCTTGACCTTTGACCTCGATTTAACAGAAAATGCACCGTACGATTTTTTTTTACGACCGGGCAAAACAGAAAGTATAGATAATAAGCTTTCGAATGATATATAATCCAGTCGTGTGTTAGGTGGGTGCTTTAAAGTCCTTAATTAAGAGGCTTTTTGAAAAATGTCACTCGCCTACTGGTCTTGATAGAGGTTACATTCACATATAAAATGAAACTTATCTTCAATTTTATCAGTACATTGTTTACATATTCTTTGATCCAAAGGCGTATTATTATATCTGCCTTTTTCAATGTGTAAATTGTGGTTAGAAATTCTTAATTTACATAACTGTCTAATATATTGTTTTGAGATATTCAACTTTATATAAGTCTCAGGTTTAAATTCCTTTTTTAACTTGTAATATGTGCGTAATTTGTTTTGGTTTTCGCCTGACAAACATGAGAAAAAATATTTTCCATATCTTTCTTGTAATATCTTTTTCACTGCAGATATAAGTTTTCCTTCAGACAGAGTTCCTTTATTTTTCCAGACATGGTCAAAACCAGTGAATTTTAGAAACAGAAAAATGTGTTTATTGAAGGTACATGGAAAGGTACAATCAACATCTTTGATTGACTTATATGCTAATTTTGAAAAATTCAAAAGAGGGTCTTTATACAAATATATCCAGTATTTAAGAGATTGCAAAATAACAAATATAGATTCAAGATTCAAGATTCAAAGTTTTATTTAGAGTCGATATTCCATAAACTACATAAACACAAGCTCTAGTGAGCTTTTCAAATCGACTTAATAACAAAATACCATACACACATACAAAAGTCATGAAAACAATACAATTTTAAACATATAATGCATAGTAAGATACCATAAATGACATATATAAGTTAAAAGCATAATACACTTAGAACATAGCACAAGTTAATAATAAGATTGCACAAATCAAATAGTCAAAATAAAATAAACACAGGTATAACACTATATGCATGCACTGCACTGGCATGAGCTGTTACTTGGATCCCATGTTTGTACCAATTTTTTGAATTGGTCAAAAGATGTTTCCATTCGACAATGGTTCGGTAGCTCATTCCAGATTTGTGCAGCATTATAGCGAAACAATCTTAAGCTTTACTTAGTAGTTCGGACTCTTGGGAGTACTGCTGTTTCCTGTGATCTTAAATCATACTTGCTAATTTTTATATCAATCAAATCATGAAGGTAGCTTGGACTTTTTTTGTGAATTATTTTAAATGTTTCTATTGCAATTGTTTTTATTCTTCTTATTTTTAAAGATGGTAATTTAGATTTTTCTAGCAGTTTTTCGAGATTGGATAATGATTGGATAACCATTGGATAGCTATTATCTAGGTAGTTTAAACATATTTTATCGGTCAGAAACTAAACAAACCGATGAGACACATGTTGTTCAACTTAGTAATAATGTCGTCTCCAGGATATAATATAAATGATATTTATACAGTAAAAATTAACCTGTCTGCTTGTGTTTTGGTGATATAATTGTTTTGATAATATAATGAATAATCAATGTTTTGAAAATATAATGATAATCAATGTTTTGATAATATAATGAATAATCAATGTTTTGATAATATAATGAATAATCATTTGTGTGATTAATCTGTCTGGGTAAATCATTATTAATGCAACTTTTTGTAAGGGTATTTGTTGTTTATAAGGTGTAACACCACTAATTCGGGCCCGGCCAGAAAGCACATACCAGAAAGTAGTACATATCTAACACAAAATAGTTCTTACGCATGGGTGTCACTTTCCAAATATAAAGAATATTTAGGTAATTTTGGTATGAAATGAAAGCTGAATGACTGGTACTCATTGTAGAACACTTTTGACTTATAATTTTGATTAATAAAAATTTCATGAAATTTTAAAAGAGGGTACATTTGCCTGTTTGTCAGATCTGAAGTACCTGTTTTGGTACATCCAAGTTCCGGAACCAGTTCTTTCTTATATGCCATTAAAGGTATGTTGATTTTTCAGTACAAGGCACCATAAAGTGTTGCTTTGACATGCAATGATTGTCACTTTATTTGAACTTAAAACAAAAGAGCTGTGCCTGCTTGAAATTGAGGAATTTAACATAGAAAGCAATGGGGCCATGAATTAGTGGTGTACTTCCATAAGCCCTTTGCCCTTGTATTATATGTCTCTGCTCTTACTAGACTGTTTTGTTTATCCATATGTTTTATTTGTTCATTGACCTTTCCTTGACCTGTGATGTTAAGGCTGGAGCTAGAATAAGAAATAATTAGGACTTGGAACCTTAAAAAGATTATTTTGTCTCTACTCCAAACAAGAGAACCAATAAAATATTTTGCTACTCCTTTAAAAAAATGATTCAGGCTATTGATAAAACATAACCAGCATATCTCCATATTTTTAATATAAATTTTACTAATTTCAAACTGTTAATGACCTTGAAGTACCATTTTCTTCTGCAGGATGAGAAAAAAGAAGATCTTGATTCTATTGAAGTGATTATACCAAATGGAAATCATAGTCCCGGTGTGGCATTCCAGAATGGACCTTCATCAGAATTCCCTAGTCCAAAAACTGGTACAAGTCCTCATATTGAGGCACTTCAGGTTTGTATAGGGACTCAAACCAGGAACCTCATGTCAAAAGATGATAATATATTATTTCTCTATTTGAGTTTTAAAGACCGAAATGAATCAGCCAAATGCAGCTATGTGCACTTTTTTCCAGGCACTTCAAGTTTGTACAAAAACCATGTGTCATGGAATCTCAGTGCTTAAATGCCAAATTAAAAGAACTGACTAGGGTAGAAGTCTGAGGGGATGAGGTGGTGGGCGCCCACCCAAATTAGAAAAATACTGTTTTGTGGCATAAAAAAATGTGTCAAAATTTTTACCACCTTTATCAATTTGCCAATTAACATTAAAAGGGTTTCTGTAATCTCCAATTTTCTGACGGTGAAATAATATACATGTATAATAAAAAGATAGCAATTAATGTTTTCAGAATTATTTGACACCATCAAGGATTTGTAAAGTTCTATTCTACACAATTCCTTGATACTATATAGAAAACTATTCATGTTGAGGTACTGTAGTCTCAGATCATGAACCTTTAAACATTGCCAAGACCTTAATGAAAAATAGAAAAATGGACAAACAATTCAAATATATTTGTCTTAAAAAAGTAAAATATTCATTTCTTCTGTTGATATAAGACATAATTGTATGTGTTTCTTTTTTGCAGCAACAGTTTTTATACAACCGCAAAACATTTTTTGCTTTCATATAATGGTATCATGCCGTCATCGTCAACACATTTAGTTTCTGGACAATAACTTTAGTTTAAGTGAATGGATCTGTATGAAATTTTACCAGAAGGTTCAATACCATAAAAGGAAGGTTGGGATTGATTTTGGGGCTTATGGTACCAACAGTTTAGGAATAAGGGGCCAAAATCAAGCATTTTTGTAGTTTCAGGACAATAACTTGTGTGTAAGTGTATGGATCTCTCTAAAATTGTACCACAAGGTTCCATATCACAAAGGGAAGGCTGAGATTGAGTTTTCGAGTAATTGCCCCAAAGTTCAGGAATTAGGGGCAAAACAGTCCAAAAACAAGCATTTTTGGTGGAAGAAGACTTCAAGTCTTCTGAAGGCCTATGGTGCCGACTTTAAAATCATTGAACCACCTCCGTATGCCGCATCTGTTTCTGTGTATTACAATTCCATAACAACTTCCGATTCTTGACACCGATTTTACACATGATTAAGCATCTGAATCATTTAATTTGTAAATTAGGATTGAAAACAATCACTATCGTTAATATTTACCCTTTTATTTATGTAATTTATTAGATTTCATCTCATCTACATGAACGTTATTTGTTTACTTGTAACCGGATGTTTTAATGTAGATATTTGTAGTACCCATGCGTGAATTTGGTATCGGGACAACTCGCCCTGTTTACATGTTCGCCCTTGGTCTGTTCGTCCTGAGTTCTTTCATGAGTATAGTACGCTCACCCTGTGTTCATTCTCTTCACTCTGATCTTACACAACGCTTTATAATACGTCCTTGCATTTATTAAAAATATTGATATTAAGGGTATCGTTAAAAAGCTCTAAAACACGATATAGTGAAAATCATCTGTTCCTTATTTTGTTCCCAAGGTAAGACAATAGTATTCAGCCAATCAAATTCTGTGTTTCTCATGATCAAATTAATAAGCCAATCAAAAACGTTTTCTAAAGATTATTCTAACATGCTAGATTTTGAACTTGTGTTGTTTTCATCTAGTACTTTAAAAAATACTTTTAAATAATACAAGTGAAAACATCTCCGCTTCTACTTGGTGTTCCTAATTGGAAGGAAATACTGAAGAAGAAGAAGAAGTTGTAAAATCGTGAACATGGCATGTGAATTTTCATCTGCAAGGAGGTTCTTACACAGCTTAAGGATAAAAGCATGACTGATTGACCAAATTCAATGATGCAGTACTACCATAAAGATAATAAATAGTATTTTTTCACTAATTTATTGACATTATACTTTTGTAACATATGTTATTTTGTATTCAATTAAATCATTTAAAGCACAATGTACTATTCTTTTTCACAAAGACAAACAAACAGGTTGGGACCCCACCCCCACCCCACCCATTATGAGTGGTGTCCCTTAAATGAGGGACTGTCCCAAAAAAGGGTCATTTTACTGTTGAAAAAAAGAAAGAAAATTTTAAGATTTTTAACTCAAAAGTGGGAAAATTCATTATATTTGGAACAACTTTTCTAAATGAGGGGTCAAATTAATAAAGAAGATATAAGTTTAGAAACATCACAAAATTCTTTGACATGTTTTGACACTTTAATACTTGATAGATGCATAGTTCTTGGGGAAAAGTTTCATCAAATAATATGAATATAGAGGTGCTCATTTTTACAGTGGGTTGTAATGTTCTTCTAATGAGGGTGACACATCTTTGCATAATTCAAAATTGGAAATTTCAACAAGCATCTAATATTCTTACACAAGAAAATAAACCCTGGTCTGCTAGCTACATGTTCATCTTTTCTACTGATTTAAAACTTAAATCATGCAAACGGACTTAAGAAAAGGCATGTAAGCTCATCATAAAAATATGACACTTTTTCAAGACAATCCAGATCGTGCAAAATACTTCGCTAAAATTGTAACCTTTAAAATTGTTGTCGCACACTAAAACCCCATGGGAAATTTCAAAAGTTGGCAGGTATGTAACAAGTCTACTAGACCGTTGGTTTTACCGCTTGAATGGTTTTACACTAGTACTTTTGGGGCCCTTTATAGCTTGTTGTTCGTGTGAGCCAAGGCTCCGTGTTGAAGGCCGTACATTGACCTATAATGGTTTACTTTTATAAATTGTTATTTGGATGGAGAGTTGTCTCATTGGCACTCACACCACATCTTCCTATATCTATTTACTATTTTATACCCCATTTATGGGCATTATGTTTACTGGTCTGTCCGTCCGTCCTGCTTCAGGTTAAAGTTTATGGTCGTGGTAGTTTTAATGAAGTTGAAACCAATCAATTTGAAACTTAGTACACATGTGTTCCTTATGATATGATCTTTCTAATTTTACTGCCAAATTAAAGATTTTACCTAATTTTCACGGTCCACTGAACATAGAAAATGATTGTATAGATTGGAAATCCATGTACTTATGACACATTCTTGTTTGAAGAAAAAAAATACATCATAGCGATAATGGAACAAAGCAAGCTGGGTTAGTGGGGCTGCTTTTATGGTAATTCAAGTTACCTTTTAATTTATTCACCTTCTTCCACCTCAGAGCTATCAGCTCTTTGATTCTAGTTTCCAGACAATAACTTGTGTGTAAGTGTATGGATCTCTCTGAATTTGTAATACAAGGTTCCATATCACAAAGGGAAGGCTGGGATTGAGTTTAGGGGGTTTCAAACAGTTTGAGGGATTTTTTTCAAATTTTTGGGTGTTCATATTTCTTTTCATTGAGATTTTCAAAATTTCAAATTTTTTCAAAATATTTTTTTTTGGGGGAGGGGAATTTATTTTTCATAATTTTTTGTTTTTTTTTCTAAAAATTTACCATTTTTACATTGATTATTTCTGATTTATATATAAAAGCAACAAATACTGATATGGCAGGAGATACATACCAAACAGGGTGTGTAAATTATTATATATAACAGATTAGCAGTATTGTGCAATAACAAGACATCTTCAATTGCTCAGTATTGCGCAATAGCAAGAAATCTTCAATTGCCCAGTAATGCGCAATAGCACAGTATTGCCCAATAGCAAGAAATCTTCAATTGCACAGTAATGCGCAATAGCACAGTATTGCGCAATAGCAAGAAATCTTCAATTGCACAGTATTGTGCAATAGCACAGTATTTCGCAATAGCAAGAAATCTTCAATTGCACAGTATTGTGCAATAGCACAGTATTGCGCAATAGCAAGAAATCTTCAATTGCTCAGTATTGCGCAATAGCAAGAAATCTACAATTGCGCAATAGCAAAAAATCTTCAATTGCACAGTATTCGCAATAGCAAGAAATCTTCAATTGCACAGTATTGCACAATAGCACAGTATTGCACAATAGCACATTATTTGGCAATAGCACAGTATTGTGCAATATCACAGGATTGTGCAATAGCACAGTATTGCGCAATAGTAAGAAATCTTCAGTTGCGCAGTATTACGCAATAGCAAGAAATCTTCAGTTGCACAGTATTGCACAATAGCACAGGAAATCCTTAAGCCTAACCAAGGATTTGTATAGTGAGCAATTTTGCAGATTTCAAATTTAAAGTTTTTGAATATGCAAATAAGATGAAGTCTATGATATTATACCAGTTTAAAAAGAACATTGTACAAATGTTGTACTTGGCATCTAATATTAATGCTATTTACATATACTTTACCTTCTGTATCGTACAGTCCGTCAGATTGCTTTTGTAGGTTTTGTTAAATGCAGAATAAACATTCCTGTATGCTAATATGGGCGTATGACATTTGCGCCAATTTTGAAAATATAATTTTTATACTACCGTTCGTATATTGCTATCATGTCGTCGTTGTCGTTGGCGTCCGAAGACACATTTGGTTTCTGGACAATAACTTTAGTTTAAGTGTATGGATCTCTATGAAATTTTACCAGAAGGTTCAATACCACAAAAGGAGGGTTGGGTTTGATTTTGGGGGTTATGGTACCAACAGTTTAAGAATAAGGGGCCAAAAAGGGGCCAAAAACAAGCATTTTTGTAGTTTCTGGACAATAACATGTTTGTTAGTGTATGGATCTCTCTGAAATTATACCACAAGATTCCATACCACAAAGGGAAGGCTGGGATTGAATTTGGGGGTAATTGCCCCAAATGTTTAGAAATTAGGAGTAAAAAAGGGGCCAGAAACAAGCATTTTTCTAGTTTCCAGACAATAACTTGTGTTAAAGTTTATGGAAGTCTCTGAAATTGTACATTTTTCCTGGAAAGAAAATAATCTTCAAAATTAAAAAAATTTTTTAAGGGGGGTTCAAAAAGTTAGGGGTGGGATTTTTTCCAAATTATTTTCCTATTTTTTTGGGGGGGAAGGTTCATACTTTTTTTCTTCAAAATTTTTCAAAAAAGAATTTTTGGGGGATTTTTTTCTTATTTTATGATTTTTTTCCCAAAATTTTCCATTTTTACATAGATTATTTCTGACATATATAAAAGCAACAAATACTGATATGGCAGGAGATACACACACAAACAGGGTGAGTAAATTATTATATATAACAGATTAACTAAGTATTGTGCAACAGCACAGTATTGCGCAATAGCACAGTATTGCACAATAGCACAGTACTGTGCAATAGCATAGTGTTGCGCAATAGCAAGAAATCTTCAATTGAAAATAAATACAAATCTTTTAACCATTTTCAATTGAATTAATTTAAAGTCTTTAATTTTTGGGGGTTCTAACCTTGTATTACTATTTTTGATATTGAGCCCCATTTTTAAATTGGTCTACATTGAGGTCCAAAGGGTCCAAAATTAAATTTGATTTCATCAAAAACTGAATTATTGCGGCTCTATGATATGCTGAATCTTATTGTGCATTTAGATTTTTATTTTTGGGCCCTGTTTTCAAATTAGTCCATATTAAGGTTTGAAGGGTCCAAAATTTCAACTAAAATTAAATTTTTGGTGTTTTTTTGGGAAGTTTGCTATAGCAATACTTTCCTAAGGCGTCGGCCTCTAACTTCCGGTGACATACTATCGCAAATATTCTAGGAAGATGCTTTTGAAATTTTGAGTCCTTTTGAAAAGATTACAGCTTGAATAAAAAAGAAAGGAATGTTCACCGACAATTCAGGTGAATTTAACTTCATTTTGAAAATGATTATTACAAACACTACTTCGCGGATTTTCCATGCGCTGAAGAGAAAATCAAAAGAAATCTACGCGAGACATCGATATTCATGAATGAACATTTTCCCGCGTAATTTTTACTATGTACGATATTTACAAATGTTTAGTATTAAATATAAAGTAAAAGCCCGAGTGTATCGAAAGAATCCCGTATGCCTGACATTACTGAATGCAACGTACTTTTTAACATGTTTATATTTTGACCAAGCCGTCGGATAATTGACAAGTGATAAAAGTTTGATTGAACAATTATACACAGGTGACAGAAATACTCGATAATCATATGGCTTATGTCACACGCCAAGGATGAGTAAAGGTAAATACCGGCTATGATAGAAAAGTGCATGTTTTTGTCAAAACATCGATGGAAAGGTTTTGATGCCAAAAAACATTTGAAAACTTTTGAATTCCGCTATTTAAATACTAGCTATTTCACATTCCAATGTGAATTTAAGGACCTTCACTCGTCCAGCATGCTCAGTCACGTGGATCAAACTGACAGCTGAAAACATTGACTCAACGACAGTTCGTACATGTATATCACAGCCCATGTCCTCAGTGTTACGATTAACAATAACATTTGTACACAAATCGTTACAAGGATAAGGCAGACAAGTCAGCTTCTACTTAGAATAACTCAGTGTATCAAGACAAGTGCTGTAGCAACATGATTAAATAAAATCTGTCCATGTAATAGCAAAATGACTTTCTTACTCTTAGTGCTAGTCCAAATAATTATGACGAACCAAAAATCTCAAATGTTATTGCCTCAATGCTAAATTTCACAGCATCAACTTTAAAATGTGTAACAGGGTTATAAGCACCTCTATGAATCTAGTGTTTATAAACTTTTACTCCTTTCGTCATACTGCTATTGTTATATCCCCACCGTATTAAGTTTTACCTTTTCTTCTGTTAGTATGTACGTCCCTTTCTGGTACATAAGTCCGTACATCCAAAAATTAGTTTCTGTTCTCTAACTTTAGTTTTCCTAAACCAAATTGTATGAAACTTATACGCAATACTTATTTCCACAAAACACAGGTCAAGTTGAATTTTGATGGCGTCGATTTTACAATTCTAGAGTTATGCTCCTTAACAAATGGAAAAGTTGCTTGAATTTTTTGTTTACGATCTCTAACTTTAGTTTGTCTCAACCAAACGTTATGAAACTTATACACAAAGCTCATTATCACAAAACACGGTTTAGATTTGAGTTTTGGTGGCGTCAGTTTTACTGTTCTAGAGTTATGCCCCTTTACAAATTTAAAAATTGTGATAGTTGTCGAGCCTTCGACTTTTGTCGAAAAATCGAGACATAGATTTCCTACATATTGTCGGCGGCGCCCACAAATATTCACTCTGTGGTTAAAGTTTTGAAATTTTAATAACTCTTAAACTATCCTGGATTTCTACCAAACTTGGACAGAAGCTTGTTTATGATCATACGATAGTATCCAGAAGTAAATTTTGTAAAAAAAAAATTCATTTTTCAGTATTTTACTTATAAATGGACTTATTTTTTCTGTCAGGAATCATTACATTCACTCTGTGGCTAAAGTTTTTAAAATTTAATAACTTTCTTAAACTATCCCGGATTTGTATGAAACTTGGACAGAACTTGTTTATGATGAAAAGCTAGTATCTAGAAGGAAATTTAGTTATAATTTTGTTCTTGTTTTTCCGTATTTTACTTATTAATGGACTTAGCTTTTCTTCCAGTTAACATTACATACAGTCTGCAGTTAAATTTTTTAAAACATTTATTAGATTCATAAACTATCCTGGATTTTTACCAAACTTGGACAGAAGCTTCTAACAATCAAAAGATAGTATAGAGAGGAATATTTTTATTAACTTTTTTCCTTATTTTTGTTGAGCCTGCGATTAACAGCATAAGTAGGCGAGACACCGGGTTCATGGAAGACTTACAAATATTTTTCAATTCGTGCTCTAACTTTAGTGTGTCTCACCAAATGTTACAAAACTTATACACAATACTTTTAACCACAAAACCAAGATCAAGTTTGAATTTTGTGCCCTCATTTTACTGTTATGGTTAGGGTTATGCCCAGTTACAAATGGAAAAAAAAATACTATAAAATCACAGGCCTTAG
Source organism: Mytilus coruscus (assembly GCA_017311375.1). NCBI lineage: Eukaryota > Metazoa > Mollusca > Bivalvia > Mytilida > Mytilidae > Mytilus > Mytilus coruscus. The sequence continues at coordinate 14,780,060 of CM029603.1, forward strand.
ATATGGCATGGGCACATAAAGAAATTTAACAGAGCTTATTGTATATTTGATTATTTTAGAACAACAGTTTAAGGTTTCAATAGAAAATATCAAAATTTAAATGACAAACAATGAACAAAATTTTTTTTTGATAATTGCTGAAAAGAAGATGGTCTAGTTAAAAACATCAAAGCTGTGATTAAATACATATTTGAAATGATACACATCTACAGTTGCAAACTTCCCAGAGGTGCTATCCAGCACTTTGATTATATGCTGAATCTAACCATGCCTATAATGGTTTACTTTTATAAATTGTTATTTGGATGGAGAGTTGTCTCATTGGCACTCACACCACATCTTCCTATATCTATATGTTGTTAGATTTTGGATATCAGACCATACTAGGTAAATTAAATGTCCCATTTCAAATTTTTAAGATCTTTGACCACATTTATTTTGTGTCAGAAACCTATATTATGTCAAAAATTTGATCACTATCCAAATTCAGACAGAATCAAACTTGAATATCGTGTCCAAACTTGCCCCAACTGTTCAGGGTTCGACCTCTGCGGTCATATCAGGCTGCGCTTGGCGAAGCATTTTATTTCATTTGTGCCAAAAAAAAATTTTCATTTGCGCCAATTATTAACTTTTCATTTACGCCAATTTAAATTGAATAGGTAAGATCTGATACATTTTAGATAATTACTGTTAGGTTAACCGAACGTAGCAGGCATAAGTGTTGTTCAATGAGTACATGTCTATGTTATATGTACATGTATATACATACATATTGAGCTCATTGATTTTAAACACTTGTGTTACCCAAAAACATGAAAAGGAAAAACATGACTTTTTTAGTAAAAAGTATTGGATGTATTGTAGAGAAGATATCACAAGGTCACAGTTCACCAGAAGTATTGCATAACAATACTCAGCTAGGAAAACTTGTAAATATGCAAATGTGCTTTTGATGTCAAACTGTTTCTAATTTATTAAAAAAAGTGCTATTTTTAGTATGATGTATACAGTTTTAGAAACTTTTGCAATAAACTTATCCTGCTCGAAATGCCACTTCTACCTCTCGGTGGTGAGCAGGGGACAGATGGCAGAAGGAAGGGGTATTTTTATTATTATATCAATAAATTCTATACAACTTATATGTCTCCTGACTTGTGTTTACCTGTAAATTGGCGCAAATGAATAAAAAAAAAATTGGTGCAAATAAAAAAAAATTGGCGCAAATGAAGTGCAGATTGGCGCAGATGCAAAAAGCAGTTTAATATTACTTAATGTTTATTAATAATACTTTTAAAAACATATTACATTTATGAATGTGCTTTTGTATATATTTATTTTTGTATTGTAGAATTTATTCAGTCTCGGACCACCTGACTTGACAAATGAGAAAAATTCCCCAGAGCTGTCAAATGAGAAGCACTCCCCATTGCTTACACATAAACCTTCACAACGAGTCAAATTTCCTTCATATACAAGAGAAGGTAGTAATGAATCGGATGCTGATATACAGTTCTTCATGGGTAAACATGTGGATGAGATTCAGAGGACCGTTAGATCCATTGGAGATATATCAGTCGACACACAGAACAGTGAAACATACCGTAATGCACCTTTCAAATGTGGACATCTCAAATTTGAAAGCAAAAAAATTGAAGACCTGGAGGTACACAATATTTTCTTGCTTTTTCCCTTATATTTCTTTGTAGCCACATATGTCATTCAAAAATAAACTAGCCATGCATGTATATATTCTTGCCTAAAAGAATTTTTTTTTACTATTGATATCATATTGTTTCATAATTTAAAAAATCATTTATAGACTTTCTAAACTAACTGTTCAATCAGATAAATCCAACAACTATGCTGTTGTGCAGACACATATTGGCCACTTACTGGTCCAAACGTCTGTTAAACAAAAGTGTATGATCCAGTATTATGGAGAAAAAATCAAAATAAAAACAAGCTGAAGTGTAATTTTGTGGCCAACATCACATTTTGATTTTAAACCTTTAATATTGTATCATCTGACTTTTTCAGTTGAAATTTGTGGTTAATTGTGAGAGATAGGCCAAATTTATTTGGTAAAGAAAATCATTGCAAGGTCTACATTTCACAGGCACGGTTCACCTGACCTTGAACTCATTTCATGGTTCAGTGTTCAAGATTAAGTTTTCTTGGTCATGTTTGTATCTCGGATACTTTAAGCAAAAGGTCAACTTTATTTGGTGTATGGAATGATTATTAGGTGTTCATGTCTGTCTGCTAGGATTCATTTGACCTTGACTTAATTTTCATGGTTCATTGGTTAATAATATGTTTTCATTGTAAGGTCCTTTTTATATCGACCGCAAAAAAATTTTGCGGTCGTATATTTGTATGACGTTGGCGTCGTCGTTGTCGTCCGAAGACACATTGGTTTTCGCACTTTAACTTTAGTTTAAGTGAATGGATCTCTATGAAATTTTACCATAAGGTTCAATACCACAAAAGGAAGGTTGGGATTGATTTTGGGGGTTATGGTACCAACGGTTAAGGAATTAGGGGCCAAAAAGGGGCCAAAAATAAGCATTTTTGTAACTTCCAGACAGTAACTTGTGTGTTAGTGTATGGATCTCTCTGACATTGTACCACAAGGTTCCATATCACAAAGGGAATGCTGGGATTGATTTTGGGGGTAATTGCCTCAAAAATTTTAGGAATTGGGGCCAAAAAAGGGGGAAAAAACAAGCATTTTTCTAGTTTCATGACAATAACTTGTGTGTAAGTGTATGGATCTTTCTGAAATTGTACTACAAGGTTCCATATCTCAAAGGGAAAGCAGGAATTGAGTTTGGGGGTAATTGTCCAAAACGTTTAGGAATAAGGGGCCAAAAAAGGGCCAAAAATTAACATTTTTATAGTTTCCAGACAATAACTTGTGTTCAAGTGTATGGATCTCTCTGAAATTGTACTGCAAGGTACCATACCACAAAGGGAAGGCTGGGATTGATTTCTGGGGTTATTGCCTCAATATATTTAGAAATTAGGGGCCAAAAAGGGGCAAAAAAACAAGCATTTTTCTAGTTTTAGGACAATAACTTGTGTGTAAGTGTATGGATCTTTATGAAATTGTACTACAAGGTTCCATATCACAAAGGGAAAGCTGGGTTTGAGTTTGGGGGTAATTGCCCTAAACGTTTAGGAATTTGGGGCCAAAAAACAAGCATTTTTCTAGTTTCTAGACAATAACTTGTGTTCAAGTGTATGGATCTCTCTGAAATTGTACTGCAAGGTACCATACCACAAAGGGAAGGCTGGGATTGAGTTTGGGGGTGATGAATCATAAGGGGGTTCAAAAATTTGAGGGGATTTTTTCATCTTTTTCTTTAAAATTTTCCATTTTAAATTGGTTATTTCTAATTTATATATAAAAGCAAATAATAATGATATGGTTTGAATAGGTAAATTAAAAATTTTTAAGTTCTTAGACCACATTCATTCTGTGTCAGAAACCTATGCTGTGTCAAATATTTAATCACAATCCAAATTCAGTGCTGTATCCTTAGCTTGAATGTTGTGTTCATACTTGCCCCAATTGTTCAGGGTTCGACTTCTGCGGTCATATCAAGCTGTGCCCAGCGGAGCGTTTTATCTCAGTTACTATAAATAATAAGATCAACTATATTTGTTGTATGGAAGATTTAATGTGTACATTATCTGATCATGACCTTATTTTCATGGTTCATTGGTCAGTGTTTAGTGGTTAGGTCCATTTCTCAGATACTGTAAGCAATAGGTCAACTATATATGGTGTTTTTAAAAGATTGTAAAGTGTACATTTCCATTTGCCAGGGTTCATCTGACCTTGACCTAATTTCCATAGATCATTGATAATAATAAGTTTATGTGATACCCGTAGTAAAACCTTTATCTTAAAGATTTTAAGCATGAAATTTAACCATGATCTGTAAAGTAGGTGGGACATTTCAGCATGTGCACTCTTGTGTTGTAGTATAAATAAGACAGCTACATGTAGTTATGTTTCAATTTTTTCATTCTGGGGACTTTTCTAGCTTACTATGTGGTATGGGCTTTACTCAATGTTGATGGTCATACAGTGACCTGTTATTGTTCACAACATTGTGGATACATGTCTGATTAGCACCACATCTCCTTATTTTGATATTCTTCAAAGTTTTTCATACAGTTCATGAATTTTTTATGTATCATTCATGAACTTAAAAAGATGTTTCCATGTCGGGAACTATTCAAGATCATTGTTTTCATGAACTGCAAATGAACTATTTGTGAACATTAATAAAATTGTAAGTGTATCATACAGCCAAATCCTTTACTACATCGATTCAAATCAAAATTGAAAACATCAGGTACAAGATAAACTAATCTATTACATTGACACCAAGTATGAAGTCATAACATGTTTGATAAGCCACAAATATAATTTTAATTTACAATTTTCCCATTCCATTTCAATGGTATCAGCAAAATTTAAAATTTGTACCATTTCAAACCTGTTTTTGGTGGCATCAGCTGGTCATCTCATTTAAATACATGGAAATTCAGTGGATTTTCAAGGATACATGATTTTTTAACCTTTTCCTGATGACATCTTTTTTATACTTTATCTCGTATGGATTCTTTGCAACAAAATCACTGATTGTCAATAGTAAAAAAAATTGTTTTTTATTTGATAAGTGATTAATTAGTTTTTTTCATCCTTAATGATTTCTTGTCAAATAAATTCACAAAGGAAAATATGGAGTTTTAATGACATGAAACTTAATGGTAAAATAATTGTTTCTTATGGATTTTTTGTTTGTTGATTAAGTGTATTAATTCACCCAACTGAAAAGAATGTCAATGATTGAAAATCAGTTTTTCTAAACATCATTGTCATGATTATGATAAAAAGAGAATACATTAACATATGCTTTTCAATGGGAGCAGACATTGGAAATTTTTATTACTGAATCTTGAGAAATATATATTTTATTAATCTATAATGTTTATTGCTTTTCCTTTATTACTGTGGATTCATAATTACTTGATTGGTACAATTTTTAAAAAAAATTTTGGGGTATAGTTGGACCATGAATAACAGAGTTTACAAAATACACAAGTTAAGTAGCATGTTCCACCAGAAGTCATGATATAACATGCATATTTATGCAGATGTAAGAAAAAATGGTAAAATTTTAGAAAATTTTCAACCCGAATACGAATAAGATTTAAATTTTGAGACAGTATGTGGTTATTCTCTATATACTGCAACTCTTACAACTGTTCTAAGTCAGATATTGTCGGTAACAACCACCAATTTTCAATTTGAAGTGGACAACGTAAAAAACTAGCAAACCTGTTTTCTTTATTAACTTGACTCGACAGAAACACATTTTCAATAACAAGGCGATATACAGTCAGTGACTGTATATCACAAACATGTACTTTTGTATATGGTCAATGCAGTACAAACCTCTCAATTTAACTTTTAAGCCAAGTTTTAGATCCTAGCTTTGATTGCTTAAAATCTACATTGGAATGAAGTTTGAAAGTTTTATGGAAAAAAAATATTGTTCAATTGAATATTGGAAAAATGAGGGAAATCTTTATCTTTTCCTGACAGTCAGCAGTTCTCTTCAAAGGTTTGCAAACTAATAGAACAAATAGGAGATATTGATGAACAAATTATTGATGAACAAATTAGTAAGAATCTCTGAAGTGGAATTCCTTAACTTTATTCAGCAAAAATCAGGATTTATTCACATTTTTTATCCTAATAATTTTGTACATACATTTCTACTGCCTCATACATCTACCAATTTTTATTGGAAGTAATTCTATAATGCAAAGTGTATTTTATGTCTTTGTTTTCATTCCAGCATAAAAAGCATTATGTGTGTGTTCCCTGGGATGCTACTCCATATGAACTTACCTATTTCATGGAACGTTACTGGAACATGAGGAGTCCTAAGATAGTGATGTCCATTATGTCTGGTGTACGTAATGAGAAGATATGGAAAAACCCAAGATTGAGAGACCAGTTTAAGAAAGGTTTAATAAAGGTACTGTTTTAGATAGAACAATTTCTGTTATACCACCCTTTCAATCACATACAAAAAAAGGAATTAATCAATTAATAAAAACATGTTTTAATGCTCTAATCATGTCTCGTTTACTCATATTTGCTCTTCTTTTTTACATAGAACCTTGTCTGGGCCAAAACTTGTTTATTTTTTAAACATTTACATGATATTTGGCATGAAGGTTTATAACACAGCATGACATGGAGCATGACATCTGACCTTGACCATTTAATTATACTCCCCATTTAAAAATGTGGGGGTATACTGTTTTACCTCTGTCTGTCCGTCCATCCATCCGTCAGTCCGTCAGTCCGTCCGTCCTTCCATCCCATGAATATTTTTCATCGCATCTTTCTTAGGAACTACATTACAAGGATTTCTGAAATTTGGTTTCAGGGTTTAAATTATATGAGTCAGCTATACAGTGTGATGCGTTTTCAGATTCATCACTCAACAACTTCCTGTTTACCGAACACTTGTATCATTTTACACAGGAGAGCCAAGTTGAAAATTTTCGTCACATTTTTCTCATGAACTACATTACAAGGATTTCTGAAATTTGGTTTCAGGGTTTATATGAGTCAGCTATACCGTGTGATGCATTTTCAGATTCATCACTCAACAACTTCCTGTTTACCGAACACTTGTATCATTTTACACATGATAGCCAAGTTGAAAATTTTTGTTACATTTTTCTCAGGAACTACAATACATGTACAAGGATTTCTGAAATTTGGTTTCAGGGTTTATAGGAGTCAGCTTTACCGTGTGATGCGTTTTCAGATTCATCACTCAACAACTTCCTGTTTACCTTAAACTTTTAGCGGGGCGGGGGTATCATTAGTGAGCAGTAGCTCACAGATTCACTAGTTAGTGATTTCTATAGATGAAGACATTCACTTTAGTTAACTTAAACAAATCCATCTACCGGGGTAGTTAAATTTGTGTTAGACTAGGAATAATGATTAGGTAATACCATAGAATTTTGTTATTTAGTTCACCTCTGAGGATAAAAAGGATAATCTTAATGATGGAATAAAGGAATATTTAAATGAAATTCTAAATTTGCCTCTATAAAGGTGGTCACCCCATTTTGAAAATACCTTTCATGGGTACCATGTATATTAAAATGGAACAGCCAGTAATAGAAACTATATTTAAACAAAACATAAACAGAGATTAGTAATATAAAATACATTTGAGATATGGCAACATGCAGGGTATAGTATGTATTTTTCAAAATGCTTGTTTTGGGAACAAATGGAGTACCTGTGTAGGGTTTCATGTATTAGTGTCCACTTCTTCAGTTCATTATCAGATACTGATAGATACTCAGCCAAATAGTAGATTGTTAATTAGTTACATGACAGGTGCTACTATTCAAGCAGGAACTGCTTCCTGCTTAAGTTTTCTGTGGTGTTTTGTGGACTATTGTTCCTCTTTATGGGTTTTTCTCTAGTTGGCTATGGAATTCTCTGGTTTTTATTCAACTTATGATTTTTGATTGCCACCTTTATATCTTCTCCCTCTATTTGTCACTTGATCATGGTGCACTGGCTTTTAAAAGTACTACCTGGTATTAAAGAATCAGTTTAAGGTAAAAAGTAAACTAAAGTCATATATAAGGATGCCTCCAGGAGAGTTAAAAGCTTCCCACCAAAAGTCACTCTGAGCCTCATTTGATGCTCCAATCACTTGCTGTTACTTTTAAAATCAATTTATAGACACTAAGTAATATACATGAATCTAGGAAGAAAATTAACACTTTTTTTTAGCAAAAGTAGAGCAGTTTGATTTACCTTACATTTCAAGCCATTATAACTTATATCCGTGTTTGCTATGCTGTATTGTTTTAGTTCATTGCTTAAGCTGTAGGATGACCTATAGTTGCAAACATATACATCATTTGGTCTCTGGTGGATAGTTGTCTCATTGACAATCATACCACCTCTTCTAATTTGATTTAATTAGCTGTAAGATACAAAGTGACCTTTAAATATATAATTATGGATGCATGTAGACTTTTTTTATTGAGCTTTTAACTTACTTTTCAGGCAGCCAATTCAACAGAGATGTGGATTGTGACTAATGGAGTAGATAATGGTATAGCCAGTATAGTGGGAGAGGCTGTAAACGAGGAGCAATTCATCAGGACAAACAGTAGAATTGATTTGAGTCAGCTTAGACCTGATGCTGTGAAAAAATTTCATAGATTAACTGTAATAGGAGTTATACAAAAACGGAAAATTATTTACAATCAACAACTTGATGGTTCTGTAAGTTTTACATTTTATTATATGTATACAGACATGACAGACCTGACTTGCATTTCATTTTAGGTCTGTTGTCAACAAGTACAATTCATTCTTTTATTTTTGTTGGAGTGAAATTTTTTTTTATAGCTTTATGGTATCTGGGCAATGATTGACCATTTGCTTATTTAAGAAGACTCTGATATTCTGTGCCAATCAAATATTAAGACTTTGGCTAACATTAGAAGCTTGGGAAACACCATACTAATTAATAAGGGTTTCTGCTCTCTCTAACTTTAAAACACCTTGAAGTTGTGTTAGGAACTTTGATTGATTATTCACAATAACTAGAAGGGATATCACAGTGATACAAGGAAGAAAAATGTTTCATGAAAGCCATGGTCAAATACTTGTGTCACCCCTGTGCATATGTACACAAATCCTTTCCACTCTTAATGTTTGAAAATCCTTGGAGTTTGGGGATAAATCGGTGGTGCAATGATAAAATTTCTTCCTTTCTTTAGGTAGGAGCTATGTTCATATGGAAACACCCTGATACTTCAAAAAATTGCTTCACAATTTACCTATTTAATCACTCTAACAGAGTTCTCTGTGATTACTCTAAAGGACCAGTGTAAATCCAAAGGTGTATTTGTCATACTTATTAATAATGCAGCTGAAGTAAAGTTTCCCTAACTTGCAGTTATGGAGGGACTGACAGCTGCATTGTATTAGTACATGTTGTTCTTTTGAACAAAATTACTTGTCTTGGATTGAGGAAATCATTGCAGTGATTATGAATCAAAAGAGATTTTGATTTAATGTCAAAATACAGTAGAAATGTAGTTAAATAAATAATTTTTTTTTCAGGAAGGATTGACACTTACCAATGAAGGTTGTAAACCAGGGAAAGATATTCACGAACTAAACCCTGATCACACACATTTTATCTTGGTGGAATCTGAGACGGAGGATCATTACATAGACTTCCGTTCAAATTTTGAAAAGCAGTTGGAATGTCAGTTAGGTCGACCTAGACGTTACAGACGACTCTTAAGTTACAGTAAGATAGCTTTTAAAAATTTTTGTAAGAGATTCAAATTTTCTTTTACAATGTATGCATTTGTCTTGGAAACTTGATTTTGTAAACTTTGCTTACTTTATCTATAGCCATGTAAATAATTCATTTTGTTTTCTTGTTGTCCGTTACCAAATACTTCATGCCTTAGCATACAAATTATTCATAGCGAATGGTAAAGGGTTATTTTCGTGCAGCGTGTTTGCAATTTAAATTTCAGTGTTTTCATGTTTGAAGCTCAATATTCACTGTGTTTTGTTCAAATTGGTAAAAAATCAACATGTTAGCAATTTTTTATTTTTTGTTCATTCTGCAATGGCTATTTTATTTTGCCTTTGGTCCCTGCACATCCCCCTTTATAACCCTCTTCATCTAAAAAGTATGTACTGTAAAGTACATAGTGACAAGGATAAAGGGCAGGACATCTGAACTGGCACTGGAAGAATAGGGAATGTTGGGTAGGGGAATAAATTACCCATACAAAAATTCCAAGTGGCCATAATATAGAAATTTAACACGAGGATCTGCAAGTATTTTAACATAACAGTTATAAGTCCAAAGTTTTTTCTCTCGAAAAATTATGTATGAATTAAAACATGAATATAAATTCCATTGGAACATCTAAGTTTATTGCAACTGTACTTATTTTCAGTCTAAATATAGCAATCTTGGTTGTGTAAGTCTTGATGTATAGAGTAAAGTCATAATGCTTGTATGCCATGATGCACTGTAATGTTATTGGCATATCTGCCATTCTCCTGAATGGAAGATAATGTTGGATGTACATCAATTAGACGAAATCTTAACAACACAATAAAACCACAAAGTCCACTTATATACCATAGGTCAAAATCCAATTGCCAAAGAAATTGAGATTTTTGAGAGAAAAAAAATGTTAATGAAAAGATTTTCTTGCAGATTCTGATGAAAATGAGGCTGATATTGTAGAGCCTCCACCACAAACCATTCCAGTTGTTGGATTATTAATTCAGGGAAGACCTCAAAAAATAGATCTAGTTCTTTTTTATCTGCGACATAAAATGCCAGTAGTTGTTGTCAAAGGAACTGGAGGCTGCGCTAATCTATTGGCATATGCGATAGAGGAAACTCAAGACAGGTGAGAAAACTTATTTAGATATATCCTATGTTTGTAAATATTAACTTATTATATCCACTTATGCTTTGTCTGTTCAAATTGCTAAACATTGAGAAATAGTTGTCATGCCTTTATTATTTAAGTGAATAATGTATAATTTTTTGTCCTTAGCAATGCTTTTTATTCTATTTTCATTGTTGATAAGATAATATAATATCTTGGTTTTGGTGGTAAACCTAACGTTTGATAACCTTTTGTCTATTGAAAATAATTCACATATATTTTCTGATGAAATATATGAAGAAAAGTATAGAAAAACTTCAATTTCTGATGGTCACTGATATTCAACCAGTATGGTTGTATGTTCTGAGTAGATATTTCAATATTTCAATTTATTAAAATTTTAATGTTTTGTAGATCTGTTGCAGAAGTTGGCCATTTGAGTCCTGAACTACTAAAGTTGATAATTCACAATTTCCCTGATGATTTTAATAAGAATGACTTTGCTCGCAATGCTTTCAGAGATAAAATTATTGAATGTGTTTCTTTGTCAAAAGAGGTATGTTTTCATCTGTATCTAGTACAATATATTATTTTCTCCTGTTGAGATAGATAAATTATCAAATCGCATAATTGCAAAACTACTGTCAATGAAATGTTTTTTTTATGGTGGCTCCCTTGTTTCACTTTTCAATGTTGACATTCTTTTCTTTTGAATAACTGAACACGCTTAGGGCATACATTATCCATCTTCAACTAAAGGTCAAGTTGGGGTTAAATGAATATAGGTTCAACTGAGGTTGAATTATTGACTTGCAAGTCAATAATACATTTGCGATGATTTTTTTTATGCCCTGCCGTAGCAGAGGGGGCATTAAGTTTTACCCTTGTCCGTCTGTATGTGTGTCGGTCTGTCCGTACGTTCGTACATCCTGAAATTGGTTTCCGTTCTCTAACTTTAGTTTGCTTCAACCAAATATTATGAAACTTTTACACAATGCTTATTACCACAAAACACAGATCAAGTTTGAATTTGGGTGGTGTCACTTTTACTTTTCTAGAGTTATGCCCCTTAAAAATGGAAAATAATTGCTGAATTTTTCGTTTCTGTTCTCTTACTTAAGTTTGCCTCAACCAAATATTATGAATCTTATACACAATGCTTATTACCACAAAACACAGATCAAGTTTGAATTTTGGTGGCGTCACTTTTACTGTTCTAGAGTTATGCCCCTTTACAAATGGAAAAATTGCTGAATTTTTGGTTTCCATTCTGTAACTTAAGTTTGCCTCAACCAAATATTATGAAACTTATGCACAATGCTTATTACCACAAAACTCAGATCAAGTACGAATTTGGGTAGTACCACTTTTACCATTCTTGAGTTATGTCCCTTTATAACATTATAAGCCAGAGAGGGCATCATCTGTGTCCCATGGACACATTCCCCATTTATTTAGATCTTATTTTGACCAAATTGAACCTTACTGACTGCTAATAGCAAAGTATTACTTCATTATTCTGCTTTTATAAATGGTTGAAACAAACAAAATCGTATTTTATTTTTTTGTCTAAATGACAGCTAATGCCCCTTTAAAAACAAATTCATTTCAAACAAGTGAAGTAAAATTCTAGATTAGTTGCTTATCTAACAAATTTAAACTAATTGTTAAAAGTATATCTGTGACCTGATTTCTTCTCAAATTATATTTAGGGTGATTTACCTGATATGGAAGATAGCTGCAATTACCAGCATATATATTTATAGTTTTACATTGGATCTTGAAAAGAAATACATAAAAAATCTGAAAAACATTATAATTCACTGAAACTACTGGAAGAATGTGAAATAAAGTTGGTTTTAATGTTTAAAATTAAATGCAATGCCCCCTTCCCAGTTGGAATTTGTTTAAGACCACCATGCTTTGGGAAAAAAGACTAACATTTTCAATCTAGGGGCCCATTCTTCCACAATATAAAGATTAAAATAAGCACTGGACATTTTCAGCTAAATTTTAGGTGCCCAGTCCAAAATTTAGTAGCCTGGGCTCCGACATCTTTTTCCCTGTGCTTTTTAATGAAGATATTAAGATGTCCATCTTTACCTTATATATATATTTCTGGGAAAAAATAGAAAATGTATTATTGACATTGTTTAAAATGGTCCCATTGTGATTTTCTTTGAATGCTTAATGATTGAAATCAAATTTCATTTTGATTGATAGAAAAGATCAAAGGCATATATGTTTACAGTTTTATTGCATTATGATATGTAACCCTATTATTACATATTATTAATTCATCTTTACAAGGCCAGGGAACTTTTATTGTTATATTTCAGGATGATAGGACTTTTATGACAGTAATAAATACACAAGGTGTGGACGGAAACTTGGCTGATCTTGACAAGTACATACTGAAAGCTCTTCTAAAAAGTAAGATAAAAAACTATTGTACCAACCTTTAAGTACCGGATGCATAAGAAAACTTTCAAGATTAACTTGTTAAACAGAGTTTCTTTGAAATAAATTGATAGGTCTAAGGTAAACTCACCAGGGTCAGTCAGTGCTAGTTAATTTGTTATGAAACTTAAAAATAATATGGTCATTGCTGTACCAGTTTTTATACGACGTCGTATATTGGTATGACGTTGGCATCGTTGTCATCGTCGTCCGGCGTCGTCGTCGTCGTCCGAAGACACATTGGTTTTCGCACTCTAACTTTAGTTTAAGTGAATGGATCTCTAGGAAATTTTACCATAAGGTTCAATACCACAAAAGGAAGGTTGGGATTGATTTTGGGGGTTATGGTACCAACAGTTAAGGAATTAGGGGCCAAAATAAGCATTTTGTAACTTCCAGACAATAACTTGTGTGTAAGTGTATGGATCTCTGACATTGTACCACAAGGTTCCATATCACAAAGGGAATGCTGGGATTGATTTTGGGGTAATTGCCTCAAAATTTTAGGAATTAGGGGCCAAAAAGGGGCAAAAATAAGCATTTTCTAGTTTCAGGACAATAACTTGTGTGTAAGTGTATGGATCTTTCTGAAATTGTACTACAAGGTTCCATATCACAAAGGAAAGCTGGAATTGAGTTTGGGGTAATTGCCCTAAATGTTTAGGAATTAGGGGCCAAAAGGGGCCAAAATAAGCATTTTATAGTTTCAGACAATAACTTGTGTTCAAGTGTATGGATCTCTCTGAAATTATACTGCAAGGTACCATACCTCAAAGGAAGGCTGGGATTGAGTTTGGGGTGATGAATCATAAGGGGTTAAAAAATTTGGGGGATTTTTTTCATTTTTTCCTTTTTTCCTTTTGTACAATATTGCGCAATAGCAAGAAATATTCAATTGCACAGTATTGCGCAATTGCAAGAAATATTCAATTGCACAGTATTGTGCAAAGAAGATACTTTGTATAAATTGCTTATTTCTTGACCAATTTCAATGGGGTTTTATTCTTGAATTCTTGGGGTTCTTTAATATGCTGAATCTAACCGTGTATTAAGTTTTTGGATTTTGGGCCCCGTTTTAAATTGGTCCACAGGGTCCAAAATTAAACTTTGTTTGATTTCATCAAAATTGAATTATTGGGGTTCTTTGATATGCGAATCTAACCGTGTATTTAGATTCTTAATTTTAGTCCGTTTTCAAATTGGTCTACATTAAGGTCTAAAGGGTCCAAAATTAAACTTAGTTTGATTTTAACAAAATTGAATTCTTAGGGTTCTTTGATATGCTGAATCTAAACATGTATTTAGATTTTGATTATGGGCCCAGTTTTCAAGTTGGTCCAAATCGGGTCCAAATTAAACTTTTGTTTGATTTCAACAAAATTGAATATATGGGGTTCTTTGATATGCTGAATCTAACCATGTATTTAGATTCTTAATTTTTGGTCCCGTTTTCAAATTGGTCTACATTAAGGTCCAAAGGGTCCAAAATTAAACTTAGTTTGATTTTAACAAAATTGAATTCTTAGGGTTCTTTGATATGCTGAATCTAAACATGTATTTAGATTTTGGATTATGGGCCCAGTTTTCAAGTTGGTCCAAATCGGGTCCAAAATTAAACTTTGTTCGATTTCAACAAAATTGAATATATGGGGTTCTTTGATATGCTGAATCTAACCATGTATTTAGATTTTTGATTTTTGGGCCCTGTTATCAACTTTGTCCACATTGAGGTCAAAAGGGTCCAAAATTAAACTTTGTTTGATTTCATCAAAATTGAACTCTTGGGGTTCTTTGATATGCTGAATCTAACCATGTTTTTAGATTTTGGATATTGGACCATAATAGGTGAATGTCCAATTTAACCCATGGAGCATTTTATTCACATTTAATGTGTTTCTAATTTTGCTGTTGAGAAAATATTTAAATTGAACACACTACTATCTGCTGAAAACAAAGCTATTCAATACATTTTTGCAGCGGTAAAAATAATATTCCTTGTCATAACTCTTATAATTTTCACCACCGCCGTGGTGGTCTTGTGTGAGCCTGCTTGCTTCTGTTGGGGGAGGTCGTGTGTTTGATCTGTGGCAACTCAAACCAAAGACTTTAAAATTGGTATTTGCTGCTTCTTAGTTTAGCATGACGCATTAAGGAGAAAAAGCAAAGAATGGTTGGCTAGGAGTCAGAATAATTTGTCCCGGTAGGGTGACATGTCTTAATATGGACTAGTTCCTTGTGAACAAACATGTAAAAATCTGGCTCAAAGTGTCGGTCTAGTACAAAGCATGGTTCATAATCATATTGCTTAATAATATTCTCATCCTGACTATGCATTTAATTTGCCACCGGATGTTAAACAGCCATCCATTCATCCCTTTTATTATTGTTTTGCTCAGAATATATTTTAGTTGAATTTTAATGTATACTCATGCCATTACAAGTTTAAGATTTTATTGGACTTTATAGGTGAAATAAAGAAAAGTTCAAGATGGAGAGAAAGAGCTTACAAAGATTTAACTCTGTTGTTAGACTGGAACAGAGCAGATTTGGCTCAGACAGAAATATTTTCATCTACAAATGTGTCTAAAATCAAGGTATGTATATTACGGATCATTACAGGAGGAATGAAGAATATGGTATGAATGATCTTAGAATGTTGGTTGCTGTGATAATGAATTACTTGTCAAGGTGACAATCTTCTAATAATCTTTGCATCATTACCTGGGTTAAGTGATTCTAGCTCATTATTTGTGATTACAATTTTTAATCATTACAAAGTAAGTTGTAATATTTTAGGTTAGAAGTTTTTGTCTCGCCTGCAACAAAAGTCGCAGTATTTCTTCGCAGTATGCGAGACATAGGTATTACTATCCGGCGGCGGCAGAAACTATTTGTATAAAGCTTTATATTTCAGAAGGTAGAAGACCTGGATGCTTCAAACCTTGTATGCAGATACCTTATGTTACGAAGTTTCTGTCTGTCATATGCCCATTGTCTTTGACCTCATTTTCATGGTTCAGCGACTGCTTGAAAAAAAATTATGGTTATTTTGTCATGTGAATTTCTCACTTATTATGAGTAATGGGATAACTATATTTGGTATATGGGTTCCTTGCAACATCTACATGTCTGTCAGACAGGGTTAACCTGACCTTGACTTCAATTCATGGATCAGTGATCAAGGTTAAAGTTATGTGATTAGGTCCATTTCTCAGATATTACAAGCAGAAGGTCAACTATATGTGGTGTATGGAATGATTGTAAGGGGTACATGTCAGACTGGCAGGTTTCATCTTACCTTGACCTCATTTTCATGGTTCATTGTTCATTGTTAATTTTTTGTGTTTTGGTCTGTTTTTCTAGTACTGTAAGCAATAGGTCAACTGTATTTGGTGTATGGAATGATTGTAAGGTTTACATGTCTGTCTAGCTGGTGTCATCTGACCTTGACCTCATTTTCATGGTTCATTGGTCAATGTTTAGTTTTTGTGCTTTGGTATGTTTTCCAAGTATTATAAGCAATAGGTCATCTATTTTTGGTTTATGGAATGATTGTAAAATATACATGTCTGTCTAGTCTGTGTCATCTGACCTTGACCTCATTTTCATGGTTCATTGGTCAATGTAAAGTTCTTTTGTTTTGGTCTGTTTTTCAAATACTAATAGCAATAGGTCAACTATAATTGGTGTATGGAATGATTGTAAGGTGTACATGTCTGTCTAGCCAGTATCATCTGACCTTGACCTCATTTTCATGGTTCATTGGTTAAGGTTAAGTTTTTGTGGTTTAGTCAATTACCATAAGCAATGGGTCAACTTATTTGGTGTATGAAATAATTGTAAGGTGTACATGTCTGTGTGACAGTTTTTATCTGACCTTGACCTCATTGTCATGGATCGTTAAAAATGTTAAGTTTATGTACATGTAGAAAATCCTTTATCTTTAAGACTTTGAACATAAAATCAATAGTCAGTAAAACAGGCGACATATTTCAGCGTGTGCACTCTTGTTGCATTTTGTTAGTCAAATTCTGTTTTATGTAATATTTTATAATGTGTGGATTTTAATTTAGTAGTTATCCTCATTATCCTGTACTAAATGTTTCAAAAAGTGACTAAATTGTTGGCTTTAAGTTACTGAATACTAGTATTATAATGATTATTAATTCTTGTAAGTAAAATAAAATGAAATTTAGAATTCTACAAAAATTGCAGAGTATTGATTCAAAGTTGTGTTGCACAGAACGTGAAATACTCATATGTTTCCTTGTCAAATATCAGGGTTTATATTATGTTTAAAAATATTTCATGTTTAAAATTTTAGGTTGACAAGACATTATTTGAGAAGTCACTTATCAGGAAAGACAGAGAGGAGTTTGTTTCTTTATTTCTTGAACAAGGGTACCAGATACATAAATACTTAAACCATAAGAACCTGAAGTATCTGTTTGAAAAAGCTGAGGATTCTGAATTCTTCAGCACTGTTTGTCTGGAAGGAATACTGGGTAAACATTACATGGTACGTTTTAACAATGATTCAGTGTTGTTCCATTTGATTCATCCAAACAGAACATGTATCTGTTAGTTATGAAAATCATTATTAGAATGTGTAAATTTACATGTACTCTCACTTATTAAATTAAAACACAAGCAGTTAAGTATGAAGTCTAGAATATAGATATATCTCTTATCAAATTAAGATACAAGCAGTTAAGTATGAATATAAAAATAAGAAGATGTGGTATAATTTCCAGTGAGACAACTCTCTCCACCAGAGACCAAATGACATGGACATTAACAACTATAAGTAGCTGTACGGCCTTCAACAATGAGCAAAACCCATACCGCATAGTATGGGTTTTGCTAGAATATAGAATGAAAATTTTTATATTATTCATAGTATTTTTTTTTTGCATTCCTTCATGTTATTACTTTGCAAGAGTCCATTGATGACTATAGCACACTTATTATTTTCAGATTCCAGACCAGCCACTTCCACATGACTTCTTAATCAATGATCTAAACAAACTGGTCGCTAAGTTATCTGGAATCAAGGATTTCATTCAGCCATATGAATTATCCATGAATTCTGCAGAACTCTATGTTTTAGACCCTGCTGTAGCTGAGAGGAAGGTACATATATTTAGAACGAAGTTGACTAATGTTATTGTATAACTTGCAAATGTACATTATATAAACAAAAGGACATGTTGTATGATTGCCAATGATACAACTACCCATAAGTACCAATTGATCTAAGAGTACCCCAATATACTTCAATCTAGAGTTTAACCCAATGTCAACTAATAAATAAATCATGTGTAAAGATTTCATAAGCAATCTGAGAAAAGCATGACCATGTGCTCTTTGTATATCTTTTACTGAAATATGTCGGGCATGTTTTAGAATTGTTTCTTATCCATTTGATATTAATAAGTCATTGGACATATTTCAGTCTACCTGTTGGCTTCCCTCCTTTCAATTTTTAAGCTGACATTCTTTAAAACAACTGAAAATGCTGAGCACATGCACATTCAATCTCATTTCGAAGTCACATCATAGGTGGCATGCATATGAGTCCAAATGAGGTCAAAATGACAGCGTTGGAGAATCTATGCCTTAAAACATAATAAAAAAATTCTTGTTTCAGTATCTGTTCTTCATAAATGCCATGAAATTGAATACATTCTCAGGTTTTCTTAAAAATATCATAAACTTGGGTACTTAATTGTCTATTAAATGTGAAGTATCTTTCTAGTTGATCATTTACCAGCATAAAACATACCAAACAATTGAATTACTCTAAACTGATCATAATTTCAAAATGTATGTAACTTTATTTTATTGTTTTTTTTTTTTTTCAAAAGGTTTAATAAGTGCCTAATTTTAATTTACAGTTAATATCCTTGTTGTTTTTCGCTTGTTTTAGGCAGTTAACTGTCTTATTGTATGGGCTGTACTTTTAAGTAGACCAAAACTAGCCAAGGTTCTATGGTATAGGTGTGATGAACCAATCCCTGTGGCTCTGATCTGCAGTAATATATACAGAGAGCTATCTAAATGTCCGATGGAAAGATCTCAACGTACTGATATGGAAGAGCGGGCAAAGTGAGAAAAATCTTATTATACAATTAGTCAGCTTTATATATAGGTGGTATAGGCCCCTTATTTTAGTGATTTGAAAGATATTTAATAATTAAATCTAAATTTTGTGATTGAACAACAAACCTTAATTGATGTTTTACGCTAAAATAGAGGAATGCAAAAAAATGATTACATAATAATTGTATTTTCTTAAATCAAAAATGGATTAAAAACTTAAATGAGCGAAGAGAATGGTCTGTAATGAACACTTAGTTCTTCAATGTTTCCTTTCTTTCAGTCTTGGAAGTGCTTTCACATTTACAGTTCTTGTTAATTTTTATCAAACCCTGTGAACTGCTGTTCCTTTGTCTGTCCTGTTTTTTAAGCACACTAATACAATTCTTAGTAGATTTAAAAAAAAATTATATCAAAGATTTATATCAGCAATGTCTGACAAGTTCAAAATCATTGCAGATCAGCTATTTGAAAGGATTTATTCCCTTTTGAATATCTGTGGGTCTGTCAGTTTGTCAGGTCTTGTAAGCATTATCAAGCCTACATTTCTGATAGATTTTTATGAAATTAATAACAAAGGTTCATACCAGCCATGTCCTGAATGAGTGCTAAAATCAGCACTGATCAATTATTTTGACAGGAGTTATGTTCCTTTGAAATGTAAATTCATGGAAATTGCATTATAAGTGCCCCCAAGACTACAATTCTTGTCAGATTTTTTATGAAATTTATATGAGAAATGTCTTTGATGATGTAGATAATAAGTGCTTTTCAACTATTTTTACAACAGTTATTCCCGTAGGAAATATAAATTATATAAATTGCACTGTATGCTACATTTCGTTGTAGGATATTAATGAAAAGATTAAAAGAACCACAAAAAGATATATTGGAGTTAATGCCCTTGGACAGATTGAATAAGTGCATTGGCAGGGAACATTGGAATGCTGTTCTTTTATTATTATCAAACTGGATATGATCTATGCTATGCCTTATCTTTTTCCCGCATATTGTTATCACATTGTGTTAAAATTGATTTTAAATAATTTTCAGAGAATTTGGTAACATGGCTTTAGGAGTTTTAGACATAAGTTACAGAGATACCAGTGCACAGGCCTACTCTATGTTATGCAGACCCCTACCGGACTTTAATAACAAAAGCACTATAGAAATAGCTCACAATGCTTATTATCTGAACTTTATTGCACATCCATGTTGTCAGAAGTGGCTAACAAGGAAGTTATATGGATCAATCCAGATGAAGGAATTAAATTGGGGTATCTGTAGATTACCGTATTGGTTTAAGGTAAATGAAGTATTGATTTAGTAGTATTCAGATTTATATAAATCTTAAGCCAGACCTAATATGCAAGCCTATTTTTGTTTTGCCTTGACAGAGTCAAAAAGCAAGACATAGGTATGCTATTTCCGGGGATGGCAACAACAACAATGTATTAGTTTGGGATTTGGTCAGTTTGTGAGGAACCGCTAGTAGTAGGTCAATTATATTTGGTATGCAGTTGTATTTGTATTGGTAAATGTCATTTCCATGGCTATTTTGGAAAATGACGCTATCAGCGGCATGTTTCGATACCATTGACCAGAACTAACGGAAGTTGATTATGCCTCCGCCTACTGCACTCGGTTTCATATTTACTATTTTACCTGCTAACCCGAATAATTCAGTCCCTCCCGTAATTGATCTCTCCTACTTCGAGTTCTGATCAGGCCAAAACAGGATTTGGAACGTCTCTAGTTTTAGATTGTAAGTCACGATAAACTCAAACTGAAAGTAAACAGTTGTTTGTACGACGCAGTTTTATTTACTCACCATAAACAAGCTGAAACGTTCAGTATGGCATATATTTTAGGTTAAAGACGGTCCCATTCATTTGAAAAGCATTTTGAAAGTAGACGATGGAATATTATTTCAGGTTTGGGGAACGAGTAAATTATCACAAAGTTCATTTCTTGACGACCTCATAATTTCATCATAACGATGGTACAAATCGATTTTACTGTTTACTTTCGCTTCTCATGTTTTGTAAACGGTCTTTTATTTTTAAACCCGAACCAGGCATATGCATTCTGTAATTGCGCAAATCTTTGTTCTTTGGTCAATTGGCTTATGGATAGTTGTATCAATTTCAACTCTTACATTTTTTTTAAATATATTTGCATTACACATGCAATGGCAGTACCTTTCCAATTACTATTTATGTGTTGTGTCTAAATTAAAGTTGTAACACTTTATCAGTCAGGGACTTATTGAAATAAGTGATTTTAAATCACTTATTTAAGTAGCAAATCAAGTTTTGTCAAAATTGTTATTTTGTAGTTTTACCAAAATTTTAAACACATAGGTTCAGATAATATCTTTCATTAGTAAAATTGAAAAAATGAACTTTTGCTTCTTTTAAGCAGCAAGGTTTATGCCTTTGATGCACTCATTTAGCTGCAAATTCTATTTTAGTTGAAAAATGCTATAAAATGGCTTTACATAATGAACTGATACTTTCTTAACAGATTTTTCCCAGCAGTGGGAGTATTTTTCCTGTAAAATTCAAGGTTTCATCCTATAGATTCTGTAATAAAATTATACTGTTCGCGATCAAAATTTCACTGTTCGGGGTGTTGAAATTAGTGGGGTTATTAAGATAATGATACTTAAAGAAGTGATTTTTGGAAGGAAATTGAGGTATGATACTTAAACAAGTGATTTTATGTCATTATCCTAGATTTAGTACAAGGTCATCACCTGACATGACCCGGTCATCCTATCAACACAGATGTTGGTTCTGATAATTTTAGCAACATAATTAGTCCCTGGATCATTAGTATTCTATATTTAAAGCTACAATAAAATTAAATCACTTCATCTAGTGATTAATTTGCACTACTTAGATAGGTGATTATTAAAGAAAGACAACTCTTTCTTCAAACCTTTATGGACATAATGTTACTTGAATCAGTGATTTAGAAAATCACTCATTTAAGTAAGTCCCTGACTGTTTATAGTGACTGGAAAGGGTAGAAAAATTCATCAGATGAGAAAAGGCTGAAGATACATGGAAACGGCACCAAATCATTAGATATTGCATCTTATAAAAGAAACTGAGATTTGGATAGTTCCACTTCAAGGTAAAATGTTTATCTCTTGTGAAATGAAATAAAAAAATATTGTAACACTGAAGTTAATTAATAACGATACTATTACATGTATTTATGTATTGGCCTTACCCTGCTTTCCTGAACAGTAAAATTTCATGTCTTTCTGTGTAAATTTCATGAAAATTTCATGAATTAAGATCATGAAATTTCATGAAACATTCATGATTTTACCACGAAATACCATGAAATACCAGGTGCGTTAAATGGCACTATTAAATTTCAGAAACCATGAATAACCATGAACAAAGTCTGGATGAAATATAATGAAATAACATGAGGTGAAATACCATGAAATACCAGGTATGTTCAACTGCTGAATGAAATTTCATTGACCATGAACAAAGTATGGATCAAATATAATGAAATAACAGGAGCAATCATGAACAGAATGAAATAGCATGATCATGTACATGAACTTGAATGAAATAACATGAGCATGTACATGAACTTGAATGAATTATCATGAACAAACTTTAGTAAGCTCAAAATACCAAAATAATGATGCAAATAAGAATATACCAGATAAATCAAAGATCAATTTTATTTATACAGATGTTGACTGTTATGTTTGGGTAAAGATTGCTTGAAATACAATTAAACCCTATGTTACTGATTTGATATCTAAATCTTCCAAGCCCAAGGGTTATCACTACTTTTGAGATCCACAAAATAAAGTGCTTTGATCTGATGATCATAACCTTCTTAACATTCTATCGGATGAGTATCCATGAACAGAAGAATGACCTAAAATTGAGAATGGAAATGGGGAATGTGTCAAAGAGACAACAACCCGACCACAGAACAGACAACAACAGAAGGTCACCAATAGGTCTTCAATACAGCGAGAAATTCCCACACCGAGGCGTCCTTAAGCTGGCCCCTAAACAAATATATATACTAGTTCAGTGATAATGGACGTCATACTAAACTCAAATTATACACAAGAAACTAAAAGTAAAAATAATACAAGACTAACAAAGGCCAGAGGCTCCTGACTTGGGACAGGCGCAAAAATGCGGCGGGTTAAACATGTTTATGAGATCTCAACCTCCCCTATACCTCTAGCCAATGTAGAAAAGTAAGCATAACAATACGCACATTAAAAGTCAGTTAAAGAGAAGTCCGAGTCCGATGTCAGAAGATGTAACAAAAGAAAATAAACAAAATGACAATAATACATAAATAACAACAGACTACTAGCAGTTAACTGACATGCCAGCTCCAGACCTCAATTAAACTGATTGAAAGATTATGTCTTCATCATATGAATATCAGGCACAATCCCTCCCGTTAGGGTTTAGTATCATACCATCATAAAATATATGAGAAGAGCATAACCCGTGTCATGCCAACAACTGGTTTTAAATAAATGTGTTTAGTTCGATGCAAAGACCCTATAAGTGAATCAATATTAAAGCCAAAATATGCAATCTTTAATGACCTGACAACAGTATCGTAACTATATCCCTTCTTAATAAGTCTATTTAAAGGTTTTGTTAGCTTCTGAGGTGAATACTGACATTTTAGTGCTTTATAAAGAATATTACCATAAAAGATTGGATGTGAAATACCTGAGCGTATAAGAAGTCTGCATGTTGAGCTATATTTACGAATGATGTCCTTATACCGATGATAAAATTTAGTAAATGTTTTGACTAGTTTGTGATATCGAAAACCCTGGTGTAATAATTTTTCAGTAATACATAAATTTCTTTCGTTAAAATCTGAAACGTTGTTACATACACGAGCGAATCGTACAAGTTGAGATATATAAACACCGTAAGATGGTGACAAGGAACGTCACCATCTAAAATGGATAATTAACGATAGGAAATGAAAATCATCTCTTTTATCATAAATTTTGTATTAAGCTTTCCGTTAATGATATGGATATCAAGATCGAGGAAAGGGCAGTGGTCATTGTTAGTATTAGCTTTATTTAAAGTAAGTTCAACAGGATAAATTTCTTTAGTATACATACTGAAGTCGTCATTATTGAGAGCCAATATATCATCCAAATATCTAAAAGTATTATTAAATTTTTGTAAATGTGACCTGCATGTTTTGTATAGTATAAAAACCAGTGACTATCATATGGTCAGCTTAAACCTCACCAAAAACTGAATACTAATATAAAAATTATGTGTCAGATATAAACTTCTCTTCCTTTCTGTAATTTAAAACTTGCTTTCTTCGTACTTCCAACTAGAATTGCTGAATAAAGGTAAATGGAGTCTGCATAGAATCTGTTTCATATCATTATTGGCAGCTCATATTCAATCCCTAAAGTACAAAATATCCACAAAGAATCAATTGTCCAACAGGTTATGAAGCAATAAATTCAATAGAAACATTATTGCATTATGCATATATAATATTATTATATCTTACATTGGAAGCCTAGAACTCAAATTAAGACTAAGTACCCCCCTTGCCCCTCCCCCCTTTTTTATCCCTTGAAGATGAAACTGGCAACTTATAATTTTCACCAAATTCATTAGCACAATTTAATTTCTACATATCCTATACCAGTTATGTCTGTTAAGAATGTGACAAAAATATATTCATATATTTTATGTTAATAAATGTCTGTCAAAACTTTCTGATGTTTTGCTCAGATTAAAACCATAAAAATTTCATAGTGCCTCAACAAATTCTATTTTATAATGATTATATGTTAAATCAAATACTTATCTGAAAACATCTTCATATTGAATTTTCTATTTTGATTCAGATTCTCCACTGATCAGCGTAATCACATCTTGATGACGTCACGTATTTGAGCAAGTACGTTAACGTCAAGGTGTCAATCTCGCCCATATAATATCGGACCGAAGTTGATTCGTCCCATTAATGATATTTCAGTGAAACTTCTCAAAACCGGCTGCCCGTCGGACCACGAAAACGGCCGATTTGCGGGATGGCTGGTTTGTTGAAAATTGAAATCACCAAGAGTTACTTCCCTTTAATATGGGTGTTTGAGAATATGTAAAAAAGTATTTTACATTTATCATAATATATGTTTTCCTTTGTGAATTTTAGTTTTGTACATAATATGTATTGTAAAATACAGTTACAACTTCTATTTCATCTTATTTATTTTTTTATTTTGCAGAAATAATGAATGAAAAATACCATACATCAATGATATTTCACTAATAATATATTAAAATGTTCGACTGTTTCTTATCACGAAACCGGTTATATAAATGCTCACGACTCTGTTAACATTCAATGCTAGAGTCTTGAAACAAAATTGACAGGTGAACAGTAATCAGTCTGTATGAAGGAGATCCCAATTGATCGGATTTATTGATTACATAACAATTGTATGTACGGATCAGTGATTTCAGATGACAAGGCCGCTTTTATGAGGTTGAATTTTATTGATTTTGATTAATTTAATGAAAAATATCCGGTTTAAAGGAATGGCCGGTTTATAAGGTTAAATGACCATTTAATTGAATGCAAATCGAACGGGACCTCTTGATTTGGCCGGTATGAAGGGAGAAACGGTATTCAGAGGGACAGGTTTAGAGATGGTTCACTGTATAAGAAATAAATTTAAGGGTGTCGCATTAAAACATTTTTATTAACTGAATGGCTATTTTATTTTTTGCTTTGCGTTTTGTGCCTTGCTTGAACGTTTCAAAGCAAAAATAAAATAGCCTTTCAAGAGGTCATAATTATTTGGACTAGGTACAAATGTATTGTACTGATAATAGCCATTAGAATATAATTACTTTTTTTCTACAGAAAATAATGCCCATCAGTATCTTCATGATAAATCATGCAACCCTGCTTTAATTTTTGAAAACAATCTTTTAAAGTGCACAAGTTTTTGTTCATGGTTTTTCATGACTAAATGATCAAATTATTCAGAGTTTTTTTTATGTAAACTTTGTTTTTCAAGGTATTTCATGATCATGGGACATGAATTAGCATGATCAAGAATTAGGACATGAAACATTTTGTTAAAACCATTCTTTTTCATGAAATTTCATGAATTGATCATTGATCATGAAATCCAAGAAAGCAGGGTATTGTTGGTCCTCAGCCAGCAGTATTGGCCTTGGCCGCCTCAGACCAATACACCAAGACATGGACCAATAACAAGGACAATACTGCACAATAATATTATAGAATGACAGTATGGTTCAATAGCGGAATCAGCCCCTCAACTACTTTTTACATTAAATGGAGACAGACATTTGACCTGAAAGGTGGTGTGGGAGTGCAAAATCAAAAACTAACTGACTATGATATATGGTTAAAGAATGAATATCAATTACATGGGTCAACATGGTCAAGGGCAGAGTTGTTATGAAATAACAATATGGCAGAGAAGTGGTTTCAAGTTTCATATAAAGCGACCTGACTGACATGAAATAAAAAAATCAAAGGAGTATCCTATTTGTCTAATCTTCAAGGTGAAATAAAACTAGTAAAACAATATTATACTATTGTCTAAATCTACAGAAATATAGTTTGCTTCAAGTAACAGAAATAACTAGGTCACTAGTAACTTATTTAATGAGTATGTGGGTATAAGAGCTTGATAACAACAGGCTCTTCATAATCATTGGTTTGAAAAGGATACAAGTAGTCTGTATTCTTTATTTAGAAAATGTAATTGCAAGACAAAAATCACATTACTTAGAATACTTTAGATCATTCAGGTCTTTATTTATATGTACAAAAGAACAGCCAGTAGTCATTGGATATTGTAGATCATTCAAATAGACTTGACCTATTTATTAGTACAAAAGAACAGCCAGTAGTTATTGGATATTGTAGATCATTCTGGTAGTCTTGACCTTTTATTTATAGAAAAACGGCCAGTAGTCATTGGATACTGTAGATCATTCAGGTAGTCTGGACCTATACATTCGTACTAAAAACAGCCAGTTGTCATCTTCACATAACACACACATATCGAATATCAATTATATGCTTACGAGACATGTTGGAATGTTAAACTAATTACGGTATGTGAAAATCAAGACTTGCATAAAAATATCACAATATTAGAGACAGTGGCGTCATTTTTCCTCAGAGCTTTCAGCTCTTTGATTTGTCTCAGTCATGGTCTATTGACTTTGAAACTTTTGCTTAGTTTACATTTATAATTTTGTGATTAAGTGAGTTTTACCCATGCCCTCTCAGCCATGGTCTATTGACTTTGAAACTTGCTTAGTTAAATGTATTTGTTTGTGAATATGTCTGTTTATGGGGAACCACTAGTGGTAGGTCAATAATATTTGGTATGCAGTTTTATTAGCATTTGCACATCTCATTTCCATGGAAACAATTTGGCCACACCCCCTCAGTCATGGTCTCTTGACTTTGAAACTTTTGCTAAGTTTCGAGTATTTGTTTGTGATAATGTCTGTTTATTGGGAACCACTAGTTGTAGGTCAATGATATTTGGTATGCAGTTTTATTAGCATCGGTACATCTCATTTCAATGGAGATTGTTTGCCCCTGTACCTTCAGTCATGGTTCATTGATTTCGAATATTTTCCATAACTAACATGTTTAAGTATTGCTATTTTAATTTGAACATTTGCATTTTACTATCAAAATTACAAAAAGGTGAGACATATCTCTGTGTTATCATTTTTATACGACTGCAAAAATTTTTCACACAATAACTTAAATTTAAGTGAATTGATCTCTATGAACTTTACCATAAGGTTCAATACCACAAAGGAAGGTTGGGATTGATTTTGGGGTTATGGTACCAACAGTTAAGGAATTAGGGGCCAAAAGGGGCCAAAATAAGCTTTTTGTAACTTCCAGACGATAACTTGTGTGTTAGTGTATGGATCTCTCTGACATTGTACCACAAGGTTCCATATCACAAAGGGAATGCTGGGATTGATTTTGGGGTAATTGCCTCAAAATTTTAGGAATAAGGGCCAAAAAGGGCAAAAACAAGCATTTTCTAGTTTCATGACAATAACTTGTGTGTAAGTGTATGGATGTTTCTGAAATTGTACTACAAGGTTCCATATCACAAAGGAAAGCTTGAATTGAGTTTGGGGTAATTGCCCAAAACATTTAGGAATAAAGGGCCAAAAAGGGGCCAAAAATAAGCATTTTTCTAGTTTCCAGACAATAACTTGTGTTCAAGTGTATGGATCTCTCTGAAATTGTGCTGCAAGGTACCATACCACAAAGGAAAGGCTTGGTTCTTTGATATGCTGAATCTTAACGTGTTTAGATTTTTGATTATGGGCCCAAATTGGGGTCCAAAATTAAACTTTTGTTTGATTTCAACAAAAATTGAATATACGGGGTTCTTTGATAAGCTGAATCTAACCATGTATTTAGATTTTTGATTTTTGGGCCCATTATCAAATTGGTCCACATTGAGGTCAAAAGGGTCCAAAATTAAACTTTGTTTGATTTCATCAAAAATTGAATTCTTTGGATTCTTTGATATGCTGAATCTAACCATTGGACCATAATAGGTAAATTAAAATTTTTTAAGTTCTTAGACCACATTCATTCTGTCTCAGAAACCTATGCTGTGTCAAATATTTAATCACAATCCAAATTCAGAGCTGTATCAAGCTTGAATGTTGTGTCCATACTTGCCCCAACTGTTCAGGGTTCGACCTCTGCGGTCGTATCAAGCTGCGCCCAGTAAAGCATTTTATATATTATAAAAAGGTTTCATTTTAATATTGAATGTACCAATAATGTCATGTTGATTTCATGCAGTCTGTATTTCCAAGGCCTTATTTATATGCATCCCAAAATTTTTTTGGAAGGAGTATTATTTCGTCTGTTCATCCCAAGGAAAGGGTTTCCAGATGATAACTTGAGTTCTCTTATTTAGACCCTCATAACAATGCAATATTACTTCTTAGCATCAACTGCAGGTTCAGGTTGATTTCCATTGTTGCCAAAGCCTTGGTGGTTTTGTGGTAGTGTTCTGGCCTCAAGCACATGGGATCATTGGTTTGATCCAAAAGAAAGACTTAAAAATTTGTATTTGATTGGTATATGTTAAAGCAAGCAGCATTTAGCAGTCAGAGGCATTACTTGAAACAAGTACCAATAACACTCAAAATCACCTATATGGATAAAATATAGTGTTAGAGACATATCTTTGTGCAGACTGTTACCTTGTGAACTAGCCTGTTAAAAAGATCTGACTGATTATATAGGTCTAGCACAAAGTAGGGTTCATATTAATATCACATTGGCATGCTCTGAATATGTCCTGAATATGCATGTTATTGTTGCCAGTTGACTATACAGGCCATCAAACCATCCATGCTTTTAAGAGTTCTACACTTGGTAGGCATTACAGATATTACTGTTTGGAAAGATTAGAACTATTGTTCAAATTCTAAAAAAGAGTTATATGGATCAATCCAAATGAAGGAATTAAATTGGGGTATCTGTAGATTACCGTATTGGTTTAAGGTAAATGAAGTATTGATTTAGTAGTATTCAGATTTATATAAATCTTAAGCCAGACCTAATATGCAAGCCTATTTTTGTTTTGCCTTGACAGAGTCAAAAAGCAAGACATAGGTATGCTATTTCCGGGGATGGCAACAACAACAATGTATTAGTTTGGGATTTGGTCAGTTTGTGAGGAACCGCTAGTGGTAGGTCAATTATATTTGGTATGTAGTTGTATTTGTATTGGTAAATGTCATTTCCATGGCTATTTTTTGTCTCAGTCATGGTCTATTGACTTTGAAACTTTTGCTTAGTTTACATTTGTAATTTTGTGATTAAGTGAGTTTTTACCCACGCCCTCTCAGCCATGGTCTATTGACTTTGAAACTTGCTTAGTTAAATGTATTTGTTTGTGAATATGTCTGTTTATGGGGAACCACTAGTGGTAGGTCAATAATATTTGGTATGCAGTTTTATTAGCATTTGCACATCTCATTTCCATGGAAACAATTTGGCCACACCCCCTCAGTCATGGTCTCTTGACTTTGAAACTTTGCTAAGTTTCGGTATTTGTTGTGATAATGTCTGTTTATTGGGAACCACTAGTTGTAGGTCAATGATATTTGGTATGCAGTTTTATTAGCATCGGTACATCTCATTTCAATGGAGATTGTTTGCCCTGTACCTTCAGTCATGGTTCATTGATTTCGAATATTTTCCATAACTAACATGTTTAAGTATTGCTATTTTAAAAATTTTTTACTATCGATATTGGTGTGATGTTGGCGTCGTCGTCGTTGTCGTCCGAAGACACATTGGTTTTCGCACAATAACTTAAATTTAAGTGAATTGATCTCTATGAACTTTTACCATAAGGTTCAATACCACAAAAGGAAGGTTGGGATTGATTTTGGGGGTTATGGTACCAACAGTTAAGGAATTAGGGGCCAAAAAGGGGCCAAAAATAAGCTTTTTTGTAACTTCCAGACAATAACTTGTGTGTTAGTGTATGGATCTCTCTGACATTGTACCACAAGGTTCCATATCACAAAGGGAATGCTGGGATTGATTTTGGGGGTAATTGCCTCAAAATTTTAGGAATAAGGGGCCAAAAAAGGGGCAAAAAACAAGCATTTTTCTAGTTTCATGACAATAACTTGTGTGTAAGTGTATGGATCTTTCTGAAATTGTACTACAAGGTTCCATATCACAAAGGAAAGCTTGAATTGAGTTTGGGGGTAATTGCCTAAAACATTTAGGAATAAAGGGCCAAAAAGGGGCCAAAAATAAGCATTTTTCTAGTTTCCAGACAATAACTTGTGTTCAAGTGTATGGATCTCTCTGAAATTGTGCTGCAAGGTACCATACCACAAAGGAAAGGCTTGGTTCTTTGATATGCTGAATCTTAACGTGTTTAGATTTTTGATTATGGGCCCAAATTGGGGTCCAAAATTAAACTTTTGTTTGATTTCAACAAAAATTGAATATACGGGGTTCTTTGATAAGCTGAATCTAACCATGTATTTAGATTTTTGATTTTTGGGCCCATTATCAAATTGGTCCACATTGAGGTCAAAAGGGTCCAAAATTAAACTTTGTTTGATTTCATCAAAAATTGAATTCTTTGGATTCTTTGATATGCTGAATCTAACCATGTATTTAGATTTTGGATATTGGACCATAATAGATAAATTAAAATTTTTAAGTTCTTAGACCACATTCATTCTGTGTCAGAAACCTATGCTGTGTCAAATATTTAATCACAATCCAAATTCAGAGCTGTATCAAGCTTGAATGTTGTGTCCATACTTGCCCCAACTGTTCAGGGTTCGACCTCTGCGGTCGTATCAAGCTGCGCCCAGTAAAGCATTTTATATATTATAAAAAGGTTTCATTTTAATATTGAATGTACCAATAATGTCATGTTGATTTCATGCAGTCTGTATTTCCAAGGCCTTATTTATATGCATCCCAAAATTTTTTGGAAGGAGTATTATTTCGTCTGTTCATCCCAAGGAAAGGGTTTCCAGATGATAACTTGAGTTCTCTTATTTAGACCCTCATAACAATGCAATATTACTTCTTAGCATCAACTGCAGGTTCAGGTTGATTTCCATTGTTGCCAAAGCCTTGGTGGTTTTGTGGTAGTGTTCTGGCCTCAAGCACATGGGATCATTGGTTTGATCCAAAAGAAAGACTTAAAAATTTGTATTTGATTGGTATATGTTAAAGCAAGCAGCATTTAGCAGTCAGAGGCATTACTTGAAACAAGTACCAATAACACTCAAAATCACCTATATGGATAAAATAAAGTGTATAGTTAGGAGACATATCTTTGTGCAGACTGTTACCTTGTGAACTAGCCTGTTAAAAGATCTGACTGATTATATAGGTCTAGCACAAAGTAGGGTTCATATTAATATCACATTGGCATGCTCTGAATATGTCCTGAATATGCATGTTATTGTTGCCAGTTGACTATACAGGCCATCAAACCATCCATGCTTTTAAGAGTTCTACACTTGGTAGGCATTACAGATATTACTGTTTGGACAGATTAGAACTATTGTTCAAATTCTAAAAAAAAGTACCATTATCCTATGACCCAGAAAATTAAACCATTTTACCTCAACCTCAATGGAGGACTAAAATATGAAATTATGCTCACAGCTCTTCCAATCTCTTCACCTGTAATTTAGCTCAAAACTTAAGTTTTTTTTTAAGCGTAATTCCTTAGTATGCAGTTATAATAATGAAAAGTCCTGAGATAACTTTGTATCTAAGAATCTCTTCATTAATTTTGATTGTTTATGATCAATCCTTAAATTAAGGAAATCAATTTTTTATACAACCTTAAGTTGTAAATTGTAATATATTTTTCTTTTTAGATTCTGTCCAGTGTTTTTCTAGTTTTTCCTATGTTTATTTGGATATCGTTTATTAAAGATGGAAAGAAAGATAAAAAAGGACAGACAACAGAAGGTAATAACAGTAATATATAGTAAGACTAGTCAGTTTAAATTTTATCAATGTTACACATATTTTTGCATACTTTGTAAGATTATTAGTCATCATTATCTCTTGACAATATTATACTGTCAGTTTGATTTGAACAATTTCAAAGGGGTTATGGGACTTTGATAATTTTTTGGATTAGTGTAACATATTGACTCCTTGAGGTTGTAAATGCAACTCCTCTTAGTTATTTTACAAAAAGTTTGTTTACTTGGTGGGATAATTTTTTGTGGACCATATTTTATTGTCATTTTGATTCCACTATATTTATGGTAGTTTTGGAACTTTGCCCTCGCTGCTAAGGGGCATTAAGTTAAACCTTGTCCATCCAAACGTAACAAAACTGGTTTTCGTTCCCTTACTATAGTTTACCTCAACCAAATGTTATGAAACTTATATACAACACTTGTTGATATCAAACACAGGTGCAAATTTGAGTGGCGTCACTTTGACTGTTCTTGAGTTATTCCCCTGTATAAATGAAAAAATGGCTGCATTTGCATTTCCGCACTCTTAACTTTTATTTGCTTCAACTAAATGTTATGAAACTTATACACAATGCTTCTTACTATCAAACACAAGCAAATGCAAATTTGGGTGGGGTCACTTTCACTGTTCTCGAGTTCTGTCTCTTTATAAATAGAAAAATTGCTGAATTTGCTATATATTTACAAGCTAGGGCATCTGTGTCCCATGGATACATTCTTTTATTTTGGACAACCCTACCAGAATGCCACCTTGTGAAAGCAACTCCTCTGAAACTTTTTGACAGAAAGCTCTCGTACTTGGTAGTATAGTTTGCTATCCTGTGAAGATGACCATGTTGTAATGTTTCTTTGACCATTTGTAAGGCAGCTTTATGTACTTGAAATATACTTTATAATGTAATCTCTTTTCCTGTTGAACAAACCTATGCTGTACACACAATTGTATTACTAATGTGCACAAAGACAGCGTAGCAATCCTGCTCTGAACTAATCATAATCAGTGTATGAACTCCCAAAAACTTTCAGCGATTCTTGGCAACATGATTCGATTTTGTATCTCATAAATTTATATTATATTATCATTTTTATTTGGGGAAATTTTATATAGTGTTCTGAAAGCAAAACATGAGCATTATCATTGATGTAAATGGGACGGGCATAGGCATAATCATTATAATTGAATTCGGGTAACACATACTCATATCTTAGTCGATATTACAGAATCATACCAAAAAGAGGATGAATTTTCCGAAGCATCATCATCTGACGAAGAAACAGCCATCTTACCAAGGACAAAATCACAAGTAGAGATGGAACTGAACAATGTAAGATAAATTCTACATTCAATTACTGTCCGAACATTTATATTCAAAGTGCAGTGAAATAACCTTGATATTGCAAGTGCACACTAAAAGATGTTTACAGCTATTTTATTTAGCTCACTTGGGTCTTGTATTTCAGCTTTGCAACTAAGCTATTAAAAATGTAAGGTAGTATATGCTGGTTTTGAAGTTATTCTAGTGTTTCATTTTTCAGGCACTTATGCAGGAAGAAAATTTCTGGTAAATGTTTTGGTCTTCATTGTTAGGATTTGAATGCTTATTAGTGATTTAAATTACAACAGTCATAATTTTTTAGATGTTAAATTAAAGTTTAGAAAATGTCTTAAAATGCCTTTTTTGTTTAATTGATAATATTGAAATTTTTTTTTGGTGACATTTGGTTGCTGTCTCCATGACAGAAACCCAACATCTTGTTTTTTTTTTTTTTTTATATTACTCAAACAAGTACCTATGTTTTATATTCACTCTTCTAAATATTTGGTAAGTAGTCTACTGTTGTAAGTTCAATTCAAATAGATGCATGTTTATTGTAGAAATAAAGATTATTTTTATTTTGTTTTTTTCTGCTTAAAATTTGGTCAGTATGGCGAGGTACATTTTCACGGTTATTTTGTCTGTAAATGAAAATTTTCTTATTAATTTTGTGAATCCATAGTGTTTTTCTCGATTTACCTTCATCAAGAACACTCAAATCCAATATTTTGAAAGCCAAGGAGGTTTAAGACCTAAACTTGGAAATTTACCAAAAGTAATTTGATTTTGAAATCAAACATAAATATAAAAAATGACAGTGATTTTGTCACTTTTGTCATCCATCATCAAACATCCTTGGAACCATCAAATTCTTTTCTAGTTATATTAGGTTTTCTTGTAATAAGGACTACAAGTATGCATTAAAAAAAAATCTGGTGTTCTGGAAAAACAGGGTCCGAATTTGGAAGTTACATTTTTTATTAAATGTTTGAAATTGATCGCTATTTATTTTCTTGAGAACATTTTCAAAGCTGGTCTCATTAAATCTTTACAGTTCTTAATTTGATTACAGTTTGTGAACATAATCTTTCAATAACTGTTTCAGCACAACTAGTCTTTATTGATTTGCATTTAGTTCATTTATTATTTCTCTTAGGATTGTATTGTTGTTGTCTATAAATTTTATTTTTTTTATGTTGTTTCTTATTTCTCAGAGGATTGAACTGTTTTTGTATACATTCATATATTTCATTATTATTGTTTTTCTAAGATCCCTGAAAAGTTGTTTTCATTATAATTTCCATACCAAAAATTATTCTGTTTTACTTTCTCACATTCATCAACTAGATAATCTTTTCTTCTTGAAACAATGGACTTAATATTTGGGGCCATATGGGACCCTTAACACCAACTCCTTTGTAAAATAATAAAGAAACTGATTAAATTCCTATGGTCAGAAACAACAAGCAGTCAAAACAAATTTAAATTCTTTTACAGATGTGATTTATGACTAGTCAGTTGTTTTCCTTTTTCTGTTTCAGTTGCAAAGGAGGAAATCAGTTAAAAAGTTTCCAAATTTATTCAGACAAAAAAGGCAGGAAAAAATTCCAGTGTCAAGAAAAGTACAAATGTTGTGGACAGCACCTATTACAAAGTTCTGGATAACTCAGGTAAATATATAACAGGTGAAAGTGATATCATAGTTTGCTTTTAAATATCATGGGGTAATGTCCAGTTGTAGTTAATTAAAGTTTTGAAAAAGGCGAATACTTGAAAAATTAAGATCTTATTTATTGATTTATTTAATGTTTCAGATATGAATATTTTAATGGTGCACATATATGCTTAGATACACATATGGCTGAACCCAAGGATTTGGAACTTTTTTCACACAATTTTGTTCAAATTTAGATGACTTAAAAGTTCAGGCATTTTTTTTTACCTGTCAATTTCATACTAGATGCACCGAATTTACTTCATGAACGACCCTTGGTTGAACCACAGATATACATATGGTTTGACTGAGGATCTGGATATTTTTCACACAATTTCAGTCGGGGGCATTAAGTTTTACCCTTGTCCGTACGTCCGTACGTCTGTTCATCCCGAAATTGGTTTCCATTCTCTAACTTTAGTTTGCTTCAACCAAATGTTATGAAACTTATACACAATGCTTATCACCACAAAACACAGTTCAAGTTTGAATTTGGGTGGCCTCACTTCTACCTTTCTAGAGTTATGCCCCTTTACAAATGGAAAAATTGCTGAATTTTTTCGTTTCCGTTCTCTAACTTAAGTTTGCCTCAACCAAATGTTATGAATCTTATACACAATGCTAATTACCACAAAACACAGATCAAGTTTGAATTTTAGTGTCGTCACTTTTTACTGTTCTAGAGTTATGCCCCTTTACAAATGGAAAAATTGCTGAATTTTTCGTTTCCGTTCTCTAACTTAAGTTTGCCTCAACCAAATTTTATGGAACTTATACACAATACTTATTACCACAAAACTCAGATCAAGTACGAATTTGGGTAGCATCACATTTACTGTTCTTGAGTTATGTCCCTTTATAACGTTATATGCAAGCTGGGGCATCATCTGTGTCCCATGGACACATTCCCCATTTATTTGTTAAAACAGTTAAGAAAGATTTGTAGAATACAACACTTTAAAATTCAAATCATTTTGATAATTTAAACTGCAAATTCCTCAGGAATCAACCATGCTACTTTTTGTTTTGAGAAACAAAATAAAAACCTTAAATTTCAAGTCAATCATAAATTACGAATGAAACTTGATTTATTTCAGGGTTTGTTCTGATTATCAGATGGCAGGAAATCACTGTATTTTATTACCTGAATATGCATGAAGCTGTTGCCACTGGACAATAAACAAGCAACAATCAATAGTTTTGGCAATAGTAAACATTGTAAACATATTGCATAGTTAGTTAATGAATTAATAATTTGGAAGTCTAGTTTTCCGAACAGATGAAAGCATACTTAATAATGTGAGGATTTTATTTTTCAGATGTTTTATTTTATTTATCTTGGTCTATTCTGCCTGGCAGTCTTATGGCCAACGTGTGGAAATCTATATTTAGATCTTATTGTGTGGGTGTGGACTGTTATCATTATGACAGAACTCATGAGACATACATATGTCAAACATCAGGTAAATATAACATACAATGTCAAAGTAGTATACTGTTTTCTCTGGTCATCTCTGATTGTGTGATATTGGTTCCAGTAATGACATACAAAAAGACTGTGTTTCAATCTGGTTGAGTGACTTTTTAACCAAATAACAACCCTAGGACTTGGTAGAAAATTTTATGAAAATTGTACATGTCCGAATAACATTTTTTTTTTACATATGGTTCCATTTGATTAACTTTTGTTGATTAGGCTGCAAACAGGAGCAATTCTGTCATACAAACACATCAAGTATTTTTTAAAGGTTTATAGAAAAATTAAATGTCATCATACTTATTTTCTATAATTTTTTATTCTTAATTCCATTAATTTATATGGATTTAAATATGTAGGGGAAAAATCTTTCTTTTATAACCAGAACAAAAATATTTTCAATAGAATTTTTGAATCACCTGAAGTGGTGATGGTGCTATAGGGTTAAATCGAGTGGATACCTCTAGGTATTCACCGTTGTCTTTCAAAAAGTAAGAATATATCGACATTAAAGACAAAAACACTCATGAACTACTGCAAAGTAATAGTTTTAATGGTCCACATGTTTCTCCAGCAATCATGGCGTCTTCAGGACAAGTATATATATGAAATAAAACAGAAAAGTACAAATTTTGTGGTTATTGCGGATAACCAGAAGTAATATTACAGTAATTGTTGTTATGATGCGTTATAAAAAAAAAAAATAGAAAGTGAAAGTGAAATAAAAATATATTACATACACAGACCATTTTGCATCATTTTGATTTTAACTTTCTTGTGTTTTTCAGTGTCCATATTCATCATATTTTTTTTTCTTTTTTGCAGATACATAAAGGAATGTCTTTGTTATATAATTTCTTTGAAATAACAGTGATGATAATATTCCTGATAATGTATCTGTGTTTACGTCTTGTGCCATCCTGGATCAACTTCTCAGATATATATATTACTAAGACAGTGCTTAGTGTGGGCCTCATCTTCTTTTTCTACAGACTGCCACATATATACTTACCTATTAGTCCAACTCTTGGACCTATGTTGGTCAGGATCAATAGAATGGTAAGTTGCCTAATTCTGTGGTCAGGATCAATAGAATGGTACATGTAAGTCTCCTGCAGTAATTTCAGAATTTTCCTGTATTGGTCTTTGATATTGATTAAATACTGTTACAGCCAACTATGTCAATTTTGGAGTTTCCTCTCAAGGGTTTCACTAGCCTAGTAGTCAGCACTTCTGTGTTGACATTAATTATCATTGTTATGGTCATGATTATAAATTAACTGTTTACTAAACTTTGAATTTTTCCAAATACTAAGGATTTTCTACCCTAGGAATAGATTACCTTAGCTGTATTTGGCAAAACCTTTTGGAAGTTTGGATCCTCAATGCTCTTTGACTTCATTCTTTATTTGGCCTTTTTAACTGTTTTGATTTGAGGGTCACTGATGAGTCTTTTGTAGACAAAACGCGCGTCTGGCATACAAAACTTTATCCTAGTATCTATGATGAGTTTATTAACATAGGGAAATTAGTTGTACCAGAAATATTGTCAGTAGCTGTATTTAGTCGCCAAATGCAATTAAAAATCACTATTTGTGACATAGACCTGCAATCCCTAGGTCTATATGCAAGGTGAATTTCACATATTGTGATTAGTCTGAAATTAGTGATGTTACAGTATGGAAGCACCAAAGCTAGTAAGATTAGTTTTAAGATATTAAAATTGGGAAAAAGAATATGTCTCCTTGGGAACTTATGCATTGCCTTACTTCACATAAACAGAGCAAGTTTAAAAACCAAAATAATGCATATGTACGAAAAAGAACCATTTTTAATATATCAGGATGATAACTGAATCATATTACACTGTATAAAGCATATCCTTGGGTCCTTATCCCTGAATCATTGAATTTATTGCATAAAGTGACATAAAAAGATATAGGTTCTGTTAATAAGCCCATTTTCTTCTTCAAATATATTTTCAAATTTATAAGATTAAAGCTTGTACAACATTTTACTGTTGAAAGATCGTTATTGCAGACATGTATTCCATGTGACCAGGAACATATATATTGACGGGACTTGACACTACCTAATTGTAGCCGATTTTATCGTCGGGTCATAGGTAATAAAGATACGATACGGAAACGGACATATGTTAAAAGTGTACTCGCTATTATCCTAATAATTTCTGATAATATCAATAAAACGTCATTCAAACTAGTTTTACAGTGATGCCAGTGTATTAAACTTGTATTCTGTCACTTTAAATTTGTTAAAATGGCATTCATTTTATCACAGAATGGTACAGAATGCAAACAGGGTAATAAGAAAATGGCATCGATTGCAATCCCAAATTCAAAACATTATAAAACACTTCACATCAAATAAATCACACTTATTTTGGTAATTTTATGTGACAAAATATATTTACATTATGATAAAATTTGTATTTATTTCCGATTAGCATTATGTGTTTGATTTATTGAGCAATTCCAATAGTTTTTCAGTCAGACGCCACCAGAATCCATAAATCTCGCGAAGTCTCGTGGAGTCCGAGATTTTATCAATGTTATACTGAAAAGCCTATCAGATTCATTTACCGTTAGATATACTGTTCCCAGATGTGACACTATGAAGGAATCTGTTATGTTAAGTTTTGATCAACCTTTAATGTCAGATATTTAATTGAGATCTGTTGAACTTTTTGTTTCTTTTTTTGTGTGACATTGGCTGTCATGGTTCCTTTTATACTCCTGACAAAAAGGCACAATCAGAGAACAGCTAAAAATGTTAATCATAGGAGTAGTTTTGGATTGAAACTTGAAACCTAACAGCTAATATCCATTTTGTCTAATGCCAAATGAATGAATATTTTGCATATTAGTAACCCCATAAGGAAAAATTACTATTAAAAAGTGCTTTGTGTTAATTTTCAATGGAATATTAGATCTGGCATTAAATGTAATTTTCTATTTGTTTACATCCTCATCAATAGAAGGTGTGTTTAGTCATAAGGAAATCATGGTTATCCTCTGGCAGTACCAACATCTATATATATTTATCGCTATTTTGTGCATTTTTCCTTTGATCTTTTTGTGATAATTTTCATATCATGCTACTCGCTTGAGATGGAAAATTATCGCTAGAAACTATGCAGGCACGTGGTGTTGCTAATGAAATTGACATGAAAGTGACAACATCGTCATAGGTAAAATAGCGATAAACAGATTATCATTGGTCATCTCAACTCGATTGCATTTCTCGCGCCGCATCGCTCAAGCGAGAAAATCAATCTCGTTGAGATGATCAACGATAATCTATAAATATATACAAATAATTTCTTTTTCAGGTTAGTGTTGATTTTGTTTCCTTCATCAGAATGTTTTTGATCTTCATGGTATCGGGTGGTGTCACTATTCAGGCTATACTGTATCCTAACTATCCACTAGGAACAGATTTAATCAGACGAGTAATCACAAGACCCTTGTTTGCTATGTTTCTCACACAGATTGATGATTTAAGTGGTATGCAATGTATTCTTTTTATGTACCTTATTTCTGTTTGTCTGCCATGACTTCATATTAGAGACATTCCCATAATTTATGTATCAATTAGACGGCAACACAACAACACAAAAAATGAACATCTAGAGGTCAACATATGGTCTTCAACAATAGAGACCGCTGTCCATGCAACATCATGAACATGTCAACATGTCAAGTTTTAAATCTCCCTGAATTAAAAAAAAAAGTACAGCATAAACTCAGCAGAGACTATCAAGGATCTTGGATCAACAACAAGTTACCCAAACAACTAAAAAAACTTAGGACACAACAAAAGACAACCATTGACAAAGTTTTGACTTAGAACAGGTGAATGAATATGTTGTGGGGTCAAACCAGTGTTTTTAAATCTCATTCTTACACTTTTTATCTGTTAGCTGAATACAAAATGTACATTTAAGAACTTCAATAAAGACTATTACAGGAAAAACACAACTATAAATATTGATATTATAGATATTAACGACAATATTTAATACTGTTTCAAAGAATGTAGTTATTAAACGAATTAGTTTACATGCTGATATAAAATAATGCCTTGTTTGACTCTAATATCTATGGCTATATATTACTTCTTTGGTTTTAAGACATATCTACATTATTACTTTTATTATACCCCCGCTTTAAAAAAGTGGGGGTATACTGTTTTACCTCTGTCTGTCCCATCCGTCCGTCCGTCCATCCGTCCCATGAATATTTTTCGTCGCATTTTTCTCAGGAACTACATCATAAGGATTTCTGAAATTTGGTTTCAGGGTTTCTATAAGTCAGTTATACCGTATGATGCGTTTTCAGATTTATCACTCAACAACTTCCTGTTTACCAAACACTTACATATTTTTACACTATTAAAATTATCCACTTGTGGCAGGGGTATCATCAGTGAGCAGTAGCTCGCACTTTCATTTGTTTTTTTTTTCATCAAACACTGTAAACTGTTTACTTTCTCTTTTAGGTTATGATGACTGCACTCCAAAGTATGACAACTTAACATCAAGTTATTGTGTAAACAGTAAGATTTTTTAGTTTTAAGAATAATAAGATTTGATATTTATAAGGAGATATTAATCAACAAAGCAGACCTTTTGTTCAAGACTTTACCTATTTCTTAAAACATGTTATACTGCACATCCTTTTTAAATTAACTCTATGTAAGAGATTGCATTCCATAAAAAAATAATAATATAAGGAACATTATTCTAAATTATTTGGAGAAAAAGAAAAGCAAATGGTGCAGTGAGAGATAGTGGAAGATTACTTTACCTTGATGTTTTAAACCTATGAGAAATCCAGATTACTTATCATGGTCAGTGTTAGAGTTTGCCATTTTCAAAATTATGATGTAAGAAATGACCTTAATGATACCTTATTACCTCCTACATTCCCATTTTTTGGAAGACACTGTGCATGTTTGCATTAAATATACCCATAGGACAAACAAATGTCCTTTTTTGAACAGGATATTGCAAATACTATTCCCTAATTCTATAAATGTTTATAATCTTCTCAAAGGTTAATTTAATATTTATATATATGTGGACTTGTCATAGAGATACAATTGTTAAACTTAAGTATGATGGTCCTTTCGATGATAAGCAATAGTTTTGAAATAGCACATTCATTTTTGGTCATTGTGCAATTAGGATTCAATAAGATGAATTATATTTTTTGTAATTTTTTTTAAAATACCATTATACATCAGATATATATTTTTATATTCCAGATCCATTCCAGTCAGCAGGCTCTCACATGTATAAACCTGGTAGGTGTTTGTTAGAATCAGTCTTTACAGTTTATTTGATGTTTTGTTTACAGTTTGTTGCATATTGTTTCAGTAAAGTTGTAAATGGATTTCCATGTAGTACGAAAAATGTTTGCACTCGTATACTGAAAATAAAAAAAAAAAAATTGCAATAATTAATTATTGCGATTTTTGACCAATGGACCAAAATGCCTAATTTATTATTGCAATTTCAGGAAATACATATAAATAGTGCAATCAAAACTCAAATGCAAGTTTTTATTTTTTGCAAAACTGTCACAATAATAAAAACATTGTAAAAATTTCTGAAATTACCGTAGACATTATATGTGATTTTTGCTTCATAAGATCTGCCTATGGGATGATTTCTTGAAAACAAATTTATTTGCACTAGGGGGACCTTATTGAATTTTTAGGTCACTAATGTCAAAGGTCAGGGTTATAAAGGCATTTACTGTGGATTCATTTTTTATCGTGGGTACCAATTGTGGATTGAAGAAAACTTGTACTTTCATGGATATTTGATTTATTGGTTTTGCCAGAGTCTGAATTCAAGCCTATAGAAAATTTGAACTTCGTACAACATTTAAATTTGTGGTTCACTTATACAAATTCCAAGAAAATAAGTATCTCATAAATAATTATAAATTCACAGTAATAGATTGAAGTTTGGGCAAATTTGTTTGTTTTCAATCATTAAACATAAATCATTGTTCAGTTTGCGTTTTATTTTAATCATTTTTTTCTGTGTTTTGTTTTTAAGAGCCAGATGTTGCCAATCTTCAGAAGTGTCCAATGTCCAGTCTGAGTGGTTATGTCATCACCATACAATATCTTCTCATCTGTAAATTGGTGCTGGTCACTTTACTCTTTGCCATGTTTTCGTAAGTAAAGTTAAAATATTTTTTTTTATAAAGAACGTTATAGAACGTTTTGATTATTGGTATATATGTCTTTTATCTGAATTTTAATTTTAGTAAAATTTTCATCAAGCTACCTGCATTTTCAGGTAATTAACAGGTAAAAGGTGTAAATTATTGTATTTGTGTTGAATTTTGAATAAAAACAACTTTTAATCTTCATTTATTTTGTTGTTTTATCTGCCATATAATATAGAAGACACCAGTTGCTCGATTTTGTAGCGTATTTGCACCATACACAACGATAATGTAAATGTGGCGTTTCCACCCCTTTTCTACATCTCGTAAAGATCGACCAAATCATATTTCCCACACGAATTGAATGTAATTAACACATTGAGATAACGGAAACCTTTTAACTATTCCTCGTTGTCAGTTTCGCCATAGAAATGCTGAAATATTTCCATATTTACAGCGTCTTTTCGATTCCGCCATTTGCATTTGTCAAAATATTTTATTTTAAATTTTTCTTCTACTGCATGCTTTTACCATTAAAATTCCCGCGATTTCAAGCGCAAACGGGATCTTGTATATCCTCAATTCATACGAGGAACAATTAGAGAGGACCCGAATGAAAACCGAATGGTTACGAGTCTGGATGAAAAATCCATTGTGAAACGACATATGCCGCGAACAGCAGTGGCGGGCGTCGTACGTCATCGCGGCATATGCCGTGTATAGCGTTGAAAGGGTTAATATAACAATAATCAGCCTTTGATTTCTATAAGTGTCATGGCCTCTCCCTTAGGTGTTTATATAGCAATATGATTGTATAACAATTAAAATTTACAATTCACGTAAACACTGCAATAAAATGCGTTTTTCAACTTTGATTAATATTATATATTTATTCAAGATAAAAGGCATGAATTTGACAGATAC
Source organism: Mytilus coruscus (assembly GCA_017311375.1). NCBI lineage: Eukaryota > Metazoa > Mollusca > Bivalvia > Mytilida > Mytilidae > Mytilus > Mytilus coruscus. The sequence goes on from CM029603.1 coordinate 14,824,366, forward strand.
AATATATTACAATGACACAGATATAGTACTAAACATAGTTTTTAGACACTAAAATGATTTACATGTTTACTAAAATTTTAATTTAAAAATAAAATTATGAAAATTGTCATGATATTTTGATAATACGAATCGACTAGATTAAATAATGAGTGAAATTTAAATTGACTAGATTTTCACTGTAGCCTAATACCTTAGGATGACCCACAAAAGTTATTAAAGCTTATTTCCAGTGGGGTCCTTTTATGATGAGACTTCCAGTTCACACCAAAGGTTGACACATAGAAATACAAACACATATCATTTAGAATTTATCACAGATAAATGGTCAATGCCCCAGTATAATTAATAAAAACAAATTCACTATTAAAGATGGATTTAAATTTATCCATCAAAACTTTTTCACTTGTACTTTAAAATTAAATTTTTAGAAAAACTTTTAATCATGTCTGGTAACAATTCCAGTCTTTTATTCCATTATTAAAGAAAGTGGTGGATTCACACCCTTTAATTCCTGGTATATATATAAAAGTTTTACTACTAGGTCTTGTATTGAAAGATGTTTCATTTCTAACAAAATTAGTATGTAAATAATTTGGGCATATATTGTTAAAATGTTGAAAACATGATTGAGTCTTAGTTGTTTGACTCTATTACTAATATTTAAAAGCCCAATTTCTTAAATTCAATATATGTCACACTCTTTCTGGGATGTAATTGCAGAATAAATCTCACAATCTTATTTTGTGCCACTTGAAGTTTAAAAATCACCCGGTATTAAAGACCGAAGTTTTCGACCAGGACCAAAAATTATACTCTCCGTCTTTCCCAAATGTAGGGACAATTTATTGTCAGTTAACCAATCATGGCATGATTCCAGCATTCTGGATAATTTATGCGAGATGACCCCAGGGTCTATATGGGAAAATAAAATTGCAGTATCATCTGCATATATCAAAACTTTACAATCTGAGTCGATGCTAGTTTGAACATCATTGACATAGATCAAAAACAATAGTGGACCCAGTAAGCTACCTTGAGGGACACCACATGTAATATTACATACTTCTGAAATTACCCCATTTACACTTACAACCTGTTTTCTGTTTGTCAAATATGACTCAAACCAAGGTATAGATCTAACCCCAATTACTTCTAATTTGTCACATAATATCTTGTGATCTACTGTGTCAAACGCCTTCTGTAGGTATAATAGGACCATGCCTGTAAAAGACCTTTTGCTGTTTGAGTTTTAATGTGATCTATTAAGCGATTGAGACAAGAATCAGTTGAATATAAACTTCTAAATCCTGATTGAAACTCAAATAATAAATTATTTGAAATCAAAATTTTTCAAGTTGCTTATAAGCAGCTTTTCTAGAATTTTAGAAACAATACTTAAAATGCTAACAGGCCTGTAATTTTCAGGCTTAAGTCTGTCATTTTTCTTAAATAGGGGCTTGACCTTAGCCATTTTCAGATTGTCAGGTACCGTACCTTCAGAGATAGATAAATTTATCAAGAAAGTAATGGGTATTTTCAGAATTGGGGCTGCATCCTTAAGAAACCTTGCTTGAATATCATCTAGGCCCATGCTCTTACTTATATTTAAACTGCATAGTTTTTTTTGCACAAATTCCTCTGTTACATGTTTTAGGTTAAAATGATATCTGATTACCTTGTGTCATAATTTAGGTAAGACAATTGCCCACCTTAGGCCTATTCATCAGACAAATTGTGTCAGCTCTTACAAGGTATATCATCATTACTCCTTGTAGGTAATTGATGATGTTTTGTATTAGTGCTCATCACTGCTAGAAACAATCTGATTAAAATACATATCCTGTGTTTAAGCTTTGCTTACAAGGATCTGACAACACTCTGTTTTACTTTCTGTTCTGGTACTAAATGAAATTTCAGCTTTCAAATTTTTGAAGGCGTGTATTAATCCGACATCCCTGTAGATCCAGAAAGTTCTTTAAAACAGAAAGCAGAAGAGAGTGTTGTCAGATCCTTGTGAGCAAAACTTGGCCACAGGATCTGTATTTTAATCAGATTGTACATTGTACTAGAAAGTTAGAGGTAATTTAAATCTCAAGATTAAAGGGTTAAAGATAGAAACCTCTGTGTGGTATCTCCACCCATTTCTATCATTCCACAATAGAATGTATTTTAAAGAAAAAATAGGGAAATAGAAGATAAGTTGGTCTCTGTTTCAAAGGTATCTAGTTTTTAGCTCACCTGGCCCGAAGGGCCAAGTGAGCTTTTCTCATCACTTGGCGTCTGTCGTCTGTCGTCGTCGTCCTCAGTCGTTGTTAGCTTTTACAAAAATCTTCTCCTCTGAAACCACTGGGCCAAATTTAACTAAACTTGGCCACAATCATCATTAGGGTATCTAGTTTAAAAAGTGTGTCCGATGACCCCGCCAACCAACCAAGATGGCCGCCATGGCTAAAAATAGAACATAGGGGTAAAATGTAGATTTTGACATATCTCTGAAACCAAAGCATTTAGAGTAAATCTGATTTTGCATAAAACTGATTATCAGGTCAAGATCTATCTGCCCTGAAATTTTCAGACAAATCTGACAACCTGTTGTTGGGTTGCTGCCCCTGAATTGGTAATTTTAAGGAAATTTTGCAGTTTTTGGTTATTATCTTGAATATTATTATAGATAGAGATAAACTGTAAACAGCAATAATGTTCAGCAAATTAAGATCTTCAAATAAGTCGTATGACCAAAATTGTCAGTCGACCCCTTTAGGAGTTATTGCCCTTTATAGTCAATTTTAACAATTTTCGTTAATTTTGTAATCTTTTACAAAATCTTCTTCTCTGAAACTACTGAGACAAATTTAACCATACTTGGCCATAATTATTAGGGTATCTAGTTTAAAAAATTTGTCCGATGACCCCACCTTCCAACCATCATGGCCGACATGGTTAAAAATAAAATATAGGGGTAAAATGCAGTTTTTGGTTTATATCTCTTAAACTAAAGCATTTAGAGCAAATCTGACAGGTGGCAAAAATGTTCATCAGATTAAGATTTATCTGCCCTGAAATTTTCAGACTAATCTGACAACCCGTTGTTGGGTTGCTGCCCCTGAGTTAGTAATTTTACAGAAATTTTGCACTTTTTTATGCCCCAACCGTAGCGGAGGGGGCATTAAGTTATACCCTTGTCCATCTGTCCCTCCGTCCGTCTGTCCGTCCGTCCGTCCGTCCGTCTGTCCGTTCTGTACGTCCCAAAGTTGGTTTCTGTTCTCTAACTTTAGTTTGCCTCAACCAAATGTTATGAAACTTATACACAATGCTTATTATCACTAAATACAGATCAAGTTTGAATTTTGGTGGCGTCACTTTTACCGTTCTAGAGTTGTGCTCCTTTACAAATGGAAAAATTGCTAAATTTTTCATTTATGTTCTCTAACTTAAGTTTGCCTCAACCAAATGTTATGAACTTATACACAATGCTTATTATCACAATATACAGATCAAGTTTGAATTTTGGTGCCGTCACTTTTACTGTTCTAGAGTTATGCCCTTTACAAATGGAAAAATTGCTAAATTTTTCTTTTTTTTTTCTAAATATCAAGTCAACTACAATCAATGCTTTATTCAGTGCAATGTTTTATTTTGCCTTCCACTGATAAATTAAAGCAAATTTTACCCTTCATTTCTAAAAATATTTTAAAGTCTTCTTTGAGTTATCTTTCTTTGTGCATAATCTTTCTTTGTGCATAATGGTAGTTGAATCAACTACAACCAATGCTTTAAACAATGCAATATTCAATTTTACTTCCTACTGATAAATTAAAGCAATCTTTACCATTCAGTGCTTACAAGCACATTGATTACCGTTCTAGGGTTATGCCCCTTTACAAATGAAAAAAGTGCTGAATTTTTCGTTTCCGTTCTCTATCTTGAGTTTGTCTTAACTAAAGGTTATTTTTTAGCGGGGGCATTTATTGTTATTATCTTAGATATCATTATAATATCTAGTATCTAATATTATTAATTATGATTTTAACCTTATTTTACATGATTTCCAAAGCATCAGTAAATACAGGTGAGCGACACAGGCTCTTGAGAGCCTCTAGTTTAGAATCTAATTGTGTAAAGGTAAATTTTCATGAAAACTGTTAATGCAGGAACATTGTATTTTGCAATTGAGGTTTAATTAAGTATTCAGTTTCAAAACAATTTATACCTCTGATCCAAAAGGGGGTATATTGTTTTACCTCTGTCTGTTACACAATTCTGTCACATTTTCCTCAGCAACTACAAGCCATAGGTCCTTGATATATGGGACCAACCTTCATCTGGTTATGCCATACTGTGCTACCTATTTTCTCTCACTCTGATATTCTATTTCCTGTTTGCTGAAAAATTGTATCTTTAACTGCAAAATATATTCAAAAACGTTGAGCTGGGTATATTAGTCAGCAAAAGCTCACAGTACATTTTTTACTTAATTATATTGAAATCTTTCATAACAAGCTCTTTTTGTATACATCTTACTGTCACATCATATATTTATTTCAGTATACATTTCCTTCATCAGTAAAAGAATTGTTTTTGTCTTTGACAGATTAACTATTGGGAAAGTAGACAAAGAAGCAGCAGCTATCTGGAAGTTCCAGCGTTATTTGTTAATTATGGACTTTGAGGAAAGACTGTGTTTCCCAGCTCCTTTAACAGTCATTAACTACATCTACATTCTCATTCAATACATACACAGAAGACTATCATCTTGTAGACAGAATTGCATCAACTTTTGTACCTGTACAACCCAGGTAATAATTTAAAGAACAACTAATAGTAAAATTGATTTTAAATTATTTTTGTGGTGCTTATAGTATATGTTATATGTAATTGGCCATTGACAAAAACCTTTTCATCTCTAATACGGATATGACCAAATGTAACTTCAGCGCTAAGAAAAGCAGGACTTATTTACACAAAAAAATACAATAAACAAAACAACTGAAGCATTTTGATGTATTTTATTTGCATATTAAATAACATGTCAGATACATTACAAATTGCAAAAATAACATGTAAAACATTCTACGAAAATATTTTCCTTCTGACTTCACCTGGGTTCATTTTGGTCGGATTTCTGACCTGAAAATAAACTAATAAAAACAATGTAGGCAATAAACAGCGCTGTTTGCATTTTGTGTGTTTTTAGTCCCCTACCGACCAAGTCGAAGGGGACTTTAGGTTTGCACTCTGTCTGTCTGTCTGTCCATCCGTCAGTCTGGCAAATCAGTTTTCCACTTTTTTTTTCTTCGTGCTTGAAGATATTGATTTGATATTTGGTATAATGTTTTATCATGACAAGTTACAGATCAAGTTCGAATTTTGTTCCGGTCTAATAATTTTGTGCAGAGTTATGGTCTTTGGACTTAGAAAATTCACTCAAATATTCAGTTTTCCACACTTTTTTTCGTCATGCTTGAAGATATTGATTTAATAATTGGTACATTGTTTTATCATGACAAGAATGTTTGTCCCTAATATTTTATTAACTATGTATTTACTTTCAGGTATCACAGATCGAATTTATTCGTTCATAGTGTGTTAATTTACGTTTTTGATTGAGTTAAGCCTTCCAATTGATATTTTATCGTGTGTTTTCTATGTTGTGATGTTATACTATTGTTTCAGAAAAGGGAGAAGGTTTGGTACCATTAAAACGTTTAATCCCGCTGCAAATGTTTGCACCTGTCCTAAGTCAGGAATCTGATGTACAGTAGTTGTCGTTTGTTTATGTAATTTATACGTGTTTCTTGTTTCTCGCTTTTTATATAGACTAGACCGTTGGTTCTCCCATTTGAATAGTTTTACACTAGTAATTTTGGGGCCCTTTATAGCTTGTTGTTCGGTGTGAGCCAAGGCTCTGTGTTGAAGGCCGTACATTGACCTATAAAGGTTTACTTTTATAAATTGTTATTTGGATGGAGAGTTGTCTCATTGGCACTCACACCACATCTTCCTATATCTATATAAGGTACAGATCAAGTTTGAATTTTGTTCCGGTCTGATGATTTTTGCAGAGTTATGGTCCTTGGACTTAGAAAATTCACTCAAATAATCAGTTTTCCACACTTTTTGTCATCATGCTTGAAGATATTGACTTGATATTTGTTATATAGTTTACATCATGACAAGTTATAGATCAAGTTCGCGTATTGTTCCAGTACAATTAATTTTTAACCGGTAGGGGACTATGTGTTGCCATGCAATACTTTCAGAATGCTTGTTTGTTTTTGTTATTTGTTTTTTTTTTTTGCTGTGCATGTACTGATTTTGTGTCATGGATGGGTACCTCATATCCTTTGTTTTTTCTATGCATAATACACACCCCCCTTCTCAGAAATCTTTCTCTGGGTAAAAATCTGCATACTATACCCAACTGAAAATGTTGTTTCATTCACTGTTCGAACCTTATTATATAGATTAAGTTTAAATGCTGAATATTTCACCTATGTCTTCAACAGAAGAAAACAAGAAATTTGAGTCATACAGTTCAGAAGCTAAAAAGATCAGAGGATTACAACTACTGGAAGAAGTGTTCACATGAATACGTTAGTGTACAGGAAGAACAGACGGAAGTGGAGTCTATCCAAAAAATGCAGGCTCAAATGTAAGCTGTTTTGTATAATTATTATGCAAATGGTTATTATCAATTTTGTTTGTTTCAATTTTTATATGACTGCAAAAAATTTGCATTCGTATAATGCTATCACGTCGTCCGGACAATAACTTTAGTTTAAGTGTATGGATCTCTATGAAATTTAACCAAAAGGTTCAATACCACAAAAGGAAGGTTGGGATTGTTTTTGGGGTGATGGTCCCAACCATTTAGGAATTACGGGTCAAAAGGGCCCAGAACAAGCATTTTCTAGTTTCAGGACAATAACTTGTGTATAAGTATTTTGATTGCTCTGAAATTGTACCACAAGGTTCAATACCACAAGTAGAAGGTTGGGATTCATTTTGGGGGTAATTGCCCAAACCGTTCAGGAATTAGGGGCCAAAAAGGGCCAAAACAAGCAATTTTCTAGTTTTCAGACAATAACTTGTGTTTAAGTGTATGGATGTCTCTTAAATTGTACCACATTTTACACAAAGAATATTTCTTCAAATATAATTTTTCTTTTGGAAGGGGGGGGAGAGGGGTAAAACATTTTTTTTTTGGGGGGTCAATTTTTTTCCTCCAGATTTAAGAAATTGATCAATGTTCCCCAAAAATTGTGGGTCACAATTTGTTTGCTAATTCTTTGTATATAGTCTGAAAACAGATTTACTAAGGATTGCGCAACAGCACAGTGTATTGCACAACAGCAAGAAATCTTCAATTGAATATAAATTCAAATCATATAACCAATTTCGAGTTCTTTGACTACATTTATTCTGTGTCAGAAACCTATAATGTGTCAAATATTTAATTACAATCCAAATTCAGACCTGTATCAAGCTTGAATATTGTGTCCATTTTTGCCCCAACTGTTCAGGGTTGGACCTCTGCGGTCGTATCCAGCTGCGCTCAGCGAAGCAGTTTATTACCAATTTCAGTATAAAAAGGAGAAGCATTATGATTTCCAATGAGAAAAGTATCCATTAAAGACCTAAGGACAAAGAAATGAACATCTACAGGTCACCATTTTGCTTTCATCAATGTGCGCAACCTGAACCATTTAGTACATGTAAGCTATAAAGTGCCCTTGGATGACCAATTGTGGGACAATGCAACAGCCTGATTTAAACTACAACTAAAAAAATTAATATTTCTTACTTCCCGGGAGTCAAAATCTCCGCTTTTAGACCCTCTTCCGTCCCTCCCGTTAAAATTTACTGAAAATGTCAACCTCGAAAAATTTTCAGTTGTCATTTTGTTTATTTGTTACCAACAGAGAAAAGTCAGAGAAACTTGAAATTGATATAGGAAAATAAAGTCACCAATTGTTTTGACAATAGCCTCGAGTAATCAATGAAGGTGTTAAGGATTAGACTGTATATACAGCAATAAAAGATTATGGCAATTACCTGGTGATCAACTAGCAAGTTTCTGGATGATTAAAAGTGAAATACTGACAATGGATTAAGTTGTATAAACAATGACTTTAATTTGATGCTGTTGAAAACATTGAACAGTTATATTACTGAACCTCAAAGACAAATGTCTTAATGAACTCAAATATGGTATTTATGCCTACTACACTTGTTGCAAAGCTGACTATGGTGACCCTAATGACTTAACCAAACATATAGAGAAATACCAAAATTGACAATGTAGCTTAAGCAGAGATACTTTTACCAACTATATATGATGGCTTATCACTTTATCTTGAACAGTGAAAATAAAAACTCACAAACAATAAAAGTTATATTTGCAATGTACAAAGTACAAAGATTTTTTAAAGACTAAAGACACTTTTAAGACAGACTATTAAATTTAAATGTTTCTTTGAAGTAATAATATGTATGGCTAAAGCCAAACTTGTCTAGACTAAGTGGCCGTAATGAGTCACAGCTATTTATTTTACAGGGGCCAAGGGCGTAGCAACTTTACTGCAGGCACATTCACACTATATACCCTCCCTACAAGCCCCTCACGTCACTCATTTTGTTTTTATAGTTGGGAAAACACCTCAATATTTCATACTGAATTGATGGGAAGGAGACACACTTAAAAAATTAAAATTGGAATGATTTAAAAGATTGTTGAATAGATGATTCAAACATGCAATGCTTTGATTTGTAGGTCAACTTTCACGGTAAACAATGGGGATACATGGGATTGGGGGAGAAACGTCAGTTTTCATTCTTTTCTGTAACTGTATTGAGAATCTCCTCCAATACAGGAGCACCTCAAATTGATGAGTAATTAACCTAAAGTTTCATCTGCAGTATCTTTAAAACAAAATTTTATGTACCAACATAATCATTGTAATGGTAAAAAAAATATAAAAATTTTCAAATGGCTTTTTGTAGTTTAAACATATTTAAATGGAAATTTAAAACTGAACAGATTTTTCAGTCCTCACTTTATCGAGAAAAATTTAAAATCTTAGAGCCCTGTCACAAAAATGGAGAAATGCCTAGCTTGCAGTTCAGTGGTATACAATAAAAAAAATATATATTGTTGTAGTTATTAAATGATAGAATTCAATTGAATTTTAGATAATTAACTTTCAACTTTAATGAAATGTTTTGAATTAAAAGGTGCCAATCTCTTTATTGGTCCAAATTGATTCTATGATGAATTCTTGGCTAAGGAAATGAAATTACATTATTAACCAACAATTGATTTCAATATTTTCAATCTTTCTACATGTTTTGCTTATTCTTTGTATGAAGACTATCAAAAGATACAAAAAAAATAGAAACATTTGCCGTCTTTTTCCTCAGAGCTTTTAAGCTCTTTGATTTTTATGTGGCCAGTGTGGGAAAAAGGACCCCTTTTTCCCCAAATACATAAACAAAACAAAACCGTAATCGTATTTAAAGGATCCGTAAGTCTTAGAAAACATTAACCGAAATGATTAAAGGAATCAAGTGCAACAGACTCAAATATAAGTGAATATATCACATGCATGTTTGCGCGGTTTCTGCAAATTCAGTGAAAATCAGTTCAATGGAAATGCTCACAAACGTCATCAACATTTTGGTGATATGATGCATAAAAGAATTAAATATTAATAACTTAACTTACCTCAAACTTGCTGTCACTGTCTTGCATCTATAAAGTAAATATTAATCGACCTTCGGCGTCTTTCAAATTTCCAACCTTATGGAAATGTTACAATTACTCTAAAAGAAACACGAATCCGGATACGGTCTGATATTCTGGGAAGTTCTCGTTTTACATGTTTCGGTTCAAATTCAAATTAATGTTTACATTGTTTATAATAATGTACAGACGAGAAGCAAAATACTTTTCTTTAAATACAAAATATGTATTGCACGAAGTCATTAATTATAACAATGAATGGTTCCTTTTAAAAGTCAGTCCTGAACAGTAGTATTGCATATAATAATATTTAAACAGACATATATTTATAATGAAAAGTTTATACAATATTTAGAAAATGTGAGTGAAAATAATAAGACCATATTACAATAATCACATGGGATGTTTTAAATCTGAATTGGGATAAGAAAAATTGACATGAAAAATGTCACGGCCTTTTCACTGGTTTCAACAACCAGTGAAAAGGCCGTGATATTTTTATTAAGCATGAGAGGACAAATTATCACGGCCTTTTCACGGAAATTTCACGGTTTTTCTTACATCAAATATTTTCACGGCCTTTAGAAATATTTTTTACAAAAGTCATGGGGTATTTTCACAGGTTTTTCACGGCCCTGTGATATTTCACAGACATTTCACGGCCTTTTCATGGGCTGTTGTTACAGTAGTGCCAATATTACATTTTGATGAATGCATGAAATAAATTTCATCTAGTAAATACAAATTCATGAAAATAAAAACTCAAAAACAGTAAAAGTTATATTTGTGTACAAAGTACAAAGTCACACTATATACCCCTCCCTACCTTAAAAAAATTCAAAATTGGAATGATTTAAAAAAGATTGTTGGATAATAAACATCTGCAGATTTTCTTCTCTTATATACCCAATGGTAAAATATCCTACATATGAAAAATTAAATTTCACATGATAAAAAAGCAGTATACATTTTCAATTTAAGATTACAAAATTTGCAAGATGACATGAGGTTCCAGAAGAAAACAATGAGGCAAATGACAGACAGAATCATGGATTTAGATAGAACGTTACACTCCAGTAGAATGTACTTGGAGAGTATCTCTCATAAACTTGACAAGAATGATGTATTAGGAGTATCCACAAATAAAGGTGCACTGGTCCATGTGGCAGCTAGACATTCACCATACCCAGGTACCAGTTTAACCAGGTTCCAGGTGCTAGATAAGGATGTCAGCTTCTACTTAAAATAACTCAGTGTATCAAGACAAGTGCTGTAGCAATTATTTACATGATTAAATAAAATCTGTCCATGTAATAGGAAATGACTTTCTTTTCTTACATGTCGTCATACTGCTATTGTTATGTCTCCACCGTATTAAGTTTTACCCTTTTTCTTCTGTAAGAATTTATACGTCCCTTACTTGTATGTACGTCCTACATCCCATCTGTTCTCTAACTTTAGTTTTCCTAAACCAAATTGTATGAAACTTATACGCAATGCTTATTTCCACAAAACACAGGTCAAGTTGAATTTTGGTGGCATCGATTTTACAATTCTAGAGTTATGCTCCTTAACAAATGAAAAAGTTGCTTGAATTTTTTGTTTACGATCTCTAATTTTAGTTTGTCTCAACCAAATGTTATGAAACTTATACACAATGCTCATTATCATAAAACACTGATTAAATTTGAGTTTTAGTGGCGTCAGTTTTACTGTTCTAGAGTTATGCCCTTTACAGTTATGCCCTTAACAAATTTAAAACTGATTGTTGTCGAGCCTTTGACTTTTGTCGAAAAAGCGAGACATAGCGATCCTACATTTCAGTGGCGGCGGCGGAGGCATCCACAAATATTCACTCTGTGGTTAAAGTTTTGAAATTTTAATAACTCTCTTAAACTATCCTGGATTTCTACCAAACTTGGACAGAAGCTTGTTTATGATCATACAATAGTCAGAAGTAAATTTTGTTAAAAAAAAATCAATTTTTTCAGTATATTACTTATAAATGGACTTGGTTTTCTGCCAGGAAACATTACATTCACTCTGTGGCTAAAGTTTTTAAAATTTTAATAACTTTCTTAAACTATCCTGGATTTGTATCAAACTTAGACAGAAGCTTGTTTATGATCAAAAGCTAGTATCTAGAAGGAAATTTAGTTAAAATTTTGTTCTTGTTTTTCCGTATTTTACTTAATGGACTTAGCTTTTCTTCCAGTTAACATTACATACAGTCTGCAGTTATTTTTTAAAACATTTATTAGATTCATAAACTATCCTGGATTTTTACCAAACTTGGACAGAAGCTTCTTACAATCAAAAGATAGTATAGAGAGGAATATTTTTATTAATTTTTCCTCATTTTGTTGAGCCTGCGATTAACAGCAAAAGTAGGTGAAACACGGGTTACGCTTTTTTCAATTCCGTGCTCTAACTTTAGTGTGCCTCAACCAATTGTTACGAAACTTATACAAAATACTTTTAACCACAACACCAAGATCAAGTTTGAATTTCGTGTGCCATTTTACTGTTGTTGTTAGGGTTATGCCCAGTTACGAATGGAAAAAATACTATAAAATCACAGGCCCTAGATATGGCATGGGCACATAAAGAAATTAACAGAGCTTATTGTATATTTGATTATTTTAGAACAACAGTTCAAGGTTGCAATAGAAAATATCAAAATTTTATATGAAAAACTTTTATGAAAAAAGAAAATGGTTTAGTTAAAAATATCAAAGCTGTGAGTATGATTTCCAATGGACAACTATCCATTAAAGACCTAAGGACAAAGAATTGAACATGTATAGTTCACCATTTTGCTTTCATCAATGTGAGCAACCTGAACATATAGTACATGTAAGCTATAAAATGCCCTTAGATGACCTGAACCAATTAGACCTTGTAAGCTATAAAATGCCCTTAGATGACCTGAACCAATTAGACCTTGTAAGCTATAAAATGCCCTTCGCACCTGAGATCACCTTGTTTTTGGTGAGGTTCGTGTTGCTCAGTTTTTAGTTTTCTATGTTGTATGTGTTTTGTATGCTTTTGTTTGTCTTTTGGTCATTTTTCTTTTTTTGCCATAGCATTGTCAGTTTATTTGCAACTTATGAGTTTGAATGTCTCTTTGATTTCTTTCTACTCTCTTTTATCTGGTTTCTTGATAATTTTAATATCTGGATGTTAATTTAGGGTCAATTAAAAGAACTTTACATTATTAGTTTGGTACTAACTTCGAAATCCATATAATTCAGCTCTTAAAAATAAATTCTTTGAACCAGAAAATTAGTTCAAGACAAAAATTATTTAAATTCACTGTATTTTATTAGCTTTTTTGCCCTGAGGGGCATGTTAGCACCATTTCTTTCTTTCCGATGAACATATGACTGCCACAGAGAAAAAAATAGATCGAAGGTAGAAAAGGAGTTTTTGTCTTATTTTTCAAAAATTCAGTAGGAGGGGAAAAACTGATGGGCTGAAATTATTATCTACTGTAAAATTTTCAGAAAAATTGGAGAATCCACTTTTGGAGTATGACCTATATTTTACATCACAGAAGAATAAGTATAAGATTGATTGCTTCTGAGGGACAGTTGAAAAAAAAATAGTAAAAAAAGAATTTCATGATGTTATTGGCAAGTGAAAAATATGATTGGGAAAGAAGATAATAAACTTTCCAAGGAAAGTTTATTTTGACAAATGTAACAGATAAAAACTATTTCTGTTAAAAATAAAAAATGTGTCTATACTTTCCATGGACATTATAATTGATATTGCTTCAAGTAGAATTGATCAGTGCTTTTTGAAAAAGAAATGAATAAAAAACAAGAAACAATACCATCTACTTCACAATAACTATGAGGCTCCTTTACAATAGCTATAAGAAGCTCCATCACAAAAGATATGAGGCTCAGATACAGTCGAACCTCGTTGTGTCGAACTCGGTTGTGTCGAAAACTCGGATGAGTCGAAGTAATTTCTCGGTCCCGGTAAAATTCCGTTTGATCAATGCATAATTACCTCTGATGAGTCGAACTCGGTTTATTCGAATACTCGGTTAAGTCGAGTAAATTTTATAGTCCCGTCAAGTAAAATTAATGTTAATTGACCCCGATGTCTCGAACTTCGAAGTAAGAATTTTGAAAGATGCAGACCTAATGATAAAATTCAAATCGGATGTATTTCTTATGTCACCTAATTATTTTCAAAGAGATTAAAGCTGAGTAAACATACTTGTTTGTATAACAGTAAGAATGACATGTTTATGGTGACCGCTAATTCACACTTTTGTTGATTGTTCAAGCGGAATGTTTATAGTGTGTTGAACCTTTTTACCTGAGATAAAAACGAAACAATTTAAATGACCCTAGCCGAGATTAAATGAATCGTTAGATTTAAAACTCATTAATTACAATAAATAAAAGGATTAGGACAATTATAATAAATTCATGATAATTTAATGTAAAGCAGACGACGTCATCAGAGACCGTTCAGAACTTTGTTAGGTGCATGAGTGATTTCATAATTTATAGTGACTGACCTTTGTAAATATTTGTGTAGACTATTGATTTTATTTGTGCATGATTTGTATATTTACTTCACTACTTGTGTGTTTAATTATTACGAAGACCAAAATGGAGATTGAATACACAATCATAGAGTGTCATATCGAAAAAAAAAGGCACACTGTTCATTGTATCTAGTTTACACTAATCGCATACCGTATTTCATGCATTCAACATTTATGAGGACACACTCGACCTCGGATGAGTCGAACCTCGGATGAGTCGAATACTTTGGTCCGATCCCTCGACTTCGACACAACGAGGTTCGACTGTATTTATATTGTAATGATCAATGTTGTAAGCTAGGTTTATTAAAACCACTAACAAAACATCAAGTTTTACATCAGTTTTGATATACCAAACATTAAAACAAAATATCTCTATATTTCACAGAAAACCTGTTTAGTTTATGACCCAAAACATTTACTAAACCAATAGATGCCTTTCCTGATGAAGAGAGGGTTTATGTAGATGAAGACATTTTATTGTATGTATAATAATATTACAGTTTATGTAAAAAAAAACAGAAATTGAATCGTATTTTTGATGTCTTAATATTATTACAAACCCGTTTTGTGAAATGTTATAGATGTTCATGTTTATTATCCTTCATAATATACTGCCTTAAGTTATAGATATTTGTGTTTTTAAATTATGAAAATGTTTCAAGATGTCTATTTTGGTCTGAGCAGTGTCTCTTGATTTTCATTTTTCGGTAAAGATTGCTTGAAATGCAATCAAAACCCTATGGTACTGACTTGATATCTATATCTTCCAAGGTTCATCACTGCCTTTGATAGTTCAAACAAAATAGTGCAGTGAAGTGATCATTATTTAGATCCTGTTCAGTCAATGTCATGCAATTTATTGATGATATGTTATACTTTGATATTTAAGTTACAATATGATGTGTATTTGAATTACCATACTTGTCAAGAAAACATTTTTTTTTTTAAATTACATAGTAATGCATGGTGTATGAATCTGTTATAAAAATAGGTTCAACTACAAATGTACAATCATAAACAAAGGAAGATAACTCCAACTCAAATTTTTTAATTTTCCTAGAGAAATACAATTCAAGGTTTTTGTCTCGCCTTGACGGAGTCAACAAGCGAGACATAGGTATGCTGTTTCCGACGTCGGCGGCGGCGTCAACAGTGTATTAGTTTGTGATTAGGTCTAGTTTATGGTGAACCACTAGTGGTTGCTCAATGAAATTTGGTATGCAGTTGTATTAGCATTGGCACTTCTCATTACCATGGAGATTATTTGGCCTCGCCCCCGCAGTCATGGTTTATTGACTTCGAAACTTTGCTTAGTTTACATGTATTAGTTTGTGATTAGGTCAGTTTATGGGGAACCACTAGTGGTAGGTCAATGAAATTTGGTATGCAGTTGTATTAGCATTGGCATCTCTTTACCATGGAGATTATTTGGCCCTGCCCCTTCAGTCATGGTCTATTGACTTTGAAACTTTTGCTTAGTTTTCATGTATAAGTTTGTGATTAGGTCAGTTTATGGTAAACCACTAGTGGTAGGTCAATGATATTTGGTATGCAGTTTTATAAGCATTGGCATATATCTCATTTCTATGGAGATTATTTGGCCCCACCCCTTCAGTCATGGTCTATTGACTTTGAAACTTTTGCTTAGTTTACAAGTTTATGTTTGTGTTTAGGTTTCTTTAAAGGGAATGACTTATGAAAAGTCAATGGTATTTAGTATGCAGTTGTATTAGCATTGGCACATCTCATTTCCCTGGAGATTGTTTAGCCATGTAACTTTAGTCATGGTTCATTGACTTTGAATATTTGCATAACTTACTGTTAAAGTCTTGTTATTTTAATTTCAACATTTGCATTATCAAAATAACAAATAGGCGAGACATATCTCTGTGTTAACAATTTATTTTTAAAAATTCACAAAATTGCAAAATGAAAGCAATCTTTACCGTTCAGTGCTCACAAGCACTTTGATTAATTTTCACTCGTTATTGTGCATAGTTTCTTTGTTAGAACTTACATCATATCATTCATGTAATTAAAATCATTGTGGAACACTTTGTTTTTGTTTAAAGCATTACATTGCAACAACAAGAAAGAGAACTCTTAACAGAGGAAGAAATAGCTGTGTTACCTAGCTTGCCAATTATCAATATGGTATGGAATAAAGTAGTGACAAAGAAAGTTCCAGGAATTAAAGGAAAGAGAATGTTTGATAGGAGGTCATGGATAATGTTGGATAATGAAATGTGTAGATATAAAATTAATCCACTTTTTTCTTAGGTTCATTTCAGAATAAATACTTAAGATAAACAACTAAAACTTAATGTACTGTAGCATTACAATCTTTGTATCTCAAAATCTTCAGTATATAAAAGTCAAACCCTTCAGTCAATTTCATTACCTTAAAAGTTTTACACAGTTCAAATGCCTAGTTTTCTGTTTTACGTGTGCATATTGAGATTTACTTTCCATATAACACTGATGATTCATATGATTTTTCACTAATAATAAGCATGAAGAACTACTTTCAATTCCTCTTAGCCATAATTTGGCATCCTAAATTTCAATATAGTCCAATGGGAAGTGTTTTAAAAGACGCACCATAAATGATTATGACCTTGATAATACTGATATATTTGTAATGAGTCTTTGAGGTTGAAAATGAGAACCATGAACCTTATGGTAAATCCAGAAAAGCGCTTCGGACGCATGGAATTATTAAACGTGTTGTTTCCAATTTTTTATGACTATCAAATATGAAAATTAGTATTAAAGCACCCAGAACATATTTCTTTAATTCTTAGACAATCGATTTTTCTGAGCAGTCGATTATTAGTTTTATACCCAATCAATATGCTGTTTGTTTTTTCTCAGTCCTTCATTGGTCAAAATTCAAATATGTCTTCAAATTGTCTTGCTTTTCCCTGTTTTGCTATTAAGACGTTACTAAAGGCCATTTCCCCTGATGGACCACGTAGAAAGACGACAATCTTTTAAAAGAAAAAAACATTGGAGAAACAGATTCTACCATTTTGTGCAATATAATATTTCTCCACTCTCAACAATTAAATTTCAAAATTTTAAAAGAACTTCATCACCATATGAACTGCAGGCAAATAATCACAGAGTATCTTCAGACTTTCTTAAAAAATTGACCAATATAAAAATAAGGTAAAAATGTGCAATAAAAAGGGATGGACAGTATGAAATAATTTTAAACCACAACTCTGCAAAAAAGGAAAATGATGAATAATCTGAGAAATCAAAGGGATAGGTTTTATTGCGTCTATGTAGCCTAATAGGCAAACTTTGGTTTTAAGTTGGCAGAAGAAAGGTAATAATCAATAAAAAAACAAAGAAAATATCTAGTATATGAAGGAAACATATCTGTTATTGTAATTGTTCATCTTGGCAATTGCTTGCTTGATGGTTGTCAGCAATGAATGTGTGTTTTTGTATTGGTTAAACAAAAACAGTTTTAGTGTCTCGTCTTGCTTTTCCGGCGACAGCTGCGGCGGTGGCGTCAACAATTGTTAAGTTTTCTGCTTAAGTTAGTTTCAAAGGAACTACTTGTGGTAGATCCTTAATATTTTGTATGAAGATGCATTGCTATCAGTACATATCAGTTTGACGACAATTTTGAGTCCCTGTCCCCTAGGCCATGGTCCAGTGACTTTGAATTAATTAGAAATTTTAAATGTTAAGCTTTCTGCTTAAGTTAGTTTAAGAGGAACTACTTGTGATAGATCAATGATATTTTGTATGGAGTTGCACTACTATCAGTATATATCAGTTTGACGACTATTTTGAGGCCCTGTCCCCTAGGCCATGGTCCAGTGACTTTGAATTGATAAGCAATTTTAAATGTTAAGTTTTCTGCTTAAGTTAGATTGATAGGAACTTCTGGTGATAGATCAATGATATTTTGTGTGAAGTTGCATTGCTATCAGTAAATAACAGTTTAACAACTATTTTGAGGCCCTGCCCCGTAGGCCATGGTTCAGTGACTTTCAATTAATTAGCAATTTTTAATGATAAGTTTTCTGCTTAAGTTAGTTTGATAGGAACTAATTTGATAGGAACTAATTGCGATAGATCAATGATATTTTCTATAAAGTTGCATTACTATCAGTACATATCAGTTTGACGACTATTTCAAGGCCCTGCCCCTAGGTCATTGTCCAGTGACTTTCAATCAATTTACAATTTTTCAGTTTTCTGATTAAGTTGGTTTGATAGGAACTAATTACAATAGACAGTTTTATCTATAAAGTTACATTGCTGTCTGTACATCTCAATTTGTCAACCATTTCGAGGCCCTACCCACTAGTTGGTCCAGCGACGTTCAATTAATTAGCAATGTTGCTGTCCATCCGATTGTCTTTTTCTGAATTTTATCTCGACAGGCGAGACATATCTCTGTGTCAACGGTTTATAGTTATTCCTACGGAAATCATCATTTACGAACCAAGTATTGGATTATTTAAGTAATATTTTATTCAATAGAATCATAGTTTCCATTTGGTTACTGTTCATGGATTTGGACGAATTTGACATTCTGACTAAAAACATTTTTTTTAAGGAATATCTTCATGGTCTTATATCACGGTACAGCACTTTGATCCAAGCCTTTAAAAGAGATGTATTAGATGAACCTGATGGCCAGGGTAAAGCCAACTTAGACCAAGGGGACTTAATACAGGTAAATTGTATTTGTAGTTCAACTCTACAAATAAATATAATATTTGTAATTTTCTTATTAAAAAGTTTAAAGATATCCTTACCACATTAAGATTTGCAGTAACAGAAAATATCTACAATACTGGATATCACAAAAATATGATTATTCAGATGCATTTATAGACATTGTACCAAAATATACTATATATGGTTTAGCTGAAGTTTGCTGTCAGAGAAAATATGAAGTGCACCATGGTCAATTATAGATTTTGTACTTATTAAAGTCCTGGTTGGTTAATCAATAGAAATTTACACTGCATGTAATACGTTTGGCAGTTTTATTTAAATTGACGTACTTTGATGCTTTGGTTATATTTTTGTTTTCGGTATTTTTCCCAGTTTGTAGAACTCAATCTTGGCAGCATCACTAATTAAGGAACTAAGATCCCAGGAACCTCTCTGACTCGTTCAGCTGCAAATCCCTGTCTGAGCAGTGCCACACCTGCCACCATTGTTCCAACTTTCACAACCATGTCAAAATCTAGTTCTTAAAAGACAGATATAGATTCCACAAGGTTCAGTGCCTCCCAAGTATATAAAGGATGCATTGATGATACACAGATAATGCCTGGATAGAAGCAGAAGTCTGGAATTTCCATTACGATGCTTGAGATATATATAATATAAAATTACCAGATGTAAGTTTAATTTAATTATTATCAGAAACGAAATATTTATTAATAAGTAAAGCTGTTTCCTGATTTTGTATATTCTACCATGCAACCCTGTTCTTAATTTGACTTATTACCGGGTTTGTACTAACATGAGCAACACGACGGGTGCCACATGTGGAGCAGGATCTGCTGACCCTTCCGGAACACCTGAGATCACCCCCAGTTTTTGGTGGGGTTCATGTAACTCAGTCTTTAGTTTTCTATGTTGTGTTTTGTGTACTACTGTTTGTCGGTCTTTTTCTTTTTTAACTATGGCGTTGTCAGTTTATTTTCGACTTGTGAGTTTGAATGTCCCTCTGGTATCTTTCGCCTCTCTTTAACGATATTTATCTTCTTGAGATGATTAGATTTTTAAATGTTAAAATGTGAGATTTACCAGCATTTTAACATTTTAAAATTTAACTATCAAGTGTGGATAAGTATTCTAGTCAACGGTGGTAAAGTAGTAGAATCTGTTTCTCTAATGATATAATGGAAAATTCTTAATGCAATGTTCCAAATGGATATTGTGGAAAATTACACAAGATACATTTAATCAACATGTGTTTTATCAAAATTTATCAAACTGGTCAGAACCGGTTTTATATAAAGGCATACAGAATTTGATAAAATTTCCTTATTGAAATTTAGAACATCATTACAGACAGTGGTATAGCAAGAAAGGTCCTAGGTGCATTGTCTTGAAATAGAATATATGACTTTAAATCAATTTTAGAGATAGTTAATTTTCCAAATAAAACAGAAATATGAGTCATAAATTGACACCTTTCACTGTCTAGATAAAATAATTTTAGTCAGTTTCTTAGGTAAATTGCTCCTGCAATTATATAAGTAAAGAAGTCTGGATTTATCTAATCAAAAATTTTCAAAATAAAGGTTTGTGTTATTGTTTCTATCTATTGCACCTTAAATTGTTCGGATGTAACTGTGCTTATTCAAAAGACTTTTCTCTTTCACAATACAAAAAAAAAAAAAAACATCTCGATACTGGTATTACTCTACACTAACAAAGTCTTGTGTTTGAAATAATTTTGCCATCGTTTATCTTTACAGGATACCAACAAAGTCATGTGGAAAGAGGTTTCACCTAATGTCAGGATATATGGCAATGGAGGCGTCATTATCCAGGAAACTGCTAAAATTCAAGATGCTTATTTTTATTGTGATGTTAAAAAAAACCCAAAAAAACTACAAGTGCGAATATGACGAAAATAATCATAACTTGTTGAATAGTCCCAAGTTGTCAAATGAGTATTTCACCAACGAATTAACGAATAGACATTGTCCAGTGTTTTAATCAGTAAGCCTCTATAGGATTAAATATGTTATCTATTGTGGATTCTAATCAGTAAGCTTCTATAAGATTAAATATGTTAACTACTGTGGATTCTAATCAGTAAGCCTCTATAGGATTAAATATGTTATCTATTGTGGTTTCTAATCAGCAAGCCTTTATAGGATTAAATACTTTAACTATTGTGGATTCTAATCAGTAAGCCTCTATAGGATAAAATATGTTAACTATTGTGGATTCTAATCAGTAAGCCTCTATAGGATTAAATATGTTAACTACTGTGGAGTCTAATCAGTAAGCCTCTATAGGATTAAATATGTTAACTTCTGTGGATTCTAATCAGTTAGCCTCTATAGAATTAAATATGTTAACTATTGTGGATTCTAATCAGTAAGCCTCTATAGTATTAAATATGTTCACTACTGTGGATTCTAACCAGTAAGCCTCTATAGGATTAAATATGTTAACTATTGTGGATTCTAATCAGTAAGCCTCTATAGGATTAAATATGTTAACTTTTGTGGATCCTAAGCAGTAAGCCTCTATAGTATTAGATATTTTAACTACTGTGGATTCTAATCAGTAAGGATCTATATGATTAAATATGTTAACTACTGTAGGTTCTAATCAGTAAGCCTCTATAAGATTAAATATGTTAACTATTGTCGATTCTAATCAGTAAGCCTCTATAGGATTAAATATGTTAACTATTGTTGATTCTAATCAGTAAGCCTCTATAGGATTAAATATGTTATCTATTGTGGATTCTAATCAGTAAGCCTCTATAGGATTAAATATGTTAACTATTGTGGATTCTAATCAGTAAGCCTCTATAGGATTAAATATGTTAACTACTGTGGATTCAATGTTATTCCCTGGTTAACAATGTTTGAGAATTTTGTGGATATAGGTAAAAACGAATTTAAATGTTCATTGTAGTACAAATTTTTTCTGAGTTGTATCTAGACTTTGGCAAAACCTCAAAATCGTTTATCCACAAACATATTACTTTTCCTCAATCTACAAAATGATACTAACAAAAATAAATTAATCGACATAATTAAAGTTTCTTTATTGTACATGTTTATGTCATTCTCAGTGTCCTAGCGTGGATCGTCAAGATTAAAAAATATTTTGAACTATCAATGAAGCATGTAATGTTGTGTTGTGTGAATTTTTGGCAGAGCTTGTGAACATAAAATTTTTCATTTAATGATCAGACTACTGTTAGCTGGTTTTTATGCCCGACCTAAGGGCATTATGTTTTTCGGTCTGTGTTTCCGTTCGTTCGTCCGTCCGTTCGTTTGTTTGTTCGTCCGTCCGTCCGTCCGTCCGTCCGTCTGTCCTGCTTCAGGTTAAAGTTTTTGGTCAAGGTAGTTTTTGATGAAGTTGAAGTCCAATCAACTTGAAACTTAGTACACATGTTTCGTATGATATGATCTTTCTAATTGTATTGCCAAATAAGAGTTTTGACCCCAATTTCACGGTCAACTGAACATAGAAAATGATAGTGCGAGTGGGGCATCCGTGTACTATGGACACATTCTTGTTTTGTAATCACTTTCTTTCACAAAGCAGAACTTTTAAGTATATCTTGTCTATTTACTTTTATAAATAATCTCATATCAATTATAACCTTCTTTAGTAATGCATTAGTTGTCCTAAATTCCATTTTACTAGAAGTACTGTAAATTCAGAAATGATGCGTGCATTTATTATTGATAAATAAAGTCAACAGTAGCATACCGCTGTTCGAAATTCATAAATCGATTGAGAAAAAACAAATCTGGGTTACAAACTAAAACTGAGGGAAACACATCAACTTTAAGAGGAGAACAACGACACAACAGAAACACTACAATGCAACACACACAGAAACGAACTATAAGATAACAATAGTAATTTTCCTGACTTGGTACAGGACATTTTAAGAAAAAATGGTGGGTTGAACCTGGTTTTGTGGCAAGCCAAACCTCCCGCTTTAATGGCAATGTTAAATATAACACTAAAACGGCAACATTACATGACAGGACTACAATACAAATAAATGGAAGAACATACAGGACAGAGAAACATTTAAATAAACAATACGATAGAACATTACGACAAGCTGATAGTTATTAAAGGTACCAGGCTTATAATTTAATACGCAAGACGCGTGTTTCGTCTACACAAGACTCACCAGTGACACTCATGTCAAAATAGCAAAGAAAGCCAAACAAAGATGAAGAGCATTGACGACCCAAAATTCCAAAAAGTTGTGCCAAATATGGCTAAGGTTATCTGCCTGGGATAAGAAAATCCTTAGTATTTAGAATAATTCATATTTTTGCAAACAGTAAATTCATAAAAATGACCATATAATAGATATACATGTTAACACCAAAGTGGTGACTAACTAAATAAAAACGAATACGTAAAACAACCTAGATCAGCACATAAAAACAGTAAAGCCGAACAACGCATTGTATGTTAGCCGAATTGATCGACGCACAAAAGTGACGTCACAAATTCCAATAAATAGGATAAAATTCAAGATTAGGTTTGTAATACTGAAATTACATGTATTTAATAACAATGAAAATAGCAATACCTATTAATATAAAATTGTGTTAGTAATTAGATAATTAATCGTATTATCTAGCTATATCGGTATTTCTTCTAAATCAAACTGAAAACCAAATACATAGTGTAAGTTTAGTTGACATAAACTGAAATCTATAAATGAACTGGGCGATAAATTATCTTTACCCTCACAATCGAATAAAACAGAAAAAAAGTAAGAATTTCGACTTCAAACGATAAGACATTTGACAATAACAAACATAACATCGAAACTAAATACATGAATTTTGGATAGAAAAATACCGTGACATGTCAAATAGCAATGCGAATTCACACTCAGCAAAACAGTCACAATCGGGAATAGGTCACGTTCGGTACTTAAAAGATCAGACGACGTAATGGCAAACTACAATCTAAGACGTGGTAAAAATGTCCTTAGTTAGTTATGACAAAGACACATCGTATTGATCAACCAATTCGTGATGGTGTCCATAAAATTTACGGAGTGTCATTTTTAATCTTTCCTCCTCATAACTTTGTTGGAGCAGTTTCTGCGTAAGGAGCACACTCCTGTGTATGAAGTCTGTATAATGTGAACATGCACGAGCATAACGTATGTTACTGCTGAGAAATTGGAAATTGATAATTGGAAAGTTGAAATCGTCCCGTTTGTCATAGATTTTAGTAAGAAGTCGTCCATCTGTGTCAATATTGAGGAAAAGATCAAGGTATGAAGCAGTCCTTCTAGTATCAGTATTATCCTTAATTTTAAGTTCACTGGGATATATGAGATGTAAGTATTGGCTGAAATGTGGGTTATTCAATGATAGGACATCATCAATATATCTGAAAGTAAAATTAAAGAATTAAGCAAGGTGCTTTTTCTATTTGTCTTTTAGAAGGTTCTGAATGAATTCTGCTTCATACGAGTACAAAAACAAATCGGCCAGTAGGGGTGCACAATTAGTACCCATTGGAATACTGACTGTTTGTTGAAATATCAATCCTCCAAACTCAACAAATATATTGTCGATCAAAAAGTCCAGCATTTTGATAATATCATTATTGAGATTTTTGAAGAATGGACAAAAGTGCGAGATTAATTATTGTGATTTGATGAAAATCTGCATACAGATACATCAGATATCAGAATGCGAGTTCTTATTATTGCGATACTCACCCATTTGCATTATTTGCATTAATAAAAACCTAGCAATAATTTATGAATTTACAGTATTTGATTTCAAGAAAGATAAAAAAGTTTAATAGGTCTAGGTACAACTCACATTGAACTGACCAGTTGTAAGAAAATTAGTCATCACCTGTGTATGTTTTGATGCAAATAATCTAATATCAAATAACAAATTGAAAAAATAAAATTGAGAATGAAAATGGGGAATGTGTCAAAGAGACAACAACCCGACCAAAGAGCAGAAAACAGCACAAGGCCACCAATGGGTCTTCAACAAAGCGAGAAAATCCCGCACCCAGAGGCGGGCTTCAGCTGGCCCCGAAACAAAAATGTGTACTAGTTCAGTGAAAATGGACGTCACACTAAACTCCGAAACATATAATAGAACTAAATTAAAAAAACATACAAGACTAACAAAGGCCAGAGGCTCCTGACTTGGGACAGGCGCAAAAATGCGGCAGTGTTAAACATGTTTTGTGAGATCTCAACCCTCCTCCTAGACCTCTATAATCATTATTATATAGATATATTTTTAGTTCAAACTGTAATAATGTAACTACAAATGTTGGTAAAAGATATACTTAAACCTTTTTGAAGTCATGTGCTGAAAGTTGGAAATTTTTGCCCCTCTTTATTTATCTGGTTTTCTTGTAACTTGGAAATGTGCATTGGGGAGAAAAAGATAGCCACTAGATGATGATATGAAAAAGAATATGTTATTTCTTGATCACAATTACGGTCATATCTCATTATTACAATGATTAAAATTTTGAAATTTATGTACTTTGAATTCGAATTATAGACCAATACCATTTATTGTCTCACTTGTGAAGAATGTCACAATATACGCCATTGTTGTTACTTTTCCTAATTTCTAAAGTTACTTTTTTTGTTGTTGTTATTTAGATGTTGTATATATATCATGATATATACATATATAAACTTGTCTATTAGTTTGTATAGACACTTGTCTTGATGTCTTATAGTCTTTGTATCTTCATTTGTCTGTCTCATTGATATAGTCCCTACATTTCCTTTTATTCCTATATACATTGTTCAAGAGTTTGGTTTACGAATATGATTTGTTTATGGAGAAGTTACTAACAGTAGATCATTGATATTTGATATGCTGTTGCATTAGTATTCAAGTAGTTTATCAGCAACTTTTGAATGTATCTTTACTTATAATAAATAATTTAAGTTAGAAAGTTGTTTTTTTCAGAATATAAAAATTTCATTGTGAGAATGATAAACAAAACATCTTTAGTCTTGCTGTCAGGAATTTGATTCATTCACTTTCTCCTGATTAGGCCAGATTATAAATAGTATTAGTGATATGAAAATTCATTTACATGTAGTGTATTTTTGCTGTTTTCGATTTTACTGCAAAGTAGGTGAGACATATTTTTATATTTACAGTTTTTATGTAATATATCAATTAAACCTTTTAAATAGTGGTTATCAAGGTCATATTTTATGTTTGTTGTCTATATACGAGGACTAATTATAACAAGCTTACAATTTTTTTGTATATTTTTTTCCCATGTATTAAAAGTAGAATGGATTTAAAAAAAGTTTTATTAATATTGTGGTATTAACTGATTACAGGCTTTGATGAACCATGATGTTGGTTATTGTAGCATTCTTTTGTAATATATATTATATACCTCTGCTCTAGACGGGTATACAGGAATAATTCAGGGTTTTTTATGATCTAAATTTTCTTTATATGTACTGAAAGTAATTACACTTACAGAAAACTATCCAGTCATTATGCTTACATTATCTCACAGTATCATTCTCTAAGTAGCGGATATTCTGGGAAATGGTTAACATATATTTATAGAATAACTAATCCAAGAATTCGAATATGGAAAAATATTCAACGAGTGACTGAAATGACGCATTAATCCACTATCAGTGTTGTTCGGTCACGAGTTAAATATTTTTTCGATATATTAATTCTTGGATTTGTTATTCTTTTTATTACAATGACCATGGACTATTAAATTGAAATGAAGTAGAAAATGAAAGGAACAATATTTTTTTTCTACGCTTTCCCGATTGTTTTGATGTAATGTCATTGACAACACCTATTGTTGTATGACGTCAGAGGAGTTAATTATTACATTTACTTCACATATGAAATTATTGGTTTTTATTTTACTGGGAATTCACATTAATTCATTGCAACCAATGTAATAAAACAATTTATATTGCAACTGTGCTATTTGCACAGTCAAACTGCATTGACTGTATATTCATTTGTTTAACAACAGTAACTGACTGTGTATCACTTTGTTTATGACATTGACAATACCTTTCTGTAGAGTTATATTTATGACGATAATAAAGCATACAGGTTCGTCATCCGCTTCAAATTCAAAAGTGATGGTTTTTACCCGAAATATTTCATTTGGAACACTCGTAAGTGTTGCAGTATAAAGAGAATTACAATACAGTGTCTCTAAATATAAAATTTATTTGTAATTGGCTCAAAACAGAATAGAAATGCTCGGCACAACCTAACATTCTACCTGTTTCAAAGCTTGAACAAATAAATTTTATATTTCATGACAATATAAAGTTATTCTATATATATTATGGCCAAGTGGATATGTGATTGGTTGAAATGATTATGTATAATTTTTGAAGGACACGGTTGGTTTCAGAATGTATACACATGTTGCACTATTGTTTAACATAAGTATGAATGTTTCATTTAGCTGTTGTAAAGGTTTTACATGTTATCAATATCAAATATATATTATATTCATATGCTTTTGAAACCAAGAAATATTTTCATTTTATACATAGATTTTACATTTATTAGCATATTTACCTCAGATTTTCTTAAAAAAATATTAAATGAATGTTGTCTGATGTAGTGTTTTTTGTTGTGTCTTATATGATTTTCATCATCCTTATCATCATTATCACATTGCTTGCCTGCACATTGTGTCTATCATTAGATAGCTTAGAATAATATTTAACAAAAATGTTTTTTGGGGCAGAAATTCTTTATTATATGGTCAATATTGAATGAAATAAACATGAGGTCTTCATCTGATTATCATTAGTAATTACATTTTGTTTAACATTGTTCTATCTTATGGGAAATAAGTTGAGTCTAATTCTAGGAACATTGAGTAATTGTTATAAGATTCTATTGAAAATAATTTTGGAATGGAAAGCTATATTTTTGCAAATACATTATAAAAATTTGGGGAAAATAAATGCTGATTTTTGCAAACCTCAAATTTAATGAAACATCTTTATGTCTATACCAAAAGATGTAGGGAGAGGGGTTAAATATTATTTTCATCCGTTTTTTTGTAGTTGTCCTAATTAAAATCACAAAGCTCTTTGGAAACACTATAAGGGTCTATTACACGCTAGTAGAGTTCAAATTTGACATATTGTTGAAACATTAATTTTCACAGAAATCTTTGCTGTTTGTTTCTAAAATTGATTTCATGTTTTTATTACTTTTTAAAATAAATTGTAAATCAATCTTCTTTTTATCAAAATGTTTTTTAAATTTTTTTTCATTTTGCTAGTCAGTCTATTTTTACCCAAGTGTAACAATTAGAAATGACAGATATTATATATTGAAGATTTTATCTCATTTTATAATTTGTAAAAAAGAGAGAGAAGATACCATTGAAAAACATGTCCAATAAAACAGACAAAACTGTGGCCAAACATTGAAATGGCAAAAGGACAAACAACAAATACAAAACATTACATAGTAAACTGTCTCATTACAGAATGCCACACAGTGCTTTCTGAGTACCTGATGTTCATTTTTATCCAACCTTCAGTATTCTAATTTGTAAATGGCACCTGCTGATCCCAGTTTCAAATTTTATTGTGCCATCAAAACTACTACTTCAGAGTACCGGTAGTTTTTGTGATGACTTTAACAGGGAAAAACGTATATGTAAAAGCCTATTTGTCAATATGTAAATAATGTAATAATAGGCAAAAATAAATGATTTACTAGTCTTGCTAGTTAGAATTGTTGAATGTCCCTTTGGTATCTTTTGCCTCTCTTTAGAACATCAAAGTAAATTGCCAGTAAATACAAAAAGTAGCTATAAGTGACTTTTGTAGTGTAAACTGTTTTCATTATTGATGGCATATAATTAACATTTTATGTGAAAAGTTACAGTTATATTGTTTCTTTGAGTTCAATAAATCTTCAAAATTGATTATTAAAAAAACTTTTTATGTGATATTTTTAATCTTGCGAAATAAACTTTTAAATCTTATTCTCATATATCTGGTAGCTGATTATTTTTGTTCCCTTTCGGTCATTTAGCTCTTCACATGCTTCAGTTCTTTAACAAATATTTGATTTTGAGTGTTCCTGATGAAGGTAAGACCTGATATACCTCTTCAGGTGCATTTAATTTATCAAGTGTTATTTTGATTTTCATACGACCGCAAAATTTATGCGTTCGTACTATGTTATGACGATATCTGCGTTGTGTTCGCATTTTGGGGATCATGGCCCAAACCGTTTAATAATTAGGGGCAAAAAAGGGCCAAAAAACTATTCATACATAATTTCTTCTCTAAAATTAGATTGATTTGATGCTATATCTATTTTTAACTATGACTCTACTTACAATTTCTATTAATTGTGAAAAGAAGACTCATCATAATGTTCTGGTTACAGGTCACCTAAGGTATCTCTTGTGATTGTAATTTGTAAGTTGATTCCTATGTGTTAAGGACCCATTATATCTGTGTTCTTGTTACAGGTCACCTTAGGTATCTTATATAATTATGTGATTGTAATTTGTAAGTTGATTCCTATGAGTTAAGGACCCATTATATATCTTTGTTCTTGTTACAGGTCACTTAAGGTAACTTTTGTGATTGTAATTAATTTGTAAGTTGATTCCTATGTGTTAAGGACCCATTATATATCTTTGTTCTTGTTACAGATCAACTTAGGTATCTTTTGTGATTGTAATTTGTAAGTTGATTCCTATGTGCTAAGGGCCCATCATATATCTTTGTTCTTGTTTCAGGTCACCTAAGGTATCTTTTGTGATTGTAATTTGTAAGTTGATTCCTATGTGCTAAGGGCCCATCATATATCTTTGTTCTTGTTTCAGGTCACCTAAGGTATCTTTTGTGATTGTAATTTGTAAGTTGATTCCTATGTGCTAAGGACCCATTATATATCTTTGTTCTTGTTTCAGGTCACCTAAGGTATTTTTTGTAATTTGTAAGTTGATTACTATGTGTTAAGAACCAATTTTATATATGTCATTACTTCACCTCAAAGACTTAATACACAGTTCTTATATGACGTTCTTCTTTCGATTTGAAACAAATTGGGAAATTAAATAACATCATTCTAAAAGTAAGTTTACATGTATCTGTTTATTTTTATCGTGAAACGGTTGATTTCTATAACTTTTTGGCTTCATCAAATCAAAATGTCTGTCTTTCGAATGTGTTTTATAGGTCCGCTTCGAAGTACAAAAGTTCAAAATTTTCCTATTAGAACCGAAATAATTCTATCATGCCATGATCTATGCTCATTTTAACATGAGCAGCCATTATATTTGTCAACATTTTACACGTCGCTAACGCTCGGTATAAAGATATTGACAAATATAATGCCTACCCATGTTAAAATGAGCACAGAGCATGGCATGAAAGAATTATTTCTTAATTTTAGAACATAACTATTAAGCCAGGTAAGCATCCTTTAGAATCGACATCTTTTAGTTCTTTGTCTTCACCACTTTTAAAGATGAATTGTTTTCTACCATTTGTTAATCCGTCTGGTTTGGAGTGTGTTAGGATTGTCATATGCCCATGTTAATCTTTCACTTCACTAATTGATTTGCGTAAAGAGTATTGTTCATGTGATGTATAAAGCAATTTTGTCTGGTTGGTGTTTCATTTTTGTTCTAAAACAATGAAGATTGAAAAATATCATATTTTGTCTAATATGATCTCAGGTGTTATTTTCTTTCTAATTTTGTGGCTAAAATGCAAAACATCCACGATATTGTCTTGATTTATGCAGTATGTTGCAACTTAAATTTACAAGTACATAAATGAAAAATCTCTTGACTTTTTATGAAATTTGCATTAACTAATTTCTGATACTGCATCAACTTCAATAATTTCCAAGACATTATTTGGTTGAAATATAGTCAAATAAAAGTGTAACTGTATAGATACTCAGCAAAATGTTATATCATTGTTTTTCTGTTTGCAAGATATTTGATTTGCGATATATTTCGAAAAAAGTAAAAGTTAAACATATCATTTTTGTCTCGCCTGTAAAGAAACATAGAAACATAGTGATGCTAATCCAGTAGCTGCATTACAAAATTGTACAAAAGCCTAATATTTCAGCATTTCGAAGACCTGGATGCTTCATACCTTCAATAGAGATGACATATGCTACAAAATTCAGTAGGTCCTATGTCCATTGTTTTTGACCTCATTTTCATGGTTCAAACACTGCTTAAAAAGTGAAGTCCATATGTTAGATACTATAAGCAATAGTTAACATATTTGGTGTATTGAATGATTGTTTAGTGTATCTGTCCGTCTGGCAGAGTTCATCTGACCTTGACTTCATTTTCATGGTTTGTTGGTCAATATATTATGTTAAGTTTTTGTGATAGGTTTGTTCCTACGAAAACTGTTAGCAAAAGATAAACTATATTTGGTGTATGGAATGATTGTAAGGTGTACATGTCTCTCTGGCAGGGTTCATCTGACCTTGACTTCATTTTCACTGATCGTTGATAATGTTAAGTTTATGTGATACTTGTAGTTAGACCCTTATCTTAAAGACTTTCAACATAAATTCAATCATGATCAGTAAAGTAGGCAAGACATTTCAGCGTGTGCACTCTTGTTTTCAATATTTTATAAAATTTTATAAAAAACCAAGATTCTTTACTTAACTAATACCTTGAGGGGATCAACATTTTCCAATGCATTGGTTTGGTCTGTTTTTATACGACCGCAAATTTCTGCGTTCGTATAATGTTATGGCGTTGTCAGCGTCATCGTCGTCCGAAGACATTTGGTTTCCAGACCATTACTTGAGAATAAGTGTATGGATTTCTATAAAATTGTACCACAAGATTCCATACTACACAAGGAAGGATGTGATCGAGTTTGGGCGTTATTGTCTTAGCGGTTTAGGAATTAGGGGCCAAAAAGGAGCCAAAACAAGCATTTTTCTTGTTTCAGGACAATTATTTGTGTATAATTGTATGGATCTCTATGAAATTTTACTACAAGGTTCCATAACTCAACAGAAAACTTGGGATTGATTTTGGGGGTCATGGCCCAAACCGTTTAGGAACTAGGGCCAAAAAGGGGCCAAAAACTAGGATTTTCTGGTTTCCGGACAATAACTTGAACATAAGTCTATGAATCGCTATAGAAAGTGTACCACAAGGTTCCATACCAAAAAAGGAAGGTTGGGATTGATTTGGGGTTATGGCCCTTAAAGTTTAGGAAAAAGGGGTTAAAAACAATACTTTTCTAATACTTTGTATAAATTGCTAATTTCTTGACCAATTTCAATGGGGTTTTATTTAAAGTCTTGAATTCTTTGGGTTTTTTAATATGCTGAATTTAACCATGTACTTAGATTTGGGCCCATTTTCAAGTTCAAATCAGGGTCCAAAATTAAACTTTGTTTGATTTCAAGAAAAATTGAATATTTTGGGTTCTTTGATATGGCTGAATGTAACCATGTATTAAGATTTTGGATTTTGGGCCCCATTATTAAATTGGTTCACATTGAGGTCCAAAGGGTGCAAAATTAAACATTTTTGTTTGATTTCTTCAAAAATTGAATTCTTGGGGCTCTTTGATATGTTGAATATTACCATGTTTTTAGATTTTGGATATTGGACCATGAAAGGTATATGTCCAATTTCAAGTTTTTATGTTCTTATATATAAAAAAGAAGATGTGGTATGATTGCCAATGAGACAACTGTCCACAAGAGACCAAAATGACACAGAAATTAACAACTATAGGTCACCGTACGGCCTTCAACAATAAGCAAAGCCCATACCGCATAGTCAGCTATAAAAGGCCCCGAAATGACAATGTAAAACAATTCAAACGAGAACACTAACGGGCTCATTTATGTACAAAAAATGAACGAAAAACAAATATGTAACACATAAACAAACGACAACCACTGAACTACAGGCTCCTGACTTGGGACAGGCACATACATACATAATGTGGCGGGGTTAAACATGTTAGCGGATCCCAACCCTCCCCCTAACCTGGGACAGTGATATAACAGTACAACATAAGAACGAACTATAAAAATCAGTTGAAAAAGGCTTAACTCATCAGATGGACAAAAATACAAGTGGACGTGGCAGGGTACTTGTACATCCAAACAACAAAAAGACAGTAGGAACAGATCTGAGAGTACTCGCAGTTATCTGACAGATAGTTCAAAGCCACTAACAACTAATAAAAAAATCATGCATCTAAGACTAAATTATCAATCCGTACACATCCAACATCCAATGGATTTAGTGTAAAGACGTCATAAAAAGTCAGAAAAACATGACCTTGTGCAATGCCAAGATACGGGTATCGACAGATTGTAGATCCATGAATGTGTATATGTATAAAACATACTAGTAATATAATGAGACCACATTCATTCTGTGTCAGAAACCTATGCTTTGTCATATATTTAATCACAATCTAAATTCAGAGATGTATTGCACAATCAATAGAAATTGAAAGTAGATTCATAGTTGAAAATAGATACATCATCACATTCTTATTTCAGAAAGTATGTATGAATATAGTTTGAAATTTGCTGTTCATTATTAGATATTTTGAAAAATAAAGGTAACTTTAATAGATTTTTTAAAGACTTTGTATTAATGATGAATGATATTTTGGAAATTGTTTTACATTTTTTTTCTCATTGTTTTAAGAACGTCGTGGTAGGTTCGTTTGTTATTCTGTATAAATTAATATGCAGAATGCTCATATAAATTTATTTTCTTATGAAGCGAACCCCTTTAAAAACTTAG
This sequence comes from Mytilus coruscus, assembly GCA_017311375.1. Lineage (NCBI taxonomy): Eukaryota > Metazoa > Mollusca > Bivalvia > Mytilida > Mytilidae > Mytilus > Mytilus coruscus. Next base: position 14,858,220 of record CM029603.1, read on the forward strand.
CCAATTTCGTCCATTAATAAATAAATAAATTAAATTCTTGATGTACTTGGATATGCTGAATCTAACCGTGTATTTATATTTCGGATATCGGACCATAATAGGTAAAAGTCATATTTTTTCAATTCTTAGGTCACATTCATTCTGTGTCAGAAACCTATGCTGTGTCAAATATAAAATCACAATCCAAATTCAGATCTGTATCAAGCTTGAATGTAGTGTCTATACTTGCCCCAATTGCCCCAATTGTTTAGGGTTCGACCTCTGCGGTCGTATCAAGCTACACCAAGCGGAGCATTTTATTTCAATTGTTGACATTTGTAATCTCAATTAGTGTATTACTTAAAAGGAACAGTTCAGATTATTCTTCCACAACTATGGATTCAAATAATGTCAGAAAAGATTTGAAAAATATTTTGTGAAAAAAAGAAGAATCTAAAATACTGCACACATTATACTTTGGTTGTTAGTGTTTTTTTTTCTTTCGTTTCTTTTAGAAATTTGAATCCTTGTTACCTTCCTATACTGAAACAACACCAATCATTTTTGACAATTACGTGTTATTCACACCAATGCTTTATGTACTCTTTTTATATTTAAGATTGTAAATACAGTTTTAATGTCATAACAAAAAAATACCTTATTAGGATTTTTGTAACTTTTTTATCAACATATCTGCTACATTATCTTTGCAGTGAAATACATTTTACAGCCTTCATTCAGTGTTGGATTTGATCTTGTTTGTAACAGAAGAGGATGAATATACTAATTATCTTGGCAAATAAGTTGCTGTTACAGAATCTAGATGACTATGTGCAATTCCATGGTTCGCAACCCAAAATTAAAATAATGCTACACTGTTGGTTGAATTTTCATTGTTTAGGTGGTTTTTAACCAATTTGGTTTACACTTTTTAAAACATTATTAAGAATGCATTAGATCCTGAAATTGACATCCGCATTGACAATCATTTAAAGATACTAAACCCTCTCCTTAGTTGATAAAAAACTCTTTGGCTTATTTTGTTTGCTTTTGATGAAATGTCAATTGAACTAACGAGTTGTGTCAGAAAATGATTGATATATATGTATATAGTTTATTTTACAGAGTATAGAATCCAATAACGAAAAAATATTGAATTTGAAATAAAAGAGGGTTGGTTAAAAGCCCAAAGGTATAAATAAACCATTGTCATTACTTGGGATCGATTCTTTCTCTGTTATCTCTGAAGCTCCTTAACCAAGTCATACCACACTTGCCATGATTGATCCTTAGAGTCTTTCCTTGATTGTGTTTTTTAATTGGGCTCATCAACCATTTTGACCACAATGGTTTAAAATAGAAGATGAGGTCAAATTTCAGTAATTGAAAACCATGATAGATAGAGAAAATCTGACATGGTGAAACTGTGAAGAATGAAAAGATTACAAAAATGTTAGATATGATTGAAACCATCAATTAGCTAGCGCTCAATTTAGGAGTTATGTCCCTTAAATGAGGATTTTTAGACGAATTATAACCTTTTGGACTGTTTTCTCGAAAACTATTGCTAGTCAATTACTGTAGCAATACAAACTACTTAAATTGTCAGACGATTCAAAGTTGCCACATGTGGAGCAGGATCTGCTTACCCTTCCGGAGCACCTGAGATCACCCCAGTTTTTGGTGGGGTTCGTGTTGCTTAGTCTTTAGTTTTCTATGTTGTGTCATCTGTACTATTATTTGTCTGTTTGTCTTTTTAATTTTGGCCATGGCGTTGTCAGTTTGTTTTCGATCTATGAGTTTGACTGTCCCTCTGGTATCTTTCGTCCCTCTTTTGTTATATTGCCTTGCTGGATATTACCAGTCTTAATATTAACAATCCTCGGTGGCCGGACACGAAATCAGAGTGATGCATGAAAAGATATAGTACTTAATATTAATCAAAAGTATCCGTATTTTCATTCCAGTACCGAAGTACTGAACTGAACATAGGGACAAACGGTCCACAAGCAGAGGTATGGACCCAGTCATAGTTGCCAAAATGACTGCACCAGATGAAAATTTCGACTTTAAATGTCTCTTCAGTGATGCGAGAAGCCAAACTATTTGATACCCAGTTGGCATTATCTATTTATAAACGTGGAAGACCTAAATTAAAAAAAAAAAAAAAAAACAAACAAAACTAACCAACCAAAAGACCAAAAGTAAAGCAAAATTCTTACAATGAATCAGAGCTATGTTACCAATGTAAAATCTATACCTTGCCAAAACTATAGAAATCCTTTGAAAATCTATTAAAAGTGTGTAGAGCTCATAAAACATAAAAAGATCAAAAGTAAAGCCATACACAGACAAGGAATCTGAGCTATACATTAAAGGATTTTCAAATTTATAAGATCTTATTGAATAAAAAATATCCGTATTGTTTTGCCAGTACCGTATTACAGGGCTTGTGATACCCTGGATCACTAACAGCCCATATGCAGAGGTGTCGACCAAGTTGAAGTTACCCATTTTTACTGTACATGATGGGTATTTCGACTATTAATGCGTCTTTAGTGATGCTCCAGTTTAAAAAATTTGAAAATCGAATTTGCAAAACCAATAAAAAACGATGAAGAGCTTAAAAAAAAAAAAAAAAAAAAAAGACATAAAGAGCAATAGTCTAGCCAAACTCGGACAGGGAATCAACAATTACCAATGTAAAAGCTATACCTCGCAAAAATTTACATAATTTATACAGAAGGAAAATTGTGTACCCATATTTCCTAGGTCTGAAGTGAATAGACTTTTATCAAATCAGTACTTCTTAAATTGGTCGCTGAAATAGTCTCCTCCATTATATTAAAATGTTGTTTCTTATTATATGGGAAATTTCAATAAATTGTGTTTTAGACAATATATGACACAACAAATACGACGAAATGGTAGGAATTGTATAAGTTACGTAATTGTGAGTATGAATGTAAATCATGTAATCGTTAAGTGAAAAAGTATCTTTTTGTTCCTTTACAGTTCAAATCAATAAATTTTAAATTTGAGTTACAACATAATTTTATTTCACAGCCAATATATGATTCCAGCTTTTACATTAAATACGATATCATTAAGTGAGGTTATTAACTAAAATTTGAATTTTCAAATAAAATGCGTTTTATATGAAGTTTTAAGTTTTAAGTTAACCTCCTGTTTCAATTGTATCGGAATATTTGAAAAATCCTTTTTACCAAAATTTTGTAAGCGTAGTAGCTAAAGATTTGAGTTATATTTAATTTAGAGGTTTTTTCTTTCAATCCTTTTGCATTGCTTTGCTGGTGTTTAATTTTTTGTTAGTAATTTTGAAGTTATAATATTCAAAGATACTTTAACGGTTCCAATTTAATTTTTACTGCACCAGTAAACTTCAACTTATTTTCATTTTTTTGTTTGTTTAACTGTTCAATTTTTTATCAATTTATATCATAAAATTTAATCCTTTCAAGCTGATAAAAGTTCTTTGGGCTTTATTAACTCATTGATAGAAATTCTTTGTTTTGAACCTGTTAGTAGGCATACACAATAGGACAATTTCTTACTAAGAACATGATTTACATTCATTCTTCACAATTAAGGCACATCAAATCCTATATTTCATTGGTCGAGAGCATTTTGCTATATTCTAAATTTGATGAGGTTTGAAAAGGCAATTTTTTTGTTTGTTCATAATTGGAATAAGTTCAAAAGCTGACTTCGGCATTAGAAATTGTATTTTCCTGAAGCACTGGTCATCGAACACCCTCTTTGAAATCTATAATATATCACTGTTAATGAACATATAGATGAAACCTCTCAGTATTGTTTACCTTTGTAAAAATTCAGTATTCTAAAAGTGCTAAAAATTCGTACAATTTGGCATTCATTTAATATATTTCAACAATGACTACCTAACTGTGTGTTTACTTCTAACTGATTGTTATTGTGAATGCGTCATTATCGAAAATGATTGGCCATTTTAGCTCACTAAAGATATAGTATAATTGCGAAAAGAACTGTTAATTTTGAAAAAACATCACGAAAGTTCAAGTTTGAGACTGATATATGTGTCCTATGTATTATACATATTTAACAACCCACAATTATATACGAACTAATTTCAATGTAAAGTAAAAAATCTAGTATTCAACATTTATATATATAATGGAATATTAATAATAATATAGACATGCATATGAATTAAGAAGACATATTCGCCTCGTTTACATGCCTTTCTTTTATTTACAGATATCTGAATCAAATAACACTTTGGAATCCATTTTAAAGATTTGCATACATATGTGCTAGTTATACAATACAGACAAATAATTGAATTTTGCTATCATGAATACTTTGAAACATCTATAGAAAAAAGAATAAGTTGCCTGACTTCTAGGAATAGATTACCTCAGCTATAAACTTTTTTGATTCAAGCGTCACTGATGAGTGTTTTGAAGACGAAACGAGCGTCTGGCATACACAATTTTAATCCTGGTATCTATGATAAGTTTATTCTATTCTACTAATTACGCTCCTCGGCTCTTCGAGGATGTAGCTATAGCATTCATTTCCCGATGTACAACGAGGCATCTCATTTAAAAGAGGTCAAAATCCTTGACCTATGGGTATGACGTAGCTATACTTAGCTATACATACAGCGGCTATTACCTGTGCCAATCATATTATTTTTCGAGCAGCGAGGTGTCTAACTCGTTATAATCTGTGACGACGTCCAGAATTTTAAGATTTTGTAAAACTGAGAACGTTGTTCCAGTACAAAAATGTTTTATAAACATTAGCTATCTTGAGAACTTAATATCCGAGTTCGTTAAATACAACGTGTACTGTAGTGTGAATCACACAGGTGCTTATCACGTAATCAATGGTGGACCGAACGTGTTCACTTTTTAATAATTTTGACATTTTTTCGTCTAAATAAATTGATACATTATCGTAGTTATTTTAATACGAATGAATCTCTATACAGAAGTATATGAGTAGAATATCTTTTTTGATTTTCAAGGTAAGTGCAAAATGTACGAAGGTGTACTCGTATATTCTTGCTATAATGTACCCACGTAGTGACGTACAATTTATAGAAAATATAGCAAATATATTTGAGATTTTATTATCACAAAATGTTGTGATTAAAATACATTTCTTATTCCAATATAAGAAACTGTAATGTAGTGCATTGGAATATGCTAGACTACTTGTCGATATACACCTGTATGTGTGTTACTATAAATAGACAAAGTTAGTGATAATACGGAAGGCATTATGTGCCACTTCCAATCTAAGGTATCTGAAAACCTTTGCTAAAGATATGTTATATCAAATAATGTTAATGCTAATTTTTTAAAAGCTTCTTTGTCTAAAGCAATTAATGAGCCTAGAGACTTTTATAAGTCCTTGGTGTGTCCTAAATGTGACAACAGTTCCGAATGAACTTACAATATTGTTGAAACTATCAAAAATATGTACAGAATATGTATATCTGTAATATACAAAGCCATTTAAGGCTTCAAAATAAGCTCTTAGTGAGATAATAAAACTGTGTTGCAGTTGAAACATTTACAGAAATAATATTATGTGATTGATATTTAATATCTGAATATTGAGAGGCCAGTGGAATATCACGGCAAACATGACAAGAAATAGGTCGAAGGGGGAACATTAGCATTTAATGAATAGTTCCTTGTAGAGCATTTAACATGCCACTAACAAACAATTGATTAGGTAGAAACATACTGTAGAAAATAATAGTAAAACAATTATTATTGTTTGAAAAAATCTGCAACAATGCAGTTTTTAAAAATGCAAACTTTTGTTGCATAATTCTGTACATGAAGTTATTCTCATGTCTTTACTATGATTAAGATAAACAAACAATATCCTGCAAGATTTTATATCTTTAGCTTGGCAAAAAATAAAGCAGAGGAGGATTGTTCATTGTTAACTTAAGTTCTTTGGTTTTGAAAAAGAATCAATACAATACGATAATAATGTTGTAAATTGTGAGGAGTGTGATGCCAATATATCAAAACATACTAGTTGATATTAAATATTAAAAAAGAAAGATCAAAGGATCTTCTGAAAAATTGATATGACTGACATGCATTGGTCAGACGTAAATTCCTTTTTTCAAGGATAATTTTTATGATGTTTGACATAACATGCATAGTGTTACCGACCATTCAAGGGCTGTTTATGTTAGTCAAGGTCGTGAAAAACTTCCATATATATGCATAGTGTGGAAGGAAATAAAAATAATTTCCATTGGATGGTTTTATCATTGCGTTGAAATTCATCAATGTAAATTTCAGATTATGAATAAAATTATTTGACACTTGTAAAATGATACATTCATGTCATTTATTACCATATCTTTATAAAAGATATCCTCGTATAGTTGAAATAAGACAATAGAGTGTTTCAGTCTTATATCTTGGCATTAATTATGAATATAACAAACAAAGCCTTAGAATAGATAAACAGTTACTCTTTTCTGAAGAAATAGTTCAAAGTTATTATTCTCATTAATCAGAACACAATTGTAGATCCTGATCTTGCTTTCTACAAGGTATCAGTAATAGTAAACAACTTTTTACTGTAAAATATAGTTTGAGATACAACAAAAAAATTATTTAGATTCTGCCAAGAAAGGAAAATTCTTTCCAAAAGTCACCATTTTGACTTGCAGAAAAAATTGTATAAATGTGCTTATTTTGATAAGACAAATTGTGATTTACAATTTCAGTAATGATATTAGATATGATAAGCTATAATATATTTATTACATTGCAAATGGTAGCAGCAATGAATGTTAAAGAACTATACAAAACAGGAAGATTTTCTCTCAACATGCAAATTTTGCTTTGATGTTGGACATGAAATATCTGACATATTTTCCTTTTTAAAAAAGGAATACTATAATGTACATTGGATATGTGCATCACTAATCTTTATGTGACTAAGTGTTGCCTTGTTATAGGCTAAGTCATATCTCTGTAAACAATTGTATATAAGTGTTTATGGGACTAATCTCCTACACATTATTCATGTCAGATAGCAAATACTGAAGACAGTAGTATTACATGAATTTATTTAGAATTTATAAAGTTTCTATAATGATTATCAAATGATTATATTGCATCTATGCATCTGTATTATTGAAATCCATGATGGAAATTAAAATAGAAAATGGTGATCTTTCTAGACTCCATGAACTTGAAATAGAATTGATATTGATGCTTTTGTATCATGAGTTTATAAGAATTGACATATTCATAGTATGATATATATATTATATATCATTTTAATATATTTTATGTTCCATCGAGAAATGCAACTTTGAAAAGTATTCTATAAAGCATCAGAATTTGCAAAACAAATTGCAAACTTATATTTTGCTTACCACCTAAATCTGTACATGTAAACTGGATTTTCTTTTCAGTTCAATTAGAAATTACTCTTCTTAATTACATGTGGTTATATAGCTTTAAATATAACATAGCCATACATAACATTAGATGTATATATATAGAAAATAGTACATGTAAGATGTATCATAAGCATATTGTACAAAGGAGCAGTTCAAGTTTTGACTGATATATGTTAATATAATGTAATAGTTATATTCCTTCAATATCCAACATATGTATGGATATTAGGGTGGGTGAAGGTCATTTTCAAATGTTACAGTTTACAATGAAGTATAAACTTTGTAACCCTTCCCCAGTTCTTTTTTAAGAAAATTATCAGATTATCAGATGAGTGTTCACAGAACAGTATTACTTAAATCTTAGGATTTTTAAACACGCTGGATCAAGTTTTAATTCTGGATATATTGATCTATATTAATTCTTATAACATAAGATATTAAATAGCTACACTTGTTTTTGTATAATTTGTTTATACTTAATGAAATATCACAACGATGATATTTTTGAGATGATTTACTTCAGAATGGTACATTAGATGGAGTATGTATATGTAGACCTAGTCTGTATGAAGTGTAGGACTTTAAGATTCAATTTATTATCAATACTGTTTGATATATATATATATATATATATTACTCACATATTACATACTCATTGTCATAAACAAAAATGGAATGTAAATTTACTGAACCAGACATCGAATACTATATTGTAGTTGGTATATACCGGATACAAATGAATAAGAAGAAATTTGTATATATAGTCAGTTTATTAAGTGTCCTGAATAAGAACTACAGTAGAGGCTGATCATCTTTGACATCTACATGTAGTTTTAAATAAGTCAACCTTTAATTAACAGGTGACCTTAGTGTAACAGTAATCACCTATTTATGACTTTTTAATATGACTCAGAGAGCAGTTTTTGATTGCTAAGTTATGTTAAAGTTATGAATATTAGCACTATTTGAAGCTTTCGTTGCTTACTTGAGCTTTTGAATCAATTTTTCTGTTCTTACAATATTAAAGACAGACTGAATTGCAAATGTCATGCAAAGGGATAATACTTGTAAAACTTGCAGTGACAGTTTTTAGCTTGTAAATATACTAGATATTTTACCATGGATTAATATTAGATAAATCATGTATACATAATATTGAAAGCTTCAGAAGGCTAATGAAAATCTGTATCTGGCTGTGTTTACATCGTTATTTAAACTACTGTCTCCTGAATTTGTCTTCAAATTCTCGTTTTTTCATACACATCTGAACTACAGTGAGTGTCATGTTAGAAGAGTACAAAAAAGAAGGGCTAAAAGATTAAACACTTTCAAATATTTAAGAAAAGTGTTGCTGAATAATATGTCAGTAGGTATATAGATATACAATAAATGGTTTGTAAGCAAGTATCAGGCAAATGGTATTTTGAAAATTCAAAACTTGTTATATAGATATAGGAAGATGTGGTATGAGTGTTATGCTCTTTATATAGTTAAGAGAATTTGTCTTGAATGTATAGAATAAGTTATTATTCTTGAAAAAGTGAAATTCAGACTACAAAATATATTGAGAGAAATAGATATTTTGTTGTATATTTATTTTCAAAATTACTTTAAATGTTTTTGAAACTATTCATTTTTATACCTGGACTAACAATATTGGTACTTTACCTTAATATTTAGATGATATTTATTATTAAGTCAGAAAGATTAGTTAGATTGACTACTATCTTAGTCTCCAGTATATTCTGGACTGATTCAGCAAATTCTGATTTGCTCTCTGTTAGTTGTTCAGGAAACTACTTATTTGTGCCAACACTTTGAATATGCTATAGTTACATCCTCGAAGAGCCGAGGAGCGTAATTAGTAGAATGGACTCTCATCCAAGTATAACTTGGCTCAAGAGGATGTAACAATTTACCCACCCAGTTTGGAGGGTACTGTTTGCCCATCCCAATTGTTTTGGTTGCACAAACAAACTTTGAATCATGATTGGCACAGGTAATATCCGCAGTATTTATAGCTAGGTATAGCTACGTCATACCCATAGGTCAAGGATTTTGACCTCTTTTAAATGAGATGCCTCGTTGTACATCGGGAAATGAATGCTATAGTTACATCCTCTTGAGCCTCAGGATCCATTACTAGAATGACTCTCATCCTTCATATTCCAAGTTATACTTGGATGAGAGTCCATTATAACGAAGTACTAACGATTTCTTTAACAATTGTTAAATGAAGAACATTATCTATTATCAAATCAGAACAATTGTTAACTAAATTTAGAAAGAGTGAACACAAATATTTAACAAAAAGGTAGACATTCAGAAATGCATAGAAATGAAGTATTTAGATTAAGTGAAATGCCTTTCTAATGAGTAATAACAACAGAGTAGATGTGTTTGAATAACAAACAATTGCTTCGTGCTACTATAAATGTTAAAATTTGAGGTGTGTTGCTCACTTGTATTCTATTTTATTTTTGTTCACTCATTTTCCAATAAAATTTTAGGCATATTAATTATTTTATTCATGAAATGTACTAAGCAAAAAGAAACACCCTTAAATTTTTACTGAAACCCCTTGACGATAGACTTTACTTGCTGATATTTTTTATGCATATCTTCAAAAACAAATATTGTTTTGTGTGTTTTAACTACGGTAATTAGTCTTCCTCTAATGGCTTCAATTTTCCCAAAAAAAATAGGTGGCGTAAAGGGGAGATAATTTTGACGAAGTAGAATCCTGACTGTAGAATGCAATCAACACTTCCCTTTCACCCTTGTCTGGTAATTTGATTAATATCTTGTATATTTATCAAGCTACAATGGATTTTATAATGGACATATAGGGCCATCATAGTGGACATTTTTTTATGGCCTCCATTTATCAGAGTATGATCCATGCTGTACTTTATGTGAATTATAATAACTTCAAAACTTTAAAATGAGCAATACGAAAAAATATGAAAAAATCTGATATTTTAAATATAGAATTAATCTTTGGCTTATATTACAAAAGACCAGTAGTCATTCTGCTGTTAAAATTCTCATTTTTAACTTGACATGTCTATTTTCCAAGTTTATTTTTCTCAGTTACAAGTTGATATTTCTCAGGCCCATGTTGTCATTTCTCAGTTCCAGTTCCAACTAAACATTCGATTTTCTCAGTTCCAAGTTGAATACTAGTATTTCAGTTCCAAGTGAAATTCCTCAGTTCCAAGTTGACATTTCTCGCTTCCAAGTTGACATTTCTTACTTCCAAGTTGACATGTTTCAGTTCCAACGACATTTTTCAGTTTCAGCTGGACATTTTTCACCTTCAACTTGACATTTCTCAGTTCCTAATTGGAACTGAGGAATTTCAAATTGGAGGGAAACTCGAAATAAGGAGGGATTTAGTTACAAGGCTTGGAAGATTTTGCAAAAAATTACTCCTAATTATTTAAATATGTTTGATCATGATGCTGAGGAAAAATTATTCATTCCTCTTGAATTTGAAAATCCAAAACCTATTTAACACGTTGAAGAGCTGATAAAACATAAAAGGACCAGAAGTGAAATCTAATCCGGACAAGAAGTCAGAGTTTTGTATGAGAGATATACATTCCTTAATTGATAATAATTTTCAAAATTTAAAAACAGCAAATTTAAAAAGAATAAAATATCCGTATTTGCATGCGAGTACCGAAGTACTAGACTGATGATACCCCCGGGAACAAACGGTCCACACACAAATATATATATGGACCCAGTGGTACTTGCTAAAATGTAGTGCATCAGATGCACTTTTCGACTATTAATGTTTCTTCAGTGATGCGAGAAGCCAAACTATTTGATATCCAATTAGCATTATCTAGTAATGAAGAGGAAGAAATAACAAACACAAAATACCAAGAGTACAACAAAACCCTAACAATGAATCAGAGATATTTTACCAATGTAAATGCTATACTTTGCCAAAAGTATTCAAATCCTTTGCAAATCTATTAAAAATGTGTAGAGCTGATAAAAACATAGAAACATTATATTACATCAAATTTAATTAAAAATATATCCGTATTTTCTTGCCAGTACAACAGTACTGGGTTTGTGATACCCTAACAGTTCACGATCAGAGGTATCGACCCAGTTGTAGTTACACATTGTACTGCACATGTTGCGTATTTCGACTATCAATTCTCTTCAATGATGCTTAAGGTCAAAATATTTGAATACATTCTTCAAAACCTAGTTAATTACGTTGCAGAGATAATAAAACAATACAAAAGACCTAAAGATCAAAAGTTTAGCCAAACCTGAACAGGAAATCAAAGATGTTTTATAAATGTAAAAGTATACCTCCTCAAAAATTACTTGATTAATACAGAAGGAAAACCATCTACTCCAAGTAAAAATATTTCCTATGTCTGCAGTTAATAGACTTTTTAAGCCATTGACGTGACGTCGGCTTGTTGATCAACACTGGTTTCTTTTTCTAAAAGGAACGCTTCTTTAATTGATCGCTGAAATAGTCTCATCAGTTATTTTAAAATGTTTGCTTTATTTGAAATTTTATTTTCTAGAAGCACTGTTGATTGAACACCCTATTTGAAATCTATAATGTATCACTGTTAATGAACACATAGACGAAACCTCTCTCCTACCAATTCATTAATATGGAAATCCATAAGTGAATTACAGTTATTTACCTTTGTAAAAAGTCAGTTACATTGTATGTATAAAATAATTGAAAGCATATTTCTTGGGCAAATATCAAATATATTTCTGAATTATATTAATTAAACTGAAATTTCAGTAGAGTATTCTAATAATGCGTTCAAATTGCTACGGTTTTTCATTTAATATACTTAAACAATCTCTATCTGACTGTATGCATACTTCTAATTGATTGTTATTGTGGGTGCGTCATTCTAGAGAATTTAGTGGTCATTTTTAGATAACTAATGATATAGTGTAATTGAGAAAAGCACTATTTCTGAAAAAACAAAACATCACGATAGTTTAAGTAAGAGACTAATTGCTCTGTCCTTGTATTCATAGTGGAGTGACTTTAACAATAAAATTAAATATTTAATGCACACACCTAACACACGTCTAAATTGTATATCATTCGAAAGATCAACAGCTGCATTATCTGTTTTGCCCGGTCGTACAAAATTCGTACGGTGCAATTTCCGTCATATCAAGATCAAAGGTCAAGGACGAATAAGTGCATATTTTCCAAGATCTCAACTGTATTGTATATTCTGACTTTTATATAATAGAATCATGCATGCAAATAATTTGAACTTTTAGCAGAGAGACTTACAGTCACTTATCAAACGCACTTTTAAATATTTAAAGTGTTCTTTTGATAGACAGCACATAATTCCTGAAATTTGAGTAAAAGTTAACAAAATGAGCGAAAACCATACTTTTTTGTTTCTAATGCAACTACTAATCGCTTAAAACTAAGTAAAACCCTGAAGTTAGTGTTAAAGAAGTTTTTGACATCATCAATTTCCTATATTTATGCTTACTTCCTACCAAACAGCAAATCATAACAACTCATACAGTTGCCCAATAAAACCGCCATTTCAGCAGAGACAAGTAACCGGGCGTCGGAGAAAATGGGCTGTCGAATTATAGGATCGTCGGATTAGAGAATTATTGAATTTTAGGACTGTCTCATAATTTATAGGTCTGACCACAGAAATTTCTATGTTTTGATAAAATTGCACCTGTTTTTCTGATATATCATATTCGACCCGGCAAGACAATTTATTTTTATCTATGTATGTGTTATAATTATCAATATTATGATACCAAATTATTATAATCGATATGTAACCTTGGATTAGTATTCGTATATATTATGTCCCGGGTGTAACGTATCAAATACAGCTATATTTTAAGGACACGACACCTGCCTGCAATACACTTATAATTTTAATGTCCATTCTTTTTCTATTTACTTTATTATTTATAACATTTATAATTTTGCCGAGGTCAAGTACGCCTGCACATTCTACTACGACGACGCCTAGGAGTCTCGTCACAAACTAAGGCAGATAATCGGAAAAACATGTCTATATAATGTCAACCATACACAAATATAGACAAAACTAAATAAGAAAATAAATTAATGAAAATTAAAATTTCAAAGAATTTCACTTACGAGTATGCAAATTAGAAAACTTGTCTTCTTTGCTGCATAAACTGCATTGTTCATTGTTTAAATGCATGAATTCATCGAAAAAGAATAATTTTGTTGAAAAAAAATCTATTAAATCGCAATGATTTAAGTTATTACTAGACATCCTGAACAGCTTGAATGACCTGTTCCTTTATTCACACGAAGCTGACTTCAAACAAGAGCTTCTTAGGGCGAATGAAGATAAGCTACCATTATCTTTAAACTTCACTTTCCGCTATATAGATGATGTCCTCTCACTGAATAATGCAAAATTTTGATAATTTTGAACGCATATATCCCATCGAAATTGAAAAAAAAAGACACAACAGATACAGTTAAGTCTACCGTATTTCTTGACTTACATCTAGAAATTGACAATGAGAGGCGTTTGAAAACAAAACATTTACGACAAAAGGGATGATTTCAGCTTCACAATTGTAAACATTTCATTTCTATAAGCAACATTTCAGAAACGCCTGCATATGGAGTATATATCTCCGAGTTGATACGGTATTCCAGAGCTTGCAATTACTTTAATGTTTTCCTTGATAGTGGTTTGATGCTCACAAGGAAGCTTCTAAATCAGAGTTCAAAATGCGGAGTTGAAGTCATCCCTTCGAAAATTTTATGGACGCCATTACGAGTTGGATGACCGTTATGGAACATCTGATTCACAGATGACGACGGATATGTTCCAATCGTCGTAACCACAATCCTGTCTTCTCTGCTTCGAATATGAACTACCGAATTAGACTTATCACCGGGTTAGAAATTACATGAATCACAAGATGGGTGCCACATGTGGAGCAGGATCTGTATACCCTTCTGGACCCCTTGAGTTCACCCCCAGCTTCAGTGTGGTCTGTGTTGCTGACTCTTTAGTTTTATATGTTGTGTTTTGTATACAGTTGTTTGTCTTTTGGTCATTTGTTTTTGTTTTTTGCTTTGGCTTTGTCAGTTTGTTTTCAACTTATGAGTTTGAATGTTCCTTTGATATCGCTTGCCTTTCTTTTAGTAATGAAAGTTTTAAAAAATTGTGGTCGAATGTGTCATGATTACGAATTGGTTGTATGTCCCCGTGAGCAAATTAACTTATTTTCGCGAATATTTGTCTTATTGCGTTTAGTCCTCAGTACTGCAACTTAGAATCTTCAAAGGAAAATGATACCAAGGGGACTGTCTTAAACCATAAATCAAAGAAACTTAGATAAAATAAAAGTCCAATAGACGGACAAAAGTCCACAAAACACAGCACTGAAATATAAAAACGAACACTACTTAAAACCGCTAATGATCTTATGAGGTCAAGAAGGATATTAAACCTTTCATTTATTTAATAACACAACTACTAATAATTTCTTTACATACACAATTACCTGCATTTATGTTTCAAAAACGTCCAAATCAACTTTCTTTCGAATAATTTACAAAATTAAACTTCTTAACACAGTTAATATGTCTAAAATTGAGAATGGAAATGGGGAATGTGTCAAAGAGACAACAACCCGACCAAAGTGCCAAAAAAAAAAAACATAAGTTGTTTTTCATTTGTAGGAGGAGGAAATTTGGTAATTGCATCCACTTTAGCCATAATAGGTTTCACTTGACCGTGGCCAACTGTATGCCCTAAATAATCAACAGTGGCCTGGCAAAATTCATTTTTTACCAAGATTAACAGTCAAATTTGATTGTGACAATCTATCAAAAGTATCATATTAATGAGTTAAATGTTCTTCCAAGCTATCACTACATACAATAAGATCATCAATATAAGCATAACAACAGTCTAAATCTTTTATAACATTATTGATCATTCTTTGAAATGTAGCTGGAACACTTTTCATGCCAAACGGCATTACAGTATATTGAAATAAGCCGTCTGGTGTGACAAAAGCTAATATTTCTCGAGCTCTATGTGTCAATGGGACTTGCCAGTATCCTTTCAATAAATCAAATTTGCTCACAAATTTTGTTTGTCCAATGTTATCAATGCAGTCGTCTATCCTTGGAATCGGATAGGAATCAGATTTTGAAACAGAATTTACTTTTCTAAAATCAGTTACGAAACGAAAGGTTTTATCTGGTTTGGGCACAAGCAGACAAGGAGAGCTGCATTCACTGTTACTCGGCTCAATAATATCATTGTCAAGCATATATTTAATTTCTTGTCTCATAAATTCAAGTTTGAGTGGATTGAGCCGGTAAGGATGTTGCTTAATTGGAGAAGCATCACCAACATCGACATCATGACAAACAGCAGTGGTTTTGTTTGGCACATCTGGAAAAAGATTTTTAAAAGAAAATACCAAAGCTTTTAATTTTCTCTACGATCAGAAGACAGATGTGCAAGTTTTGAATCTAAATTTGACAAAATTTCTGATTTTTCAATCTAACTGTCTCTTCCATAGTTTTAGAACTAAAAGGTGGTTCAATTATATCTGGTTTGTCATGATTGTTCCCCAATTTAACCATGACTAAAGTGGCAACTGGTTTACTCTCACCTTTATTAGTACGCTCAAAATATGGTTTAACATATTAATGTGACACACTCTATTTTGTTTACGCCGACCTGGTGTTTTTACAATATAATTCAAATCATTGATTTTACTCTCTATGGTATAAGGACCACAATATTTAGCTTGTAATGGATGTCCAGGGACTGGCAAAAATACAAGTACCTTATCACCAGGCTAAAAAAATCTGTCCCTGGCATCTTTGTCATACCATATTTTCATCTTATTCTGAACAGTTTTTTTAAATTGTTCTGAGCAATTTGACAAGCAGTATACAATTTTTCTTTAAATCTAGATACATAGTCTAGAAGATTCAAGTCAGTGTGTTCAGTAAGCCACTTTTCCTTAGTCAATTTTAAAGGTCCCCTTACAGTGTGACCAAATACCAACTCAAAGGGACTAAAACCAAGGGATTCTTGAACAGCCTCTCGGACCGCAAAAAGTAAAAAATGAACACCATCATCCCAGTCCCTGTCAAATTGAAGACAAAAAGTTCTAAACATGTTCTTCAATGTTTGATGAAAACGTTCTAAGGCACCTTGAGATTCTGGATGATAAGCACTTGACCTATACTGAGTAATCCCTAACTAGTACACGACTTGCTGAAATAAACCCGACATGAAATTTGAACCCTGGTCGGACTGTATAGACTTTGGAAGTCCTACTAGCGTGAAAAATTTGATCAGAGCTTTGACAATAGTAGGTGTCTTGATATTCCTTAACGGAATAGCCTCTGGAAAGCGAGTGGAGGTACACATGATTGTCAATAAATACGCATTTCCGGTCTTGGTCTTCGGTAAAGGTCCAACGCAATCAATGAGTACTCGGCTGAAAGGTTCTTCAAAGGCTGGAATAGGCAGAAGTGGTGCTGGTGGTATTTTCTGGTTAGGCTTACCAACAACCTGGCATATATGGCATGATTTGCAGTATTCTGCGACATCATTTTTAAGTCTTGGCCAGTAGAAATGCTGCAAGATCTTAAGGCAAGTCTTCCTTATAGCTAAGTGTCCAGCCAAGGGGGTATCATGGGCAAGACCAATAATGTCTTGCCTATAGACTTTAGGTACCACCACTTGGTATACCACTCTCCATTCCTCCTCTGGGATGGCATCAGGGGGCCTCCACTTTCGCATTAAAATGCCGTCTTGATGGTAATAGCATTCGGCCACTTGGTCTGCTGCCTCCTGTGGTTGAGCCCTCTTGCTGAGCTGAAGAACCTCAGGGTCTTTTTTTTGTTCTTCGACAAATTTCCTTCGGTCTAATGAATGGCTGTTTACGTCTGGCCATGGCATACTAGTAATTACATTCTTGCTAATAATAGGTGGTCTTATTACGGCCTTCTCTGAATTACCGCGACCTTCAATGTCGGCTAGAAAGGTGTCAGAAAGGTCCATGTAATCAAACTGGTCTTCTTGCAAATCCTCATTTTGTTGTTTTCTAGCCATCGCCCTAGTAACGACACAAGCTGTATACAGTTCAGCATCATCTTCAGGTGATTTAACATCCACCACCGGTTCACTGGTAACAATTGGTTCAGCAACCACTTTGTTCCTAGCTAGATCATTTCCTAGCAATAATGAAACACCCTCAACAGGGAGATTAGGACGAACACCCACAACAACTGGTCCAGTTATCAAATCTGACTTCAGATAAATACGATGGAGGTGAACATCTATACAACCTAGCTCCACACCTTGTAACAAAACGGAGGCACCAACAGAAGTCTCCTCGGACAAAGGCAACACACCTTCTAACAATTAAGACTGAGAAGCTCCAGTGTCCCGTAAAATCTTAATAGGCCGAGGAGTAGTATTATCAACAATAGAAACAAACCCATCAGACATAAAAGGTTTATAATCCTTCATGTAATCACAAAAACTGAACTTAAAAGCCTGACTCGCAGGACATTCTAACGTATTGGTAACACGGGGTGTCGTACAAGCACTGGTCTTGGGCTTATTATCTCTTTCATTCTTCTTCTGGAGTCTAAAACAATCAGCCATCAGGTGACCATTCTTCTTACAATAAGCACAAATCATTGACTTCTTCTCAAAAGTATCAAATTTTGGACTAGACATATTATAA
Organism: Mytilus coruscus; assembly: GCA_017311375.1. NCBI lineage: Eukaryota > Metazoa > Mollusca > Bivalvia > Mytilida > Mytilidae > Mytilus > Mytilus coruscus. The sequence goes on from CM029603.1 coordinate 14,876,428, forward strand.
CTAGACTGACTCTTATTCTGTGCAACAGGCTTACTATCAGTACGCTCAGTGCTTTGATTCTTGTAATTTCCACTCGAAGTATTAAAATTTTGACCTTTGAAACTTCTCTTATGTGAAAGGGTATAATTATCGGAAATAACAGCAGCATCTTGTAATGTCTCAACAGTTTTGTCATCTAAATGTGTTTTTAAGTCTAAATAAACACACTGCTTGAACTCTTCTTATAACATCAATTGTCTTAAATTATCAAAATTTTTATCTATTTTCTTTGACGTAAGCCATTTATCAAATAGATCTTATTTTTCCCTAGCAAATTCAACATAGGTTTGTGAATCAAACTTTTTATAAGACCTAAATGTCTGTCTATATGCTTCTGGCACTAGCTCATGAGCTTTCAAAACCTTTTTTTTTTTAACCTTGTCATAATCAGAACTATTTTCTGATGAAAGTGCTGAGTAAATTTCAGCGGCCTTGCCCTCAAAAACACTTTGCAGCATTGTAGTCCAAAAAGGCTTCGGCCATTTCAAATTTTGAGCAAACTGTGGAAAAAATTCATCAACTGTTTTTTCACAAAATTTGGGAACCAAACGTATGATTTTTGCTGCATCAAAATTAAAATGTTCTGATTTTGATTGGAATTTAGTGTTGCTTTCTTCTTTTGCCATTCCAATTTTTATTTTCTCAATCTCTAACCTTTCCCTCATTTCAAGTTCTGCCTGTTTTAATTTAAATTCATCTTCTTTTTCTTTTTCTCCTTTTCTAACCTTTCTTCTTTTTCCTTTTCTCCATCTCCAACCTTTCTTCTTTTTCTTTTTTCTCCATCTCTAACCTTTCCTTTCATTTCTGCCTGCCTTTCTTCTTTTTCTTTTTCCAATTGTTTTAATTTAACTTCGTTTTCCAGTTGTTTTAATTTTTAAAAGTTCATGTTCTAATTCAAGCTGTTTTAATTTGATAGCGTCAACATTTTCGATCTTAAGTTCAAGAGCCTCTTTACCTAAAATTTCTGTCTATTACCAAATTTTTTATAATTTGTTTTCTCATAGATACTCTAAAGTCTAATTTCAGATGTTTAGCAAGCAACACTAATTCCTCTTTCTTTAAATTATCAAACCCCTCTTGGTCTGGCATTTTCAAAAATTTACCGGCATCAAATGCCATTTTGTAGAATTTTGTTGGCTAGTTCTAATAAAAATACTGAAAAAATTTTTAATAAGATATTAACGTTATCCCGGACACGAGTCCCCAATTCCTGTTACGCCAGAAAATCGCCTTTTAATTGAAGCCAACAAAAGACATAAATCAATAATAAAATTTAAAAAGATTTATTATACACAAGTTCACAAGAAGTATTACACAAAAAATATCAACTTAACTCTCAAAATATATGTCTGATCTTTTGTCTTTTGTTTATCCGGAAATCTTCTCGGGAATCCAGGCAGAATATTACGTCCAATAGGTCACAATCTAGTATGATGTTGTTATTAAATAAAAGTGTCAATCCAACTGCTGAGAATGTTGAAGTCTATCGATGTCTAAGTCTAAATCTATGTCTAAGTCTAACTTTAGGGTCTGCATTTAAATACTTGTAACGGAAAGTTCTAGATAACGCTAGATGTTTAAATTACGCATCTTTTGTTATGATCATTCTGGAAACATTATGTAAGTGAAATAGAAAGTTCTAATCATTCCATAAGTATCAAAGATTGTTCCAGTTATTTCTAAACTGCATAGTTGTAACACAATGTGTATAATTTTGTACACATTGTTAAAACATATAATAGGCCACACAAAGCAAATTAGGCCAACTAAATAAATATGATAGTTACAATATCATAACAGTACCAGTGGATTGTCGAATGTATCCAATCTAAAAAGTTATAGTATCTAATTCTAAAGTTTGAGCCTCAGCAAGGACTTCAAAATTTGATAATTTAACTATCGACATTGGATATTTCCGATAATCCACGAGTAACTATGTAAGAATCTGTTTCTCTAATGATTATCAAATAAATTGTCATATATGGTAAACCCGAATCCCCTTCGAGTGCCTCCACATTCCTGCATGATTTCTATGTCATACAATTTCGAAATTGATGCGCAAACACTTCATGTACTAGTATGCATCTCTGGATCAAATGGCAACACACATTAATAAAATAAAACTTTTAATCAAGTACATTGCATTTAATGAAATATAATATTCATATGTATTAGTTAACAATTTATGCAACAATTTCTGAAGGTGAAAACTGTTTTCGCTTTTATAAAGTTATCAATTTCGCTAACACCTGTTCATTCATCCTGAGAGCTGATATAGGTTATGAACTTTTAACCTAATCAATCATCTACTGAGATCAGCGTCAATCACATGTTGATTAAATGTTTTAAAACAATCGGCCCAGAAAGGGTTAAATTGCAAAGAATTAGAGAAACAGATTTACAGTATTAGACTTTTGTTTGTCATGGCCTAAGAGATAATAAATATAATTGCTTTATCATAAAAACTGACAGTAATCATTACGAAAATTGGTATTTTTTTTGTTATATGAGTAGAGTTTGTTCAATCGGTTGCTCATTGATTCTATTGTCTTTTGATACCTCATTCTATATTTATATATCAGCAAATGTCAAAGATACAGCATTGCAAACGTAAACAGTTGTATATATTAAAATAGTCTGTTGTGCTACCATACAAAAATCATTTATTCACTTCTTTTCCATACCTTAAGGTCCATAAACTTTTTAAGAGACGACCGTCCGTTCCGAACACCTTCGTATGAGCCTCTTTATCAACTGTCTTAAACTAAAAAACCTATCTATTCAAATGAAGAAATAATGCTGTCCTTCCTTTCGGAGAGGCGCTACACATGTCATAAGGCGATATATTTAGCTTTTATTATGTGAGGTCGTAGCTAACTGACGTTACTGCGACTAGACGTTTATACCTATTCGTTATGTGTAAGAATACATTTCGGTAAACAGGAAGTGGATTACTGATGAATTTGAAGTTACATCACAGAGTAGAACATGTCTACATGAAGCTTATTTCAAATTGTAGCAGCTCTGATTTGCAGTTCCTGCGAAAATTTTGAATTAAATTATATTGGACGGTTGGACGCAATGGCGGACAGACATACTTTAACCATTGTACCCCTTTCTTTAGAAGTTGGGTATAAAAATTCCCAAACTTGTTTTGGATAAATGTTTAGAGGTGCTATATCAGTATATCAGTGTTTGTAAATTTTAGATGTGGAGTAGCACTTCTCAAAATAGAAACGGACAAGTAACCACAAACAAGGGGGACATTCAAACTCATAAGTCGAAAATAAACTGACAACGTCATGGCAAAAATGGAAAAGACATAGAAAACTAAACACTGAGCAACACGAACCCTACCAAAAACTGGGGGTGATTTCAGGTGCTCCGTAAGGTTAATCAGATTCTGCTCCCCATGTGGCACCCGAGATGTTGCTCATGTAAGCAAAACCCGGCGATAAGTCTCATTCGGTAAATCACACTCGGGGAAAAGCAGGGCGGGATTGTGGTTACGACGATTGGAACATATCCGTCGTCATCTGTGAAACAGATATTCCATAACGGCAACCAACTCATGATGGCGTCTGTAAAATTTTCGAAGGGATGATTTCAACTCATCACTTGGAGCTTTTAGTTTAAAACAGTATTTTAATGGTGCATGACGTAAAAGAAAAAACAAATGAATTTACAAATTGTCCAGATACTATTATTCACAGTCATAAAGGAATTTAAATTATATGTGTAATGTTACATCCCTGGCTTTCAAATTTTAATTTGCGCGTTCCTGGTGAAGACTAATTCTTAAAAGCGTTTCATCCTCAACAAATTAAAAGTGTTTTTTATATATTGAATACAAAAGTTTTATAACAGTCAATTTCAATAACACAATATTCGTAATTTCATGCCAGTACCGAAGTACTGACTTCTGGACTGGTGATACGCTCTCGGACTTACAGTCCACCAGCAGAGATATTAACCCAATGGTAGTAATAACATGAACGGTGCCTATTTTACGGCACCAGATGGAGTCTTAACCATACCTGACTCAAGTCTGAACCATACACGACCAAGTCTGAACCATACTCGACATTAAACTACCATTCAGAGTAGTGTAATAGGTTATGACAACACTTTATATTTTTATATTATTTCCTATTGATATTTACTATCAGAAAAATGTATCTACAACATTTATCTAGATATTTATCTATTGGTCAATGATTCTAATAGAAACTGATTGACAATATACGTTAAGCAAATTTTAATAGAAATGGTTCTAAATAATTATTTCCTTTAACAAATTTTAGTCAGTAAAATGTTTAATGTTTGTTGAAAAAGTTTCTTTTTGTCATCTTTTTAACACCAAAAGTCAAAACACCAATGCAATTTATTTAATACAATAACAACTTTTTAAAATAATTATTCAAATCCTGGTGAAGACTAATCAAAAGATTTCCGGATAAACAAAAGACAAAAGATCAGACATATATGTGTAATATATGTGTGTGTTTGTATGTGTATTTCTAATTGTATATCGGTATATATTTAAGGTTATCATATACTTAGAGTAAATAACTTATAATTTACAGTATGATAATAGCATTAAATTTACGTGAATTCCATATTTTCCGAATTGGTGCTTAGCGGGCTGATAATTTTATCACATGCTTCCAGCTATTATCACATGCCTTTCCGTAACGTTATCGCATGGCATTCCGGCGTTATTCGGCAAATTCCGGAAAATACACCTCAATGGTACGTTTTCAGTGAAAAGCACAACAAAGTAGGGTACAAAACAATTATTAGGAAACAGGAAAATATATTAACTAAAATGCAAAAAAAAAAAAAAAAGAAAAATAACAAATAAACAAATGATACAATAAATGCATTTTTTTAAAGTTTGCGGCATAATTTATAAAGTTACTTCACAAATGTTGACCTTTCCAAACAGTGTTCATTATGTTTTGTTGATTTTTTTTATCGTAAATATAAAAAATATATAATACTGTTGTTTTTCCCCTCTGTCGAGGGATATGATAGAAAGATTCATATCGGATGTATTACGTTTGGCGTCCAACGTCCGTCAACATTTCACTTTTTGAACTTCTACTTGAGAACCACTAAAAAGGATCAATATACAAAACTGTTATTTTTCTCCATTGTTGAAGCATATGATAAAAAGATCATAACATGTCATTTTTCATATCAGATGTATTATCAGCCTTCGGTCAATATCAATACCAAAGATATTGAACCTTGGGCTGATAATACATCCGATATGAAAAATGCCATGTAATAATCTGATATTATCATAGAATGAACCAGAGGCATAATTGCTGATTGTATCAAATAATGGTACATGTTGGTCTTATTAAGAAGTTGTTACCTAGGTGACCATGTAATTGCCCGTTAATGTGAACAATTATATATCACAATCGTACTATTTACTTTATGATACATTTGCGTATGTCACACGAAATTTTAAGCCTGGTATCTTTGATGAGTTATGTATAAATCTTTGTTACACAAGTGACATTTGAATTGGAACAATCAGTAATATAGGTAATTGAAATAAAAGCATAACTAACTGATAATCTTACATGGAAACATAATTTAAAAAAATACTCTTGTAAAAATTAAAATTATTATATTATACATCTATATATTGTTTTTGGTTGGAATGGATGTGTTAAAGTGCTTAGGATAAACCACTGGATATTTTTGTTTACACTTCAATGATTGTTAAATTAAAAACACCCATGATAGCTGAATTTAAACACTTGTTTCAAAATGTAATTTTTTTAAATTGTTTTCTTATACATTTTTACTAGTATTAAATGTTAAACTGCTGTTTATTCCACAATGCAAAATAATTTAAATAATTTAGGAAAATAAAAAAGTGTCTTTTGCTTTCCTGGGTTGAGAGTTTCTCATTGTTTTCATATTATATACCTGATACAATATGATTTATTCTTTTTTCAAAATGTTAATATTTCTTTTATCAGGGAAAATAATTAATTTCAATAAGTCCATGCACATTTCTAAAATTATATACAATTTAGTAAATAAAAAGAAAAGGGGAACATATAGTATTTGATAAATTAAAGGTATTTTGTTTTCTGAACACATTTCTGTTTACTTCAATTAATTTCATTCATAAGTCTCCTTACAATAAGAGTTCTCGGTAATGTAAAAACAAAAAAGTGTGTGTGTGTGTGTGTGTGTGTGTGTGTGTGTGTGTTTGTGTGTGTGTGTGTGTGTGACTGTTTGTTTTCTAAATGATCATTTTATAAGTTTATAGAAATTTTAAATATCCTCTACCTAGAACATACATATATTTGATAAAAAAAATGGACAAAGGGTTATGCAATTGAACATATTAAGGTTAAGTGACGACATTAACTACTTAATAAAAGGGAAAAAAAAATACAGTAACAGCGTAATTTACCGAAATTCAAGTATCATTTTTACGTTAATTCTATCGATTAAATTGGTATAATGTAGTCAATTATCACCAAACAGAATCCAATAAATTTCTTCTAATGTGTTATCAACAAGATGCAGATCAAAGTAGGCGGCGAAAAGAGATGTGTATGACAGACACGTGTATATGATCAAATAACTTCGCATAATTATTTTCAAGAGCATCATCTATATATGATCAAAATACTAATTCCACTATACAAGAAAGGTCTATGTTTACAATAAAGGTTCGAGGTAAGTCTTATAATAATTTAATAAATAATCTACGACGTAAATCAGGGATTTCGTTACCACAAATTAATAAACCTTTACCACATTCTTTCATACATATAAATATTTGGTTAGAAAGTATGGCTATACCTGTAGGGTTCTTATTAAAACAGGATATCACATCCTAATTTTTACGGCAATGTTGTGTAAAAAGAGCGGAAAATTTAGATACCATCCAAGTAAACTAATTGATCCTTTGAATAGACTTATTTTTAAAAGTAATATATTTAAATATTGCTTTTATTGTATTAACATTGATTTCGTTTTTGAAAAATCAAAACATAACTAAATATATCGCTTTGTATGTACAGTTATGAGATCTATTGATCCTATATTTGTCGATACTGTTAAATTTAGCATTGCACAAGGTCATGCGTTTCTTACACTGTTTATAACGTCTTTACATTAAACACGTTGGATGTGTAATTTTTATACTTTATTCTGGGAGAACATGATTTATTTATTAGTTGTAGTTGGCTTTAAACTAGCTTCAGTAACTGCGAGTGCTCTTGTTTCGCTGATTCGTGTCTATTGTTTTAATGTTGTTTGTTTTGTGTCTTGTATCGATCTTTTAAGTTAGGCCCATTGTCGGTGCCTTTTATAGCCGACTGTACAGTATGGTTTTTTATCATTGTTGAAGGCCGCACGGTTGCCTATATTTGCTTACATCCACTTCATTTGATCCTTGGTGGATAGTTGTCTAAATTGGCAATCACACCACATCTCCTTATTTTCATATTATAAGGTAGTCATTTTAACCTCCAAATAAAGGAATAAATCATACAAAATTTCCTTTAAGATATTCAAACGGTAAGTGCAAAACTTACATCTAAGGTCCTAATGTTTTATGATAGTTTACCATTTTAAATTAGAGGTAACAGTAGATTACCGATGTTTGATTCCCATAAAGATGCTTTTAAAATTCACAAATCAAGGTAAAAATCTGGAGGTTTTACATGAAACCGAAACAAAAATGGTAAAAATCGTCATTCAGGAGCAAGAACTAAATTAAGGAGACGACTGACGATTTTGGCCTTGTTGACTTATTTGTAGATCTAGTTTTGTTGATCATTTTTGTAGATCTTGTGTTTTTGATCAATTTTGCAATTTAATGTGTCTATCAGTTTTCAAGGTCATAGGCAAAAACACTATAAATGGATAAAAGTCGTCGTTAAAGAGCAATTACTCCAATCAGGAGTTTACTGACGATTTCAAAATGTTGACTTATTTGTAGATTTTGTCTTGCTGATCGTTTTTGCTACTTAAGTTTCTATCTATTTACTGTAGCTTTTAAGATATGAAGCAAACACGCACAAAATCGTCATTAAAGGGAAAGAACTCTAATAAGGAGTCGTTTGACTATTTCGGCTATGTTAACTTATTTGTAGATCATGTTTTGCTGATCATATTTTAAAAGTTTCTCTCTATCTCTTACAATTTTCGAGATAATACGGCAAAAATAAATAAATTCGTAAAATCCGTCATTTAAGGGTAATTACTCCTGCAAGAAGTCGTCAGACAGTTTTAATGTAATTTGCAATAGATATATCTTAACATTGTAAAAATGTGTGCTTTGTCTGAATTTATATATTCATAGCGGTTTTCAAAATAATAGACAAAACTTGTATTTTACCCATTTTGTTTTATCAGTAGCCTTGTCGGCCAGGTTGGTTGGCAAGTGGGGTCATCGGACACATTTTAAACCTAGATACTCCAATAATGACTTTGGTAAAATTTGGCCCTGTAGTTTCAGAAGATTTTTGTAAAGGACATCGATGGACGACAACGACGGCCAGGTGAGCTAATAAAACGTTATCTCTGAGGATCAAATTTGAAAGAAGTATTGTGAAAGTACGAAACTAATGTTTGAACTCCTTAAGCAAAGTTGACCTTAGATTGATTTAGCTATTATTTTAGGTCCTTTTTAGTCATATAAGTCTTCAACTGTTTCGGTTCGTATGAACAATGAAACTCTATTGTATACAAAATATTAAGCCTGTTATCTACGATAAGTTTATATACTTTAAGTTAGTGTATTTGTGTTTTTTTTCCAATTTAAATCAAAACAGTAGCAGAATCATTAACAAAGTTTTTTTTTCAATATTTTACAGTCTCATGCATTATGATGTTCCAATTGTCGTTATTTACATACATAATGTACAGTAGTTGTCGTCTGTTTATGTAGTTCATACGTGTTTCTCGTTTCTCGTTTTTATTTAGATTAGACCGTTGGTTTTCTCGTTTGAATGGTTTTACACTAGTAATTTTTGGGGCCCTTTATAGCTTGCTGTTCGGTGTGAGCCAATGCTCCGTGTTGAAGGCCGTACCTTGACCTATAATGGTTTACTTTTATAAATTGTTACTTGGATGGAGAGTTGTCTCATTGGCACTCATACCACATCTTCCTATATCTATGTGAGATGTTTAAAGCCGTTGATTCTGGTTCACACAACCAATTCCATTCGACGCGTGCTTGTACCATGATTGGTAACCATTTGACCGAATAACCTTTTCAGAGCGAATTTATTTTTTCAATATAATATATATTCCAGTTATTATTTCATTTTCTTAAACGTAAGCTTGAAGCAAAAAGTATAGTGTAATCATTTGCTCTCTTGATATAGAAAAGCAAATGCTATTTCAAATTTTTCAAATAATATCCTTCAGGTGTTAACATGACATTAGGCTGTCAGATATCGATGTGTTTATTATAATTTAATTACGTCTTATATACTTGCTTTAGGCTTTCAATTTCTTCCATTTGACCCGACCCTGTCCTTTATCTGTTTGTCTCAGATACCCGTATGTTCCAAGGGAGAGAACCAGCCTACTTCTTCTATTTGATGCACAACCACAAAACGGAAATAATAGCATGATCTAAAGATCTTATCACCAGAACTTATATATTTATATATACATTACATTAATTTGTAGGATACTTTACAATAGATAATTCAGCTGATCTGTAACAATTTCATCTTCATGCCTTATATATCATGTACTGTGTTACGACGCTAGATAAAAACTGACGAGGAAAGGTAACACCCGGCCACCGAAAGCTCTATTATTATAGAGCCTAGGTGGTCGAGTGGTCTAGCGCGTCGGGCATAGTGCAAGGCGATTTGGTGCCACGATATCTCAGTAGCATGAGTTCGAATCCCGGCCAGAGAAGAACAAAAAATTTGCTTCCAAAATTTGCAGATCTTTTGTTGGGCTGCTGTTTAGACGAATTATATATACAGAATGTATTTTTAGCCTTGTATCACCACCACTGCTGGTGAACCGATGGATAAAATCTGTTATAGAGTCGTCACTGGTTTAGACGTACTTATAATATAATTATTTCTGTGACTGCATCTTACATTAATTTGTAGGATCCTTTACAATAGATAATTCAGCTGATCTGTAACAATTCCATCTTCATGCCTTATATATCATGTACTGTGTTACGACGCTAGATAAAAACTGACGAGGAAAGGTAACACCCGGCCACCGAAAGCTTTCTTATTATAGAGCATAGGTGCTCGAGTGGTCTAGCGCGTCGGGCATAGTGCAAGGCGATTTGGTGCCACGATATCTCAGTAGCATGAATTCGAATCCCGGCCAAGGAAGAACAAAAAATTTGCTTCCGCAAATTTACAGATCTAACATTGTTAGGCTGTTCTTTAGACGAATTATATATTATATTAAAATATAATTTTTCACTTTTTTGATCGTTTGGAAAATATTGTTTGTGCTGTATTTAGATCCCTCAACCAAGAAATTTGTTTTACATGCACACGTATAAAAATTGCGGTTTTTATCCAACGCAATCATAGGTTTGAACGTTGTTTTCAATTTAGACTTGTTTATATTTTTTCGTTTGGGCTTGTATTATATTTTCCTTCGGGTTTATATGATCCGTTCATCCTATTTCGACTCTTTAAAATTCAAGAGTCTATCCTAAATTGAGGTAAATTATATGGCCTTCCAAATACCGTTTCGATCCCTAACATCACTGAAGAGACATTAATTGTCGAAATCCGGATATGGTGTATTGTTTTCTGTTTGGTATTAAATTAATATCAAGGTCCATTTTGTTACATCTGGTGATCAATTTATTTGGCAATCGCCATTGGCAGTCAGCAGAGTTTAAGAACATCCGTTGTTCGACCTGTTAGTCAAATGCTTTTGTTAAAATATACTTTTTCACTTTTTTGGTCTTTTGGAAAATGTTGTTTGTGCTGTATTTAAACCCCTCTATCAAGAAATCTGTTTTACATGCACACGTATAAAAACTGCGGTTTTTATCCAACGTATCATAGGTTTGAATGTTGTTTTCAATTTAGCCTTGTTTATATATGCTAACACTTTACCCGAATGAAACCTTACTGACATATGTTATATTCAAAGATGCCTATGTGGGTAATATGTCCCTCAAGGCAAAGTATAATTATTGGGCAATATGTGGATATCGAACTGCATTTTAATATCGAAAAACAAAAATGGTGTAAGTAGCATTTATTATTCTAGCGATGTAATCAGTTAAACATATGTGAAATATGTCTATAAATGTGTAAAATGTCGTTATCATTTCCGTTTTAATGATATATTTCTTTTTCAGTAGAATCAATTAGTCCTCATATGTAGCGTTAATAAGGCTCAAAACGACAAACAATCGTGCTGCAAAATCTTTCTTCTTTAAGAATTTTTGTCACACAACACTCATAGTTAAATAATCAATACAGCTATCTCTTATATTTTTAAATTACTAAACAGAAACATTCATAGCAATAAAATGAGATTTTCTAGCAAGATTCGTTGGATAGATTGACCGAAAAACGCAAAAAGGCATACTTGTCAACACTCTTTACGTACACACAAGAGACAGTTATTTTCAAAGTGTCGTTATGAAAAATCTCATTCCAGCAAAAACATTCTGTACTCTTTATCATTACTCCCTAAAATTGAATTAACAACTCTAACAAAAATAAGTGTAATTGAGAATGGAAATGGGGAATGTGTCAAAGAGACAACAACCCGACCAAACAGCAGGAAACAGCCGACGGCCACCAACGGGTCTTCAACAAAGCGAGAAAATCCGGCACCCGGAGGCGGGCTTCAGCTGGTCCCTAAACAAAATGTGTACTAGTTCAATGAAAATGGACGTCACACTAAACTCTAAAACATATAAATGAACTAAAATTAAAAAACATACAAGACTAACATAGGCCAGAGGCTCCTGACTTGGGACAGGCGCAAAAATGCGGCGGGGTTAAACATGTTTTGTGAGATATCAACCCTCCCCCTATACCTCTAGCCAATGTAGAATAAACACACACACAGTAATACGCATAGTAAAACTCAGTTTAGAAGAAGTCCGAGTCCGATGTCAGAAAAGGTAACTAACTATTTTCCCATTGCCTCAATTCTAATGACTTTCCCTTTTTGATTTTATTCAGTTTTGAATTATTTGTATTTAGGTAAATACATGATTGTAATCAGTTTACAGTTCTTGAATATCAGTGCCGCACTTGACCACAGATATGTTCCAATGATAGTAACCCGAACCGTTTCTTTTTTCCTCTCGATTGTAACATCACCCGAATGAGACCTACGACCAAATTTGTAATTATCATGATAAATATGACGGGTGCCAATAGTGCAGGAGGATCGCTAACCTTTCCGGAGCAACTTCAATCACCATTAATGTTTTACGGGGTTCATGTTACGCAGTCTTTAGTTTTCTATGTTTCGTGAACATGTCGTTTTTCGTTTTTCGTCTTTTTTATCATTGCGTTGTCCGTGTTTTTTTTATATATGATCTTTGAATATCCCCTTGGTATCTTCCATCTCTTTTATAAGGCTCTTACTAATAGTTCAAATCCAAACTCAAGTTTAGTAAATTCTAGCCAGCCCTTTGTTTAATTATTGATTCGTTGTAGTTATTGGCATTAAATAAAGACATAGTTGTTTTATAGAAAACAAATCCTTCTGAATATTTTGCCGTATTTATACAGTGTTATTAGAGAAGATGATTTCCTACCAGTCATGAACGAAAGGTTTTTCTAATTAAAGGAAAAAAAAACATTTGATCGTATCCGTTTGGGAAAAAAAGACATTAAAAGAAGTAAAATGTTCGAGTCTGGTGGATTCGTTTAGAGTTTCATATTTTTCTTAAATTTCAAATATAACATCAATATTTCTTTATAAACTTACATGAAATAAAAGAGAGTTTTAAAATACATTAGCTATGGAAATCAAAACAAACTAGTACTGTAACACGACAATTTCCATTTTATAATGATTTCATTATAGGAACATGATCGACCGCAGTTCATATGATTTTGCCTCATATATCTTTTAACCAATATCGATTAAAATACCTATATGTGTGTTATTTATATTTCATTTGTAACAGGTTGATCCCAGAATAAGTTAAGATACATCTGCACTCCAAAAATGTGTACAGTGATTCCCTTTCAATATAAGAAGTAATGTACTCTGTTTAAAAAGAATGCCAAATGTTTCCATTTTCAGAGGCAATATTATATGAGACATTGAATATAATTTGTCATAATATCTCGTGCAGGTTTCAAGTGTAAAGTGAAAACAACTACTAGGCTTCATAAACCATCTGATAGACTCGTCAGTTCTTACTATGTCCCTTTTTAAACGAATGTAATTTTGGTATCCAATAAATGGAAGGAGAATTTCATCATACACAGGAAGAAAGTATATTGTTTGACTAGAACTATATTGTTTAAAGTTTGTTAAGTTTTGGTCGAAGTCATTTGATAAAAAAAAAAAAAAAACGAATCAACATGTATAATTAGTTTTGCTTGGTTTCTTGATGCTTATTCTAATTTTTTGTGCGGTGTTTTGGAGATTGAGGTTCGTCTCGTGTCGATTTTATTTAGGTGATGGTGTTGTCTGTGTTTCTTCGACTTATAGATTTTGATAATTGCCCCCTCGATATCTTTGTGTATTAATGTTCATTAATTAAACTTTATGTAAGTGTTTATTTCCTTGCAGCTGCCATTTGTTTCTTTATCTCTTAATCTTGACTTATTTATTGATGTCTGCAAATTGTTTAACCGCAGTGTTTTGATAGTCTACTTTATCTCATGCGTGTCAACCTGGAGGTCACTCCTCCCCAACATCGTCTATAGTTATCAGAAAGTGTGTTTAAAGTAGCAGTTGAAATTTTGTAAAGTAAATAGATATACATGTTTATTTTTGTAACAATTTTATTCTGTATTTATTGAAATATTTCAACTACATGTTACCATCATTTAGAAATGAACTTATTACACACAGATATATTCACTTTGTTGATTTGTCACGCTAGTTTCAAATGTTTATATTTATACACAACATTTTAACTGGAACCTTTGCAGATGTACACGAGCTGCACATCAATTCTTATTTGAGATTATATTACAATTTTGTTGACTGTAAGATTGCTGAATATGTTGTGGATATGGCAGTTGGCGCTAACTTTCTCATATATTCACTGCTGGACATGTGTCACATATACATTAACTAATACTTAGTATAGTTGAATGGATATTTTTTTGTTTTTTATTCATATTAGCTGCAGTGCAATTATATTCGTTTACAATGTTTTCTTTTAATGAATAAACAATGTGTACTAGTTTGTATGAACATCAAGATTATTCTCCTTTAATCTGTACAGGGAAGTTTTATTGTTGATAATTACCCCTTATGTATCTAGTGTTAAATTAGGTATTTATATGACAGACCTTTCTTGGTATTCCTAATTATTGGAAGATTTTATATAGACAGAAAATGTATACCTAAAACGACAAAGTTATTTTTCATTTACCTGTATATATTATGAAAACCGGTTTTTCAAAAGTGATTTTTTCTAAGGGTTAAATATTTTGCGGTGGTGTATTGCCATGGCTTTATTTGGACTTGTTTGTTTGCTTTTGGCCTTGAATGTTTGTCCCTAATATTTTATTAACTATGTATTTACTTTCAGGTATCAGAGATCGAATTTATTCGTTCATAGTGTGTTAATTTACGTTTTGATTGAGTTAAGCCTTCCAATTGATGTTTTATCGTGTGTTTTTCTATGTTGTGATGTTATACTATTGTTTCAGAAAAAGGAGAAGGTTTGGTACCATTAAAACGTTTAATCCCGCTGCAAATGTTTGCACCTGTCCTAAGTCAGGAATCTGATGTACAGTAGTTGTCGTTTGTTTATGTAATTTATACGTGTTTCTCGTTTCTCGTTTTTTTTATATAGACTAGACCGTTGGTTTTACCGTTTGAATGGTTTTACACTAGTACTTTTGGGGCCCTTTATAGCTTGTTGTTCGGTGTGAGCCAAGGCTCCGTGTTGAAGGCCGTACATTGACCTATAATGGTTTACTTTTATAAATTGTTATTTGGATGGAGAGTTGTCTCATTGGCACTCACACCACATCCTCCTATATCTAGTATATGTAATGTACAAGAACAGTTCGTCATTAAACATAACTTATATGGATAATATGGGATTGATCGTCGGTCATGTCGACTCGTCGACTACTGCTGCGGAACAAGTGCATACGGTTTTGAAGATATGGATGGAGGCATACAATAGTTTTGGACAGTTCTATGGTTAAACTGGTATACGTTTATTTTTTCAAGACAGGTCAATTTATTGTACGTTTTTATTTTTTGAGGGCAATCTGAATGTCGTTCATATTACTTGCCTATTTGAATAGTTCCTAAATAAATGCTCATATTCATTGGTTGATTATCGAAACATACAACTTCATTATTGATTTTACAAGAAACAGCTTATACAGTTTCAATGCAATTGATGAGTGTAACATATTTAGATACTCATATTCAATAAATTCGAAAATTATTATTTTCTCGCTTTATTATCGTTGGTATCCACCTTTAAAAAAAAATTTACTGTTGACTAATTATATTTTAATCTATTCAGTACTATTTTAGCC
This sequence comes from Mytilus coruscus, assembly GCA_017311375.1. NCBI lineage: Eukaryota > Metazoa > Mollusca > Bivalvia > Mytilida > Mytilidae > Mytilus > Mytilus coruscus. Next base: position 14,892,174 of record CM029603.1, read on the forward strand.
TTATTGTTAGGGACGTACACATATCTACAATTTGAGTAAGAGACTAAACTCGTTACAATTATTGAATACATTTGTAATATATCATCTCGGTATGTCATACATATACATATTGAAATATTAATATTAAATATTCTTTCTTATCGTTCACATGTTTACTGTAATCCCATGGCCGAGAAGTGGCATACATTATTTAGATTTTTCTATACGATGTAAGATATGGAACTATGAAACAGGAGAAGTTGCATCAGGTTGTATACTATAGTTTTTGTTCCACATTCCTTAAAAAATTACTATGCCATATGGGAACTTCTTGCTAAACGTTTTCTGAATAAATACGTTATGTAGTCATACACTATTTGTATGCATTTAATACCCATAACGTTCATACTATGGCTTAGCCGGAATAATATTCTGTAGCATATGTTCGGATCTTAGCTACTAGTTAGTATTAACTCAATTTCACATACACATTTTTATTATGTGCAGCTCATTTTATATTTATTTTTCCCTCTTCCTGTATATATTCCGTCGCCTGCAGACTTTCTCACACACAACATTATTCTCCTCATAACATCAAAACTATAGAGACCGTTATAATACAAAGACATAAGTAAATAATAATACTTCTGCAATGAGGAGCGATTAAACTTGTTTCTTTATTATTATGAGGCTGACTTCATACAGGAACTTCTTAGGAAGAAAGATAAGAAGTTAGCAATATCCTTTAACTCTACGTTCCGCTATATAGATGATGTTCTCTCACTAAATAATACAAAATTTGGTGACTATGTTGAACGAATCTATCCCATCGAACTAGAGATAAAGGATACTACAGATACAGTTAAGTCTGCCTCATATCTTGACTTACATCTAGAAATTGACAATGAGGGTCGGTTGAAAACAAAACTTTACGACAAAGAGATGATTTCAACTTCCCAATTGTGAACTTTCCATTTCTATGTAGCAACATTCCAGCAGCGCCTGCATACGGAGTATATATCTCCCAATTGATACGATATTCCCGGGCTTGTGTTTCCTATCATGATTTCCTTGATAGAGGATTGCTGCTCACAAGGAAGCTATTAAGCCAAGAGTTCCAAATGGTGAAGTTGAAATCATCCCTTCGTAAATTTTACGGACGCCATCACGAGTTGGTTGACCGTTATGGAATTACCGTTTCACAGATGATATCGGATATGTTCCTTATGTTGTAACTACAATACCCTTCCCTTTTAACAAATGTGACTTACCGAATTAGACTATTTACCGGATTTGTAATAACATAAGCAACACGACGGGTGCCAAATGTGGAGCAGGATCTGCTTACCCTTCCGGAGCACTTGAGATCACCCCCAGTTTTTGGTGGGGTTCGTATTGCTTAGTCTTTAGTTTTCTATGTTGTGTCATCTGTACTATTATTTGTCTGTTTGCCTTTTTATTTTTGGCCATGGCGTTGTCAGTTTGTTTTCGATCTATGAGTTTGACTGTCCCTCTGGTATCTTTCGTCCCTCTTTTAAAGATATTCACAGCTGCAGCTTTACAATTTCCGAAGTCTACCTCAGTTCATTAAATAATATACCTAGAATTATTGATCAACACATGCAATTGACCTTTTCAATTTAATTTTGTCTCGGACAATCAAATTATGCATTACAGATGAAGAAAGGTTAAGGAGTACAGATCTACGACGAATAAATACGTTGAATAAATGAGGATATTTCTAGCTTATAAAAATCATCTATATCATCTCTTTATGTTGTCTGCAGTTAAGTATATAGAAAAGAAGGAGTTATGGATAGTATCATGGAATCACAACGCAAATTGATAATAATCGTCTCAGTACAATATATATAAAAGCTTGATATCGATGATCATGTTTTACAGATTTATTGATATATGTATTTTAACATGGTTTTGAGTATTATTTTATTTATTTTCATATTTCGAATACGGAGAAAAACGTTGGGTGCTCACACAACCAACCAGATCTGCGATACTAATGATACTTGAATGCAAAGAACTACAACAAATCATTGAACAAGGTTTAGACACAAATAAACTATAAAAGAAACAGATCGCTTGAAATCGACATATTTCCTGATAATACATTTATACATCATGGTTTATCTACTAAAAATAACAATGTTGAAAGGTTGTTGCTTCACGAAATTGGTAGCAATACAGTTGTTCGTTTTTTTCTATTACCTGATCAACACAGTATGACATGCATTATATCCTAGGGAAATCTGTTTATTCATCTAGCAAAATAGTATGACATGCGTTAAGCAACTTAAGTGTGCTACGATAGAGGAATTAACTTTCACAGAGAGATATTTTTTCGATCGCACTTATATAACATTAAACTGCAGTTTTAATGGGATGTTTTTTTGGATACCTGCGTTATTCCATATATACAGACAAAACTAACGTAATTAAATGTCAATGTAATGTTTTTACATTGTTTTATCTGTCAAATTAATTTACGTTAACAGGCATCTTAAAAACTGTCATTTTGTTTTTGTCACAGAGTAATTATTAATCAACTTATCATAAATCATATTTGTCTACAAGATCAGTTGTATAAATATGTGACCCATTGGTTACAGTAGCATTAAGCTTTACAAAGAGCACTATTTATATTTAATTCAAAGATACACTAATGGTATCCAAATCACATAATTCAAACTGGGATGCGTCGGACATCTGACGGATAAATCCGCTATATTAAAAATTGGAAGTTAACAGGCATCAATTTCTGTTGAAAATGTTAAAAAGTGATTATTCATAAGTTGCAGATAGATCTGTTATTTTCATTATTTCGTTAGTAGATGGCTATTTATAATAAATTACTATGTTAAGTATTTTCTTATATAATTATTTCTATTTTTATTCTATTTGTATCACTAAGCTCTAATTATTTTTAGAACGAAGGTTTGTTACAGTACACATAACCAATATGGCACAATCACTATCTCGGAATAATTTTGGGGATACTCAATGCGTTACAAGGGCAGCATGTGTAACACATTTCGTTTGGGCAATGTTATAATGGATGTTATCCATTCTTTACTTGTCACAAAATTATTACCCGAGTTCTCAGGCAGCAGCCCTGAATGAAACGGGTAACTAGGCAGCCCTCTCGTCGGGTGAATGAATCATTTATTTTTTCATTTGACACGTCTTTTGGATACATGTTTTAGTGTGCAAATGGTTTTTTCACTCGAGGTTATCCGTCTCAGGTTGCAAAGTGAGCCCATACCCTCTAAGCATGGACTTGGCCAGCGCTCAACATGCAGGTATATAATTTTAGAGTAGGTATTTAATATACTTGAGTTACCTATGTTTGACATGGGATGGGCCAGCGCTCAACATGTCACGCGTAGAGAGGTATAATATTTCGAAGTAACATGTGTTCTTCGAATTATACTTCGAGCTCTTGTCAATACTCTATTAAAGGCTCTCTTTGCTATTAAGTTCACATTGTTTGAGGTTTCATTTAATACTCTACGAGTTATGTTTCTGTTAGATTAAACTCAAGCGGCTCATAACTTTCTCCTTATGGTCTAAGTTATTTGAAGTCACAGTAATACATCTACACTCTATCGTCTATTGCAGTTGCAGCGATAGATGCTCGAATAATGCGAATTTACTTTCTTTATTGAGATATGTATTTTATTTATTTTTTAAATACACATCAATCATAAGCATGTTGCCCGTAACGCCAATTTTTATATTTTTATATTTGTATTGTTTTTATTGTGTTTTAAGTTGTTATGTAAATATATTAAATATTTTTCATTTTTGAATTATTTTGATTTTTTCCAATGGATTATAATTATTATTATTATTATTATTATTATTATTATTATTATTATTATTATTATCTTAATTTAAATTACTTCATCAGTCGTTCTGGGTCTGTTTACATAACAGGTTTGATTAATAGCGCGGAGATGCTTCTAACACATGTTAAATCTTAAGTAAGCTGGGGGAAAGGTCATCGTCAGTTCATATCAGAAACACGGCACATAAACATCCAATTTATGAAAGAAGTTTTGAATAATATATACTGTTGTATTATCTTTTGTTTCGTGACTTTTACAAATGTTGTACGACAGTAAAAAGTAATAATTAGATTTTAAATGTATTGGGTTGGTATTATATCTTCTAATACACGATTTGATTTAAGAATATCTCTTTAATAGTCTGTCTGATCTTGACTTATGAATAGTTGTGGTTTCTGGTTGTCATGTACGGCCATTTAAAGGTATTTGTGCTAATTGAAGTTTGTTTTCCCAACGTCAAGTGGCGATAAGTTCATGTGTATTTTCAAGACAATTCCAAATCAATCAAGGATATTCTACAAAATGGCTTAATTGATAAAAGATATGAACGAGTAAAGAAAAAAGAAGGTTACAACAAAATATTTTTACATTTAAGTATTATTTTCATTTTGTTAAATCCAATTCATTTATTTCTTTCCCAAATAATTCATCTATATCAATATTGTATATAATGCCTGTACTAAGCCAGGAAACAAACAATTGTGTCCATTTCTTCCATTGGTTGATGTAGTCGATCGTTTGCTTTGTCATGTTTAATGGACTTTTTCCTTTTTGAATTTACTTTGGAGTTCGGTATTTTGTTACTAATTTTTTATTGTAATAAAATTTATATATATATATATATATATATATATATACAAATTATATATATAAAGTGCCTAGAAAATCAACCTAATATATATATATATATATTACGCCAATATTTTCATGGGAAAATTAGAGAAAGAAATTATTTCAACATCTTTATCAAACCTCTGTCTTGGTTCCGTTTCATCGATGATGTTGACATGAAATGGATTGAATCCCAACAAAATTGGATGATTTTATCAGACATACAAACAACGCACACCAGTCAATTAAATTTACATATGAAATTTCCGACTCCAAAATATCTTTCTTAGACACTACTACATCTATTAAGGACGGTGTCATATCAACAGATCTCTACTGTAAACCTACAGATAAACATCAGTACCTTTCTCCCAAAGCTGTCACCCCAAACACTGTACAAAAGTATCCCGTACAGTCAAGCTCTCAGAGTAAAGCGGATTTGCTCCTCTGAGGAGGCTGTCACTAAACGGTTACAGGAACTTCGCGGATTTTTGACCAAACGAGGTTATAAGAAATTGGACATAGATAAGGGGTTTGCGCGTGCTAATAATAACAGCCGCAATGACCTATTACAGTACAAACAGAAGAGGCGCAGCAAAATAGTTCCGTTTGTTTTAACATACAATCCCGCCTTTACTAACCTTTCACGTTTGATCCGTGCCAATTGGCAAACTATTGCCAAGCACCCAAAATTGTCCAAGATCTTTCCCAATCCTCCTGTCTTAGCTTTTCGGAGACCAGCAAGTCTCAAAGACTTATTTGTGAGAGCTGACGTCTCCTCTAATAAAAGCTGTTCAACTGCAGGATGGTAACAGACGATGTCTGACTTGCCAACAAATACAGAATACTCAAACATTTACTTGCCACTCCACTGGGTCTGTGTACACTATATTTTGTAATGTAACTTGCAAAACACAGAATGTTGTATACCTTCTTCAGTGTCGATGTGGCATGCAGTATATTGGCGAGACAGAACAGCCATTCAACAAACGCATGAATGGTCATCGAAGTGACTACACCTGCAAGCCCGACCTCCCGTAAGTCGTCATTTGAGATCACCTGGGCACGCCCAAGTATATATATATATATATACAAGTCTAAATTGAAAACTACGTTCAAACCTATGATTGCGTTTAATAAAAACCGCAATTTTTATACGTGTGCATGTAAAACAAATTTCGTGGTAGAGGGGTCTAAATACAACACAAACAACATTTTCCAAAAGACAAAAAAAGTGAAAAAGTATATTTTAACAAAACGCATTTGACTAACAGGTCGAACAACTGATGTTCTCAAACCCTGCTGACTGCCATTGACGATTGCCAAATAAATTGATCACAAGAGTAACAAAATGGATCTTTATATTAATTTATTACCAAACAGAAAACAATGAACTTGCGGGAAGGATGGTATACCACAAACATGAGGTGCACAAATTTGTACACCAGATCCGGATTTCGACAATTAATGTCTCTTCAGTGATGTTAGGGATCGAAACGGTATTTGGAAGGCCATATAATTTACCTCAATTTAGGATAGACTCTTGAATTTTAAAGAGTCAAAACAGGATGAACGGATCATATAAACCGGAGGGAAAATATGATACAAGCCTAAACGAAAAAATATAAACAAGTCTAAATTGAAAACTACGTTCAAACCTATGATTGCGTTGGATAAAAACCGCAATTTTTATACGTGTGCATGTAAAACAAATTTCGTGGTAGAGGGGTCTAAATACAGCACAAACAACATTTTCCAAAAGACCAAAAAAGTGAAAAGTATATTTTAACAAAACGCATTTGACTAACAGGTCGAACAACTGATGTTCTCAAACCCTGCTGACTGCCATTGACGATTGCCAAATAAATTGATCACAAGAGTAACAAAATGGATCTTTATATTAATTTATTACCAAACAGAAAACAATGAACTTGCGGGAAGGATGGTATACCACAAACATGAGGTGCAAAAATTTGTACACCAGATCCGGATTTCGACAAATAATGTCTCTTCAGTGATGTTAGGGATCGAAACGATATTTGGAAGGCCATATAATTTACCTATATATATGTTTTTAGATAAGCAAAGAAGACTGAGAAAGTAAGAAAGAAAAGAACATGAACGTAAGTTAAAATATTCTTAACCAATGTGGTCCTTCTTGAATTACTGAATATTTTTATTTGGTGATTGAAACCAACATTGTTATTTGTACTTATAAAGTTCTTATTTTGGTTTCGTTATCAATGTCTGTGTAGAACGTCTTACACTGTCATTTGCGCATACATTATGCTCAATGATGAAAATCAGTCTGAAATTGACATCAAGTAAACTGCTATGAGGGTCCATTGCGTAACAATTTCCTGAGGAATTGGTTATGAATTTTCAGTGGAAAACGGATAAAAGGCAACAGTAGTTTGCCTACATCTGACTAAAGTTGTCGTCAATTTATTTCCCAGGGAAACCATATAAGAAATATTTCCTTTGGAGACTATAAGATTTCTGGTGCAAAGACTCGGAAATACTTACGTGTGAAATAGTACCATCTTACTTTTTATTTCCCTGGGAATTTTTTCATGAATACCCGTTCAATTTGTATAGTTTCCGAGGGAAATAGGTTTTTTTGTCTGTTTTCTATGGAAATTATTCTTTTCTGTAAAAAAATATATTCTTTTTGGCTATTCTTTTTCATAAGAAATAATCCTATATAAGATATTCCTTTTGTATCACTGATTGTTTGTGTAATCTTCTAAAATTAAAATTGCTAAGATGATTTCAATAAGTAATATTGCATCATGTTCCGAAATCTATGCATTTTTTATCATTGTATATGAAGGAAAATCGAATTTCTGTTGTTTCGCACACAAAACACGTTCCCCATGGAAATAATTTATTTTCACAACAACAAAGAAGTAGTTTATCTATGTGTATTTTTAAAACGTGTCTTCTACCTTTTTCTAATTGGTTATAATAATCAGATTTTGTATCCCTCTGATATGGTCAATTATTCCGACAGAATCAGCTGAATTTCAATAGTAGAGCTAAATCATGATTTGAACTTTTTGTAGGTTTTATTCATTTTTATATAAATTTCAATCACATTTAATTGTTTTTTTACGCTGATAATTTTTATTGCTATATGTTTTCCTGGATAATATTCCATCAACTTTACAAAAACTCTAAAGCAAGATACTCTATCAGTAATGTTTTGACTTAAAAAATCGTACTTCTTGAACCAAGACATCTTATAATATAATATTGTTTAAAAGTATCCTCTCAAATGAAAAATTAAACCAGTAGCATATAATTGATTTTCATTAGTAGAACTAAATCATGTTGGTAAATTGCCGCATCTGTCCTACATTATATATTGATAACAATTGACAATACTTATAAATTCTTTTCAGTGTAGTGCATGTAATTATGTACTGTCACCCTATGGTTTTATCCATTCTCGGCAATACACCAGCTCTCGGTTATATCCTTAAGATTGCAATAAACAATTAATTTCCCCATAGGCGACAATGATAGCCTTTGTTGAGATACAGACTTTAGAAAGTTGATTTTTATAACGAAACCTTGCTAGAGTTAAAGAAAAATTATTCGGACAGTATTTTTTGGTCCCAAAAATATAGGTTCTCGTGGCTTTTCTTACCTTAATTTGTACTTATCTCCCTTGCCTATCACTTTTGCACTTAAACACACGTGTCTCATCCTAGCGTTGAAAAAACATCTCAGTTCCGTTAGGGCTACGGAAATATATTATTTTGCCTTCGGTATAATGCAGAGTGCACGAAGTCTCTAATAATAAAAAAATAACGGGTGCACATATCGACCAATCAGGATTACGCCCATAAAATCTAATGGTTTATTGTAACCTTAAAGTACTAGACATAAATAAACTCATCTAAGATACCAAGTTTAAAATTTGCACGCCAGACGCGCGTTTCACGTAAAAAAAGACAGCCTTTAAATGTTCGAAGTTTAAGAGCAATGAGGAACCATCATTCCAACAGATTTTGCTAAATTCAGCTAAGGTAATCTATTCCTGGGGTGAGAATCTTTAGTTTTTCGAAAAATCCTAAGTTTTGTAACAGTTAATTTATGATTATGACCATATCAATGATAATTCATGTCAACACAGATGTTGTGACTACCTAGCTGGTGATACCCTAAGATAAGAAACCTCCACTAGCAGTAACATAGACCCAGTGGTAGTATATACTCATCATAGATATCAGACTAAGAGCAGTTTTAGCGATAATATGTTCATATCAATCAACATAAAGATAAAATATTCTCATGAAAACAAAATAAAACATAATACATAACTTGCGTCCAAAACATTTTTCTGGATTGACCATCATCAGAAACACTAAAACCTAAACATTTGAAAGCCATGGATGGATGTATAAATACGTAGAAACTTTTGGAGCTATATTACCTAAAAGACGTAAAAAAAAAACCAGTCAAATTCATATGAGGTCAATCTATACTTTGTGTGCCAACTTTTGCCTCATCTTTTCATTAGTTCGGACAACTTTGCATTAATCATGCTGATGGTTAGGAATATGCTTTTTTGGCATGGAATTATAATAAAAATTTAAAGACTAAAAATATTGAGAATGAAATTCTTTTTGTACAGTCCATAAAGATGTTGGTTAAAACTAGATTGATATTGACGATATGACATATGTTGGAGTGGATAGCACCCTTTCAAACTCAAATTTTCAAGAACATTTTCTATGTTTCCTGAAACTGCAGGCATGGGGCGAATAACATTGCAATGTAATGCATAACATTTCAATTACTTGGACAAAACCAGCATTATATTACAATTGCAATTATATGTATTTTGGAAAGTAATGCATTACATTACAATTACTTTACCAAAGTAATGTATTATATTACACATTGCATTTTATAAATTTTATTATCAAAAGAAACATATATACAACATTTTATACTAAAATCTGGGTAACTATTGAATAGGTACATGTATTTTAAAAATCCTTTCATTGACCTATTAGACCAAAGGTCAACAGTCAAACAAAGTTGATCAGCTTCCTGAAGGTATCGTACAGTTATTGACGTACATCATTGGCCTTAGTCTGTATCTATTTAGATGAGAGATGTTTCTGGCTTGGAATTTTAAATTTTCTTTTTGCATAAAGTCTTTAAAGTTTTGATTTTCAACTGTTGAAAATGGGAGTAAATCACTTTAAGCAATATACTCGAAAAATGAATCTGTACCTTTGTTTTGCTTTGGGTCATTTAATCGATATTTGTGAATACCAGATGGTTTTACTGAATTTGCCAAGGATGATTATTCTTCTGGGTCAGGCGTTTTATATTTCGAAGTATACATCTGTGTTTTCTCAAAAAAGAAATAACAGAAATGTTGTAAGGAATTTATTCTACTATTATGTTTTTTGATTATAATGCTAACTTAATATCAATGTTATTTAATTACTTTAAAATCATCAATTCACTTGTCAAAAGAAAGGAATTGATTGCTATACAAACTAATTAGTGTTTTTTGACAGGTGTCAATTATCAATCATTCAACTTATTTTTCGTCTTTAAATATCTATGTATAGGTTTTCAATGACTATAATGGTATATGAAAATGACTGCAAATAAAAACAATATTATTTTTGTATGTTTTAAAATAGATCTATTTTAATTATTAGTATAAATGTTTTAGTATTAAGGTTAGATGAAGAAAATCATTAGTTTTACAATTTTGTTAATCATTTAACTAGACATTGAATTGTTTTTAATTTTCCTATTTTCTTAAAGGAAAGAATAAACCAGTAGGTACTTATTATCCCTGAAATTTGTAGTAATATATAGCACTATCAGACAAGAAATAATGCTATGTTATGCCATGTAATGCATATATTACATGCATTTTTGCTAATGTAATGCATTACTTTACAATTACATGCAATGCCAAAATTTGGGAATAACACATTACATGCATTACTTGGGGGAAATGTAATGCATTAAAAGGCATTACAATTACAAATTAGCATTACCTAACGCCAGCTGCCTGAAAGCACTAGTCATATCAAGAAAACACAAATATGTTTGAATATTCAAAATTATGAATATTGATATTTGCATTGAGTGTCTCAGATAGAGATAAAAGAATTGTCATAATGTCATATTGTTTCAATTACTTTAACTGATCCAGCGTATGATACGATGATGGACAATAATGTACTTACAAAAGATAAATGATTCAAAAATAAAAACGAGGCAATATATACACAATCAGAGCGAGGCAAGATATATTGAGTGAGAGCAAAGAAAAAGATTCAAATAGAGAGTGACGCAAGGTACATAAATTAAAAGTATAGCCATACATAATCTGACTCAGGTCAGGAATATCGAAAGGGAGTAAGGCATGAGAATTTAATCATCAGAAAGAGAAAAAATACAGTATTAGAGAAAAGTAAGGGATACAGAATAAAAGTAGGTTACGTGATATAGAATGAGAGCTAGATATGGGATACTGAATAATATCAAGGGAAGGAAACACTATGAAATAAGGTATTTAAAATTGAATGGAAACAAATAAGGAATACAAAACAGGACAAAAGTGATCTACAACATCGTTAATTAGTCTTTGGTGGATAATTGGTTCATACCGACAACACCTCCATATCTTTATACAGCAAGTGCATGGAAAAAGAGAAAATCAACGGAAGCAAAATGAGATTAAGGCAAGGGATATTAAATAAGAGCAAGGCGATTAATACCATTGTACGTACCTTCCAGAGCACCTGAGATCACCCCAAGTTTTCAGTGGGGTTTGTGTTGCTCAGTCTTAAGTTGCCTATGTAGTGGTTTGTGACAATTTGTGTTTTTTTTTCAATTTGGAATGTCCACTTGATATCTTCTTTCTCGTTTATACTGAATGAAATAAAGCTAAAGGATAGAGGATGAGAACATAAGAGCAAGAAAAGAGATATAAAATGGACGAAAAGCAATGGCTACGGAATGAAAGCAAGGTAAGGGATAAAGGTTACTTGCAAGGCAATGCAAATAGAATGATTACAAGCAAGGAATACAATGAGAGAACTGTTTGTCATAAAATAAGCAGGTAAGACAAGGATTAAGGAAAAGTGTGAGGAAGGGATACTAAATAAAAGTAGGAAAATCGAAATATTCATGTTTTGTAACGAAATTCTCCGTCATGACGAGCACAGATTTAAAAATAGTAGCAACATTTCACAAAAGTATTTATACATTCTTAGATATTTTATATAATTTATACATATAACCAGAATAATAATCAAAATTGTTTTCAATATGAAATTACAAAGAAGTGGTATGATTGCCTATGAGACAACTCTCCATTAGAGACAAAATGTGCGTAGGATTTTTTTAACAATCTCAAGACTTTACAATCTCTTTAGTATTTCATGCTTTTCTTCGAAGATTTCTAGAAAGAGAAATATTATATGATTTGATTCAAAATATATATTCTAAGAATTAACGACGGTAGTATTATTTCCAAAATAAGTACGATTCTTGTTTTAATGAAACATACAAACATCGATGAAAGTATATATATATATATATATATATATATATATATATATATATATATATATATATATATATATATATATATATATTCTGCGAAAAAGAGATACTTAAATATTAAAGCAATGAGTTATCAAAGGTGCATTTAAATACAAAATGGAGTTACGAGCAATTTGGCACTTCGTATATTTGAAGACCTAACATCTGGAGGTTTAGTTACCGTGCAGAAATGTTTTTCCTATATTCAACGGGAAACATTTGGTTAAATCACCTGTACAACTACCAGGAAAACAAATATTATGTTAAACAAGCGATTGTTATTGCTACTGTAAAATCATCTACGCCAGGATGGGATCCTATTACACGTAACCAAGGAAACCGTAGTTTACTAAATCCATCAAGAAGATACAAATCTAGGTAAAAAATAAAAACTGAGGGACTTGCCTGAACTCCAAACGTAGCGAGACAGGGTTCGTCGACAGCGTAAGGGTCTCCTGTTAAACATGCATCAGCAACCATGCGAACCCACACTCAGTCAGATGCGGAATTCAGGAATAGGTCACACACAGTAAACTTACAAATCGGACAACTCTTCTAGTATCGGAAAAATCTAGGACTGCGAAATATGTCTCTCGTGAGTTGAGACACTGACCCATCATATAGGTCAACCAATTCGTGAAGGTGACCGTACAACTTATGTAGTAACGACTCCAGTCTTATTCGTCATAACCCTGTTGGCGAAGATTTTATGTCAGGAGCACGAATTTGTTAATGAAGTTTGTATTGTATAAGCATGGGATACCTATCTTCTATTCTAAAGTTATCAAACAGCCATTTTCCAATCGTTCAATCAGTGGTGATCTGTATTTTTCTGTGAATTTAGATATTATCTTTTAAATACCCACAGAAGGAAAGTGTTTGATACCTAGCCATTTTACATTTGTCTCTTGACACCAAACAAGGTAAAAGAAACCAACAGGCAATTGAAAGCCACAGTTGAAGAAACAGAAAATACCATGGTCAAAAATTCATAAACAAACAAGCATAAGTTCACAAAATACTACACAGAGAACAAAACATCTAGGAAAACCACATAGAAACTGGGGCTGGCTTCAGCTTCATCAGAATAGTTAGAAATCCATGTTTCATTAATAGCACTGTGGTGATTATTATGATAAGTTGAATGTAGTAAAGGCACATCCGATATTGTGGCTATGCCAAGTGAAATATAATAATTATTCAAGGGAATCAATCACAAAGAAAAACATTTGAGATGTATTCTCCATATGCAGATGATACTGGAATGGTATATATGTCGTCTGTTCTATCAGAAAGAATAGTTTCAAACCGATACAAAATGTCAATTTCATAATGGGAGTAGAAACATATGAGCTGCGTCGGATAGAAATCAACCTGATGCAAATGAATAATAATACATTTGTTAATCTATTTCGGGTTGAAAAATCTCTATGCAAAGTCTGTAACTGTTTGAAAATTGAGTTGATATCAGAATCCTACAAATCAGACCAAAGTTCATCTTTTATTTAGTATTTGAATGTTCCAAAATGAATCAAATTCTTATACATATACATTTATACGTGCACTTGCATAAGGTCGATTTCTATCCGACGCAGCTTATATATATGAAGTCATATCTAATTTGTACTTGTGGTATCCCCCTTCAAGATCAGTGCATCCATCAATCAATTAACTGTTTACAAACCTTTGAATTCTTCGAAATACAGAGGAAGGAGTTTTTACCCCAGGAATGACTTACCAAAGCTGTATTTTGCAAAACCTTTCGGAATTTTGGGTCCTAAATGCTCTTCAACTTTATACTCCATATGGCCTTTTAGCCTTTTTTTCGAGAGTCACTGATGATTCTTTTGTATACGAAACACGCGTTCGGTGTACAAAATTATCAGCCTGGTATCTTTGATGCATTTTTGTTCTTCACATAAACTAAATCCTTGCTTAAAGTTATGAGATTCTTCTTCTTTTTAAGTAGATATTCAATTCATAAATTTGTGAGCAAGGCAAATTTTTCAATTATTGAACATTAAAAAATGCTCAGTAGTCAAGAAAAATCTATTATTTTCAGTAAATTACATTTTTATCCTTTTCAGGAAACAGGTCCTGATTCACTGATAACAGACGTCAATTACAATATCACGGCCTTACTAACCATTATAGCTGGAATTACAGTCATGGTCAACTTTGTCTGTGTCATTATCTGCTTTAAGGCTCTAAAACAAAAATTCCATCATCTTACAATCTTAGCTCTTTGCCTCAGCGATATGGCTTTGGCAGTTTCATCAATTATAAATACTTTGACAATTTTATTGAAGTCGTCAAATGCCGTATTTTGTCTCTTGCAGATATTTTTACTTGCGTTCGGAATACAACTAACCTACAGCCTAGTTTTGCTTTTATGTTTACAGAGATATTTTACGGTTAAGTCGTTTAACTTAGGTACAATGGAAAAATTGACAAAAAGAAATTTTCATACATTGGTGGAACAATAATCGTTGTGTTCATATGGTCACTTACTGGAACAGTTCTGACCCTCACGAAACCCATATTTCAGAATGCAAACCGTTTTTAATATATGGAGACAACTTTCTTATATTTATTATAACTATTTTTGCGCCAGTAACAATAATCATAGTGTCTTTAGTCTTATTATCATGTATTACTAGTATTCGTATATGGAAAATGTTTTCGCTGTTAGAAAAATTGCACCTCTGGCAGACTGTAACATAAGTATAAATGCAACAACTAGCTATACTAACAGACAATCTACTGATGTCAAACAAGATTTGTATGACACATATCAATTGAACAGTAGTAAAGAATATGACGAAAAAGAAATACCACAACAGAACTCCAGAAGGGTCGTCGATTTAGAAGAAATTGATCTTCAAACATCTTATCTGAATAATGAAAACATGAAAAATATTTCTGTCAAGAGAAAAATAATTGAACGGAATGAAGGAAATGACCACTATGTTTTCAGCTTTAATAGAAATAATTTTAAACTCCAAAATAGAAACATACAGACTGCTCAAATTGGAAACGTTAACGTAAATATAGACAGAAAAGCAAACCAGGATTTGTTTGTGCAAGTTGAAGGCAATCAGTATGATTGCAAAGAAATTATAACAAGTCATTACTCTAGGAATCATGTTGAAGTTGAAGAAGACTTCGATGAAAATATCAAAGAGAAAACAGGAATCTCAAAATCAAAAGCTAACGACTGTACAAATCAAGCTTCTAATACGGTATTGACAGAGAGCATACAAATGACGGTTTTGCCAAATGAATTTGTCCCAACAGCTACACCTAATTGCAACATTCCTGTTGATAAAAATTGGTCACATAAAAATCCTGGGAACTTCGAGCATTTATTTCTAGTATTATAATTGCAGCTTACACAGTTGCTTTGACAGGGCCATTTATCGCATCGTATTGGATATCTGTTTTCTATTTCATTGATAACATTTCGGGTAAGGGTTTTACTCTTTATTCCATTACTTATATATTCTTTTCTAATCCATTTCTATATGCCTGGAGAATACCTGAAATTCGAAAGAAATTTAAGAATATATTTAATAGAAACACTTGAATTAGCAGATTCTATTGCTTCTAAGCAGACCACTAAGAATTGTTAAACTCTCTCACATTTCAAACATGTATGGAATATTATCTTCTGTCTTTTGAAATTGTGTATATGTCATTATGTTTACTATACTATACTATCAACTACAAACAATTTTTGTCAGCGTCTTTGTTTGATTTAGTTGTATGTTTGTGTTATGTCAGTTGTGTTGTATATTTATGAAGTATTTTTACACAATTTTGGCTACTGGATCCTTATTATTGTCATGTTAACTATTTATGTCTGTTTGGGTTGCTCATACAAATTTGTCAATAAAACGGAAGTATAAACAACTGTCATACAAGTGGGAGGTTTAACTAGCTATAAAACCAGGTTAAATCCATCATTTTCTTTGGAAAATGTCTGTTCGATGTCAGAAATATGCCAGATGTTTTCAAGTCTTTCCGTTGGTTGATATAGTCGTAGCGTGTGGTTTTGTCAGTTTTTGTGGACTTCCCACTTTTTGAATTTACCTTGAAGTCTATTCATTAATACATTTGTATGCTTAATATTAGAAAAAAAGGTCTGCTTTGAAATATCTTTATATTACATCAAATACATGTTTAAGAAAGATTGTATCAAGTTTAATTTTAATTGGAAACATTTGTTTCTAAATATTTACAACTAATTACCACGGATTCAAAACCTTTGACTAAATTGTTGTTACTTCCTTCTAATTATTTTCTTAATACCCGTCTCAGATTGTTAGGTTGACCTTCATGAGTTCTGCAAGGTCACAATGTAGTTCAATCCATATTATTCTAAAGCCCTGAGTCAATTTTTGTATAAAAAATTCGTTCTTAAGATGACCGTCAAACTGAGAGTTACCTTTGTACAACATACAGTCAGTCGTTAGAAACGTTAAAGTAATCATCATCGTAAAATATTTAACAAACTTATCTGTTTGGCAATTTATGAGTTTTTTGACTATCATAATTTCCTTTTTCTTGAGAATCAAGGCCAGAAAGAAAATAATTCAACAGTTCGCCAATAAATTGTTAATAGTTACATAATTTGTAAATCATTAGACGATATATCTTTTATATATGATCAATTGTTAATGATGCGTCAAAGGCATTTGATATAATGTTTTTTTCGGACAATCTATTTAATGTGGTTCAGCCCTGTTTCTTCTATTAAAAATAACATTTCGGGTTACTGAAGGACTGGTTATTAACGCCCAAACATCCATCGAGTCAAACCATTCAGGTTTTATTTTTTTTTATTCACCAGTATCTTTGGCAAGTTTCTCAAGAAGATGTAATTAAACAAGCACAAGAATTTGTGTAGTGAATTAAAGCAACATTAGTTTACCGATGTTGAAATCGCTTAAGAAGATGCAAATGAAGGATAAACAAACAGTGATACAATCGGATGAATTTCAAAAGGAGCGAGAATGGTTGCATCCACAGGATAAACGTATTCTGCTATGCATGCATAAATTTGGCTGTACCTGTAGAAAACTGATTAAAAACGGTATTTCACATCCTAAATTTTACGGTAATATTGTACTTAAAGCGCGGAAATCACTATATGATCCGTGTAAACTCATCGAACCTTTAAATAAACTTATTAGTTCAGATTATCTTACCAATGTTGTAATTAGATCTTTGAATATAGTTTACATTGGCACTAATATCGATTTTGTCATCAGCAAATTAAAACATAACTAAATTTGTATTCTTTTCAAACGGGATGTTTAAAGACACACCCACGTTCATTTTGATCTATAAAGAGGTTAAACTCCTAACTATCCTACTGTCTGTCGATACATTTATTTTTGGCATTGCACTAGTCATGTCTTCTTTGACTGTCCATGACGTTAAAATACTAAATCCCTGGGATGTGTTTTAGTTGATTTTAGTCTCTGATGCATGATATTTTATTATTAATTGTTTTGGCTTTTAACTAGCTGTCAGTAACTGCGAGTACTCTCAAATCGTACTTTCTTGTTTATTTGACCTGTTGATACTAATTGTAATGCTTTTTTGTTATTTAATGTTATTCAGGGTTATATCTGGTCTATATACCAGCTTTGATAAGTGTTTGGTACTAATATAAATTTCCACTTCGTACTATGAACATCAAAATTATTTATTTTGTTAAAATATTTCCTTTCTCTATTGTAACTGTATACGTATACCTAACAACAAAATTATTTTATTTACCTGTGTTTAAAGTTATTGCAAATGGCTGATATTTTTGTTCGAGCATATTGTTTTTCTTTAATTGTTTAACATTTCATACCGATATAGCATGTTACTTTTATTATTCTTCCCTTAGTTTATTTATTTTGAATTTACATTGTATCATAGGTCAAATTTATTTGTTCAGTGTATGTTCAATGGTGTTAATATGTCCTTTGATTGTGATGTTACACTATTGTTTCAGAAAAAGGGTGAAGGTTTGGTACCATTAAAACGTTTAAACCCGCTGCATTTGTTTGCACCTGTCCTAAGTCAGGAATCTGATGTTCAGTAGTTGTCGTTTGTTGATGTGGTTCATAAGTGTTTCTCGTTTCTCGTTTTTATATAGATTAGACCGTTGGTTTTCCCGTTTGAATGGTTTTACACTAGTAATTTTTGGGGCCCTTTATAGCTTACTGTTCGGTGTGAGCCTAGGCTCCGTGTTGAAGACCGTACTTTGACCTATAATGGTTTACATTTATAAATTTTGACTTGGATGGAGAGTTGTCTCATTGGCACTCATACCACATCTTCTTATATCTATCAACCATAATGCAAATCCACACTCAGTCAAAATGTTAAATCGGGAACAGGACATTACCAAATAAATTGCAGATCAGACGACTCTTCTGGTATCTAAAGATCTAAGACTGCGTAAACACGTAGCTAATGAGTTCAGACAAAAAAAAAAATGTAACGGTCATCCAATTCGTGATGGTGACCGTAAAACTTGTCAGTCAGTGTCGATGTCAGACATTCTCATTCATAACTCTGTTGGAGCAGAACTCATATGAGCATGGTTTTGATGATTTAAACTAGATAAGATTGGGGCTTAGTGCCCCGAAAGACTATTTTGTTCTCAAATGCTATTTATTTTAAACCGGTTTGGCGAATTGTGACTAGGTATCTAAAGTCTTGCTAGCATAAAGAAAGAATTTTGTTTAAAGGATTTTTATTTGCCTAATGATGCTCATTTTGATCTATTTAAATGAGTGTTTCCAAGGTTTTCTTGGGGTTTTTTTTTTTAGCCCAAGGATATTTAAAATAAATGTATTTCACATGACATAATACTAGTCAAAATGGTTTCATATATATTTCATTACTGTATTCGAAATTGTTTGTCATTTGTATGCCATGAATAAGTCTGAGTGATCGCTTAGGTAAACGTGAACTTTACGTTGTAATGTCTTGTTCTTGCCATCTTTTAGTGTTTTTAAATATGTTTGTTAAAATGTTTATTATGTTGTGAATGTGTATTTAAGTGCATGAGACCAGGCGTATAATGTTGAAAGACTTTCAAATTTACACTAGAGAAATAATTTTTTTTCTACCAGAACCTAGAAAATAAGGTTTTCATATGTTATTCCTTAACTTGTATACAAGTTTATTTCCTATATATGAATTCGTCGAGCCAACAAAATTGAATGGACAACACCACTGACCCAACAATGCATTTATTATGTATTTGAAATCGAAGTGTTATAGTGTTTGCTCAACTGAGATGTTGTAAAATGTGATGAATTGATTATATTTGTCACCATAATCTTATAAAGCTATACAATAAAATTTGGAAAAGTTTTGTTTGTAATGATTTTTGGAATAAAAACAACTTATTTGTACTGGGTGCTGATTTGTAATATCTCTTAAATTCAATTTCCAGAAAATCAAAACAAACAAACATATAGAAACATGTTTAGATTACCTTATCTGTATTTAGCAAAACCTTTCGGAATTTTTGGTCCTCAATGCTCTTCAATTTCGTACTTTATTTGGCCTTTTTAACTCTTTGATTCGACTGTCACTGATGAGTGTTTTGTTAGACGAAACGCGCGTCTGGCGTACACAACTTTAATCCTGGTATCTATAATGAGTTTATTTACAACAAATACTTGAAGGCTTTAAGTTTCTGGCTGTTGTATTTAGTCCATAGCAGCAAATCCATTATTCCCTAGTTTTACATCCCAATCTCCATGTTTTAAAAGCTGTTTTCGAGACTGAACTGATGATAATGTCATTGAGACTATGGTGCTATATATCTTGAAAAATTATCAAGCAATTGAAACAGAGGAGAAAATTAAAAAGCGGGATAGGAAATTATAAGTAGGAAAAACAGGGACAACATCATGGCAAAGAGAAAAATACGAACAGACAAAATCAGTGTACAATATTCTCTACAGATAAATAAACAAAAGATTGTGCAATTCGAACCCCAACACAAACCGGGGCTGAACTAAGATGCTCCAGAATGGTAGGCAGCTCCTGTTCAACTCCCCCACCCTCTTTAACTTATCCAATCTCACAAAGACGTGCAATATGCATTCCCTTGATTGCATTTCATTGATTTTGATGTCTTATTTTTCTACTTCAAGTCGTTGGGGCGGCATCAATTTAAGGTGGTTGGGGAAATATATTATAATCATTCTTCAGTCGAAAAAAGGAATATTATCATGCCCACATACACGAAAAACTAAAGGTTCCACGGCGCCTTTACAGCTCCGCTGTCATTTTTGCATTCAATTAATACAATACGACCAGCACATTTATATTGAATAGAAACTGCGTTATCCAAAATCTTGTCTTGCTGATCCTCTTTTAGCTGGACAGAGTTTTTTTTTCTATCTGCAATTTAACTTAACTCTAACTAACCGGAAGTAGAAGTTGGCGAAATTGAAAAAAAAAAAAAAAAATGGGTAAAAATTTTAGTTTTGGGGCATAAACGCCTGTTACAGGTCGGTATACTTTTTCAATCATTTGACTTATCTGTAGATCTTTTCAAAGTGTCAGTCTGTCTTTTATAGTTTTCAAATATTAGTATAAAACTCTAAAATTGGTCAAAATCAATCATTTAGTGTCAAGAACTACTCAAAGGAGTGGACCATTCAACTAATAGGCAAATCGTGTCCTGCTTATAATGTTTTTTCTCTGTTTATGGTTTCTCGATATATCAACTATTAGTTTCCACCAAAAACCCACAAAATGAAAAACAATGGTCATTGAAGGACAATTACTCTTAAAAGGAATCATCGGACAATTACAGCGATCCATTCGGCCATTTAAATTATCTGTAGATCATGGTTTAAGCGTTCCCGATGATAGTAAATCCAAAAGGCGCTTCTGACGCACGAAATTTAGAAAGTATTAATTCATTTCCTGATCTTTTTTTTTAAGTTTATCTATTTTAGCTTTTAAGATATAAGTCATAAATGCACAATTTGGTAAAAAATCACATTTAAGGCCAAGTGTACGTAATTAACTACTCCACAGATTTTTTTTTTAAATTTCACATATGGATTATCCTGATAAAATACACCAGAAAATAAAATAAAAAAGGGGGTAACCGTTTTGGTTTTTGAGATACGAGCTGTTGAAATTAACAGCATGATACGCCAAAAATATAAAGAATATATTGGGAAAATCGTGAAATTCGGCAGGAATTGTTACATTTTCAAGATTTACTGTTTTATTAGTCAACAGAATTTTTTTAAAAGTTAATATACGATTTGAAAATGAATGACAAATCGATTGGTGCAAAGAAAGTCCTTAGCAACCGTGCTACTGTTCATGATATATCCTGTTAAAGTTGAATCTTTAGTGAAAAAAAAAAAATGAAAACATTTCGACGACGTCAACAGTTACCGGTACTTATAACACTATATAATTCAAGCGTATTCAATTGATAGGAAAATATATTAAATTGTGATGGGGTTCGTGTTGCTCAGTCTTTAGTTTTTTATATTGTGTTTTGTGTACTGTTGTTTGTCTGTTTGTCTGTTTGTCTTTTTCTTTTTAGCCATGGTGTTGTCAGTTAAAGAATCAGTTTATTTTTGACTTATCAGTTTGAATTTCCCATTGGTATCTTTCGCCTTTCTTATACCGACTATAATTTTAAAAGACATTTTTTTTGCCCCACAAAGATAGAAAATTTGTAGAATATATGTGCTGCAAGTTGAAGAAAGAAAATGTCGGCTTTCATTAGTTCTTTCCATCCATGAGTTTGCGTTATATTCATAGCTGATTTAATGATCCTTTCAGAGGGTAAATAGACTGTACGGTACTTCAAGTTTGTGAAAATAAAACAATAGTTGTCCACACTTTTTATGTCATGTTTAATCGAAAGTCACAGGCACAGATATTTCGTCCGGGTTAACACAGAGTTGCTAGAATAATGAACCTAACAAAATAAATCGTTGCCGAGGTGGATATTGTTGTCGCAAAATGTCTGTTTACTTTTTTCTACATGCTTGTTTTATTAAAGAAAGCCTAATCTTCTGCATCTCTTCATCTTCACAATTTTCGGTTCTATAGGTTGCACTTCTGTAAATATATACAATGCAATTTCCCATATGAACTCCCTTTGCGGCTAAAGCTGTGCCACTTTTACTATGAAGTTTCGTAAAAAATTATATCCTAGAATGGAAAGTTGATATGCACTACTTTTTTATTCAAAGGTCAAAACATAGGGCTGTGCAGCATATTTTCAACGTTTATATGCCCCGAACTTCTAAGAGTTTAAACTTAAACTAAAATTCTGTACTACCCCTACCTTCACTTTGGGTCTTTCTGAGAATTCAATTATCACCGCTTCAATGTGTTTTTATACTGGTATCATTCCCGAGTTATTATTCTATTAGATGAAATATAGAGATCATATCTGGGAACCAGTACGTAAACAAATCAATATATCTATGAATATTATATATCTCCCCAAATGAGGCGTGGCTGGTGAAACAGCTGTATTTACAAAGTGCAACCTATAAATGCGAGAAATTGAGCGCAATTAAGTCTTCCCACTAATCCATTTTTATTTGTTTACACACATTCACGCTAGAGGGTCTGGATGGGGGGTCCTTCATTTCATTTTTCCTTAATTTTTAGACCATTTTCTCTATTCTGTATTTTGCTTATTTTTCTCTATTCTTTATAATCAAGCACCCAATAATTCTCTATTCTATATTTTTCACCTTTTTTTTCTATTCTTAATTTTTTTCTTATTCTGCACTTTTTTACCATAATGATTTATTCTCTATTCTGTGACCTCCACCCAAACCTACATACAACGAAATTATTTTACCAAATTTCCAGCAAATAACGCTTGTTCCTTGATATACTACATGAAAAAAGTACGAAAACTATTATTTGACGGTTCAACGGAGTTGGAGTACCAAATGACACATTTTCTTAACTCAATACTTTTTCTGTATCTGCAAGAACAGCTGGCTAAGAATAAGAAAACTGCATAACATCTTGTGAATGTTTATGGTTGCAATAAGCGAGGTCAAAAGAAGAACCCGTGTATAAAATGTATATAAATTGAAACAAAATCAAATAGCTTGTATAATTAATTGATAAACTCAATATCGGAAAATGAAATTGACAACATATACTTTACATACATATTGGCACTCACACCACATCTTCCTATATCTATATTCTATTGATCTATAATCAAATAGTATTACATGATTGCTACCAAATTGTTATAACATTTACACACACACACACACACACACACACACACACACACACACACACACACACACACACACACACACACACACACACACACACACACACACACACACACACACACACACACACACACACACACACACACACACACACACACACACACACACACACACACACACACACACACACACACACACACCCACATTACATCATTGTGTTGAGATTCTTCTCATCACGCGGATACACACAGTAGTAATTGAGCAACCGAAAAAAAAGTATGTGACATCTTCAGAAAAAAATTAGAAAAATCATATTGATGTTGCATTTAATTTCTCTCTAAATAGATTCACTTTTCTCTGTTGCAATATTCTCTGTATGCTTGGAAACTAAGAAACGGAATCAGTGTTGGGTACACGTAAACAAGATAAACTCGTTTGAATATTGCTTGCACAATATAAAAATAAGAATATGCGGTGTTCATTTGGGACAAAAGCTCAATAGAGCTTATATTTTTCTGTATATTGATATTCGTCTATAAATAAAGCTTTTGAACTTGAACTTGAACTTGGTGAAATTTCATGCATTTTAAGGACAGTCCATTAGACAAAAATTGCTTTATTTCCTAAAAAGTAAATTAAAACATGTGGAATGATCTATCCTTCTAATGAAATATTCGACTAATCAATGTCAAAATGAGGAAATAGAACATTCTTTTTATCTTCAAGAACAGCTCAGAGATTATTTGTATAACTCTTTACATAATTTTGTATTCTTGAACCTTCCTCCTACACTAATCTTGACCACCATAATAATAAAATTGAACATTACATTATCTTACCTAAATTAATAAAGTGGCGATATTTAACAATGAATTAAAATATTTTGGAAATCAATATGCCTGAAAGGGTCATTCGTGCACGTTTCTGTATTAAGCACAGAAACAAAACTTAGTTCTGGTGCCAACAAGGCAACACATGTTCAAGGAATGTCAATTCTGTGTTGAAAGTTAAACATAAAATTAGGTGCGTCATACTGGAAATGGCGACCGACCGATAACCTTTGACTCCGGAATCAATTTGGAAAAATATCTACATACACATCTACATCGTACCTTGAACTGTCAATCCTGACCTATGCTCAACGCTTCCGGTGGGCGCAATAAATAGAGTAATTTTATAAGATAAAGCAAAACTAAATAAAGCAAGTATATAACATGAATAATTAAGTATGGTAGGGAGTATTAAAGAAAATAAATAAAGAAAAGAACCAATCAGTTTCCGCGGCGGTACCAGGGAAATAATCCCCGCCATCACAGTTCCAGTCAATCATTTGACTTACCTGGCAAATGGGGGGACTAAACAGACTAGAAAGAATGTTGAAAGCTCCCTCTTGAGGATACCGAGGAGGTAAAATCAGCTAATGTTGCTGTTAAAGATTTCCAAGCGGTCACTGTTCTTTGGAAAAAAACCATATTAAATATATAAAAAAAGAATAAAATGAGGTATGATTTCCAAGGAGACTAATATCCCACAGAGACCCAATGACGTGGGTGTAAGTCACTATATATAGAGTGAGCCGTTTAGCCTTCACCAATAAGAAAAAAAAAAACTCTTACTGTATAGAAAGCTATAAAAGGCCCCGACTTGACAAAATGTAAAACAGTATACCTATTCATCGTTTTTCGTTGAAATGCCTGGACAAAGATGTTTATCAAAACCTGAGATTCTAGAACAAAATGCTAGTTTTAATGCACCCTCCCCATCCCCCTTTTCATTATACAAATGCAAATCTTAATATGAAAAACAACAGCAATTAAAAATTGAACCAAAGTCCTACTCATAAAAAGTATTTTTCAATTTTTTTTTAACAAATACTAAGTTTTTTCCAAAACAAAATTTCAAAATTTCAACAAAAGTTTATATAGGCATCAACATATTTAGCTAATTTATTAGACAACATTTCATCCAATTCCTGCTCATCCTTTTGAAGTGTTTTGTGTTAAAAAAATTTATTGAACAGACGGATAGATGGACGAACAAAGTAAAATGTATAGGACGTATTTAATTTATACAACTGTCTCTATATTTGCTATTTCGTCTTTTATAAACTGAGCAGCGGCAACTAAAATTTTTCTGTTTTTCGTTACTCGGACCTTCCCGTTAATTTCTTCTGACATGACGTTGTATACACCATCTACTCCTCCTCGTCTAAAAGCCAGTTTCAAATGCTGAATGTTAAGTCCGGATCTAGCCATTCTTTTAGTCATACCCGCTGAGATCGGCAGCACTTTCAGCGATTCATAGTTCCTATTGGACATTTCAACATTTATCAAAGTCTGAAAAGCAAAATCAATAGAAAAACTATGGGGTCGCACACAAACAAGAGAAAACCCTGCCTTTCTTAATAGTTCCTGTAAAGCCAAGACGTCTCCCAATGCGTTCTGTACATCGTAGGTAACGCTTTCGCCGAGGAAATCCTTTACCAATTCTTCCTGCTTGAAGCTTTTTCTCTCTGTCTTTCTTTTGGGGTATGCAGCTCTAAAAACATGTAATGTATCCACGAATCCTTTACACTTGGCTTTGAAATCTTTAATCAAGTTTTCCTCCTTTAGAGCTTTAATGATAATTCTTGAATCAAAAGATTTTACGTTGTGTACAAACAACACAGCATTTTCTGGTAACCAAGTGATTAATTCTTTCAAAAATTCTACTCTGCTTTGGTGTGGTACTGGTATACCATTTCTGTAAAGTATATTCCCTAGTCTTGTTAAACCTGTTACCTTTGACGCAGCTGGGGTAATAGGCTGTTGCGGCATAACATATTGACTGAATTTTTTCGTCACAAATACAGCAGCGATCTGTGTAATGTCACAAGACATGCCTGTAATAACAAAAGGTACATGTAAGGTCATTAAATTCACTTTTATTGTTTTATACCCACAATTTCTTTTTATCTACATATTCACATACTAGTAATTGGAATCCGTCGGAGGTGTACTTTTAACTATTATCTATTAGACTAACTTGAGCTTGGATTTTTGAACTAACTTGTCTTTTGGTTATTTGTTTCTATGCAATGTACCAATCAGATTTGTTACAGTTTGTTCTTGTGTTGTGTGTTATGTGGTAACGCTAAGGGGAGGTTTGAGTGCTCACAATAATTTTAACCCCAACACATTCTTTAGGTGTCTGTCCCAAGCCGGAAACTTGTTATATAGTTTTGGTTTCAGTCTACCATATTTGTTCATATTTGTAGTTAAAACAAGGCCGTTGGTTTTCTCATTTTCCCGTACGAAGTGACTTGAATATATTCACAACTTTGTCCTTTGTCTGTCCCCACACCAGTTTATAGACAATTGTCTCATTGGCAATTATACCAAATCTCATTATTTTATTATCAAGACAACTTGCCACAGTGATTGAAATTCAAAATAGTGGGGTTTTTGGTGTATTAATCTGAAAATCTGTGATATAGGGTCGGAGTGTTGGTGCATTATGTGCATACAAGGCATTAGAATAAAACTGACCAAGACCAGTGGTTTCCAAATCAAAGAAAACTGTTGCCGTATTGCCCAAGTGTAAATTAATGTTATCATTTTCGGCAGCTGGTAAAGGGATCTCTTCAATATCTGGACACTCTTCCTCTATGCATGAAATAGCCGAGCTATAACTGTCCCCTTCTCTGATTTCCTTTGCCCTTACGGATTTCACTCTGCTTCCTTTTTTGTCCCTCCGTTTACTCTTAAATGTTGGATTAGCAGCTTTTGCCTTTTCTCTCTTTCTCTTGCCATTTAAACATTCCCGTTGTTGACATGTAAATTTACCCGGCGATAAGCTGTGAGTTTTGTTGACCTGTTGTAAAATAAGAACATAATAGATAATTTATGAATCCGAGTTATTAAAAGTCAAAGGAAACAAGAATCAGGGGCTGTTCTAGGATTTTTGAGTGGCGTAATTCCATAAAACCTAATAAATACTGCCGAGCGGAGCGAGTCGAAAAAAATTGTTGGAAGATTTTATGCTACAAAATCATATGAATCGTGAGAAACATAGGATTTTAAATATATCATATATTCATTCTTTACTTGAACTAATCTGTTCTCAACAAAAGATGCAGAAACGATTTTTGGGCATGACATAAGTGTATTCCGTGCTTGAGGTGTATACTCTTATAAAATTACAGTTATGGTGTGCTTGTTCATGTGAGAATTTCTCATATTAATACACCGTCAAAATTTCATGTTTGGTTAAATTTCTTCAAAATACTGGTCTGGTCATCTGTTTTGTATATTGCCCTTTCATACTATTATAAACTGCTAGGTTTTCTTACATATATTTCGATGTGCCCCGTGCTGTCTATCATTTGTTGTTTAGTTTTATATGTATTGTCTATCATTTGTTGTTTCGAAATTATTGGTCCTTTGTTGGGCAATGTATGACAAATATCTGTTGAAAAACCTCGCCCGTTATTATAAATTATGTAATTCATTGACCGCTCCCGACATGTGTAACTTCAAGGCATATTTTAGTGGCGATCGATGTCTTTCAAAATTACTGCACTTTTCTTGTATCCCTGGTGCTTTCGACTGGAGAACCGTCGTACACAAGCACCGCACAAGTTGGCACGCCGAGGCGGGTGGGGAGCAAGAAGGTGAACTGTGGTTTATTTTTATCAATAGTACCGCTTAAGTCGACGCTAGGGGCCGTCTTGACCTTGTTGTAGGGTATGAATGATTCGTTCATTGTTGAAGACCCTACATCAACTGTCAAGATGAAGAACAGGAATAAAAGCCCTGTTCATTGATAATTTTCTTTGTTTTCTATGTATTGTGTGCGATTTTGTCCCATGTACATTTACTCCATATCCTTTCATTTTCTATTCATTATGTACCGAGACTGATAGACAATTTTGAGTAATAATCAATATCTATTTATTTTGTTATTTTATACTGAATATAATGCATACCTCAACGACATAGTTACGATCCTCATTCTTTTGAGATATAGCTGAAGCCACTCGATATCCCAGCGATTGACTTCCACCGAAATGCTTTGACTTTGGAGCTTTTGTTGAAATGAAATAGTTCAGTGATTCATTGCTTTGAGAACTTCCAAGATTGGCATTTTCACTGTATTTTGAAAAAAAAACCCTTTGAAGATCTTGTTGTAAGTCTTCTCCTTTGAAGTCCTTGCCATGTGGCAAACTTTTATGTCTGTATCCGATAGGATCTTTAATATAACCACACTAACTGGAACACAGACTGTGGTCTCCAAATGCATGAGGTACGATGGCATCAATTGTAGATTTAAAATTTTCAATATCCCCTTTATTTTGTTTGATTGCATACAACACGTCCTTAACAAAATAATCAATCACAGTTGCAGATATCGATCGTTTATGTTTTTGGTGCAATTGTAAGACATCTCCTGTAAACTTTTTACGGAAATGGTTAGAGTCTCTGCGTTTAATAACATCATGATCAATAGCTTGGCGCAGCCTTGCCATTGTAGTGCTGTCATCGTCAATAGTCAAAGAATTGACTGTATCCCATTTCCTCTATGTTCTTAACCTGTAAAAGAGAACGTTGAATAATAAAACCGAAAAAATCAGAACATCAACTTCTATGAAAACCAGAAAATTTCAAAGAAACTATTTCTATGAATACCCGAAAATTTTAAAGAAACTCTTTTTATGACCAAACAAAAAACTGTATAAGTATAGGTTAGGTATATAGAACTTTGTTTCTATCGTAAAATTTTTCACCTTGACGATATGGGGACAACAGGTAACTGTTTCACGATTCTCTACAAAAAGTGCCTAAACAAACGTCAGTGTTGACATATACGATATATACAGAGAAACCTGAAACACATGTTTTTTTTTTTTTATTTCGGCTGGAATGATTATCACTCGAACAAATAAGGATTAACCCTCATACCCGCGACTTGGTACAGACACTTTGATGATGAAATCGTTGTGTTAAACTTTGTTTCAAGGCGTGATATATACCCCCACTATTCCCCATTTTGGTGATTTGATAATAAATTGGTAAGATGACGACGGCGAAGACGACGGTAAGTAAAAATGTCTAAATATTGAAATAGTTCCTACCATTTCAACATGCTAATGCTGGTTCCATTACCTTTGAGCTTCCAGAATAATTCCGTCGACAGTCATGATCTTTTTCATTGGCATCACCCTTTTCGTCAATATAATTGCATTTCCGGCAATCTGTTGATTTCAATCCAAAATGAAGACATTTTCCAGACAAGTTACCAATGACTGTAGCATGTCCTAGAGTGAAAATATAGCTATGTAGTTTCATATTAAATGTAAAAAGTCTATTCATAAGGATTTATTGTTGTCATACTGTATGAAATTAATGTATTATTGTTGTTTCAGAAGAAATGCGTTTTGTTTATTATATTTCTAAAAATAGAAGGTGAATCAAACCTATATTTTACGCTTTACTAACCTTAATAGGTTCGGCTGTCGGATAGTAAGTGACTTACAATACTAATATTTGTTTTACAAATGTAACTACTCCAAAGAATAGTTTCTGCAAATATGTATGAATGCGATTGTCTAAGTGTTTTATTCAAAATTACTATTATCAGCACACCGATCATCATTCACTTGTGTTAGACAGTTGCGTTAGCATGGTTAGTGTCACATCGTGCAAGACCTTGGTTAGAGAGAGACCATTTCTGAGAAAACAACAGACAAATTTCATCCTTTCAAACATGTAAATTACAAGTTGTGCTGTTATAGCTTCTTCCACTGCCTCTCTTTTGCCAACCTTCATCAAAAGACACATCCAGGGATTTGTTTATAGGAGTATCTTCTTCATTCGTCTTGTCTTTTCTGTAAAAAAAAAAACAGAGGGTGTGATTTTTCATGTCATTTGCTAACTAAACGTCAAATGTTAAAAAAATGCACCATACGACTTTTTGACGACCAGTCT
Source organism: Mytilus coruscus (assembly GCA_017311375.1). NCBI lineage: Eukaryota > Metazoa > Mollusca > Bivalvia > Mytilida > Mytilidae > Mytilus > Mytilus coruscus. The sequence goes on from CM029603.1 coordinate 14,922,681, forward strand.
AAAATTGGAATACATTTTTTTTTCTAGGAGTCTACCAAGTATTAGCTGTGAAGTGTGTATAGCATAGGTTAAAATTAAAATCTGTTAATAAGCGACTTTGATATAGGCACAAGTTTTACAGCTTCTCGGTAAAATACAACAACAACACACCAAACATAAAACATAGAACATTTATAAAATTGAGAGAGAGAGGGAGAGAGAGAGAGAAAATACAAAATTATGCTGTGTTGTTTTAATGATATATGACCAGATGTAACGATCTGACACACCTTATATTTAGTCGAACTGTGCTAAATATATGTGATCGACTCATTGGTCTTATGAATATTCTTGCCTTGAATATTGCGGATGTTGTAACTTTAATCCCCGGCTTGGTCAAACCAAATACACAAACCGTGTTGGAAGGCCTGATAAAAGGACACATACAAGTTCCTGTGCGTTTTTGTAGCTGTTTTCTGCATTTGTTATATAGCTATCACTGTTTTGTTTTCTTAACTTGCGAACAATTGTATAGGGCTAGTTAGACCATAGGATATATAGTTATCTGTTCATTAGATATTCCTCCTCTAAAGCCTTCTTGCAAGATAAAAGTGCATATTATTCTATTGTCTTCCCAATTTCTCTCTCCCTTGATTTGAGATTATTTGGACTGATGCAAGGCACATTTAAAGCTGTTACGAAATTAACAGTTTGAACAGGCCCAACACCTGCGTCGAGATACGCTAAAAAGAAAGGAAATTATAAATATAGTGCTTTCTCTGAATCGTATTTGTCTTTTGTAATATGAAACTAAAAGAAGCAAGACAACACACAAGATATCATTAAGACCGAGTTTTTCCCCCATGTCAAAATATGCCGTTTCCTTTTATGTGTGAATCGACTTCTATTTTTACACATTTGGTTGATCAAAGTTTATATTTGTTTTACGTTCCGTGTCACATATTTTATGCATACAGTATTCCAGACTATAAGATCGACGTAAAAAGTGTATTACTACAAGGTAATTCCTAGTGTTATGCTATAAAATTGCGTAAAGTGTAATGCTATGAATGTGCCTAGTGTAGATGCTATGAATGAACCTAGTGTAATGCTTTCAGAAAATACTCAGTGTGATGCTATACAAATCGAAAGTATCCGATGTGATGGTTTACGAATAAGCCCATGTGATGTTCTTCAAACGAATGTATTTCGTGCGATGCCATAAAAATGCACCCAGTGTGATGCCATACGAAAGTTCCCAGTGATGTGCTATACGAATGAACCCAGAGTAATTCTATAAAATGTGCCTAGTTTTTTCAGAAGAAAAATTCGAATATATAATTGCATTTACTACTCCTGATTTATACACAAATGCAAAACAAAGTAAAATCTAATTTTCATTTTTCCAAGAATTTGCGGACGGGATAGAAGACGCCTTTAGTTTCTGCACAAACAAATATATCGTTCTTGCTGATAAAATTTAATGTAGATTTTACTAATCTACCATAAATATAAGGGTGTTCAGTCTTTTGTTTTTGTGTAGTATTTTGTAGACTTTTTTGTCGTCTTTGTTCTTTTCGGAGTGGCATCGTTTATCGTTCTTCTTGGCGACATTTTACAATTGCCCTCTCGGTAACTTCTTTGTTTTAATCAAAAATATGAAACATGTGCTAAAATTTACAATTACATATATGGCTTGTATTATATTTGCCTTCGGGTTTATATGATCCGTTCATCCTATTTTGACTCCTCAAAATTCAAGAGTCCTAAATTGAGGTAAATTATGTGGCCTTCCAATAACCGTTTCGATTCTTAACATCACTGAAGAGACATTAATTGTCAAAATCCGGATATGGTGTACAAAAAATCTTTGCACCTTTGTTTGCGGTATACCATCTTCGCCGCAGGTCTATATTGTTTTCTGTTTGGAATTAAATTTATAGTTAAGATCCATTTATTACACCTTGTGATCCGTTTATTTAGCAATCGCCAATGGCAGTCAGCAGGATTTAAGAACATTTGTTGTTCGACCTGTTAGTCAAATTTGTTGTTCGACCTGTTAGTCAAATGCGTTTTGTTAAAATATACTTTTCACTTTTTGGTCTTTTGGAAAATGTTCTTTGTGCTGTATTTAGACCCTCTAACAAGAAATTTGTTTTGCATGCACACGTATAAAATTGCGGTTTTATCCAACGCAATCATAGGTTTGAACGTTGTTTTCAATTTAGACTTGTTTATATATATATATATATATATATATATATATATATATATATATATATATATATATATATATTTAAAATGACTGAATAATAGCCAACGATAAATCTTACGGGGCGATGGATCATAAAATTATGATACAGTACACTACAAAATATAATATATAATAAGTCTAAAGTTATATACAACATCACCAAAAATAATTAAATCATGAACAAATTTTAGATATTTCGGATAACTAATATCCTTCATCAGTAAGATGTAAAATGAATCTTATCTTGACATGTGGTAGTCAAACTGAAATAAAAATCTTGAAAGCTATACAAATTATCAATAATCAATACGTTGGTAATTTTTTCAATATTGATGTTTGGGAGGAGGAATAAATTTATTAAAACTGTAAGAGACCAAAACGGAAGCCTGAGTTACTGGAAACAAGTGATGGTAGGGAAAATGAGTGACACATTTTATGTTTTTTTTTCATTTATGCCCTCTGGGGAAACTGTCCTAAGCTTTCTTATCCAAAACCTTTCCCGAGCAAGTCTGTCGGCCCTTGACCAACCTTCATCGTGGTCTATGATAGTGTTGGTAAGGTTTTTAAGATCAGCTTGGGCGTGCACAGGTGATCTCAAATGACGACTTACGGGGAGGTCGGGCTTGCAGGTGTAGTCACTTCGATGACCATTCATGCGTTTGTTGAATGGCTGTTCTGTCTCGCCAACATACTGAATGCCACATCGACACTGAAGAAGGTATACAACATTCTGGGTTTTGGGAGTTACAATGCAAAATATAGCGTACACAGACCCAGTGGAGTGGCAAGTAAATGTTTGAGTATTCAGCATCTGTTGGCAAGTCAGACATCGTCTGTTACCATACGACTTGCACCATCCTGCAGTTGAACAGCTTTTATTAGAGGAGACATCAGCACCCAAAAATAAGTCTTTCAGACTTGCTGGTCTCCGAAAAGCTAAGAGAGGAGGTTTGGGAAAGATCTTGGATAATTTAGGGTGCTTGGCAATAGTTTGCCAATTGGCATGGATCAAACGTGAAAGGGTAGTAAAGGCGGGATTGTATGTTAAAACAAATGGAACTATTTTGCTGCGCCTCTTCTGTTTGTATTGTAATAGGTCATTGCGGCTGTTATTGTTAGCACGTGCAAATCTCTTATCTATGTCCCATTTTTTATAACCTCGTTTGGTCAAAAATCCGCGAAGTTCCTGTAACCGTTTAGTGACAGCCTCCTCAGAGGAGCAAATCCGCTTTACTCTGAGAGCTTGACTATAGGGGATACTTTTTGTACAGTGTTTTGGGTGACAGCTTTGGGGAGAAAGGTACTGATGTTTATCTGTAGGATTACAGTAGAGGTCTGTTGATATGACACCGTCCTTTATAGATGTAGTTGTGTCTAAGAAAGATATTTTAGAGTCGGAAATTTCATATGTAAATTTAATTGACTGTTGGGCGTTGTTTGCATGTCTGATGAAATCATCTAGTTTAAGTTGGGATTCAATCCATTTCATGTCAACATCATCGATGAAACGGAACCAAGACAGAGGTTTGGATAAAGATGTTGAAATGATTTGTTTCTCTAATTTGCCCATGAAAATATTGGCGTAAGACGGTGCCATTTTCGTCCCCATCGCTGTTCCGTTTATCTGAAAGTAATGTTCACCATTAAAGGTGAAATTGTTGCATTTCAGAACCAGAGTAAGCAGCTGGACTAAACATTTGGTAGGTGGTTCTAAAGTGTTGCGCGAGTCCCACATTTCCTTACACGATTGTATTCCGCTATATTTTGCAATGTAACTTGCAAAACCCAGAATGTTGTATACCTTCTTCAGTGTCGATGTGACATTCAGTATGTTGGCGAGACAGAACAGCCATTCAACAAACGCATGAATGGTCATCGAATTGAATACACCTGCAAGCCCGACCTCCCCGTAAGTCGTCATTTGAGATCACCTGTGCACGCCCAAGCTGATCTCAAAAACCTTACCATCACTTTCATAGACCACAACGAGGGTTGGTCAAGGGCCGACAGACTTGCTCGGGAAAGGTTTTGGATAAGAAAGCTTAGGACAGTTTCCCCAGAGGGCATAAATGAAAAAAAAACATAGAATGTGTCACTCATTTTCCCTACCATCACTTGTTTCCAGTAACTCAGGCTTCCGTTTTGGTCTCTTACAGTTTTAATAAATTTATTCCTCCTCCCAAACATCAATATTGAAAAAAATTACCAGCGTATTGATTATTGATAATTTGTATAGCTTTCAAGATTTTTATTTCAGTTTGACTACCACATGTCAAGATAGGATTCATTTTACATCTTACTGATGAAGGATATTAGTTATCCGAAATATCTAAAATTTGTTCATGATTTAATTATTTTTGGTGATGTTGTACCCTTTTAGACTTGTTTTATATATATATATATCTATATATATAAACAAGTCTAAATTGAAAACAACGTTCAAACCTATGATTGCATTGGATAAAAACCGTAATTTTTATACGTGTGCATGCAAAACAAATTTCTTGTTAGAGGGGTCTAAATACAGCACAAAAGACCAAAAAAGTAAAAAAGTATATTTTAACAAAACGTATTTTACTAACAGGCCGAACAACAAATGTTCTTAAATCCAAATAAACAGATCACAAGGTGTAATAAATGGATCTTAACTATAAATTTAATTCCAAACAGAAAACAATAAACTTGCGGCGAAGATGGTATACCGCAAACAAAGGTGCAAAGATTTTTTGTACACCATATCCGGATTTCGACAATTAATGTCTCTTCAGTGATGTTAGGAATCGAAACGGTTATTGGAAGGCCACATAATTTACCTCAATTTAGTATAGACTCTTGAATTTTGAGGAGTCAAAATAGGATGAACGGATCATATAAACCCGAAGGCAAATATGATACAAGCCCAAACGAAAAAATATAAACAAGTCTTAATTGAAAACAACGTTCAAACCTATGATTGAGTTGGATAAAAACCGCAATTTTAATACGTGTGCATGCAAAACAAATTTCTTGTTAGAGGGGTCTAAATACAGCACAAACAACATTTTCCAAAAGACCAAAAAAGTAAAAAAGTATATTTTAACAAAACGCATTTGACTTATATATATATATATATATACCTAAACTCAGCTTTTTGCTGATATCAAACACCAACATGCCAACTTCTTTCCCTGTTTCAGCTGTCTAGTCATCAGTATATGTGCTCTCCCGTATGTCCGAAGCGGTATTAGTGCTAACGAGGTCAGGTCCACTGTCAAAAGCAACCTCAGAGTTCTGATCGACGTCAATTTGATCATTTCTTTTAAGTTTTGTTACAGGACATGCATATTTGTTTCGAATAAATTGTCCAAAGTTATTTCTCGGTTGTGCTTCCATTTTTCATTCCGTGGAGTAAGGGGAATAACTCGCGTAGCTAACGACGCACGTTTTATTTCCCTAATTCCGCTAGAGGCGTGCAATTACGTATACTTCGCCTTAACCTACAAGGTGTCGTTTGACAATTTGGGTCATATAGAAATCACGTAGATCTTGACAATCTTGGTATTTTTTACCTTCTAGATTATTTTTAACGGTTTTCAAAATATTAGAGATGACTTGCATTTTACCTTTATGTTCTACTGTGAGCGTGGATAGTCATGATGGTTATTAGACGGAATTATCTGACATTTTTCGCAAACAAGTTACCAGAAGAATGATTGGGGTTAACTTAGGGTCAAATTGGCCAAAGGAGATTTAAAAATGGAAAAAACGGACGACGAAGGTAACGGCCGATGATGTCAAATGCTCAGACTGGCCTTTTGATAGATTAACACAAACAAAACAATAGTTAACAACACTACATATCAATGATAAAAAAAACTTCAAAAAACGAAAAACAAAAGAAAGAATTGAATAAAAACAGAGGGCGAACTAGTGGCATCCTTGATATTGCCCATTACAAGGACACATCTGGTGGCAATTTGTATTTGTTTCATTTCATGTTACAGATTAAAAATATGTGTAAAGCATCGTTTTATACATGTATATGAATGGTTTTTGTGTGGTTCGGATCAGTCTACGAAATGCTTATTCCTTGTGTCTCCCTTGTTTCACTTTTAAATATTTAAATTTTTTGTCTAATTCGTAGCTTATTCCTCTTTAATGGGAGTAGAAAATATGTATGAAGTTACATTTAATTGAATTTGTGGTATCCACTTCAAGATCAGTGCATCCATCAATCAATTAACTATTTACAAAACTATAAATTTTTCGCAATACTAAGGATTTTCTACCCCAGGAATGGCTTACAAAAGCTGTACTTAGCAAAACCTTTCGTAACTTGGGGTCCTAAATGCTCGTCAACTTCATATTTTGTTTGGCCTTTTAACCAATGGCGGATCCAGAGGGGGTCCGGGGTTGGAACCCCCCTTTTTTTGGACGATCAATGCATTTGAATGGGGATATATAGTTGGAACCCCCACTTTATCCTGGGTTGGGAACCCCCCCTTTTTAAAATGGCTGGATCCGCCCCTGCTTTTAACCTTTTTGATTTGAAAATCACTGATGAGTCTTTTTTATACGAAACATACGTCCGGTGTACAAAATTATCAGCCTGGTATCTTGATGAATGTTTTTTATTCACATAGCGCACTGGATTTACCGTTAACAAAACACTCAAACCATCAAGTATCTATGAATTTAATTTGTGTTGCTATTTCGTCTACTTATGTAGCGTTGTACATCATGGAGAAAGTTTAAAATATGAAAAAAATGTGAGAAACAACATTATTTATTTAAATAAAAAGTTTTGTCAAAAAACGAAAAGGAGTAACTGCCAAACTACTTTGATTAAACTGTCTTTTAATTACTTTCAAGCAAGATTCTTTCTCTCAGTGTGTTTCCTTTTATTGACAACAAATGGCGTTTCAATTAATAATTTATTGACAACAAATGGCGTTTCAATTAATAATATATCTTCGTATCATCACATGTTTAAGTCATTTACAAATATACAATATCACGACGGCCTTACTAAATATAGGAAGATGTGGCATGAGTGCCAATGAGACAACTCTCCATCCAAGTAACAATTTATAAAAGTAAACCATTATAGGTCAAGGTACGGCCTTCAACACGGAGCATTGGTTCACACCGAACAACAAGCTATAAAGGGCCCCAAAATTACTAGTGTAAAACCATTCAAACAGAAAAAAACCAACGGTCTAATCTATATAAAAACGAGAAACAAGAAACACGTATGAACTACATAATCAGACGACAACTACTGTACATCAGATTCCTGACTTAAGACAGGTGCAAACATTTGCAGCGGGATTAAACGTTTTAATGGTACCAAACCTTCTCCCTTTTTCTGAAACAATAGTATAACATCACAACATAGAAAGACACACTATAAAATATCAATTGGAAGGCTTAACTCAATCAAAAAACGTAAATTAACACACAATGAACGAATAAATTTGATCTGTGATACCTGAATACAAATACATAGTCAATAAAAATTAGAAAATCATCACTTTTGAAAAAACCTGTGTCATATTATACACATGTAAATGAAAATAATTTTGTTGATAAGTATACTTCTTCTTCTGTATGTATAAAATCTTCCGTTTAGGAATACAAAGAAATTTCTTTAATATCAATAAAACTAATCTAACACTTGATACACATGGGGTGAATATCAACAATAAAACTATACAATTAGTGCTAGATAAAACTTCATGTACAGGTGCAAGAACATTATTTAAGGAGAAATGAAATAATTTTGATGTTCATAGTACGAAGAAGTGAAAATTTGTAGTAATTCCAAATAATCAAAGCTGGTATATAGACAAGATCCATGTTAACATTAAATAACAAAAAAGCATTACAACTAGTATCAACAGGTCAAATTAAAGTACGATTTGAGAGTACTCGCAGTTACTGACAGCTAGTTAAAAGCCAAAACAATTAATAATAAAAATCATGCATCAGAGACTGAAATCAACTAAAACACATCCCAGGGATTTAGTAGCCATTATAGCTGGAATTACAGTCATGGTTAACTTTGTCTGTGTTATTATCTGCTTTAAGGCTCTAAAACAAAAATTCCATCATCTTACAATCTTAGCTCTTTTCCTCAGCGATATAGATTTGTCAGTTTCATCAATTATAAATACTTTGACAATTTTATTGAAGTCGTCAAATACCGTATTTTGCCTTTTGCAGATATGTTTACTTGCGTTCGGAATTCAACTAACCTACAGCCTAGTTTTGCTTTTATGTTTACAGAGGTATTTTACAGTTAAGTCGTTTAACTTAGGTACAATGGAAAAATTTGACAAAAATAAATTTTCATACATTGGTGGAACAGTGATCCTTGTGTTTATATGGTCACTTATTGTAATATTAAACAATTTTAAGAATAAGAAGTTGTGGTATAATTGCCAATGAGACAACTGTCCACCAGAGACCAAATGATATAGAAATTAACAACTATAGGTTACCGTGCCGTCTTCAACAATGAGCAAAACCCACATTGCATAGTCAGCTATAAAAGGCCCCGAAATGACAAATGCAAAACAATTCAAACAAGAATACTACACAGGCAAATTTGGTTCACGTAAAATTCACGTGAAAAATTTCACATAAAATTCACATTAAACGAGCTTATACATGAATCTGACATGAAAATGTTCATGTGAATTTCATGTGAATTGAGATTCACATGAATCTCGCGTAAACTTTAACAAAAAGAAAATTGGTATTTTCATGATTTTAATCAAATTTGAAAATTTAAATGTTATTTGAATAACTTAATTTTTCAAAATTTACGTGAAATTCACGTGAAAAAAGTTCATGTGATTTTCACGTGTAATTCACGTGGGATTCAAATGAGATTCACGAGAATCACATGAATTGATTTCACGCGAGTTTTACGTATAAGCTCGTTTGAGGTGAAATTCACGTGTATTTTAGGTGCGATTCACATGAATTTAAATTCACGTGAAATTCATGTGAGTGAAATTTCCCTGTGTAAAGGCCAGATTTATGTAAAAAACAATGAATGAAATACAAAGTTACAAACGACAACCACTGAATTACAGATTCCTGACTTGGGACAGACACGTAAAGAATGTGGTGGAGTTAAACATGTTAGCGGGCGCCCAACCCTTCCCCTAACCCGGGACAGTGGTGTATCAATACAACAAATGAAAATATAAAAATCAGTTGATCGCCCAACCCTACCCCTAACCCGGGACTGTGGTGTAACAATACAACAAATGAAAATATAAAAATCAGTTGATTGCTCAACCCTTCCCCTAACCCGGGACAGTGGTGTAACAATACAACAAATGAAAATATAAAAATCAGTTGATAAGGGCTTAACTCATCAAATCAATAACAGCACAAAAAAAGTAACAAAAACACAGACCGGACGTGGCAGGGTATTTATACATCCCTAAAACAAACAATAAGACACTAAGTACAGATCGGAGAGTACCCACAGTTACTGACAGCTTGTTCAAAGCCAATAACAACTAATAAAAAAATCATGTATCTAAGACTAAAATATCAAATAGTACACAGCCAACATCGATGGATTTAGTGTAAAGAAGTCATTAACAGTCAGAGAAAAACATGACCTTGTGCAATGCCAAAATACAGATATAAACAGATTATAGAACCATGAATGTGCATATGTATATAACAATAAAATGAGTTTGGTTTTAATTTACTGATATTTATACCAATAAAAACAATATTTAAAAATCTAATTACAGTGTTGAATAGGTAACCTTTTAGAATAAGTTTATTTAAAGGATCGATTAGTTTACCCGGATCGTATCTTTAGTTTCCGGCTCGATTGACAACATCACCGTAAAAATTAAATGGGCTATCTTGTTTGAAATAAGTTCTCTACAGCAGGTACAGTCAAACTTACAAACCAAATATTTGTATCTATGGAAGAATTTAGTAAAGGTTTAAAGTAATTTGAGGTAACGAAATCCCTGACTTAATAATTTACCAGTAAAACATAGATTACGTTCATTGAAATCCAAAACGTCACTATAGACACGGGCATAGCGAACGAGGTGTGAAATATAAACACCGTAAGATAGTGCCAAAAGGAACATCAACATAAAAGTTGTGCTAGCTATAAAATCAGATTTAAACCACAATTTTTAATGGGGATGTCTGTAATAATTCAGGAATATGACAGTTGTTTTCCAGTCGTTCCAATTGTTGATATAGCCGAGCGTTTGGTTTTGTCAGGCTTTATAAACCTCCTCTTTTTAAATTTACATTGAAGTTCGGTCTTTCTATTAATGCATTTATAATTAATATCTAAAAAACGTCTGTTCAAGCCCTGCGTCAATCGTTGTATCAATCATTAATTAAATGCAATGTTAAATTTTTTCTTCGGATGTCCATTAAACTAAAAATTGTGTATTCCATATCTGCAAAATACAGTTGTTATCAAGTTAAAGCTTTAATTTTCCACCTTAGCGCTTTGTTATCATCTTCGGCAAAAATACTTCAGAAAATTATCTGTAAGCCAATTTATGAGTTGTGTAAATTTCATAATTCTTTTATTCATGAAAATTAAGGCAGAACGAAAAAAGGTCAGAACGAAAATTATCCAACAATTTGACCATCATTTGTCAATATATAGTCACGTATTGGACGATGGTAAAAATATATATATTTTAAACATGATAATGTTCGTATGGTGTGTCAAATGTATTTAATACAAAGCTTTTCTTTTTAAACAATTAGTTAAATGTGGTTCATCACTTTCTTTTAAGAAAGTTTCATTTTGGGTCTTACTGAAGGATTGATTATTAACGACTAAACATTATCGATTGAAAACATGCAGGTTTTATTTTTAAAGGTAAACTGAGCTGAGCTGATTCCTTTGATCTTGTTTTACAGTAGATAAGACACTTTCTTGTGTCATATATATTAGATAGACTATGCATTGAAAAAATTTTAAAAAATTGTACGTTTTTTTTTTTTTTTTTATCAACATGTGCAGATGTTATTTACAATAACTGTGCTGGAGTTTTATCTCGTTTGGAAAAATAGATAAGATTGCCAATGAGACAACTATTCACCAGAGTTCAAATGACGAAGATAAAAGCAATTATATTTCACTGTACGGTATTCAAAAAAAAAAAAAAAAAAAAAAAAAACCCATACCGTACAGTCAGCTTTAAAAGGTCCCGACATGAAAAATGTAAAACAATTCAAACCAACGGCCTAATCTATACAGTACAATTTACTAAAAACAAATATTACAGACATGAACCAATGACAAGCACTTATTTTTCAAATTATCATTAAACAAAATATATGGTAGTACCTATAAAAAAAAAAAAAAAAACAATATATAACTATACAAATTCATGGTGTTGAAGTTTGCCAAAGATGCTGCCCACAATATAGGCCTACTAAATAAGTTACAAATTAGACAAAATATTTAAATATGATTTTTTTTTGTTTCAAACATTTATAAAAGCGGAATGTAGAAATGAAATATCGTCATCAACAGTCAGTTTGGTTCAATTGCGACAAAATAAGCTTAAAATCGTCGCTTATGTATTATTGGCTTGCAAGTCAATACTTCAACCTCATTTGAATCCGTATTTACGCAATCTTCAATTTGACCTTTAGTTGCGCATGTGTTTAGTATGTGGTCAGCATGTTCATTCATTTAAAAGAAATGAATGTCAGCATTGAAAAGTGAAACAAGGGAGCCACGAGGAATAACCATTTCGTTGACTGATCCGGCTCACAAAAAATAATTTTTAATTGTAAAATGATGATTTACATATATTTTAAATCTATCTATAACATGAAATCAAACAGATCTTGAAAAATCGTCATCAAACGATTGAACGTGCTTGTACAGACCTTTATTGCAAAAAAGCACATAAACTTATTTTGCTTAACCTTTAAGTTTATGTTTGCTTTGACGGAATGTCTTGAAAATTTAACATTCTTTATCTGGTAGAAATGGACAATCTCTGATTTTGTCGTAAATTGAGCCAAACATTAAAATATTATATCTTAAGCTTGCAACAATCGCTTCATTCAGTTAAAATGTTTTTTTTTTCCGATGATCTGACAATTTAAAATACTTATTGGCCTCTCACAAACACAGCCGCTTTTAATTAAATTTTAAGATGAGACTACATAAAACTTATAAGGAGTGTTGTTTCCGATATTTTTTCAGTTTGCTTGAGCAGCAGTATTCAAACAACAACAGGAGCAAAAAAGCTAATAAGCTACCTGCCCGAAGTAGCCAGCACATTTTGACCTTGTTTTCTTAATCATGTGCGGTCTCTTCTTTCTTCGTTCAAGTTAGTTGTGATCCTATTGGTAATTTAATTGTATTTTACTTTTACTATAAATGGAATAGATACGAAAAGGTGAGGTTTGTGCGTACCAAATTCTCGTTTAACCTCACCTCATTTGTGCACGCATGTGTTTTAAGTTGTTGTTTTCTTAGTATGTATGACTTTTTTTTCTAAGAAGTTGGAAGTTGATGTAGACTTTTGTAAATCCCTTTATCTTCTAGTAATTTTTGTTATTCTTATTGTATTATCCCATTTTTACATAGCCTGCATGTAGTGGTAAAGAGTTTACAGTTTGAATCCACTTCATTTGAAATGCAGTCAATTCGAACTGACAGTTAGTTTAACTGTCAAGTAGATACGAATTTTCTTTCTGAGAACTGTTTCCAACCCATATGCAAGACCTGTGGTATAGGAGACAACTCTTACAAATGAATTGCATGTCATTTGTGCGTTTTAACCTAGCAGTTATTGAACCACTGACGAAGAATTTATGTTCTTTGCATGTGGTTATGAGAATGATGCTGCAGCATCTTAGAAAATTGGACAAATCTTACTCAACGAAGCATTTAAAAAAAATAATCAAAAGTCAAAAGCTGAAAAGGTAGACAATTAACATCATACCATGATGATACATGAAATGATTCTTAAAAATATATGTACTGTGGAGTTTTGAGAATGAATCTTGACATCATTTAAATACAATCTTGGAAGATTTGGGAACGTTTCACAGATGATATCGGATATGTTCCTTATGTCGTAACTACAATACCCTTCCCTTTTCACGAATGTGACTTACCGAATTAGACTATTTACCGGATTTGTAATAACATTAGCAACACGACGGGTGCCACATGTGGAGCAGGATCTGCTTACACTTCCGGAGCACCTGAGATCACCCCCAGTTTTTGGTGGGGTTCGTGTTGCTTAGTCTTTAGTTTTCTATGTTGTGTCATCTGTACTATTATTTGTCTGTTTGTCTTTTTATTTTTGGCCATGGCGTTGTCAGTTTGTTTTCGATCTATGAGTTTGACTGTCCCTCTGGTATCTTTCGTCCCTCTTTTAAAGGGGAAAAAATGGATTGAATAATAAAGTTATCTTAGATAATTTAACTGTATGTCTTTGGTTTACAAATACAAATGGCAATATTCTAGAAGATATGATCTGAACAACCATCCTGGTACAAGCTAATGCTAACAGAAACCTAACATTAGCACAACGATAGTACTTAGATAGTGTCAGACTATCAAAATATTGAATTTAACGTCTGTCACATGGCAAAATCCTAGGTACTTTATTCATATGATTTGCACCTCGATACCTTGGTCCTTTTGATTAAATTATTTTCCTTAGTTGTAGATTGAAAATATAAATTAAGTCAAATTTGCGGATAATCCAGTCTTTTTCCGTCTTGTAAGTTGTATCTTAATTCCTTAATTAGGAATTTGCACATTTGCCTTTTTATTTTATGGGCATGTATAATCCTAAATTTTGTGGTTACCAAGGCCTACCCCGTTAAGGAAAACCTTAGATGCGGCCTCGGTATCCTGGAAAACATGTCTTGGAAAGAAATACTTGTGATACATTTTTCTTAGACAATGTATATCTCCTTGCAATATCCATCTCTTATTGATAAGTAAGTTGAAATGTCAAAATAAAAAAAAGAGATGTGCAAATGAGACAACTATCCACAAAAGTTCAAATGAAGTGGATGTAAGTAATTAAAGGAAACCGTACGTCCTTCGACAATGAGAAAAACCCATACCATACTTGGCTTTAAAAGACCCCGACATGAAAAATATGAATCAATTGATTTGAGACAACTAACGGCCTAACTTATAACAAAACAATTAACGGAAAACAAATATTACAGACATGAACCAACGACACACATTGAACTACAGGCTCCTGACTTGGGACAGACACATAAATAATGAGGCGGGGTTAAAAGTTTTGAAAGCGTCAACCCTCCCCTTAATCTGGGACAGTGGTGTAACGGCACAGCATAAGAACAGGTCCGATCTGTGCATTTGTTAGATGCTTTTCCTGTTTGTTGTGCCGTTTCACCATTTGACTAAAATTCTAGTGCTTATATCGAAACCCTTATTGCTTAAACGATATGCTAAAATCGAAATTGGATTTTCTCATTAACTCTTCCAGAAGTGTCTTAAAATCGACCTGATATAAAAAAGAAGTGAGTATAGGCTTCTTCTTTGTTACAAACATCACATAGTGTAAACAATATTTATGATGAAATTAAATACATCTTATACAATATCAATTTACAGTGTGGCAAAAAGGATTCAGAAACAAGCAACAAGTGCGTATATCAATCTGCCTCATTGTTGAATTTGATACAATATACAAAAATAAATCAAAACCACATGCTCTGTTACAACTTTACATAGACTTTCATTCGTCTGTTTCCAATTAAATACTATGCTCTCTCTCTCTCTCTCTCTCTCTCTCTCTCTCTCTCTCTCTCTCTCTCTCTCTCTGAATATACATATACAGAAGCGGTTCTACAGGTTTTGCACAGTTCTAACCTAACACAGTTGTAGACAGTTCTTATCTAGAATAAATTATGACAGTTCTCTTCTAGAACTGTTTAGAACAAACCTAGAACTATTTCGTACATTTCTACCCCCTAGAATTGATTCTGGCAGCTCTGTCGTCAGAACAGTTTTTGGCAGCTTGATCTAGTTATAAAGTTATCAATTTACCTACTTTAATTCAACATGCAGTCATCTTATACGTTCAGCTTTTTCACATCCAATCTTTTATGGTAATATTCTTTACAAAGCACAGAAATGTCGACATTCACCTCAAAGGCTAACCAAACCTTTAAACAGACTTATTCAGAAGGGATAGAACTTTACGATACTGTTGTCAGGTCATTAGAGATGGCATATTTTGGTATTAATATTGATTCACTCATAGGGTCTTTGCATCGGAAATAAACACATATGTTCTAAAACCAGTTGTTGGCATGATACGGGTTATGTTCTTCTCATACATTTTATGATGGTATGATACTTAACCTCTAACGAGAGGGATTGTGCTTGATTTTCATATGATGAAGACATAATCTTTCAATCAGTTTAATTGAGGTCTGGAGCTGGCATGTCAGTAACTGATAGTAGTCCTTTGTTAATTTATGTATCATTGTCATTTTCCTTAGTTTCTTTTGTTACCTATTCTGACATCGGACTCGGACTTCTAGTTTTACTGTGCGTATTGCTGTGTGTTTGTTTATTCTACATTGGCTAGAGGTATAGGGGAGGTTGATATCTCACAAAATATGTTAAACCCCGCCGTATTTTTGCGCCTGTCCCAAGTCAGGAGCCTCTGGCATTTGTTATTCTTGTATGTTTTTTTTATTTTAGTTCATTTATATGTTTTGAAGTTTAGTATGACGTCCATTTTCACTGAACTAGTACACATTTTTAATTAGGAGCCAGCTGAAGCCCTCTTCCGGATGCGGGATTTTCTTGCTGTGTTAAAGACCCATTGGTGGCCTTCGGATGTTTTCTGCTCTTTGGTCGGGTTGTTGTCTCTTTGACATATTCCCCATTTCCATTCTCAATTTTTACTTTTATTTATTTATTCTTATCAATATCATTGATTTATTTTCTCATTTCATACACTTTTCTATCTATTTTGTCTCATTAAATTTTTCTTTTTTTCCTTTTTTTTTCTTTTTTCTTATTTCTTTATGTCTTTTTTTCTAATTGTATCTATATAATTTCAACCTAAATATTAAGGACAACGTTGATACTTTTGATGATTAATTAATTAGATTTATTCAGTTTTTAAAGTGCTTTTTTCTTGTTTGTTGTAGTTTAATTTAATTTAATTTTTTTATCTAATTGTTTTGAACTATTTTTCGCATTATTGCGTGCCATTTACATAGCGATTACTATACCACATAGATATCATAACATAAGATTGTAAACTCGGGTATAAAAACCCTCCTCGAGAAAATGATGTGGTCACTGCGTAATCCCAATATTCTACCTGCGATAAAATACCCGAAAAAGCTCCTCAACCTGTATAATTTTCTTTCTAAAGTGAATATATCTAAGTGCAGAGTAATCGATTATTTTTACGGAAATACAAAATGTATAGATTTCTTCACTGCGTATTATTGCATACATAAACGAATGACAGTTTTACCCTGAAACTTTTCTAGAGTATAACTTTTCTAGAACTGATTAGAATAGTTCTTTGAAAGATCATTGTGACAGTTCATAAGAGAGGTCAGAAGTATTACACACACACGACGTTTTATCATTGTATAGATCAATACATAAAACCACCTGAATGATAATAGTTAGGGTTGTTCAAGTGATATGCAGTACCGTTCCCATAGCACGGGTTCAAATAGTCGGGTTCTGTGTATCCAGAATATGAGCTGTCTCGTTGTGCACATGATATACGCTGTAATTCAGAATACCGGCCTCCATCGTTACATTCTGGGTTAGCGTTCATATACACAGTAGCACATCCATCCATTAACAGGTATGAAGTTTCTTCAAGTGATACTGCTGAGCTGGATCTTCCTTCTTGCAAGCTTCTGTGGCGATGTTTTTTCACGATGTCGTCAAGCAAGCGTCCAGCTTCTTTATTTGTCGAGCGAGTCTGTTTTGAGAATGGAATTCCAGTGATACAATAACTAACAAAATGTTCGCAATTGAAGCTTTTTAAGTGGTAATTGTTTGGAAGACCCTCATCAAAAATATCCTAGCAACTTCTACTGCATGGAGACCGTCTTTCCTTTGTGAATTGTAGTAATATTTATACATTTTTGTGCACTTATCGAAATCAATCGCTGTTTCAAACACACTACCCTTAGGACACGAAGAAGAAGAAGCTAACATACAATCTATACTATCTCCTGAAAGTTCTATTACTTTAAATCTTTTCTTCTCTGTGTTAACAGCGGAAACGAGTGCATGATGTTTGTATAATCCAGCTTTCCTCTTAAAGCATATAGCATCTCCTGATTTTACACTAGTCAGGCTATTCACTTTGACTTTCCATCTTTGAGCTATAAAAAACAATCACTGTGCTTTTATAATTGTCTATCAGCTTTCCACAGAAAAAAACCCGAGAATACTTGAAATTTAGATCAAAACAAATACAATATTCAGAAACAAACATTTTTCGCAAAGTTGGACAAAGATTTTTATTATAGCTTGTCTTATTAAAATCTATTGTTTCGTTATAAATCCTATTTATCACTTTGCTTGAATTGGTGCGATGAATTTGATATAACCATGTGTAATTTGCTCTATACCGATTATCAGTTTTTTTTTGTGTTCATTCACCTATGTAAATAATAGCAAGTGTAGTTTACATACTATGAATTTTTGCATTTTTGTGGATATTTGATTTCGTGGTTTTGCCAAAGTTTGCATACAAGCCTAAAGAAAATTTGCAATTCGTTGAACATTTAAATTCATGGTTTATCTGTACCCACGAAATCAACGAAAATTGGTACTCAAAGACATTTTTACCTATTATGTCTGTTTGTTTTGTTCACACATTGTTGTCAGTATAATGGAATTTTATTCGACTGTCATACAAGTGAGAGGTTTAGCTAGCTATAAACCAGGTTTAATCCACCATTTTCTACATAAGGAAATGCCTGTATCAAGTCAGGAATATGACAGTTGTTTTCCATTCATTTGATGTGTTTGAGCTTTTAATTTTGCCATTTGATAAGGGACTTTCCGTTTTGAATTTTCCTGGGAGTTCGGTATTTTTGTTATTTGTCTTTTCATTATTATTCGTTGGGTACCAATTTTGTGGATTTCGTGGGTACAGATAAACCATGAATTTAAATGTTCAACGAATTGCCAATTTTCTATAAGGTTGTATGCAAACTTTGACAAAACCACGAAAATAAACGAATCCACAGTAGGTGAACAAAACTAAATTGTGTTTTTGAAACGAAATTAATTGGAATGAAAAATAATTTTTCCAATTTGTTGAAGCAACAAAAGAACACCATTAAATTGCAGGATAAGGACAATGTGAGTTTGATGTTTTAAAGCAGCTGCCATGTTTGTATTCTGCTCGAAATCGGAAAATGCTCGTTAAAGCTAGCATTTCAATTTTTCTGAGCATTGTGATAACACAACTGATAATAAAGACATAAATAGCATATATATATCTTTTTGGGCAATACAGTTTACAGTACAACCTGTGACATTCTCTGAATAATGTTCACCATCTGCTATGTTCAACATCAAATGGTGACCATTTATTTGGGGTCATGAAACCTGGGATGTTGGCCATCTATTGGGGTCATAAACCATGTGCTGGTGGTCAGTCTACTTAGGTTACCTGGAGAGATGCACTGATTTGATCTATTATTTTAAAATTGGTGTGTAAATGAAACCTACATCAAAAGTTTACCTGTACAGGTAAATTGTTCTTGTCCCATTTCAATTACTTACATGTGAATAAGTTTTGTTTAAAGATTGAAATAATTTTTTAATTTATTAATTTGTAAAGTTTAGAAATCATCTACATGTATAGGTAACAATGTAGTATTCTTTTTATTTGTATATGTGATACTAGTTTTATCATCCTGTATTTTTATTGGATGCAAATTAATTCCCTTTCTCAAGCAGTGTCAAGTATTTATATTGTAGAAAATTCATTTGAATCTTTTCATAATGCTTATGACATTAGGAAGTATATGTTTTATTACTTTTAAAATTTTTACAATTTGTATACAAAACTTCTTCTAAAAATATAATGATGATTAATAAATAAACATTAAAACTATCGGTCAATATGGTTTTTTAAAGTTTTTACTTGTCTGGCTTCATGGTGTTAAGAAGTATATTTAAACAGACAGAAAGGCACAAAGTAGATAAGATAAAAAGTCAAAGATAAGTTATTGACTAGCACTTGAAAACAAAACAGGTAATCCTTGAAATAATATATATTTTTTAAGAAAAAAAAGTTATTGTACATCATGTACATTGTTGTCAATTGTTCATTTGCATTATTTAATTGATATAAATTAATAATTATTATTAACTTCCTATCATGCAAATGATATGTTTATAGGCACCATGAAGCCAACAATTTACAAGCTTGCTTTTTTATAATAAAATGATCATTATTAATTCTTTTACAAAAAAAAAAAAAAAAAAAAGATTAAAAGGTGTACAATGTATTATTTTTAGAAAACTACAAATATGATTTGGGGAAAAAAAACAGTTTTTGTTTTACAATTTTTTAAATCTAAAAACTAGAGTTGTGCATGTAGCATCACTGAAGAGAATTTAATTTTCCAAATGCCCATCTGGTGCAGATAAGTTAGTACCATACTTTTTGTTCAGTAACGTTCTGTCCTACATTCAAAATATACTAGTAAATCATCAAAATTTGATAAATCTGAACTAAAAATGCTAATGAACAATTTCCTGATTTCTGAATGAAAAGGAATTATTTCAAAAAAAATTGTCTTAATGTTTATTGAAACAATTCTAAACTAATCAAATACGACATCTTCAGTTTGGCTAATTTCTGTCAGATAGCCGTCAAAATTTTCTCCAGGAAAAATAAAGTACACATCTATTGACATTTTTATGGACTACTAAATTAAAATATTTTTGTGTATTTAATTATTCCTTTTTATTATCAATAGTGTTCTGATTCTTAACTAAATATCAACTTTTCTCCCCCTTGCTCAATAATTTCCTGATTTTTGTCCTGTTAATAACATACAATTAAGGATTATTAAATTATATATTTAAAAAAAATCATTTATTTGATTATCCTGAATTATATAACAAGCAATTTCAATTTAAAAAATAATGATATCATACATGTTATATATATGGATATATTTTCTGATTATACATATAAGAATAAGGCGATGTGGTATGATTGCCAATGAGACAACTATCCACCAAAGTTCAAATGAAGTGGATGTTCATCATTTGTACATGTGCAAGTTATAAAATACAAAAATCTTGAACCTGAACTCTTAATTCTAAAAAAAAAAATCCTTTACTTACAAGAAGCATTTAAATTGTCAAAACTGCTGGACAAATATGTTGATATATATCAAGAATATTAAAAAAAAAAAAAAAAAAACAGACAGACCTTTAAGATAAAGTTCATAATTGAAGGGACTTGAATGAAGTAAACTCTTTAAAGCCCATGATTAAAAATGAATTTAAAAAGTAAGAATTTTTTTGAAAATAGAATAAAAAGTTATGATGAAGTAGTAAACTGTTACTTTATAAAAATTTTAAAACTTAACTTTGATAGAGAGTTTTATTTAGCGTCTAATGCTTTTTCTATAAGAAAATGCTTCACTAAGTAAAGAAGTAGTGAATGTTTTGAAATGTCAATAGAGAAAGAACGAATTTCCTTAATTTTATTTAGATAAAGTCCTAAGATAAACTTAAACATTTGTTAATCAATGTTGAATGGAGATCAGTATCTATAAATCTTAACAATTTTATTTTAGAAAAAATTGAGAAACACCTTTTCAATATAAAAAGGCAGACATTATAAGTTCCATAGAAATGGTTGACTGTGCAAGTGTGCAATATATTAGAAGATGAGATTCATTTATTCTTCATTTGCCAAAAAATACATGTAAGAAATAACTTAAAATGAGAAAATTATTTAAAAGGTATAACAGCAAAACCAACAGTCATGGCAGTATAAGCTACATATAAAAACTGAGTTCATAGGAATTTTTTTTTTTTAAATGATATTAAGCTACACATTTTCAGCTAGTTTTATTATTTTATTAAATATTTTAATTTTCTTGTCATTATCACAGTAATTAAATTTGACAAACACATATTGTTTACCTGAGACATATCATATACATGTACATTCACACTATATTGAATCACTTTACCGGTAAGCTATTTAATTTTATCACTTAAATGCTATCATAATTTTCCCTTTACCCTTGACTTGTTTTTGAGTGATACCTTGTGTATAAATTAAGCAACGGGGGTAATGATGAACCTATAGGGCCATCATTGTGGACATAGTTTTTATGGCCACCTTTAATCAGAGAATGTCACAGGTAGTACTGTACAATAAATAGGTGATATACGATACTTTTCAAAGTTTTATTACAACAAAACATAGAACTGATAGTTGCATGTGACGTTCACGAAAGAGCGGTAGCGACAAATTGCTTTCCCTTTTACTTTCTCAGTTCTGACTTTACATTTGTCACTTCGAACCTGACTTTTAACAATTGAAATTGGACCTCACTAACTTTAAAGTTGACATATCTCACTTCCAATTTGAAATTTCCAACATTAATACGAATTAATTGCGATGTAATAACAGCTTTTATGACACTTACAGATTATCATAAAGTATTGTATCCTTCGAAAATATAGTCCTCCACAAACCACAATTCTCTATTTATAGATTATCAATAAAATGAAAAAAAGAAGTAAATTCATGAAAGTACAGACATTCAAACTGATGTGAAAATATATAACTATGCAAAGCCATGCCCAGAACTGATCATTTCAATTGGTTTGTTAGTGGACTTTCGATGACCGCTTAATTAACGGTAAGACTTGTCTAATCCGTCAATCAAATTTGAACTTTAGTAAAGTAAGACAACACAATTCGGAAACTTTGAATCGTCGGAAGGTACAGAGTACAAGAACGGGACGCTTTGATGTTAATAATCGCTTAAAATCAAGGGAAACTTTCCAGGGTTTCTGATGAATCATCCTGATATTTCAATTTTCATAAAATTTGTTCCAAATATAAAAATAAGGAGATATGGTATGATTGCCAATGAGACAACTATCTACCAAAGTTCAGATGAAGTGGATGTAAGCAATTAAAGGCAACCATACGGCCTTTAACAATAAGAAAAACCCATACCGTATAGTCGACTATAAAAGGCCACAACATTGAAAATATGAAACAATTCAATTGAGAAAACTAACGGCCTAATTTATAACAAAACAATTCACGAAAAACATATATGACAGACATGAGCCAACGACTACCACTGAACATCGGTAAACTACTGTTGCCTTTATTTAGTAGGATCAACCTCACGATACTATAAATCGATATTTTCATTTCTCTTTCAGCCATTCTGGATTTTTTTGAAATCGCAAAGGAGTCGACCGACTATTTGTTACATGGTGGCCTATTTTTGGATATAATTATAACTAAAGCATAGAAAATGATAATAAATGTCATCAAAGGTCAATAACTCCTACAAGAAGTCGACTGACAGTTTCAGTAATATGACTATTTAAAAGATCTTACTATGCTGATCATTTTGCTGTTTCCAATTTATTATAGTTTACCGCAAAGAACACAAAAAGGGGAAGCAATCATTTAAAGGAAAACTCCCTTCAGGATTAGACTGTCAATTTCCGACAACTGTTGGAAATTGTAGAGCCAACATTTAGAGTGCCATAGTTGAATGGCAAAAATGCAAATATAAGAACAGTGTGGGAAAATATTTATATTACATTTTCATAAGTATTTAATATTTATTTTTACTCCCTTCAATTTCAATGTCTACTTATATCTACGAATATTTTACACAAACTATGAAATTTATTTATTGGGTTAAGAAACTCGTTTCCCAATATAACGTTTAAAACATTACGTTGTAATAATAAACACTAGTAAAAGAGAAGCAAAAGATACCAAAGTGATTGTCAAACTAATAAGTCGATGACAAACCGACAACACCATGGCAAAAATCGAAAAGGACCAAAAGACAAACAACAGTAAACAAATTCTTTTTTGAATTAAGAGTCGATTAATTTGATCTAAACAGATTTAAAAGAAAATGAAAGGATATGGAGTAAGTGTACATGGGACAAAATCGCACACAATACATAGAAAACATAGTAAATTAACAATGAACAGGGCTTTTATTCCTGTTCTTCATCTTGACAGTTGATGTAGGGTCTTCAACAATGAACGAATCATTCATACCCTACAACAAAAGGACTGTATAATGAACTATTAAGTTTTTGATTTATGAGTTTGACCATCCCTTTGGCATCTTCCGCCTCTCTTTAACACCGCTTTCACTGTTCATAAACTTCAGATGTCTAGTTTCTGTTCCTAACCTATCCAAATCAGTAAATCCTGAATTGGGTTATGACACGACTGCTAACGAACTGTCTGAACCTTAATTGATTTTCCACCATGAAATATGAAAAAAACTTCTTAACAAGAATTGACACTGTTTTATTCAGACATTTTAGGTGATTGTAAGATATAAATCGCCTGTTTGCACTCCTGCGCAAAGCAGTGTTTGGTATATGCAAATGCTAATATTCCTCCCTCCATGACTGTCTCACTCCTAGCATACCCAATAGTATTTATATAAAATATTTACATCATCAATACATCGAACTTTTTAAAAATTGAAAAAAAAAAAAAAAAATG
The DNA here is from genome assembly GCA_017311375.1 of Mytilus coruscus. Classification (NCBI taxonomy): domain Eukaryota; kingdom Metazoa; phylum Mollusca; class Bivalvia; order Mytilida; family Mytilidae; genus Mytilus; species Mytilus coruscus. Next base: position 14,946,693 of record CM029603.1, read on the forward strand.
AAAAATGAACATTGTTTACGAGCTTATAACGTAAATTCTAATTAAATGTTTATGACATACATGTAAAATATTAACATCAGTGAAACTGTACGGGTGCGAAAATCAGCATCAATCACTTATTTTAGGGGGTAATGTCCCTTGAACATGTTGAGAATATGAGAATACTATATTTTAGATAATTTTGGATTTAATGTCCTTTTGAAATTGAGATGAAATTGAAAATCGACATTATAAGCGCTCGCGAAAGCCGGCTATATGTTGCACAAGGTTTTAGGATTTTGTTGTTTTCAATGCTCGTCAATTTTTATTTTGCCTTCCAGAAGATTAGATTCGAACGTCATTAATGAGTTTTATTGAGACGGAACGCGCGTCTGGAATACTAAATCATAAGCATATAATCGATATTGACGACACTTATATTTGGCTTTTGATTTTACTGAATTATATGTCAAATGCTTACATCAACAAATCTCGGTTGAGTTTGAAAATCAGGTTCGATCTATTATTCTTCCCAGAGTTATTCCCTTTGTAAGTGTGGGTTATATTGAAGGTCCAAGCATGTCTGTATTGGTCATTGGCTACTATGTCGCCATTTTGTTACGTGAAAGTCATTTATTAGTGTATGGTTTGCTCCAAATTCAAATGCCCAATAAAACATGACCGACAGAAAACGCCGACATCTCGAAATGTTTTGAAGGGAAAAAGTCTTACAAATTATTTGTAAAACATACAATGCAACACAGTTTTAGTAATTGTTTGGTATATTCCCTATTAAAATCGAAATAATTAACTGCCGCCCTTGGTTTAGAGGGACGATCTATTTTCCCCATAATAATGACAGTGGGTTTAAATTTTATTTTCCATCTCATTTTCTGTTTTTTAACAATTTTTATCAACCATTTGCAAATAGTTCTTACCTTTAATTTCTTTGATATCTCCTTTGGAACTAGAAATATCTTTAAAAAATGAAATGATTATCATTCGCACAAACAAATATTAAAAGAATGTATGAAAAGAGTGCTTTACACGGATTCAGATTTGCTGTTCCTAAAAAACAATTCCCAGTTTTCCCTTATACTCAATGTAATAATATAATACTGTAGTGACATACACATTTCAAAACTCATCTAATAAAAAAATCATTGTAGCAACAGAAAATGGAACGTAATGTTTTTCCAGTAGAGTTATGCAAATATCCTACATGGGCATATGAAGAAATGAATTAAACACAAATTGTAACAGCAAAAAGATTTGATGAATATCACTGCTAAGTTGATTTTGCATTTATATGACCGTTGTGATAAAAATATATGCTGATTCTGCTTAAGCACTCTTTTAAATTTTTAATGATTGATAAATGAACAGACTGAAATAATCTGGACACATTAGTACAAAAACGTCACTTGTGTTGTCCATATGACGCCACAAACATGTTGAAAATGACACATTTAACCTAAAGGTTAACAGTCAAAATAGATATGAGCGACAGCTTTAATTATGTACAAAAAAAAAAAAAAAATAAAAACTCGTGTCTGTCGTACAAAATTATAAAAGCCTGGTATCTTTGGTGAGTTTTGTTACAACCACTGGTCCGATGACAGTAGTCAGCACTTTGGTGTTGACACATATTATCATTGATATGATCATATCTATAAATAAACTGTTAACAAAACTTCGAAATACTAAGAACTTTCTACCACAGGAATAGATAGCCTTAGGTGTTTTTGGCTAAAGCTTTCGGAATTTTGGGTCCACAATGCTCTTCAACTTCGTTCTTTATTTTGCCTTTAATTTTTATTTATTCGAGCGTCATTGATGAGTCTTATGAAGACGAAACAAGTGCCTGGCGTACAAATATGTATAAGCAAGGTATCTTTGATGTGTTTCTTTTTACCGAAAAAGATATTTTACACACATTTCAATCTAAAAATACATCTTGTAACAAAATATCGTTTTGGGTAAAACTGTTGTTATATCAAAACACTAATTAGAAGATCTCAAAATGAGTCTATTGTTTTTGCAGTTTAACTATGTAAGACAAAATATAAAAATATAAATACTAATGATTGATAGTTTAATGTCTAGTAAACACTTGAAGCTTGTTATCTGGCTGATTTATAACGATTTTTGATTTTCGAATTAAAGGGGCCAAAAAGTGGCCTCATCACACCTTCTTTCAAATTCCAATAACCTCTTAGTCTAGAGTATAATTGTACTATCCCGTCAGTGTGAAAGGAAGAGTGGTACATTTTTGTTCACGGTAGAATACATGACCATTCTTGTTGCACAAGATAAAATCTTGTGACAGCCCAGCATAACACAAACATCCATTCAATTTATTTCTATGTTCGTACCTTCAACTGTTGTTCAACTGGGCCAATTCACGTTCACAATACGATTATGCTTGTAACTTAAGCTTTCAGCCATTAAAAAGGGACTTTACATTTTGCTGCTTTGTGATACGAAAGAAAGTTATTGTCCAAGGACAAAAATCTAAACTTAACTACATTTCAGTACAAATGCTGTTAAATCAAATCAGTTTATTTTTAAGAATATTTTGTGGCTGTTTAACCTGTCAAAAACTATATATGCTAAAGTTTAAAGGTTACACTAAATAGTACCGAACTGCTAAAAAGTGACCAAACACAATTAAATTGACTGCAATTGAATTATTTTCATTAAACTTTTGTCACCGGCAGGAAAATAAAAAAAAAAAAAAAAAAAACTTAAGCTCCGACTGAATCATTTTGGATCCCGATATTACAGATGATGTTAGATATACATGCTGGTTCGGACTTAATTCGTGACCCTGCGCAAGCTTTATACATCATGCTTAAACACACATTTGACCATGACCGACTAAAAACAAGGGCGTCACTCACAAAATTTTTCTGCCCAAAAAGAACAAATTCGTATTAATTTATATGAAACAACATTGTTTATAGTCATTAATGGTATGTTTCATCTTGAATCGAAAGATTATATTTTTCAGCTCATTCATTGTCCTGCGTTGCATTATGTCTAGTCATAACTTTCGAAAATCGACAACCCAATCGGAGTAAAATTGTGGCGAACTACAACATCATCTTTTTAATCTCAAAACAAAGCAAGGCTTGTAAATATTGCGTTATCCTTATGTGATTTACAGTTTTAATTTGTAATAGTATGTGCCATTTTAAAACTCACAGTTAACCATTGCCGACCGAAATATGACGAAGTCACAATATGGTTTGTACACAATATTATCATACATTGCAAATTCTTGAAGGCTTTTGTCCAATACATTACTTAAAATGTGCTCCACGAAACCTCTTTCTAAATTATTAACATAAATTTTATCAGCAATCAAAGCCGGGCTTCAAAGTTATTGTGAAACTACCTATTCTAGAGGTGGCGTGAATCAGATGTGGATACTAAAAAACTACAAAGATCTTTTAGAGTACATACAATCTAAGACTCTTTCATCTTGCAATAGTATTAACACATTTGAATTTTCTACACTTTACACAAGTATTCCCCATTCCAAACTAAAAGACAAATTGAAAGAGTTTGTCCTGCTTTGTTTCATAAAAAAGAATCGCCAACGTAGTTTCAAGTATCTTGTCTTAGGGAGGGATAAATCCTACTTTGTAAAAAATCACTCTGATTCTAACAAAAAAGTCTCTGAAACCGACACTATCAAGATGCTTGATTTCTTGATTGACAACATATTTGTTACGTTTGGAAGACGTGTTTTTCAACAAAGAACTGTACCCCTCTTCTTGCCGATTTGTTCCTTTATTTATATGAGGCTGACTTCATACAGGAACTTCTTAGGAAGAAAGAAAAGACGTTAGCAGTATCCTTTAACTTTACTTTCCGCTACGTAGATGATGTTCTCTCACTAAATTTGGTGACTATGTTGAACGCATCTATCCTATCGAACTTCAGATAAAGGATACAACAGATACATTTAAGTCTGCCTCATATCTTGACTTACACCTAGAAATTGACAATGAGGGTCGGTTGAAAACAAAACTTTATGACAAAAGAGATGATTTCAGCTTCCCAATTGTGAACTTTCCATTTTTATGTAGCATTCCAGCAGCGCCTGCATACGGAGTATATGTCTTCCAGTTGATACGATACTCCAGAGCTTGTCATGATTTCCTTGATAGAGGGTTGCTGCTCACAAGGAAGCTTTTAAACCAAGAGTTTCAAGTAGTGAAGTTGAAATCATCCCTTCGTAAATTTTACGGACGCCATCACGAGTCAGTTGACCGTTACGGAATATCTGTTTCACAGATGATAGCGGATATTTTCCTAATGTCGTAACTACAATTCCGTCCCCTTTTCCCGAATGTGACCTACCGAATTAGACTTATTACCGGGTTTGTTCTAACATGAGCAACACGACGGGTGCCACATGTGGAGCAGGATCTGCTTACCCTCCCGGAGCACCTGAGATCACCCTAAGTTTTTGGTGGGGTTCGTGTTGCTGAATCTTTAGTTTTCTATGTTGTGTTTTGTGTACTATTGTTTGTCTGTTGGACTTTTTCTTTTTAGCCATGGCGTTGTCAGTTTATTTTCGACTTATGAGTTTGAATGTCCCTTTGGTATCCTTCGCCTCTCTTTTAAAACCTTTGTTATTTGTACACTTTCCTATAAGGCCTGAAACAATTAATGACACTTAGTTGCTTACTAGCATTTAGATTATTTTATGTGAGAGTCATATATTTTCAGAAAGATACTTTCCTCCTTAATCTAGGCTCTCGCGAGTATATGTTGTAAAAAAAGTCATGCTTATGGTAAAATCTACGAAAACCACTGGCTGCTATAAATAACAGTGTATTCCTTGCATACGGTAAAACATTGACGGTATGGTGCTTACTCTTTTACATTATAAATGGAATCGACTGTTTTACCTAACTAAATTCAATCTTCTCTAAAAAAACTATCTTTATCTTATGGCATTAAATATTGATGTTTTTTTATTATTTCTTTTTATTTCCTTTGTTTCATAAAACATAAAAAAAAATGTCCAACGTAGAGACAAATATCTTGTTTAAGGGAGGGATACATTGTACCTTGTTAAAAAAAACCACCACTATGATTCAAACAAAAAAATTATCGGAAACTGATATTATCAAGATGCTTGATTTCTTGATTGGAAACTTTTGTTTGGAGGACATGTTTTTCAACAAACAATCGACTCTTCCATTGGAAGCTAGTGTGTTTCTCTTCTTGCCGATTTCCCCCTTTTTCACATGATGCAGACTTCATATAAGAAGTTCTGAGGTAGAATAAAAAGAAGCTAGCATTTTCTTTTAACTTCACGTTCCACTATACAGATGATGTCCTATCACTTATTAATTCAATGTTTGTTAACTTTGTTAAACAAGGAAATTAACGATATATCTGATTTAGTTAAGTGTGCCTCATATCTTGACTTACAAATAGAAATTGACAATGAGAGACGGTTGAGAACAAATCCTTTTGATACAAGAGATCATTTCAGATTCCCATTCAATTTCTTTGATGCAACATTCCGGCAGCGCCTGCATATGGAGTATTTATCTCCTGATTCCTATTTTTAAACATTTTACTTAAACAATGTGCAATGATATTTACCTTTCAATGATGTAGAATCTTCTGTGAAATCTATTTAAAACAAAACAATAATTTCTATACGCACAATACATGTTAAAAATAAATGAATGAATAAATACATTTTGTAGCAGAATGAAAACAGTATTTATTTTACAGAATTAATGTGGAAATAAGTTCATCAAAATATAAAGAAAACAAGGTGATGATACTTGTAAAGCAATTTCCAAAATCTTAGCACAAGATGTTGTGAAAATTTAACAAAAACTAAAGTTTTATCACATATTTTGTTCTTAAATTTTCAATTAAAATGGTAATAATCAAACACAAACTTATCCATAGTATTGCTAAAAAATTATTTGGATCGTTTGCATGTTTGTGTTATTGTACAACAGAGCGAATGTTCATTTAGCCTTTTTTAAAATCAAAAGTCCATTATCTCCTTTAGGATAAAGAAAAATTCGTCCAAATATTGAAAATGTTCATGCGAGTACCTGAAATCGGATGAGGCAATATTAATTTACGACAAAGAACGGACCGACATACAGACAGAAATAAACTGTGGATCATAGGCGATCGACGATTGCCCGACAGCTTCCTCATTATGTTCAATCTTTTGTTACGATTTGAAACCTTTCCTTTTTACATTATTTCAAATTCACATATTCCTTTCCGTCGATCAAAAACTGCAGAACGAAGATATCAAGAATGACAGTTGTAAAATGTATACTTCCTATACTGGGAGTCAACGACACACATTACTACACTGTAATAACAATTACAATATTTGGTAAAGATGTCGAACATAATGTATTTTTATTACATGTTTCAACATAAATAGTCTAAATCCTGGTCATTTAGCTCTTTGTGCTTCCGTGGTTTAACACGTTTAAATATGTAAAATGTTTAAGTTTACGCCTTGAATATAGGCGGGATGTTTAGGTATAATATATAATAAAGAACAACATTTAGAGGCGGTATTGTAAAAACCCTAGTACCAGATTAGGAGGGATGGTTGAGTGCTCACAACCATGTTAGGTCCTTCACGTTCTTAAGTGTCTATTCGCAGTGCGGAGCCAGTAATTATGTTGATATCGTAATTAACTGTCTGTCATGTTTGTTGTTTGTTTCACAGACGGTTTAGGAGTAATATTTCAAAAAATTGTGCAGAATTTATCTTTGTTTCAAATAAAGAAATTCTTGGCATGAGTAAAGTTTATCCTGTCCAGTATTACAGACAAAATTTCCCATAACATTTCTTTGCATATAAGATAATAACCATCACTAGAAGTTAACCAATCAAATTTTACCCTTTTTTTTCCTGCTTACAAGCTTTAGTAACCATGTAACATCAAGTTTCCAAAATATTTTATAGAAACACCAAATAAAAAAAATGGTGCTTTGAAACACCCAAGATATATATGTTTATGACTCAGAAATGTTTTTCTGCATTGAAATGAAGGGCTAACTTCCTACAACTGTCAAATTCAAGGGAATACTTTTTTAGACCCTTTTTCGTATGAAACCGGATGTGACGTACTATGATTGGTGGTATTACACCTATAGGTTTTTGCTGATTGTTGAAGACCGTACGGTGACATATAGTTCTTTACGACCACATCATTTGGACTCTGGTGGATAGTTGTCTCATTGGCAATCATACCCATCTCTTTATTTTATATATACAAAACTACTCATTTGTAGATTTGTTTCATATATTCCTGCTATTCAAATCAATAAAAATTATTTATTAGTTGTATATCATTTGAATACGTTTTTCAATTGAGTGATATGTTGTATACATAAGTGTATAAGGTCACAAAAAAACTTACAAGGCAGTTCGTCATAAGCACATTCATCGTTAGTGGAGTGATCTGGTAACAACCCTGTAATCACAACAAAAGACAATTCATACTTGATATTATTATGTTTTATATATTTTAAATTATCGATAGAAATTATAAGACTGGTAGACCCGGAATCGGAATGATATGGCCAGGTAGCCTGTGGAACAACTTGTGAACTACCACGTTAAACATCCTGCTCATCGTATAGGCCTTGTACAAAGAAGGGTTCATATTCTTATCACATTAATATTTTATCGTCCTAAATATGCATTTTTCTAAACACTGTACGTGTACACATCATGATGACACATTTTATTTTTCTTAGATCATTTATTGAGAGGATCATATATTTGACGAAATGTAAGTTGCTTCCTCAGCTTGGCTCTCACGAATAAATTTTGTCCACAAAATGTGAAGTCCATTCTAAAAATTAAATAATATGAAATTGCTATATAATTCATGTCATTTCTTGAAAACGATAAAATACTGATTGCATTGGTTTTACACGTTTGTGTTATGAATGAACTGTTGAAAGATCTTTTGTTTTACCTTATTAGATTTGAACTTTTTTTGAGGTATTTAATTTCGTTTCTTTCGTTTGATTTTTTATTTCTTTTAAGTGTTGTGTATAAACAATTTGTAAATGATTTGTACCTGTCAGTGAAGTAGAATCTTCTGTAAAGTCATCTGTTAAAACAAAACAACTGACAATTGTTATGCGCACAAGACATGTTAAAAATAGATCGATAAATAAATACTTTTTAAAGAAAAGTGAATTGAAAAAGGAAATATTCATTTATCAGAGAAAGTCACCTCTTGATACCTATATACAAGGAACTTGTGAAAAGTTCACCTTAGATCCGATATCAGATGACAGAGGTTTGTTGACATTTGATAATTTTGAGATTGTGTGTAATGGATCGGATGTAAACGGTGTTTCAATACTTTTGATCTCATATGCAATATTCCAAATTCCTGGTGTGTTCTTTTTAAATCACTTGCTAAAAAGATTTTGTTTATCTCCACAAAAAATAAATTCACAAGACTTTTACTTGTCATTGGGAACACGACGGGTCAAATTTATTCACTCATCCATAGGTCTTGAGATCATCCAAGATATTCAAGGTTGGATATCTATTGCTCCCTTGCTAGTTTTCTGTGTAGAGTTTTGAGGAACAAAGTAACTATGTTCCTTCAAAATATATCTGTTAATGTTATCTATCATATAAATTCCAAAACATGGAAAAATAAAACGGTTCATGGTATAAAAAGGCAAAGGGGAGCTGTAAATGCACGTACAACTTGTTTAACTTAACTACACTTTGGGCCGGTATCAAATCACGCTATTCGAACATTGTGTTGTTCGTTGTTCTTTTTATTTATTTGTTAGTTACAGAGGTTAGATGGTGATTGATGTGGACTGTTTAACAGTCCAATAGTTTTTTTCTTTTATTAATTCATGTTCATGATGTGTTTTACAATAATATTTTTTTATAAAAACCTTTGTTTTTATTCCGATAATCCACTATCATTTTTTGTAAGGAATACAGTTTTTTCCTTAGGAGACCTGAATGTAATTAGGTCATGTCATACGTTTCAGAATATATATACCAATACACCACTGTTTTTCTTGCTTTTTTACTGATACGACGTCATAGAAAAAAAACACTTATAAGTGAGCCAAGGCTCCGTGTTGAAGGCCGTACTTTAAACTATAATGGTTTACTTTTACAAATTGTGACTTGGATGGAGAGTTGTCTCATTGGCACTCATACCACATCTTCTTATATCTATTATAGTAGAATTAATGGCAATTTTTTTAATTGCACCAGATAAATAATGTCGATTTAGTGATGCTTGATTCCAAATTATTTAAAACTCCATAACCTTATACAAATGTTATGAGCTGGTAAAACCAAAAAGGCCTTTAAGATAAAACCAAACCTAAGAGCTATGCGTAAGGGAGGTATATTCCTTGATTTAAAATGAATTTAAAATAAAATTTTAGCCAAACCCGAACAAGGAATTAGAGTTATGAAGGAAAATAAATTCCTTAATCTTAAATTTACAACCTATTTGTACAGTTTATAAGCAAATAAAAAAAAAAAAAAAAACATTTTATAAAATAATTCAGACCAAAAATAATAAGTATCTCATGGCGTTATCATCTATTTTTTTAATTCTTTTCTTATGTCAATCAATGTTATGGCAAAAAACAAATTTGTACTACAATAATATTGATTAAAATGGCTTGCTTTTACATTGTTCACCTACTATCCAATCGAAAGACACCATTTACGTTAATGAATTAATTTTATCTGATAGACAATATTTAAAGGGGCATTAGCTGTCAAATTCATGTTCACTGATTTGACTCAAATTCTCATATTTGATTTATAACATACTAAAACGTATATCCAAATTACAATAAGTCTGAAATAAACCCATTTTAGCCGTGGTAACCCCAAAAGATTGGAAATATCGTGGCTAGTCACATATCTTGTTTTATATGTCCTATTCCCGACTGTGAAATTTTGACAAAGTAGGGATTCGTATGGCGGATGATGCATCCATTGCAGAAGACACTTACCCTGTATACCCACTCAAGTTGCTCCTTTGTGATTTTATTTGTTACATTGATTTGTTTGCTCAAGCAATTTATGAGATTTAAAAAAAATCGGTTTACTTCTGTTCCACTATATAGGATTCTTGACGGTTTGTTTTCTAACAGTTTTTTTATATCCGGTTTTTGTTAGGATTTTATATTTTTATGTTGTTGCGCTCAAAATAAATATATACTTATAAAAAAAAAATAATGTTTTTGTTTTATAGTTTATTTTAAATACTGCTATACAAAGTCAATATTGAACTTTTATAAGTTTTATATTTTTGATTGTAAGTTTATCTACTGATTGTTCGATTGAACATATAGTGTTCAGTCGCATTGTTGCGTAAACAAACTTACTGGATAGTTCGTCGTACGTGGAGTCATCGTCAGTGTCGTAATCTGGTAACAGCCCTGTAAGTAAAACAAAATAAAATTTACACTTGATTTATGTGCCGTGTTTCTTTCAAACGAAGATATGAACGGCCGATGACCTTTCCCCAGCTGATTTAAGATTTAATGTGTGTTGGAAGCATCTCCGCGCTATTAATCAAACCTATTATGTAAACAGACCCAGAACGACTGATGAAGTAATTTAAATTAAGATAATAATAATAATGATAATAATAATAATAATAATATTTATAATCCAATGGAAAAAATCAAAATAAATAAAAAAAATAAAAATATTTAATATATTTACATAACAACTTAAAAATACAATAAATAAAATACAAATATATAAAAAAATATATATATATAAATTGGCGTTACGGGCAACATGCTAATGATTGATATGTATTTAAAAATAAATAAAATACATATCCCAATAAAGAAATTAAATTCACATTATTCGAGCATCTATCGCTGCAACTGCAATAGACGATAGAGTGTAGATGTATTACTGTGACTTCAAATAACTTAGACCATAAGGAGAAAGTTATGAGCCGCTTGAGTATACATCTAACAGAAACATAACTCGTAGAGTATTAAATGAAACCTCAAACAATGTGAACTTAATAGCAAAGAGAGCCTTTAATAGAGAGTATTGACAAGAGCTCGAAGCATAATTCGAAGAACACATGTTACTTCGAAATATTATACCTCTCTACGCGTGACATGTTGAGCGCTGGCCCATCCCATGTCAAACATAGGTAACTCAAGTATATTTAATACCTACTCTAAAATTATATACCTGCATGTTGAGCGCTGGCCCAGCCCATGCTTAGAGGGTATGGGGTCACTTTTCAACCTGAGACGGATAACCTCGAGTAAAAAAACCATTTGCACACTAAAACATGTATCCAAAAGAACTGTCAAATGGACAAACAAATGATTCGTTCACCCGATGAGAGGGCTCCCTAGTTTATTCAGGGCTGCCTGAGAACTCAGGTAATAATTTTGTGACAAGTAAAGAATGGGTAACATCCATTATTACATTGCCCTTGCCCTCATAGCATGTTGCCAAAGCACAAACCACAATCTCGGAGGTGTAAGGGGTGGTTGACGGGTCAATAAATACAGAATAAAACTGTTACAAAAATAAACATGTATATCTTTTTCCTTTACAAAATTTCAACTACCGCTTTAAACAAACTTTCTGATAACCATAGACTATGTTGGGGAGGAGTGACCTCAAGGTTGACACGCCCGATTCATCAGATAAAGTAGACTATCAAAGCACTGCGATTAAACAATTTGCAGACATCAATAAATAAGTCAAGATTAAGAGATAAAGTAACAAATGGCAGCTGCAAGGAAATAAACACTTACATACACTTTAATTAATGAACATTAATACACATATATTATTTTCATTTTAATATATCGATAGCATACGGAATTTTAATTAACAATTTATATATTATGCCTACCTACTTAATGAGGTCATAATCTGTTCTTGCTGGGGTTCATGGTGCTCAGTCTTTAGTTTTTTGTTGTGTTTTGTATACTGTTCTTTGTCTTATGGTCGTATTTCATTTTTTACATGGCATTGTCTATTTGTCATCGACTTCTGAGTTTGAATATTCTTCTGGTATCTTCTTTCTTTTAATAAAGTGCTGAGTCTTCGCCATTAGTTTCAACATTACACTTTCTTTCTTACAGTTTAGATATTTATTTTCAAACTAATCAACTACGCCGAAGATGTTATAAAATGCTACAAGTAGGTCAGCCAAGAAAAACCGTTTTCGATGTTAACTAACGAACAAATTAATGAAACCTTCAGTGTTACGGGTGCTTCACAAAGCAATTTTTATACTTATATAATTTTTTTCTATTCGACCGGCCCAGACATATTTGACTTAAAAATGCCTTTGGCGGATTTGTAACTTATAAAAAAAAAGTCTGGCTCAAGCTTTCCTGTCCATCAAAAAATCGCAATTATTTTTTTATTTGTGCGAACATTTGTTTCAAACAGCGATTTTCTTAAAGAAAATAAAATTACAACACGATTCACGTACCTCGAGTTATCCCGGAACTGTCTAAATGCATGTACGTAGCATTTTAAATTTCTCTATGGGAAATTAACATTGCAATGGTCGTCTATGTTTTTCCGGATGTTTTGTTTGAGAGAGAGAGAGAGAATGACAACTTTCTGTGAACATGCATGTCTCTCATTTGTGATGGACGTGTCTGCTACAGAAACCGCGCGAAGAACACGGAAGTTAACGGTTTCGCTGATTGGTTTACGGAATGTCACGGAAATAGCGGAAACTGTCGAAGAGAAAAAAACAAATAATGACTCCCTGTTGTTACCAGGAGACGGAAAATGGCCGGCATAACAATGTTAAGCCAGACTTTAGATGTTCCCAACCTGTTCACTGATTTTGTTTTTCATACTTATTAGATAAGAAGATGTGGTATGATTGCCAATGAGACAACAAGAGACCAAATAACACAGAAATTAACAACTATAGGTCATCGTACGACCTTCAACAATGAGTAAAACCCATATCGCATGGTTAGATCATTTGAAAAGTATGGAACAAACTAAATAACAAAACAAAAAGTAATAATTTTATCACAGTTTGTTTTTAAAAAAAGAGAGAATAAACCAATGGGGTAATCAGGGAAATAGATATCATAAAATGATCTAAATTTCATGCAATTGTAGTGCATTCAAAGTATACATGGAATACGCTGCTTCTTATCATACTAAACTCATTTACTATTACATGTAACTGAACTTAACTTCATTTAAAGGCAAACCAGATATATGCATTTTTTAACTAACAAGTTCACTGCTATTAATTGAACATGCATCTCTGTATTTTTTTGTACATTTTTTATCAACCATGCCTACATAAACATGTTGATTTTATCATCTGTCTCATTTATCTCAGGCGCAACGTGAAATGTATTCCTTTTAATCCTTTGCGCAACGAATTGACGTAAATTTCATGCCTAAGAAACGCATCAATGGCTTAAAATGGTGTCGCCAAAACACAAAAAATTTGAAGGGATGAAAACGATTGGAATCCAGCGTATTGGTATTCCATTTCATATAATATTTAATTTATACTAGACAGTCGTAGAGGACAGAGAATAAAGCGAAAATACCAATTCTTGCATAATGAAGATCGAACATAGGAAATGCGTAATAAAATTTATCTTTTTGTCATCAGAACTTATTCCACAATGTATATTCGAAGCGATATAGCATTCATCGATCGGGTCTCGAATTGCGCTATTGTCATTTTCATAAAATCAGATTCTGATCTTCCATATATGGTTTATTAAATTCTCCGTAACTAGCTCCCAATTCTTTAAATCATTCCAGCGAACAAAAATCAATTGTTCAAAGGTATAAGATCTCATAAACATGTTTAACCCCGCCGCATTTTTGCGCCTGTCCCAAGTCAGGAGCCTCTGGCCTTTGTTAGTCTTGTATTATTTTTACTTTTAGTTTCTTGTGTATAATTTGGAGTTTAGTATGACGTCCATTATCACTGAACTAGTATATATATTTGTTTAGGGGCCAGCTTAAGGACGCCTCCGGGTGCGGGAATTTCTCGCTGCATTGAAGACCTATTGGTGACCTTCTGTTGTTGTCTGTTCTATGGTCGGGTTGTTGTCTCTTTGACACATTCCCCATTTCCATTCTCAATTTTATTTTATTAGCCAAAGTTTTATGAAGTTAATCGTAATTTCGTTTGTTATGTAAAAAAATCAAGCTGCTGAAAATATCTGTGGACAAATTGGTATTTCATTCTCTTGACACCAGGTTGTCTTTTTATTATCCCTACTCAGGTAATGGAAGACAACTTTTAGTGTATGAGAATAGCACATTTTTCTATTTATTTATCTATAAATTTGATGTATTTACAGAAAAGATTTTGAAACTCATGCATGTATTTGTTGAGGAATTCTTCGAAAAAGATTTTGATTATTCTTGATGTTAAAGTCATATGAAACTTTGAACTTTAAAAAAAATTGAATCTGTTTTTATATAGAAATAAGAAGATGTGATATGAGTGCCAATGAGAAAATCCAAGTCACAATGTGTAAAAAGTAAACAATTATAGGTCAAAGAACGGCCTTCAACACGGAGCCTTGGCTCACACCAAACAGCAGGCTATAAAGGGCCCTAAAATGACTAGTGTAAAACAATTCAAACAGGAAACCCAACGGTCTAATCTATATAAAAAAACGAGAAACGAAAAACACTTAAGAACCACATCAACAAACGGCAACCACTGAACAACAGGTTCCTGACTTAGGACAGGTGCAAACAAATGCAGTTGGTTTAATCGTTTTAACAGGTGCCAACCTTCACCCTAATCTGAAATAGTAGTGTTACATTACAACACAGAAAGGCACACTATAAAATATCTATTGAAACGCCTTAACTCAATCAAAAAGACATATTAACAAAAAACAAGTAAACATACACTGAATTAACAAATTTGATCTATGACACAACATAGATACAATATTAATTAAAAAGGGGGATGTAAAACAATGTAAAAAAGACAACTATAACCTTGGACAAAATGGAGTTAAATAAAATAACGTACACAGGTATATACTTGAATTACCAAGTTTTACTATAAAACAAGTGTACGTGAACTTTCTTGTAAAATAAAATCTTTTATATTATCAAAATCTTCATAAATGTACTGCTATTGAATCATTGTCTTCCCGTACTCTAATTCGCCGATATATCCGGTATGCATTGACTTTAACAACGAGACCTCTCGTTAGAACTTCGGCCCCCGCACAGTGCAAGTGCATTGGGAAAACATTGATTAGAGAATGCAAACAAACGTGCAATGGAAGGTAAATAGTAATAACTGATTCTTAAAGAACAAATTAAATACATTGAATCATTTAACAACTGTTATGGAAAAGTTTAATTAAAAAATGAGAACGAATGAAAAATATTTAAAAATATCATGGCTCTATTAATTAATTTATTTTTCACGTACTCTATGTGCTCTGTGTTGATTGTTTATCGATGTCAAAATCCGGTTTATCACTGATTGAAATATTCTTTGTCGATAAAACTTTAAAGCTTCGTAATAAATGTAGAAAACGTGTACATGCTTTGTTTCAATAATTTCGATAACATAATAATGACAAGAAATTCGTTTCATATGACTTTAAATGATGGCTGGTATTAAACTATAAACAACCTGAATAGGAAAATTTCCACGCTGTCATTTGACATTAATTTTTAAATCAGTTTAATAGCGTACTTGCATCACCCGTATCTTTTTTTCATATTCTAAAATGTAGCTTATTCAGCAAATATTAGTATTTTCGCCAATGGTGGGAAACACGATTTTCTCATCTTGTTAGCATTCTAAGGCTGTATTAGGATATGTGCCTGACATTATACTCATATCTAAGTAATCTATTCTGGATACAAGATTATCTTACCTCCTATAAATTACTAGGAATATCATTGGTTAAAAGAGAACACTTGGAGACCGTGTATATTTAATATTTGGCAGTGGGCTTGTTTTATCTTAATGCACGGTTAGTGGCAGTGGAATGTCCCTTTATAAACAACATCGTTGGCGTAGAAGGAAAATCTGAAAATTCGCCCAGACAACAGATGAAGAAATTGATGATAAACGGTTGAAAATAAATGCAGAAAACACATTAAAGCTGACAAATTGTTATTGTTGACCTTTGTAATTGTAATTGTATAGACCAATGGAAGTAAGTTCTTTATATTGAAGACTTATAGCCGGGCCACAAGTCTAAACTCCACCAAACCTAGGTATCAAACTATAAACTTTGTACTGTAATCAATGGTGATACGAAACTGCAAACATACTGCACATTTGTTTTCGAAATATGAAGGCCAAATACAGGCTTTACTATACCATATTATAGAAAAATCTTACCATGATATGATGCGTGCTCGATCAACATATCTACAACATATCAATATATTTTAATATAAACGATCAACTATAAAAAATCAATTAAGCTGGAAATAACATGTTTTTTTCATCAATCAATCGGAAGTCATACAAACGGATATTTAGATGTTCTGTAACGCCATAAATGTCAATGAAAGTTAGATATGAAATAAAGCAGTTAATTTTTGTTCAACCTAAAACTAATTACAACAGTTCTCATATTAGGTACCTTTTACCAGTCCGCTAATATTCAATGTCGTCTATATGAAATACAGATATGCAACGATCTCTGTTGGATAGTTGGCTACCGTACAACATCTTATGATTTTCAAAACGGGACGTAAATTAAAACAATACAACTATAACTTACAGGAACTCCCAATACCAATAACAAACCCAAAAACGAAACAGAAAATAGACAACCTATATACATTTTTAATATCAAAGTAACGATTTTGTCGATTGTTTTTCTTCAGGAAATATATATACTTAAGATTACACAGGTTGTTATTGCATTTTGAATCATCCTCTCTTGCTGGGGTACACTTTCTTTTCGTTTGCTTAAATGCAGAATTTTAAAACAGTAGAATTTTTTTGGAATTCTGTTAGGTCAAGGTACTAAGAAGAAAAGCTATATTTTTTATTCAATCATCGCTCTCAGCAGGAAAGTGCATTGGTTCTTCTTTAATTTCATGGAGTGTATATCAAACATGCGTATTCTTCCAAACTCTTTCCCGTTTGATCTTTTAGAATACCATTCGCTGCGAAAGACTTTTATTCCATAGTCATGTTCGTCCATGGTCGTTTAGTGAAAACATACATAAATGTACCGATAATTCGTAGTCACACGTAGAGCTAGTGATATCAAATTAAACGAGAATCTCTTAAGAATAATCTACATTCTAATTTGCTTACAGATATACCACTATTTAGGTTGAATAATCATAAAGGTCAATTCTAGCAGCAAAGTTGAGATTTTAACGATACATCCTAATGTAAAGGTAATGGTGTTTACCGAGCCCGTAAATTTAGATACGATCCTGGTAAACTTATCGATCCTTTAAATAAACTTATTCCAAAAGGAACACTGTACATTATATTATATCTTTGAATATTGTTTTATCGGTATCAATATTGATTATCTTATCAATAAATTTAAACCAAACTTAATATTATTGTTTTACACATATGTGCATTCACGGTCCTACATTTTGTCGAACCTATATTTTGGCACCGCACAATGTCATGGTTTTCTCTCACTGTTATTGACGTCTTTACACTAAATCCATTGGTTGTGTACTCATTGATATTTTATTTTATATACATGTTTTGAACTTTGATGCTTTGAACTAGCTTTCTGTAACTCAAATCTGCGCTTTGTGTCTTTTGTGTTTGTGTCTGTTGTATCAATCTGATGAGTTAAGCCCTTTTCAACTGATTTTTATGGTTTGTTCTTATGTTGTGCTGATACACCACTGTACCAAGTTAGGGAGGGTTGGGCGCCCACAAACATGTTTCATCCAAACACATTATGTATGTTAGGAGTCTCTTATTCGGTGGTTGTCGTAAGTTGCTGAATATCATATTTGTTTTACGTTTATTGATTATGAACATAAATCAGGCAATTATTTTTCTCGTTTGAATTGTTTTACATTTGTCATTTCGGGGCCTTTTATAGCTTGTTATGCGGTATGGGTTTTGCTCATTGTTGACGGCCGTACGGTGACCTATAGTTGATTACTTCTATTTATTTAATTTGTCTAGTTTTCTCATTGACAATCATACCTCATCTTCTTATTTCTATAAAGCAACTTCGATAACTTACTTGCTTTGTAGGACGTTAAACATCTCCAACTACTATTAATACTTGTATAGACCTTCTTGTCATGTTGATATAGCTACCATATGTGTCACAATTCAAAATAATTTAAATTATTTTTTGGTAATTTATGTTTGATTTGAGTTGTAGAAATATTAAACGATTCTTTCAGAGCAATTTATTATAAGTTTTCATACAAGTGAAATATGCAAATATCTGATATTTACTCAACAGTACGTTTCAATGATTGTTCAAGGAAATTGTATATTCAGCATCAACACAATGATCACAACCAATACTAACCGTGTTTTTGCCTGTTAGCCGGCGCCAAAAAGTGTTTTTGTCTGGCAGCCATCGCCTTTTCTACAATGAATTTGTACCTTATATCATTTCAAAATATATCATTATATCATATTTTATCATAGTATATTTCAAGTTGCAATCTTAAGTTTTTAGTTATATGTACTTGACTTGTAATAATATGTATCTCGTCCGGAAACAGTTACTATTTTGTTGAAGCAGTTCATACTGATTTTTGTTTACTGATTATACTAGAGCATCTTGTAAAACCCAGCAAAAATGTTACCTAGAATCATTATATAAATATTTTGCAGTTTTCGAAAAACTCAATGTTTTAAAATTGTAACACTAATGTGAACATATTTTATTTCATGAAGAGAAAACAAAGTAATGCAAAGCAAACTTACCTAAAGCTTCGATTATACCACCCTTGATCATGCTGGGTTGGTTCGTGAGGTATCTGAAACAAATCTAAATGTTTTTAATTTTTCATATATATCTATGTATATGTATTCCTTTTTTTTCAAAAGAAAGGGATTTTGGACAGACTGAAGAGAAAATAGCATATATACGATAAAGTCGCCGGTTACTTAGTGGTACTGGTTATATTTCATTTTTACACAACAGCTACATAGGTTTTGTCGGATGTTTGTCCCAATTACTAATAAAAAAATCAAAATCAGAACGGTATTTAGTTTCAGAAAATAAATAAATTCCTTTTATTTGAAATTATTCCGCTGCAGCATTTGGATTCTACCTGTAGTTCTCAAGAGTGTGTGCCCACTACAGAAGAAACTTCTTTTATATTGGGAATAATTACTGTTATATGATCTACTTATATTTGTGACGATGGAATATGTTAATGTATTTGGCAAAACCTTTCGAAATCTGGATTCCTCAATGCTGTTCAACTTTTCGCACTTTTTTTGGTCTTTTTAAATTTTGTGATTCGAGCGTCAATAATGAGTATTTTGTAGACGAAACGCGCCTCTTGCGTACAAAGTTTTAATCCTGGTATCTACAATGAATATATCTATCAAAAGGAACATAACCATTGTACTCATTTTGAGAAGGAAATATCAAAGTAATAGAAGGATGCCAAATGATTCTTGAAGTGTATATGAAAGTTTTCATGCATTATTCGTTGTGAATTTGATTAAAATCCAAATTGAAATTATAACCCATCCATCTTTTACGAAGGAGAGCCAACAGGATAACGGTTGTTCATATTTAGAATTTTGATTCAGTCATTGCCGACAGACCACGTTATTTTCCATCTCTAGTTGTACTGTTACACGTTTAAGATGAAATGTATTCTCACTCACTACATGTGTATATGTTGATTAAAATCATTCTGGAGGCTTATTTATTGTGGGGATTTCTATGACCACCTATCATATGTCATATGCCATTTACGCCTTATACTGATTGATGTCAAGGTAATCAGTAAAGGCTTAGTGTTTTCAAATTGTTTAGTCAATACAATGAAAAAGTTCTACTTCATAAATATCTGCAACAATATAAACGTGTGCCTGCCTTTTCAAAATAATTTGTCTTTGGAGGATTTTTTGCTGTCAGTTTTGTCCTCGAAGATTTTTATTTTTCAGTTGTTTGTGTCATTATAAGTGTTAGTAAGTAAAATACTTAAGACCCATCATATGCGCTCGTATCAAAGGAGTTAGAGAGCCACAGAAAGTTGAAGAGCACGGAAAACCAAAAAAATCCGAAAAGTTGTGCCAAATACGGCTCAGGTCATCTATGCTTGAGGAGAAAAAAGAACTTTAGTGTTTCGAATAAATATAAAAAAAGTAAACAGAAAATTTACTAAGACTTAACTTAACATTGATAATTTATGTCAACACAGATGTGATGACCACTGGGCAGATCAGCAGTGGCATTATCAAAACCTTGTATCTCTGACGGTTTTTTAAGCACCAATTACAGATACGGTAGTCATCTTGTCATATACAAGTCTGTCATGAAAATTTACCCAGTACGTTATATAAGCTACCCAATATAAAGCTGCTCATGGACCATGGTTATCAAAGGTAGGGCTAGGAATGTACTCTAATGCGCACTAATACCACATATACCTTAAACACTTAGGTCAAACAGGACATACTTTTCTAATTGTCGTTTAATTTCCTCATTTGACAGACTGTTGGGGTTTATTTTGGCATCTTATAGTACGATGCAGATATCTATTCGTTTCTCCTCATAAAATTGATCTGAATCATCGTCACATATGGCTATTTTCATTATTATCCGAATTATTTTTGCGATATACTTTGTCAAATCATGAACTTTGCCATTGTTTTTTCTTGGAGGGGGGGACCCATTTCGAATCTATTACTCCTCATAGACTCTTTGTTTTGATGAATTGTAACTTTTTAAGATAAAATCGATCCTAATGAAGGTAAATACAGAAAAGCGCTATGTACCGACAAAATTAAAAAGTGATTTTGTAATTTTCACATTTGTTATTAACCTTTTAATGCATTTTTTCAACTGTTAATTTAGCCGAATATTTTTGGGGTGTTCATTAGCAATTCAAGGGCTTTGCAAGCGGCAGTGCTATTTGTTTTTAGCTTTGCTCCTAATACCTCTTTTTTTTCATTACTATAATCTTATTCTTATTGCCACTAGGAATATCTTATTACCGTTAAGCAAACAACAATCAATCAGATGCAATTTGTTTCATGAGCCTGCTCTTACCAGAAATAATGCGTGAAATTAGATCGACAAGCACTTCAGACCATTTTTTGTGAACAATGTAAAATGAGGTATAAAATAGCAAAGATGCAATCAAAAACAATAAGTCCAATAACAATAGACAACATCAGATCATGATCATTATCCATCTCCAATTTTGGTGACATTTGAGAATTTGAAGGTTCCTACTATGTAATTTTTACCTAAACTACAAGAAGATATCCTTTACTAACTGAATGTGAAGATATGATTAAAGCTCTAAATTTTCTTCTTGACATTATTTGTGTAGGTTTCGGCAATACAGTTTTTCGACAGGTTGTTGGTATTTTTATGGGCACACATTGCGCCCCTTTAATAGCAGACTTGTTCCTGTACTGTTATGAAATACAGTTTATTGCCAAAACGCATTAAATTGATACTTTTAACAAAAATGTCCTTTCATAGATTACGATATTTCAGTTTCACGGGAAACTATATACGAAAATTTACGACAAAAGGGAGGATTATTCGTTCCCTATTGTTTATCTTATTCTTTTTTTTACCGTGATGTTCTTTTGTTCCCATCTTACGGTGTTTATATACCTCAACTCATTCTTGTCTGTAGTGACGTTTTATATATCACGATATAGATCTATGGATCACTGGTACATTATTAAGTCATGTATTTCGTTATCACAAATCATTTGAAACCTTTATTAGTAAAATGAAAACAATACTTTATACATTTAACGCGTCCGATGTGTACACGTACTTTTTCAGCATATTTCTATAACTATTTCAAGATACTTTTGTTTGAGGTAGACATTAAGATTACTAATCAAATTATCAGATAGAACTTTCCGAAGAATTTATAAAATGGAATTTATGAAGATGCATCTTCAAGATATAAAATTATTACATTTTTTCAAATCAGTTGTTTTTCTTCTACTTGTATGGGTTCTTGGGAGAGTCTTCACGTTAATGTCATAGCTCACATTGTTTATATAACATATTGGACTTATAACGTCTGAAAACCATACATTCGGAATATTTCATTGCAGTTTTGTTTAAAAAGATCTGTTAGTTTTTATACCCAACGTATGGGGATATTCTATTTTCTGGTCTGTGTGTTCGTCTGTACTTTAAAAAAAATATACTGAATTTGGGATTTGATCCTGATAGAATTGTTCATAAAACATTGAAATGTGATACCCTGAAAAAAGGGGGATGGGGCAAGGTGTCTCATAGACATATATTCTTGAATCATATGTTTTGAATATACATGTATGTGTATCTTCAACATTCATTATCTACCCACTAACAATTTATTTTATTAAGTCCATTAACAATTTATTAAATATATATATAATTGCTTGCAAATTATGCATAC
This sequence comes from Mytilus coruscus, assembly GCA_017311375.1. Classification (NCBI taxonomy): domain Eukaryota; kingdom Metazoa; phylum Mollusca; class Bivalvia; order Mytilida; family Mytilidae; genus Mytilus; species Mytilus coruscus. The sequence goes on from CM029603.1 coordinate 14,969,305, forward strand.
TATACATTTAAGTACATATTTATTGAACATTTATGACTGCATTGTACATCGGAATCTTATTATTTTTTTCCGCTGTGTTTCGTACTAGTGACAAATGCACTTCAATGATTATGCAGTCTTAACGTATTCGGTGACCCCATAAATTGTATATCATTTAAATGGACTAAACAATAAATTCTAATATACTTCAAGGTACTTAAAAGAGATTATCTTGACATGTCTTTTGTATTTGTACTCAATGAAGAATTTGGTGACAAATATGCTTGTTGAATTAATTAATAGCATGTCTTTATAGTGTGTCTTTCTATGCTGTGATGTTACATTGTTTCAGATAAGGGTAAAGGTTGGTACCTATTAAAACGTTTAAACCCGCTGCATTTGTTTGCACCTGTCCTAAGTCAGGATTCTGATGTTCAGTAGTTTTTCAGGTCGTTTTTTGATGTGGTTCATAAGTGTTTCTCGTTTCTCGTTTTTTTATATAGATTAGACCGTTGGTTTTCCCGTTTGAATGGTTTTACACTTAGTCTAGTCATTTTTGGGGCCCTTTATAGCTTGCTGTTCGGTGTGAGCCAAGGCTTCGTGTTGAAGACCGTACTTTGACCTATAATTGTTTACTTTTTCAAATTGTGACTTGGATGGAGAGTTGTCTCATTGGCACTCATACCACATCTTCTTATATCCGTTTAATTGAGTGCTTACCATACAGCGTGGTCACTTGCTGATACGTTGAGGCCGTTTAGTTACTCTGGGCATCTTTTTTTGTTAACTCTGGGTTTGGTTTATCGAGTATTTGCTTAAATGACGTTGATGTTTGTGCGTTTTATAAAAGTTTTTTTTATTATCGTCTGTTTTTAATAGTTAAATGTTGTTGTATTTTTTTTGGTATTAGATAGCTATTTAGTTTCAATATTTCTATATCCATATATCATTAATACGTTCTCACCCTGCATTTAATCTAAATCATCATCAATTACTTCTATGAAGAGAGAGGATCGGCTACTCTAACGGCGAGCTGAAACTTTCAAACTGGAAGAAGAACAAGGTCTGCACCTTTTAAAAAAAAAAATTTTACGGGTTTTGTTTAAAGGTTAAAATAAACTCATTGTTTCTTCTGTGTGAATCCTAAACAGTTCTTTCAATATACACATCCTTTTCTTCGTATACGCATTTCTACGGAAAATGTATAAATCTCACAAATTTCATGAGGAAGAATAATGTTATTAAAGGGAAGCAATAAACGACTTTCTTATTCCTTATAATTTGCAGTAGCATTTTAAATGATTTGTTTTTAATTTTCATTCGATATTTCTAAACTTCAGACACATATCCTTCTAGATATCCTTCCCTAACACAAAAAAAATAATGTAAATGAATAGAAAAAAAGAAAAAAACTAACGTATGCAAAATGTAGAATAGTGGAACGTTCATCTGCAACGTATATTGATATAATTGTCATAATCAAAACTGTGGAAGATAACTCAAGTCAATCGTATGATATGTAAGGGATACGTTTTTATATGTTATGACAGTTAAAGTTTAGGCGAGAATCTGGAGAACCACGTGATAAATAAAAATACCTGATTTCTTTCATTTTTCATCAAATTCAATGGTTGGCAATATTCAGTCCCGTTAGGTCTGTTCGTCGAGTTACGTACATATGACATTTTAATGGAAAATTCTAGTACTATATTATGTCATAGACTTTAAGATTTGGTTTGAAGTTTGACTATACATAAAGAAAACCCAGGAATAGATTTCCTTAGCTGTATTTTGGGTCCTCAGTGCTCTTCAACTTCGTACCTTTTTTTGCCTATTAACGTTTTAGATCTGAGCGTCACTGATGAGTTTTTTGTAGACGAAACGCGCGTCTTCCTAACAAAATTATCGGCCATTATTATTGATGAGCTGTCTTTTTTAAATACAAATGGACCATTACATCTTCATCTTTAAAGTGATATGTTCTATTATTTTTGGAGCCCATAAAATTTAGATACGATCCGTGTAAATTTATCGATCCTTTTAAAAAACCTTTTCTAAAAATGTACATATTTCCCTTTTTTAACTCATTGCATGCTCCAGAAGTCAAATTGATATATTTTTTATGTATTTTAAAATATTTTAAACAGTTTCTGAATGACTGTAGGTCGTCCCAATTATTTAGTATAAAGAATAATCGTAAAATGTACATAACACTCGAAAAGTCTTCCCTTACAGATTCCAAATTAGCACTGGCAAGTCATATTTGGGTGTCCACAACTGCGATTTGTTAACTGTCTAATCAAAACCAAATCATTTCGAAGAATTTAGAACATTACTGTAAAAGACTATAAGTTCTTTATTTTTTATTTGAGCACTTATTATTACAATAATTGTTGAACAAAGGACAATAAATGTTAGAGGCCTTATTTCAGTCTTCTATCGTTAGGGGACGACCATTTGATATTCTATGGAATAAATATTCTGGCCAGGTAAGAACTGAAAAATATAACATTGCCCAGTTAATGACGGAAATTAATATTCTGCACAACAAAATGTAGGAAAATAATGTGTACAAAGGTGAAAAAATAATGCAGACTAGCAAAAAGTGAAAACGAGTATTCCGTCCGAAAAAAAAAAAAAACAAAACAATTTCTATGTCTGATGATTCAGATTTTTGTTTCAAATAAAAAAAAAAACTCTTTAACTTATCATGAGATTAAATAAAATATGTAAGGTACGCATAGTCTTGTTTATCTTTATCTCTAAGCCACATTCATATGTCAAAAATTGAAAATATAAACATCAAAAGATGTGGTAGGATGACTAGAAAGACAACTATTCGCAAGAGAACAGTTAACCCACCATTGAACAGTGACGAAGATTTAAGGAACTTTATATTGTTAATGTGCCAAATATTGCAAGGCATTTCAAAATCAAATAACAACATTAATTACTGCATACGGAGTATATATCTCTCAGTTGATACGATATACCAGGTCTTGTATTTCCTATCATGATTTCCGTGATAAAGAGTTGTTGCTCACGAGGAAGCTATTAAACCAAAAGTTCCAAGTGGTGAAGTTGAAATCATCCATTTGTAAATTTTACGGACGCCATCACAAGTTGGTTGACCGTTATGAAATATCCGTTTCCCAGATGATAGCGGATATGTTCTAATGTCGTAACTACAATCCCGTCCCCCTTTTCCCGAATGTGACCTACAGAATTAGACTTATTACCGGGTTTGTACTAACATGAGCAACACGACGGGTGCCACACGTGGAGCAGGATCTGCTTTCCCTTCCGGAGCACCTGAGATCACCCCCATTTTTTTGTGGGGTTCGTGTTGCCCAGTCTGGTGTTTTTGTACTATTATTTGTCTGCTGGTCTTTTTCTTTTTTAGCCATGGCGTTGTCAGTTCAATTTCGACTTATGAGTTTGAATGTCACTTTGGTATCTTTCGCCTCTCTTTCACCACTGATCAAAATATCTTAAAAATTCCTACAAGTAAATACGTTTGAATAAAACGTATAAAGTTCTCGGTTTAGCTCTTATCATACAGAAACACTACTGTTTTGATCTTGAAACACACAAATGATGACATAGTTACTTGTTTCTATAACTAAATGTTGACTGCTGTACCCCAAATTTTGACATTTTTAACTATTATATCTGTTTGTTTTGCTCACACATTGTTGTCAATAAAATGGAATTCTGTGCAACTGTCGTACAAGTGAGAGATTTAGTTAGCTATAAACCAGGTTTAATCCACTATTTTCTAAATAAGGAAATACCTGTACCAAGTCAGGAATATGACAGTGGTTTTCCATTCGTTTGATGTGTTTGAGCTTTTGATTTTGCCATTTTATAAGGGACGTTTTGAATTTTCCTTTGAGTTCAGTATTTTTGTTATTTTACTTTTTTTATGCAACACCTTTAGATCGATTGTTGTAATTTCATCAAATCAATATTGTAAAATTTCAGCTGTTCGACACAATAAGATGCTTGTTTGTGCCTGTGTGAGCAAAACACTTCATTTGCGACTTTGTTCTAAAATTTTACAAATTCTCTAAAAGGGAGGCGAAGGATACCAAAGGGACATTCAAACTCATAAATTGAAAATAAACTGACAACGCCATGGCTAAAAAAAAAAACAGACAAACAGACACAAAACAACATAGAAAACCAAAGACTGAGCAACACGAACCCCACCAAAATCTGGGGGTAATCTCAGGTACTCTGGAAGGGTAAGCAGATCCTGTGCCATATGTGGAACCCGCCGTGCTACACATGTTAGTACAAACCCGGTGATATGTCTAATTCGGTAGGTCACATCCAGGGGGAAGGGGACGAGATTGTAATTACGACAATTGGAAGACATCTGTCGTCATCAGATATTCCATAATGGTCAACCAACTCGTTATGGCGTCCCTCGGAACTCTTGGTTTAATAGCTTACTTGTGAGCAGCACCCTCTATCAAGGAAATCATGATAGGAAACACAAGCCCTGGAATATCATATCAATTGGGAGATATATACTCCGTATGCAGGCGGTGCTGGAATATTGCTACATAGAAATGGAAAGTTCACAGTTGGGAAGCTGAAATCATCTTTTTGTCGTAAAGTATTGTTTTCAACCGACCCTCATTGTCAATTTCTAGATTTAAGTCAGAATATGAGGCAGACTTGACTGTATCTGTTGTATCCTTTATCTCAAGTTCGATGTTAGTAGAGCCATCGATGTATGCGAGTCAACCAATTCGTGATGATAAACGTAAATCGTATGTAGTGTCGATTTCAGTCGTTCATCCTCATAAATAAAGGCAACATTAGTATACCGCTGTTCAATAGTCATAATTCGATTAAGCAAAAACAAATTTGGTTAACAAACTAAAACCGAGGGAAACACATCAACTATTCACCATAACTCATATAATGTTTTGTCTAAGGAGCACAACCCTGTTGATGAAGTGTGTATACCGACTGTGTGTTGAAATATAAATGTACCTAACTCAACAAATATATTCCCGATCAAAAAGTCCAGTATTTTAATTATGTCATATTATGTGTGTTTATTGTTTGAATCAGTGTGGTTCTTCACAAAGTAAGATTTAGTAATAACCTTCAACTAGGAATTAGTATCTACGATTCCCATTTTTATAGACCAAACTGTGTTAAATGAGCAAATGTAGCCTATCTTTCAATTGAGCTTGTACAATAGTAGTTTAAATCGTAGAAATATCAAAATTGTAATATTACAGTAAAGCTTTAATGATAATGACTAAGGGTTTAGAATTTTTACGAATCCACATCTTATTTACACCGCTTGTTTAGTATATCTCACCATAATGATTTTTATGGCATCTTTTACTACATAAAGAATTTTGGCCGCATTTTTAAAATGTGTTTCGTTGTATATTTTACTTATACGTCCTTAGTTCTTTACTAATTTTTGGATAAGGTTAAAATGTTAAATATATATAGCACGTGGATTTTTAAATACCTACGAATAAAAGTTAATACCTCATGCATGTTGGTATTATAATGAATACATTGAATTATCAGAACAGGGGATTATTATTTTTTTTCAATTTTCTTTGGTCCGCGTTTATTTTTATACATGGTGTTACTCATCAAAAATGATTAGTTGCATTTTTTATGTCATCACAGCGAAATAAAGAACTGGAATATGACAACACATTTAAAAAAATCTCTGAAATTTCTTTTCTATAACAAAATACCTAGTTTTATTTTTAACGACGCAGAAATAAATTAGTCTTTATCAATGTGACTATACATTTTACTTATGAATTTTTATGTAACGGATGGAGAGTATAATTGTTTTAACACTTTGAGGGATTTGATGGACGTTTACAATGTGTTAAAATTTACATTCGACACACAACACAAAACACACAACATACAACACACAACGCACATCAATCATTAGTTTTATTGTGTGTTTTGTCTGTTTTTTTTTTTTATTATTTATTTTGTCGATGGTGTTATCCGTCTTTTTTTTCGAAGAAAAATTTGATTTAAACCCTTGGAATATACTCTCCTAGTTACTTTATTTACTTCTTAAAAAACAGCATTTATCGTCATTTAGAAAGTTAATTTCATTTTTTAAAACTTTTTAACAGCCTTTCATCACTTAATTTCCTAAAAACAAGTGGTTGTTTTTTTAATCTATACATCTTTTTGGTCACCACAACTAAGTAGCAATGATTTAAGCATGATTGTTAAATTTGTAAAATCTCATGAATCCTTTCGACGAGTGATACTATTTGTAAATTATTAACCTAGTATATATTGCTAACTTGCATTTATATATTGGGTTGTAAGATAAAGATGGCTATTTCTTTAACGTTTAAATATGATGGTATTACTAATTGATAAATATACAATGGATTTATCTTAATGACAGGAGATAAAAACTAAACAGACAACTTTGATCAAAGCAATTCAATAATTAAACAACTTTTGCGACTGCTCGAACCTTACTATAAAAATATATCTATGTTTCAAATGCAATAGAACAGTATACTACTCATGTTAAACGATTCAAATTTAATTTAATTTATTTATTAAGATCTTATCATTTATGAGTCTATCATTAAACAAACTGGCGTTTTTACTTACATGATATACCAATGATATATTTGGAACAAAATTTCCTTTACTTCCTTGGCCGTTTTGAAAATAAAGCTGATGCAATGTGGATTTAAATACAATATGTAGGTGAATAAAAATATCGTTTTACTAAATCTTTATTCCATTTTTAATAATAACCATGATTAGACACAATCAGTTATTTAACATGCACATATATGTATCTGTCGCGTTTAACGATATCATTTATATGTATTTTACTTCTATAAAACTTGGCAAATGCTCAATTACTAATGCATGTGTAGAGACGTCAACTACCGCTAGAAGAATTAACAGGAGATATTAGACCTGCTCAAAATTCCTGACGGTAATTTTTCTTGCGTTACATAATGTAAACAATCATTGACCAAGTTTCGTTTAGAAAAGGATTGAGTGTGAGTGGGCTATATCTAAACTACTAAATAACGAGGTCCAATTTGTTGGCCGGCATGGCGTAAAAACGACGAATCAAAGAATTCAACTATATATAACTAATATAGGACAACAGTGTTGATAAAAAAATTTCACCATTACAGGCCCTTTTATTTTCCACACAATTAATATAACCATTATTAACAAGGTCCAGGTCGATTCAGATACCGATACCAATAGTATATGTCACATCTAGTTCCGGTTGTAGTAAGAAAAACAGGACGGGTTCAAACAGAAAGATTTTGAAATCAGAGAAAACTGTGCACCTTATAATCAGCATTATCAAATGACAATACGAATACAAAATATACGCGTTTAAAATAAGGCGTAGGTACTTTAGTTCAGTCACGGAACCGCAATGTCGCGGGGTGTTCTAGTAGATGGTTAATAAACTACATATAAGGATTTTTTAAAAGCAAAATGTTGAAGATAATTGTTAAAGAAATACTAAAAAAATTAGTCGTTGGGTGTCACTAGTTTACCAAGGTACGTAAGATATATTTGCAAAATATTTTGGATATTTTGCAAATATTGCTTAACACAGCTTGAACCTCTACAATCCATTCAACTTTATATTAATATATATATGTATCAAATCAAATAATATACGTCTTGTTCCAATAAAAAGGACCCAATCGATGCGTACTTTTGCTCAAAAGGCAGAAAAACTACTTCCCCTTTGGCTATAATTCGTGCTGCTGTATTTGCGAAATTTAAGTCATTAACTGGAAAATACAATAAACTATTTTTATGTCACAAGTGAAGGTCGTACATCAAATGTCTACTTTTAATTTTGTACTAGAAAAAAGATTAAAGATACGATTTTGATAGCGAGTTCTAAAGCTTGTGAAGGTATTGATTATTCGGTGTCATAAATAAAGGCAACAGTAGTAAACCGCTGTTTAATAGTCATAAATCGATTTAACTGAAACAAATCCGGGTCAAAAACCAAAACCGAGGGAAACACATCAACAATCAGAGGAAAACAATGGAACAACATAAACACTGAACTGCTACAAAAACAAACGCCAACATACATAGAAACGAACTATTTGATAACAACTGCCATATTCCTGACTTGGTACAGGACATTATAAGAAAAATGGTGGGTTAAACCTGGTTTTATAGATAGCTTATCCTCTCACTTGTATGCCAGTCGCATAGAATTCCATTATATTGACAACAATGTGTGAGCAAAACAAACAAACATGATAGTTTTACCCAAAAAAGTTATCATTGTGTAAAGGGACACTGAAAGTCAGCAATATTTAGATATGTTCTTTCAAACCGTACAAGATAGAATTAAATACTAGTTTACCACAGGGTGACAGTAGAAGAACATCGCCATTTTAAAAAGGGGAGTAAGTGTGTGAATTCAATAGAATAAGTTTAAAAGTTACCTCTTTGTTTGATATCCGGATAATATCAACGATAACTTTATCATAACGCTTTCAAATAGGTCAATAACAAAATATGCTGTGTCATTTCAAATTCAATACTAAACGAATGTTTCACTAAATTCCGAATTCGAGATTCATTTTCAATGCAGAAAAAAATTTATTTTTATTTTCAACTAAGAAGGCAGTGTACATTAAAAGGAAGTGACACAGTTATGTTTTAAAACGACGAACAATATTATGAAATCAAAGTAAAAAAAGTACACAATGAAATAAAATAAAGTATTACGTTGAACAGTGCTAACTTATTCATAAGGTTTAAATGTGTGTGTACATATTCTGTATGAATGGAAAAAAAAGTTAAATCACAAAAATACTGAACTCCGAGGAAAATTCAAAACGGAAAGTCCCTAAGCAAATGGCAAAATCAAAAGCACAAACACATCAAACGAATGGACAACAACTGTCATATTCCTGACTTGGTACAGGCATTTTCTTATGTAGAAAATGGTGGATTGAACCTGGTTTTATAGCGCTAAACCTCTCACTTGTATGACAGTCGCATCAAATTCCATTATATTGACAACGATGCGTGAATAAAACAAACAGACATAATAGGTAAATATGTCAAAATAGGGGTATAGCAGTCAACACCGTGTCACAATCTTAATCACAACAAAAACAAACAAATATTTAACAAAGAAGCACAAAAAAGCATATATCACATTTAACAACCTCGTTCATTGCTTACTTATTTTTGTATTTTATTTATGTATGCCAAATCAACCCATAAAGGATCGAGGGATTTTAAGCACTGGGACCGAATCGTAATTTTAACATTAACATTAAAATAGACTTCTAAAATGTTATGATATCATATTGTCTCATAAGTGTGCTAGTATTTTAAATGATTTGCCACAAACACGGTATATCAGTAAAGAACATTACATGCGGTTTATTTCATTTCATATTACTTTATTTCGTCTATTTTCGTTTTTAACTTGTCATTCCCATTTGAAGGTTAAAACCACCATAATCCGATCAAACACTCGTACTACAAGGACAAATAAAAAATATCCTATAGTGAGACACGTCGTGTAACTTATATCAAGTAAACATAACATTTATTGATATTCATGAACATGGCCAATATGACAGATGAGCTCCGACAAATGGACCATATCTGTTATCATTCTCCGTAGTGTTCAATACAATCATGATGTAGTCAGTGAAACTTTCTGAGATATTAATTCACATCTGAAAATACTCGGTTAAATGTCTTCATGGAAAGCAGTTATATTCTATCAAGGATACCCAGATAGCATTTACAAGCCCTTGGCAAATTGTAGTTATGTTCTCAATATGCACTCTAAATGCAAGTGGTTAAGGCCTTGCGGCCATAAAATTTTCGAGCACAAATATCGTACTCAGACTCGAAAATCAACCAATCAAAATACTGGATTTTGTGTTTCGAGCACAAATTTTGTACTCCGTGTACTGAGTAAAGTTTTATGACCGAGAACCCTGGAATACAATACACATAAACTTGGAAATTTCATAATGAGAAAATTGAAGTCATTTCTTCATGTCTCATATAAATAAAGAAACCAGATAGCGATGAGATGAACACAGTAAATCCTAAAGGCTTTACGACTTTCTATTGAAAAAAAACATAAAACCGAAGCCATACAACTATAATGATTTACGATTCATGAATGTATGTCATAATTTTAGGCGAAATTTCTCGTGTCTCGGTTTGGGCAATGTGTCAGTCAAGAGTATTTCTCTGTTAGTTATAAATTGAAATAATTAGAATGAGCCCTATCATACCTTTTTAACTGTAAGATTTAAATGCAATGAGTTTGGGCTGATGGTATGTTACAAAAATGGGAAGTCGACAATAGGAAAGCTGAAATTATCGCAGATTTTTGTTCCTGGTAATCGATTTTAACGCGTTGGTTGTAAAAACCAACGCGTTGATTCGTAATTCATACGGTATGAAAAACCAACGCGTTGGTTTTCAATTCCATACCGTAAGTTTTTCATTCCATACCGTAAGTTTTGCACTTTTGTCACCCAATCAAAAACTTTCTAACAAAGTATTATCTAAATTTAGGTTACACTTATGACTGGACCGATGACAGGACAATGACAGGACCAAATGAAAAATGCTAATTACTTTTTTATTTCTCAAAAGAATTAAACTGTATCTCAAATTGAAATATAATAAGATTCCCTCAGTTAATACATGAAAGAAAAGAAAACTAAAATAGATATTTAAAGCTTGCGAAATCGTCAACTGACCAACATTTATAGTTCGTTTTAAATATTTTTAAAAAGTAAATACTTATTTTCGCGGACTATACTTGAGGTATGCCCGAGCCTTGTGCAGGATATCTTGGTAGTTTTAGATATTTTCATAAAAGTAAATAATTATTTTCGCCGACTATACCTAAGGTATGCCCAAGCCTTGTGCAGGATATCTTTGTTGTTTTAAATATTTTCATAAAATAAATAGATATTTTAGCGGACTACCTGAAGTATTCCCGAGCCTTGTGCAGGATATCTTTCTTAGTTTTAAATTTTCCCGAAATTCAATAAATTTATTTTATTTGTTATTGCGTTTGATAATCGTTTACATGCATTACCTTTCAGCTATTCTTATAGGTAAAATAATTTCTATTACATAATTTTTTTTTCTATACTTTCAAACATTTACGTAGTTTTCTTTTGTGATCTATACATCCAAAGTTTGAATTATGCTACTGAATTAGTATTAGGTGATACACACATTTGAGATTTGAATTAAACCCTACTTTTGACCTGTATTCCCTACTTGATGTCCATTGATTATAACTGGATTGATGAAGCCAGTAATTTAATCAAAATAAACTGATATAATTCGATTTGTCTGGAAAAGTTGAACATTTGGAACACTGTTCAGGTCAAATTGTTTCTAGTTTTCTTTATTTGAAAAAAAGGAATGATTCAATCTTTAATGTTTCTATGAATTTGAAGCAAATCCTATTACATATACATATATAGGTATATATTCATGTTCCTGGTCATGATAACGGTCAGGCTACAGTCAACGGTGGTCAGTTCAAATCTTTTCAATAATATCTTATTAGTTAAGGATCAAAATTCAACAATTTATTTTTTTAAAAATAAAATAACAAGGAAATTATAACTTTGCATCGGTCAGGTCATTGTCGATATTGGTTAGGTCATTGTCAACGTTGGTCAGGTCACGTTTTCGCATTAACGAAAATGAAATGATAAAATCTTATATTTAAAATTTGAAATAAATCCTATGAGAAACAAAAAAAGTAAGAACCGTTTTCATTTGGTCCTGTCATTGTCGATGTTGGTCAGGTCATTGTCATCGTTGGTCAGATGACGTTTTCGAAATTTTTTTATTTTTTCGTTTCGTTTTGTTTTCTTATATTTTTGCATTAAAAGCGGAAGCTTATCATATTTCAAAATTCTTTGAGAAACAAAAAAAAAAAAAAATATATAAGCATTTTTCATTTGGTCCTGTCATTGTTCTGTCATCGGTCCAGTCATAAGTGTAACCCATATTTAGGTAATACTTTGTGAGAAAGTTTTTGATTGGGTGGCAAAAGTGCAAAACTTACGGTATGGAATTGAACACCAACGCGTTGGTTTTTCATACCGTATGAATTACGAATCAACACGTTAGTTTTTACAACCAACGCTTTAAAAGTGAAAACCAACGCGCTGAAAGTGAAAACCAACGCGTTGAAAGTAAAACCCAACATTGTACATGTTGTAGGTGTTGGAGGTGAAACGGTAAATTTAAAATTATTTGAATCACTATCCATGTTTCTATCAAAAGAATGATGGATAATCCGATATTAACCGTCACATTTGTTACCTTATTGACAATTGGTTATTTCTGATATGGAGCCTTTCTGCCGCAGAAAATAAGTCAAGATAAAAGGATGTGTCATGTGTATAATACGGAAAAAAAGAATCACAAGAATCACAAAATATATTGGACAATACGTTACAGAACAAACCAACCCCAACTCCTTTAAAAAAATATATTAAAAAAAGACATCATAATTATTTTGACTACCCCCCCAAAAATATAAAGTTTACAATTTTTCTTTATTATGCCTGTAGCTTTAGGTACCTCAAATTGATTAATCACCGATTATTCATTTTTTCGTAAGGGTATATTAGTTTTTTCCTTCGGACTTTTTTTCTCTCGACTTTATTCAAAACTAAACTATCGGTGTGTTTTTTTTATTGGGAAATGCAATGTCATTATTTCCCTCTTCTGAAACAATTCATTTGTTTTGAGAACTTTAATATTAAACAATTAATGAAAGAAATATTCCTCCACCCCCTCCCAAAAAAAAAAAAAACAAACAAACAAACCCATAAACAATCACTCACACACGTTATTGGACGGTGCCAAGATTGACCCATTTCTTAGCTTCGACATCATTAAATTGTTTGCAATCAAACTGATAATGCAGAAAATAAAATTTCCAGAACCTGGTTAACACAAATACCACTTCAAAAGTAAACCTGGTCCTTTATTTACCTGTACTCAGAGAACTGTAAAAGAAAGGCGATTCGTCTCGTATTCATCCAAATAATTAACGACTAAAGGAACATAAATCATAACGAAAGGATTGGGTTTAAATTGTCTTCCTCCTGCAATTTGAGCACTAGCAGTGTCGTTAGTGTACTTTATCAAAATTAAAGGGCATCACAAAGATGTGTTCAAATTACAATCCATATAGAAAGCAATTCCCTGACTACCTTCTACAACATATGCTAACATCGAAAGTTGACCTTAGATGGATTTGACTGATATTCTTAGGTTCTTTTTTATCCTAATCTTATTCAAATGTTTCGGTTGTTAAGCATCCTTCGCTTTCAATATTCGGCTTTGAGCGTCCATGGTGAAGGTAAATCCAGAAAAGCGCTATGGATGCAAGAAATTTATAAAGTAGAATTTTCATTTTTTTCCAGATAATAGAACATCTGGAAAACAAAACAGAACAGTACTAGAGCTATAACAAAATCAACAGTAAAGGCTCCTATACTCACTTATACCTATACTGTTCAATAACACAAAAAAAGGGTAACAAAAAAGTATAAAAAAAAATCCGAACTCCATGGTACAATTCAAAATAGGGAAGTCCATAAAAACGGAAAAAATAAACGTTATGAATCAACGGATTGGGTGCAAAAATAACTGTCATATTCCTGACTTGGGACAGACATTTCAAAAGAAAAGGGTGAGTTAAACCTGCTTTGTATTGCCAGCTAAACCTCCCACTTGTATGCCAGTTGTTTTTAGTTCCATTATAATGACAAAATTGGGTGAGCAACCCAAACAGATATGATAAGTTAATGTGACAATAACTGGGATCCTACAGTCAAACATATGTAAACATACATCACAGATATACAACACTGACTAAAAAATTCAAACAAACATGCAAAAAATTCTTACAAAGAAAGCAACAACAAAAATTATTGTAGTCGATAGTAAATTTGGCAAAGACGCAAACAAAATATTTTTTTGTAGTTGATAGAAAATCGAATGAGAGGCCGATCAAAAAAATTTTGTAGTTGATAGTACATACCGTTTATAGTATACACTTCCTCGATAATGTACAAATTAATTAAAATATAATTATAAAGGTAAAAAAAATGGAAAAAACACTGTAAAAACATCTTGCGTCTAAATCGCACATCAGACACCTGCACCAGGAACGCCCTAAGTCAAAAACCCGATAGCGGGATACAAAAACCCAAGGCACGTCAAAAGTCATACGACCAAACGAAACATAATAGCACGAAGATAATAATGGGAAACTGTACAGTAAATGAAAAGATACACAACTTCAGCACCTAGAATCTATAACTCAAGACCATCGTGAATAATTTGTGAAGAAGACACTGAATATTTATTTATAAGTCTTGTTACTTTACTATGAACTATTTGAGAAAAAGGACGAGACTATCTTTGAAAAAGTCCAAGCTCACTAATGTTTTGCTGAGACACTCATACGCAGCGAAATTCATACAGAACCATTTCAAAGACAAAAACAAATAAGCATCTCGCAAAGTTTTTTAATTCCACTTTCAGATATAATGATGATTTTCAAACTATAATCTATAACAAACGTGATGATTTCAACTTTCCAATTGTCAACTTCTTATTTCTCATCAGCAACACGACATCTGATCTATTGTATGGCGTTTACATCTCTCAATTAAAACGTTACCTTGTGCCTGTTCGAGGGTACGAAGCGTTTATAAGTAGTAGATGTAAAAACCCGTCAACATAACCAAACTTATAATTTTGTAGGACCGACATACGTTTGGAATATGTTTACATAATAGTAAGCTTATAAGTTGCTTAATATGATACTTTTACGCAACATGGATTATCCTTTATCCTATAGATGAATATTCTGTAACGTATCTATTTTAGGATGGATATTGTACACACAACACTAACTTAAAGAATACGTTATTGTAGAAATTTAACCATTTATTTACTTAAAAATACAGGCAATTTAAATTAAGACTGAGGCATGTTTCTTCTGTTAAGTTAACATAAAATTTGAATAAAATATCAAGAGGGAAATAAAATTGGAACATGAAAGAAGACAACACAAAATATCTAACAAACTCTTCAAAGAAAACTAAACACTTGGCAACAAAATGCGATTGTCAGTATTTTCTGAAATGCAACTGATATCCCTGAAGCCTCATATTCTCATCCGACGTTTGACTTCAATCATGATATATCTTATGTAAGTCTAATTAATAAAAAAATACAAGCATGGTTTAAATTGTCTTTCATTTTCTAAAGATATTATAGACCCCCCCTCCCTTAAAAAACAACAACAAAACAACAAAAAAAAAAAAAAAAAAACAATCTTAGAATATATAGATATGAAGATGTTGTATGATTGCAATGTTACTACTCTCCTTCAAACACTTAACGACGTAGAAGTTAGCAACTATAAGTCACCGTAGGCTTGAAACAATGAGCAAAACCCTTACCGCATAGCATTTCCAATAAAATGACATTATTCGACATAACCAACCTATCTGCACGTATCTCGGGCTAATGCATCGAAGCATGACGGAGGGGAGCATATACTGCATGAAATGCTTGGTTGTTAAATACACATATTTTGTTGGAATAGATTTTATTTCAAAATTAATCCGAACTGATATTCTAAATCTTTGCACATATTGTTGTTAAAATTTGGATGACTTTATTGACAAGGGCATTCTTATGTAATAATTAATCCAGTTGCTTGTAATCAGATACACCGATCATTACTAGGTCATTTCACTTGACCCTTGTATTTAGTTCCTTTCAAGGGGTGAATTTTAAAAACTACTTAATCAAAATTAAGTCTGAGAAAATAAAAATAATGAAATCTGAAGCGATATACTATTCTCATTTCATTTGTTTTTATAAGTTATAAGTTTAAACACTAACTTTCAAACACGCCCGGAAGTAAAAGGTGTACCCGACTTACTTCTTTGGCGTACTTCAATAATTTATATCAAGATACTTTTGTCTAAGGCAGAAATTCAGATCATTTATGTATTTATCAGATTGCACTTTTTCATCTTTCCGTAGAATCTTATAAAATTTAACCCATGAGAATGAATTTTCAAGATGAAAAATTATAATTACACGTTACCCAAATCAGTTGTTATTCTATTTCTTGTCTTTGCATAAAATGATGCATGGGAGGAGTCTTCATGTGTACTTTAATGTCATTGCTCACAAATTGTTTTTTTTTTAATCTGCAAAACGGTTATGTATGGAATATTTCATTGCAGTTTGAGGATCCTTTTAGTATATGTCCAACCAATGATAGTAGGGTGTATAATATTTTCTGGTCAGAACGTCCAACGGTTCGTCCATCCCGTACCAGATTTAAAACTTTTAAAATTGTTTATCAAATTGGGGTTTTGACACGGATTTAGTGTCTCACTGAACATATAAATGTAATATTGTGAGGGAGCACGGTGTCATATATCACATAGTTGAATAATAAACTAATTTGTACAAACTTCATCCTTTCGAAAAATTAAATGAAATAAAAGTTGTAAAACTGATAGGGACGAGGGAAAGCTCCGTCCTAAAACTTTGAACTTCCAATTCTTAAATCAGTGTCATGAGGTCTGAATTATACGGAAAAGATGTAAGTTAGAGAATTAAAATCAAAATAATCAAAATTAGATTTCGTTAGTGGTGTGTTTAATGGAATTTATTACGAATTTTAAAATATTTAGTCCTATTCAGGAACTATATTTCGGGACCGAGTTTAATGAGAACACATTTCAAGTATGTGCCTTAACAGGAGAAATAGAAAGATGCAGATCAATAGACCTCGTTAAGATGCAGATGAGGCATGTATTTAACATTGGTCGCCGAACACAGAAAAAATGGGGAAGGGGGATAAAAATAATATGATTTTCCGTTTTACTGTGATAAATTGATTTTGGCACATCTCTCTTCAATTAATTTTATTCTGATAATATAATATAAAGAATGAAAAATGCTCAAATATATACACAATAAGCCGTCTAATTGTGATTTGCAACGGACCCATTTTGAAGTACACGAAACGGAACTAAACATGAGTGAATAAAAGGAGATGTGGGGTGTACGTCAATGAGACAGCAACCCAACGGCAATTAACAGTAACCAAAGGGCATACAAAGGAGTCTTCTAGTCTGTTCTTGAATACTGTATGTTGGAGGTGTCAACAAAAAAATGTCAATTTCTAAATCCTCCTGAATCTGTATAATTATACAAATTGTTAATATATTTAACAAAAAACATTCAAAACAAACTTAAAACCGATTTCCCCAAATAACATGAACTTTAAGGAAAAGCTGGCAAATCAGAAAAGTTTATAATCTAAAAATAACTACGTTTTACTGCGTAAAGGCGTATTTTCTCCTTTCTTTACAACGGAGAATTTTCCGGGAGCCATGGACTGATAATGAACTCCGCATATTAATTGTTGTTGGTTTGGGGAAAAAAATCGCCAAAACGTTCCTTTAAATCGACTAATGACGTCTTCCGGGTCAAGTAGACTCACCTAAGCTGTGCAGTATAACTAACATATACGACTTGATTGTTCAATAACTAAAACACATTCTTCTATGTATTTGTATTTTCAATGTTCATTAACTACTCACAAATAAATCATCAGTTATTATTTGCTTGCAAGTTATGTATACTTCATACTCAAACTACATATGTAATGAAAACTTATGGTCCTACATGTGCATTCTGTCGATATGTTGACGTTGCACAAAATTCTGATCTTCTGCACTAATAGTAGTTATAAATTCTTTATTCAAAGAGGGGAACGCTTGCCATCGTGACTGCATTGTATATTAAAAACTTAGGTTCTTATTGCTTTTGTCCCTTACTTATGTCAAAAGCACTTCAATCATATATGCAGTCTAAGTCAATTCAATGATGCCTATCAATTGTATATCACTATAAAAGGATAAAATAACATGTGCATATAAAAGATGTTGACTAGATAAGTCGTTTGTATTTTGACTCATATAATTGCTTTTAACTGTCATTTCTATTAAACAAAACCTCTCGCTACAATTCCTAGTCGAGCACACCTTCTAAAATACAATCTTTATAGGAACTTTCTTCTATAAATTTAATTAAACGCTTGAAATGTGAAGCTAATGCAATTTATTAAAGTTTCTTCTTCATTGTGAATTTTTTTTTATTCATAGTTATTTAGTGTCAGTTATATTTAAAAAGAGAGGGTCGTCTAATTTGACAGCGAGCTATGACACTATAAAACTCGAAGAAGTATAACGTCTGCATCTTTCAATACGGGTTTTGTGAATGGTTTAGCTGAACACATTCTTTCTTCTATAAGAATCCTATCTGACGTTTCTGTAAATGAACACATTCATGGAACATTCATTTGCAAAGTATAGTGAAATAATTGTCACAGAAAAGACAATGAATTATAACTCAAATCAATCGTATGATAGGTAAGGGATACGTGTATATACGTGATCTTATGACAATGAAAATTTGGGCGGGAATCATGAGAATCACGTGATGATAAAAATACACAATTTATCTCATTTTTCATCACCTAAAAATTATATGATATTGACGACATTTTAAGTTTATGGTTTTTATAGTCTTGGAATACTTTGTTTAAACTTAAGCGAAGTATTTAACAAAATTCTTAGGTTGACAATAACCTGACCCATTCGGTCCGTACGTCGAGTTACGTACGTATGTCATTTTATTGGAAATTTCTATCAAGCTGTAAAAGCCCCCACATAACAAATGCATAATAATTTAAACGAACAAAAAATAACGGCCTGATTTATGTAAAAACAATAAACAAATAAATATGATACACAGCAACAAACGACACCCCACTGTATTTCAGGCTCCTGGCTTGGGATAGGCACATATCATGTACATATTATATGTTGCATATTTGACAGTTTTTATTTTTAGGAATGCCTTCTGGTCTACTTTCACCTCTAAATATAACAGGTACTCGTGTGAAATGTCCTTGTCGATTTTGAATAATTTCATGAATATTTAGGGCTTCCGTATATAGAACCTCTATCCTCATACCATTGCCATGACACACCAGTATGTTATTAAATGTTTTTGATTTATTTAAACGGACGAATGGATTATCATGAATATCGAGTTTCTTAAGACGTGTCTTACAGAAATTGTCTGCAAAGGAATCTCTTCTTGTCAGAATTACAGTTACATAATGAACTTTATAATGACAATAAAAGTCAGCAAAATAAAGATTAAGATTTGGGATGAATAAAAACCTGGCTGTAATATGTAATCTGAGTGGTCCAAACGGAGAGTATTTGAATATTTGAATGGTTGATTTGTCTGAAAATCTACAGTTGTACTGAAAAACAAACCATCCAATCGCCCGTTTATTACGGAGCAAGGATCACCGTTATGATCCTTTTTGTATGGCTTCATAATACCATTATGGTCTACTGTAATCGAAGCAAAATATTTCTCTGACTTGTTTCTATAGAAATACTCAATGGTGCGGAATTTGCCTTTCCTTGCTTTTATAAATTCAATCGTCTTATCATAAAGTGTTTCATATTCTACCTTTGTAAAACCTGAAAGTAAACAAAAATGTTTTATATTTTATTATCTCACACATAAACACGCTAGACGCGCGTTTGGTCTATGCAAGACTCATTAGTGGTGGTGCTCGAACAAAAACAATTGGAAGATTAAATACGAAGTTAAAGAGTTGTAGAAACCAATAATTCTCAAAGTGGTGCCAAATACGACTAAGGCAATCTATTTGAATTTAATCTAATTTAATTCAATTCAAAAATTGGCCATTCCATTCATTTTTTTTGGTAATATATGCATGTTTATTGTGTAGAGTAAGGTGTCTGATTATTGGATATTTGTAAGTTTGAGAACCATCGAGATAAACTACCCACATTCAGCGACCAACTTACAAACACTCTCGTCACATAAGGAGAAATAGGAACACTCTTCTATTTCTTCGTACGAATCTGTTTTTGATAAGATATAAAATGTACAGAATTCACTATTTAAACCGAAATTAACACGGTGTCAAATACTACGAACGTTTAGGATACATTTGTACAACCATGATAAAATTTGAATCGTACAAAAGGTTTACTGTTGTATGATTTTATAAGGTCATATATAAAACTCTTCATACTTACAGGTTTTGAAATTATTTATGTTGGTGTTTATTTTTATCTTTGATATGCGCATCTGCTTGCTGTCATTCAAAATGCATCAAATGATAACCTTTATTTCACAGACTGTAGCAACGGGCAAGTCGAAAGGCAATGTAAAATCCAATTTTTGTCCGACATGAATAAAAACATGAAACTGGTCCTTTGATTGTTTAAAGAATATTATCCATCTTTTTTCAACTGTGAACGTTGTTTTGTTTTGAAAAGTATATCTAGAAATAGGTCTGTGATTAAATTGTATAGGGAAAATGACCTGAAATGACAAAATGATAATCAACCTGCAAATGTAGCAGTTACTCTTAGTTAATTAGTCTTGCACTATCTGATCTGAAATGTCGATCATTCAATTAATAGGTTTAAAAAGAGGAAAGTTAGATACACATTAAGGTATTTGTAGATATTGTATTTTTATTTTAATGCAGTTAGAAATTGGATGATGATAGTATAGATTCAGTAATCCATGTTTAGTTACTCTATAACTGTTTTGAATTTTAGTGGTTATGAGTTTGACATATATAAAGCAAATACGTTTTGTAACTGCTGAAGAAGTCTTAAGGTTGACTCCAATTTTTTTTTTTTTTTTTTTTAGGTTTTCGCTGGTCCATTGACGTATATCAAGAATCTCTATTAACGTTAACAATTGTAACCTTATACAAATTCTCAAGAAAAAATATGAATTCAAAGTAAAGGAAATGTGATTGGGTGTCAATAATTGTCAATGAACGTTTTCAATAGTGAAAAAGCAAACAAAGCACTTCTAAATTAGGCAACAGTACTTCACCGCTGTGCAAAAAGGAGATGGAAGATACCAAGGAGATATTCAAAACTGAAAGAAAAGTCGAAAAAAATCTGACAATGCAATGGCAAAAAACATAAAACAATAAAAAACGAGCATGTCCAGAAAACATAACCCAAGACTTAGCAACACGAATACTAACAAAAGCTGGATATTAACTGAGGTAATTAATCTCTAGATGCAAACCATGAAATGTTATAAATCAATTCAGAAGATACAAATGAAGGCAATAAACAAATACTGGGGAATCGGATGAACTTCAAAAGAAATACCGGGTGTGTAGAGAAGGTAAGCGTCTTCTGTTATAGATGCATCGCCCAAATGCAAATCCACTCTTAGTCAAAATGTCACAATCGGGAAACTGACACAATCGGTAAAGTTACAGATCAGAGACCATTCTGGTACTAGTTTCTAAAAATATAAGACCACAAAAAATGTTGGTTGTCAGTTGAGACAGATAGACATGGTATCGGTTAACCAATTTGTGATGTGACGGTAAAACGTATGAAGTGTCGATTTCAATCCTTCTTCCGGTGTAAGATCAGATTTTGTGTAAGGGGATCGCCTCTGTTAATGAGTATCGTGTGAACATGTACGAGCCTAACGTACTATTTGAGATATGTAAACGTCATACGATCACTAGTAAATGGTTTTAGTGTAAAATGGTCATTTTAACATTTGAACAAGAAATTATTCATTCATGTTCTGTCTTTCAGTCACTTACTATACCTATCCGCTGCGGTAAATTCAGTACTGTTCAGACTATTTGCTTGCAGTCAATTCAGTACTGTTCAGAAGCTTTTCATGCAATACAGTACGATGTTGATGTTGATGTGTACAGGTAAATACTGAATACTTGATGGACATTCTGAATATGGACTAAATAGATCTTAATTGACTGCAAGCGAATTAACTAAACAGTACTGAATTTACCGCAGTAGAAAAGTCTGAAAACTGACTAAAAGACTAAACATGACAGAATAATAATGTTTTTTCAGTCTATTAAGACCTTTTCAGATTGAAATGACCGTTTCAGATCAAAATTGGTTTATTCGTAGATAGTAGTAAGTTACAACCACTTACAATGTGATGTACATAAATAAAGACAACAGTAGTATACCGATGTTCAATAGTCATAATTCGATTAAGCAAAAACAAATCCGGGTAACAAACTAAAACCGAGGGAAACACATCAACTATAAGAGGAAAACAACGGAACAACAGGAACACTGAACTACTACAAAAGAAAGCGCCAACATACATAGAAACGGACTGTCTCATAACAACTGCATATTCCTGACTTGGTACAGGACATTTTAAGAAAAAATGGTGGGTTGAACCTGGTTTTATGGCTAGCCAAACCTCCCGCTTATATGGCAATGTTAAAAATACCGCTCAAATGACAACACTACGTGACAGGAATACATCACATATGGCGAATTATAGAAAAGTTGTGATTTTCAAACTTTTGAACAATGATCAAGAAAACAGCACGTAAAGATTTATCGTTTTATGCAACGCAAAAACACTTCTGCGTTTAGAATAAATAAGAAAACGTCATATCATATGTCCAATGTGGATATTCATACCTGTTAACATTTTTATTTTTGTCGCAGGTAAGATAATTAATTTAACCTTTTACTAGATATGCAAATATTAGCAAATGAAGAAGAAAAATACGTGTAAAATAAAATAAGCAACAGATATTTTTAATTTCATATTTTAAAAATCAACTTTAGTACAGAGGGAGACGAAAGATACCAAAGGGACATTCAAACTCATAAGTCGATAACAAACTGACAGCGTCATGGCTAATATAACAGAAAATTAATTATTAAAACAAATGAAATAAACAATAAGGTGCAGTATTAACTCTACAAAAACATTTTTTTTTTAATTGATATATATTTTTTTACTGGGTATATAAAAAATGTTACCTCTGTGGTATTTCTTAATGGAAATTGCAAAGACTTTACTTTATTTAACTGTATAGAAATATTTGCGTCTTTTCCATTTTTGATCTTTGCAACTGAAAATAGAATGATTTCTTAATAAAGATCTCAGCAATCAATTTATGAAATGTATTCCAAATATGTAACATACGATTCCATCGGTGATTTTATATTTTAGTTTTCTAAAGGAATTTGATTTAAGTGTAACATAAGGCGAAAAGCGTTGTCATATTCAAATGATTCTAATTGGCAAAATATGTTAATATTGAGTCTTCATATTCTTACCTTTTGCAAGACTAACTACTGGTAAGTTTTTGATAGCTTTTATTCCTAACTTATTTCGAGAAGTTCTCAAATTATATCATCGCCTTTTTTCTTATTAAGATATTGATGCTAGTTTCGTGATTAATTTATTTGTATTGATGTTGCAAATATATATATTCCTTTGGTTGTTTTATCGTGACAATGGAAAATGTCAAGATTTAGTTAAAGCATCGACAGCATACTTTAATGGAACTTTTGTATTGTCTCATTTTTGCTATTTTAAATTCAAACCAAATGATGAAAAAGAGAATTGTTTTATTAGTAAAGTTACTTATCATAGGCACTTTAACGGGGCTATCACCTTAATGTTTCTATAGATGCATTCAGTAATTATGATTACTATTGTTTTTTTTATGTTTTTCATTTTTCATACAGACATTTACATCTTTAAACTTTTACCAAAAAAACGTGTGCCTCCACAGGCTAAAACCGTGTAATGTTCTTCCATCTCTTTTTCCTTTTTCAATCCATATATATCAAGGCAATAATAATATCCTGATCCTGACACACAGCTCATTGGTAGATCATGTTTATTTACCGTGCCATCGGCTATCATTGTTACTCCACTGATTGATGGTATATCGGGTCGTAAAATAGAAGTAAACAATTCATTCTTTCTGCTCCAAAACCTTGAAATATATCTCTATCCCCATCGTCAATTTTTCCATGAAATATAATTCCATGACTTTTGGCATATTGCTCCGCTACATCAATGCTAAAATTAAAGAAAAATGGTGGATTTACGAGCTTTCTTCCAAAAAAAAAACCCCGACAATACTACGGAAAGAACAAAAATAGAAAAGAAAAAGGAAAATTCTTTCAGACGACATTCCATTCAATATAAAAATATGAAGATTGGTATGAATGCCAATGAGACAACTGTCCACAAGAGACCAAAAGACATAGAAATTAACAAGTATTGTCACCGTACGGCCTTCAACAATGAGCACAACTAATAACTGAACAAGATGATTATATGCATAATCGATCTCAAATTGAGGTCACATCATAGGTAGCAGGCATAGGTATATTTAATGTATCACATTACATAAACTGCTTGATAAATGAATTAGGTATTGACAATTCACTTGGAAACTCAACATATACCCCCACGACACTTACTAAAGAGGAAATCCTGGATAATCATAGGTCTGTTCTATGTTTCTTTGGAATTTCAACCAAAGATGAAGAACTGGATCTTCCATCACTGTATTGGATACGTAAACTACATAAGTGTCCTTACAAACAACGATATATTGCTGGGTCTTCCAAGTGCTCCACGAAACCTCTTTCTAAATTATTAACATCAATTTTGTCAGCAATCAAAGCCAGGCTTCAAAGTTATTGTGAAACTAAATATTCAAGAGGTGGCGGGAATCAGATGTGTATACTAAAAACTTCCAAAGATCTTTTAGAGTACATACAATCTAAGACTCTTTCATCTTGCAATAGTATTAACACATTTGACTTTTCTACACTTTACACAAGTATTCCCCATTCCAAACTAAACGACAAATTGAAAGAGTTGGTCCCGCTTTGTTTCATAAAAAAGAATGGCCAACGTAGATACAAGTATCTGGTCTTAGGGAGGGATAAATCCTACTTTGTAAAAATCACTCTGATTCTAACAAAAAATTCTCTGAAACTGACATTATCAAGATGCTTGATTTCTTGATTAACAACATATTTGTTACGTTTGGAGGACGTGTTTTTCAACAAACAATCGGCATTCCCGTGGTAACCAACTGTGCCCTCTTCTTGCCGACTTGTTCCTGTATTCATATGAGGCAAACTTCATACAGGAACTTCTTAGGAAGAAAGAAAAGAAGTTAGCAGTATCCTTTAACTTTACTTTCCGCTACATTGATGATGTTCTCTCACTGAATAATTCAAAATTTGGCAACTATGATGAACACATCTATCCCATCGAACTTGAGATAAAGGATACAACAGATACAGTTAAGTCTACCTAATATCTTGACTTATATCTAGAAATTTACAATGAAGATCTGTTGAAAACAAAACTTTATGACAAAAGAGATGATTTCAGCATCCCAATTGTGAACTTTCCATTCTTATGTAGCAACATTCCAACAGCGCCTGCATACGTATTATATATCTCCCAGTTGATACGATACTCCAGGGCTTGTATTTCCTATCATGATTTCCTTAATAGAGGTTTGCTGATTACAAGTAAGCTATTAAACCAAGAGTTCCAAGTGGTAAAGTTGAAATCGCTTTGTTAATTTTACGGACGCCATCACGAGTTGGTTGACCGTTACGGAATATTCGTTTCACAGATGATAGCGGATATGTTCCTAATGTCGTAACTACATTCCCGTCCCCTTTTCCCGAATATGACCTACCGAATTAGACTTATTACCGGGTTTGTACTAACATGAGCAACACGACGGGTGCCACATGTGGAGCAGGATCTGTTTACCATAAACCCTAAGAATAAAAAAGTAAAACGGATTATTGTCAATTTGAAAATGTAATAATGAAGTTAATACACCTCTATATTTTCAAATAATCTAAATGATATAAAATGAACGGAAGTTGATTTATGTTTTAATGATAGCCGAAGTTGAAGTTTCAAACCGCTGGAACTCGAAAAGCAACCTCTGTCATTCTTTTTATTATCATAGGATGTATGACTAGAATCATTAATATGCCCTGAATTTGCAAACATAGTTTTGGAGTTATTATACATTTTTTTGATAAATGTAAAGGTTGATAGCAACAGATACCCCGTCAGTTGTAATGCCAATATGACGTCATTATCTTGTTGAAATTGATGTGGTTTTTTTCGAATTAAGAGACCAAAAAAAAAAGAAAAAATCATCAAATTTACTAGGCTTAGAATTTGATACGCTAGACGCGCGTTTCGTCTATGCAAGACTCATTAGTGGTGCTCGAACAAAAACAATTGGAAGATTAAATACGAAGTTGAAGAGTTGTAGAAACCAATAATTCTCAAAGAGGTGCCAAATACGACTAAGGCAATCTATTTGAATTTAATCTAATTTAATTCAATTCAAAAATTGGCCATTCCATTCATTTTTTTTTTGTAATATATGCATGTTTATTGTGTTGAGTAAGGTGTCTGATTTCTAAAATGAATTGGAGAATTGGATATTTGTAAGTTTGAGAAACATCGAGATAAACTACCCACATTCAGCGACCAACTTACAAACACTCTCGTCACGTTAAGGATACATTTGTACAACCTTGATAAAATTTGAATCGTGCAAAAGGTTTACTGTTGTATGATTTTATAAGGTCATATATAAAACTCTTCATACTTACAGGTTTTGAAATTATTTATGTTGGTGTTTATTTCTATCTTTGATATGCGCATCTGCTTGCTGTCATTCAAAAACATCCAATGATAACCTTTATTTCACAGACTGTAGCAACGGGCAAGTCGAAAGGCAATGTAAAATCCAATTTTGTCCGACATGAATAAAAACATGAAACTGGTCCTTTGATTGTTTAAAGAATATTATCCATCTTTTTCAACTGTGAACGTTGTTTTGTTTTGAAAAGTATATCTAGAAATAGGTCTGTGATTAAATTGTACAGGGAAAATGACCTGAAATGACAAAATGATAATCAACCTGCAAATGTAGCAGTTACTCTTAGTTAATTAGTCTTGCACTATCTGATCTGAAATGTCGATCATTCAATTAATAGGTTTAAAAAGAGGAAAGTTAGATACACATTAAGGTATTTGTAGATATTGTATTTTTATTTTAATGCAGTTAGAAATTGGATGATGATAGTATAGATTCAGTAATCCATGTTTAGTTACTCTATAACTGTTTTGAATTTTAGTGGTTATGAGTTTGACATATATAAAGCAAATACGTTTTGTAACTGCTGAAGAAGTCTTAAGGTTGACTCCATTTTTTTTTTTTTTTTAGGTTTTCGCTGGTCCATTGACGTATATCAAGAATCTCTATTAACGTTAACAATTGTAACCTTATACAAATTCTCAAGAAAAAATATGAATTCAAAGTAAAGGAAATGTGATTGGGTGTCAATAATTGTCAATGAACGTTTTCAATAGTGAAAAAGCAAACAAAGCACTTCTAAATTAGGCAACAGTACTTCACCGCTGTGCAAAAAGGAGATGGAAGATACCAAGGAGATATTCAAAACTGAAAGAAAAGTCGAAAAAAATCTGACAATGCAATGGCAAAAAACATAAAACAATAAAAAACGAGCATGTCCAGAAAACATAACCCAAGACTTAGCAACACGAATACTAACAAAAGCTGGATATTAACTGAGGTAATTAATCTCTAGATGCAAACCATGAAATGTTATAAATCAATTCAGAAGATACAAATGAAGGCAATAAACAAATACTGGGGAATCGGATGAACTTCAAAAGAAATACCGGGTGTGTAGAGAAGGTAAGCGTCTTCTGTTATAGATGCATCGCCCAAATGCAAATCCACTCTTAGTCAAAATGTCACAATCGGGAAACTGACACAATCGGTAAAGTTACAGATCAGAGACCATTCTGGTACTAGTTTCTAAAATATAAGACCACAAAAATGTTGGTTGTCAGTTGAGACAGATAGACATGGTATCGGTTAACCAATTTGTGATGTGACGGTAAAACGTATGAAGTGTCGATTTCAATCCTTCTTCCGGTGTAAGATCAGATTTTGTGTAAGGGATCGCCTCTGTTAATGAGTATCGTGTGAACATGTACGAGCCTAACGTACTATTTGAGATATGTAAACGTCATACGATCACTAGTAAATGGTTTTAGTATAAAATGGTCATTTTAACATTTGAACAAGAAATTATTCATTCATGTTCTGTCTTTCAGTCACTTACTATACCTATCCGCTGCGGTAAATTCAGTACTGTTCAGACTATTTGCTTGCAGTCAATTCAGTACTGTTCAGAAGCTTTTCATGCAATACAGTACGATGTTGATGTTGATGTGTACAGGTAAATACTGAATACTTGATTGACATTCTGAATATGGACTAAATAGATCTTAATTGACTGCAAGCGAATTAACTAAACAGTACTGAATTTACCGCAGTAGAAAAGTCTGAAAACTGACTAAAAGACTAAACATGACAGAATAATAATGTTTTTCAGTCTATTAAGACCTTTTCAGATTGAAATGACCGTTTCAGATCAAAATTGGTTTATTCGTAGATAGTAGTAAGTTACAACCACTTACAATGTGATGTACATAAATAAAGACAACAGTAGTATACCGATGTTCAATAGTCATAATTCGATTAAGCAAAAACAAATCCGGGTAACAAACTAAAACCGAGGGAAACACATCAACTATAAGAGGAAAACAACGGAACAACAGGAACACTGAACTACTACAAAAGAAAGCGCCAACATACATAGAAACGGACTGTCTCATAACAACTGCATATTCCTGACTTGGTACAGGACATTTTAAGAAAAAATGGTGGGTTGAACCTGGTTTTATGGCTAGCCAAACCTCCCGCTTATATGGCAATGTTAAAAATACCGCTCAAATGACAACACTACGTGACAGGAATACATCACATATGGCGAATTATAGAAAAGTTGTGATTTTTCAAACTTTTGAACAATGATCAAGAAAACAGCACGTAAAGATTTATCGTTTTATGCAACGCAAAAACACTTCTGCGTTTAGAATAAATAAGAAAACGTCATATCATATGTCCAATGTGGATATTCATACCTGTTAACATTTTTATTTTTGTCGCAGGTAAGATAATTAATTTAACCTTTACTAGATATGCAAATATTAGCAAATGAAGAAGAAAAATACGTGTAAAATAAAATAAGCAACAGATATTTTTAATTTCATATTTTAAAATCAACTTTAGTACAGAGGAGACGAAAGATACCAAAGGGACATTCAAACTCATAAGTCGATAACAAACTGACAGCGTCATGGCTAATATAACAGAAAATTAATTATTAAAACAAATGAAATAAACAATAAGGTGCAGTATTAACTCTACAAAACATTTATTAAAAAACAATTTTTTGTTTTGTTTTAATTGATATATATTTTTTACTGGGTATATAAAAATGTTACCTCTGTGGTATTTCTTAATGGACATTGCAAAGACTTTACTTTATTTAACTGTATAGAAATATTTGCGTCTTTTCCATTTTTGATCTTTGCAACTGAAAATAGAATGATTTCTTAATAAAGATCTCAGCAATCAATTTATGAAATGTATTCCAAATATGTAACATACGATTCCATCGGTGATTTTATATTTTAGTTTTCTAAAGGAATTTGATTTAAGTGTAACATAAGGCGAAAAGCGTTGTCATATTCAAATGATTCTAATTGGCAAAATATGTTAATATTGAGTCTTCATATTCTTACCTTTTGCAAGACTAACTACTGGTAAGTTTTGATAGCTTTTATTCCTAACTTATTTCGAGAAGTTCTCAAATTATATCATCACCTTTTTCTTATTAAGATATTGATGCTAGTTTCGTGATTAATTTATTTGTATTGATGTTGCAAATATATATATTCCTTTGGTTGTTTTATCGTGACAATGGAAAATGTCAAGATTTAGTTAAAGCATCGACAGCATACTTTAATGGAACTTTTGTATTGTCTCATTTTTGCTATTTTAAATTCAAACCAAATGATGAAAAAGAGAATTGTTTTATTAGTAAAGTTACTTATCATAGGCACTTTAACGGGGCTATCACCTTAATGTTTCTATAGATGCATTCAGTAATTATGATTACTATTGTTTTTTTTATGTTTTTCATTTTTCATACAGACATTTACATCTTTAAACTTTTACCAAAAACGTGTGCCTCCACAGGCTAAAACCGTGTAATGTTCTTCCATCTCTTTTCCTTTTCAATCCATATATATCAAGGCAATAATAATATCCTGATCCTGACACACAGCTCATTGGTAGATCATGTTTATTTACCGTGCCATCGGCTATCATTGTTACTCCACTGATTGATGGTATATCGGGTCGTAAAAATAGAAGTAAACAATTCATTCTTTCTGCTCCAAAAACCTTGAAATATATCTCTCTATCCCCATCGTCAATTTTTCCATGAAATATAATTCCATGACTTTTTGGCATATTGCTCCGCTACATCAATGCTAAAATTAAAGAAAAATGGTGGATTTACGAGCTTTCTTCCAAAAAAAAAAAACCCGACAATACTACGGAAAGAACAAAAATAGAAAAGAAAAAGGAAAATTCTTTCAGACGACATTCCATTCAATATAAAAATATGAAGATTGGTATGAATGCCAATGAGACAACTGTCCACAAGAGACCAAAAGACATAGAAATTAACAAGTATTGTCACCGTACGGCCTTCAACAATGAGCACAACTAATAACTGAACAAGATGATTATATGCATAATCGATCTCAAATTGAGGTCACATCATAGGTAGCAGGCATAGGTATATTTAATGTATCACATTACATAAACTGCTTGATAAATGAATTAGGTATTGACAATTCACTTGGAAACTCAACATATACCCCCACGACACTTACTAAAGAGGAAATCCTGGATAATCATAGGTCTGTTCTATGTTTCTTTGGAATTTCAACCAAAGATGAAGAACTGGATCTTCCATCACTGTATTGGATACGTAAACTACATAAGTGTCCTTACAAACAACGATATATTGCTGGGTCTTCCAAGTGCTCCACGAAACCTCTTTCTAAATTATTAACATCAATTTTGTCAGCAATCAAAGCCAGGCTTCAAAGTTATTGTGAAACTAAATATTCAAGAGGTGGCGGGAATCAGATGTGTATACTAAAAACTTCCAAAGATCTTTTAGAGTACATACAATCTAAGACTCTTTCATCTTGCAATAGTATTAACACATTTGACTTTTCTACACTTTACACAAGTATTCCCCATTCCAAACTAAACGACAAATTGAAAGAGTTGGTCCCGCTTTGTTTCATAAAAAAGAATGGCCAACGTAGATACAAGTATCTGGTCTTAGGAAGGATAAATCCTACTTTGTAAAAATCACTATGATTCTAACAAAAATTCTCTGAAACTGACATTATCAAGATGCTTGATTTCTTGATTAACAACATATTTGTTACGTTTGGAGGACGTGTTTTCAACAAACAATCGGCATTCCCGTGGTAACCAACTGTGCCCTCTTCTTGCCGACTTGTTCCTGTATTCATATGAGGCAAACTTCATACAGGAACTTCTTAGGAAGAAAGAAAGAAGTTAGCAGTATCCTTTAACTTTACTTTCCGCTACATTGATGATGTTCTCTCACTGAATAATTCAAAATTTGGCAACTATGATGAACACATCTATCCCATCGAACTTGAGATAAAGGATACAACAGATACAGTTAAGTCTACCTAATATCTTGACTTATATCTAGAAATTTACAATGAAGATCTGTTGAAAACAAAACTTTATGACAAAAGAGATGATTTCAGCATCCCAATTGTGAACTTTCCATTCTTATGTAGCAACATTCCAACAGCGCCTGCATACGTATTATATATCTCCCAGTTGATATGATACTCCAGGGCTTGTATTTCCTATCATGATTTCCTTGATAGAGGGTTGCTGCTCACAAGGAAGCTATTAAACCAAGAGTTCCAAGTGGTGAAGTTGAAATCATCCCTTCGTTAATTTTACGGACGCCATCACGAGTTGGTTGACCGTTACGGAATATCCGTTTCACAGATGATAGCGGATATGTTCCTAATGTCGTAACTACAATCCCGTCCTCTTTTCCTGAATGTGACCTACCGAATTAGACTTATTACCGGATTTGTACTAAGATGAGCAACACGACGGGTGCCACATGTGGAGCAGGATCTGTTTACCATAAACCCTAAGAATAAAAAAGTAAAACGGATTATTGTCAATTTGAAAATGTAATAATGAAGTTAATACACCTCTATATTTTCAAATAATCTAAATGATATAAAATGAACGGAAGTTGATTTATGTTTTAATGATAGCCGAAGTTGAAGTTTCAAACCGCTGGAACTCGAAAAGCAACCTCTGTCATTCTTTTTATTATCATAGGATGTATGACTAGAATCATTAATATGCCCTGAATTTGCAAACATAGTTTTGGAGTTATTATACATTTTTTTGATAAATGTAAAGGTTGATAGCAACAGATACCCCGTCAGTTGTAATGCCAATATGACGTCATTATCTTGTTGAAATTGATGTGGTTTTTTTTTCGAATTAAGAGACCAAAAAAAAAAAAGAAAAAAAATCATCAAATTTACTAGGCTTAGAATTTGATACGCTAGACGCGCGTTTCGTCTATGCAAGACTCATTAGTGGTGCTCGAACAAAAACAATTGGAAGATTAAATACGAAGTTGAAGAGTTGTAGAAACCAATAATTCTCAAAGAGGTGCCAAATACGACTAAGGCAATCTATTTGAATTTAATCTAATTTAATTCAATTCAAAAATTGGCCATTCCATTCATTTTTTTTTGTAATATATGCATGTTTATTGTGTTGAGTAAGGTGTCTGATTTCTAAAATGAATTGGAGAATTGGATATTTGTAAGTTTGAGAAACATCGAGATAAACTACCCACATTCAGCGACCAACTTACAAACACTCTCGTCACGTTAAGGATACATTTGTACAACCTTGATAAAATTTGAATCGTGCAAAAGGTTTACTGTTGTATGATTTTATAAGGTCATATATAAAACTCTTCATACTTACAGGTTTTGAAATTATTTATGTTGGTGTTTATTTCTATCTTTGATATGCGCATCTGCTTGCTGTCATTCAAAAAACATCCAATGATAACCTTTATTTCACAGACTGTAGCAACGGGCAAGTCGAAAGGCAATGTAAAATCCAATTTTTGTCCGACATGAATAAAAACATGAAACTGGTCCTTTGATTGTTTAAAGAATATTATCCATCTTTTTTCAACTGTGAACGTTGTTTTGTTTTGAAAAGTATATCTAGAAATAGGTCTGTGATTAAATTGCATAGGGAAAATGACCTGAAATGACAAAATGTCAAAAGTCAGAAATCTTGAGGGACGACTGCATACCAATAAACTTCTACAATAGAAGGGACGAAAAAACACTTAGGTGAAATTAAGAAAAATATTTCAAAACACATAAAAATGATAAGAATTAAATGTCATTAACGCATTTGATAAGAATCTCTTCATTTCTCTTTTATTTGAATCTATTGTTATGGTGTGTTATGAATCTTTTCATTTCTCTTTTATTTCAATCTAATGCTATGGTGTGTTAATTGTTTTAAATTTACCACACACTTAAGTCCGTTGGAACATCTCTATTTACCACATGTCGGTATTTTTGCATGTTGTACATCTCTTTATGTACTTAAATGGTCAATGCGATACGATATAAAGTGACCAGATCAGGCATGGATACATGTCTGCATTACTAGTTTTTTCGAAACTATATGATCAACAGTGACCAGTCGAAACAGGAATTTATCTCCTTATTAACCAATTTGCGGTAAAATGTATTAAATTAAGTAGGAGACAGAATATGTTACTTTCTTACTTTCATGACGTAATGTCTGACAGGAGTGCTAATAAGGTTCTCATTTCTGATCACATATATTTAATATTCAAACAAAATGATCAAATTCATGAGAACAAAATTTCTATGAATAATAAAATTGTATTCAGTAAGTGTTATGATAAAGTGAAATATGTGTTTAATGAATCAATGAATATATAAATTTTGTGGTTTACCCCTTAAGTTAAACAAAGTAAAATAACAAAAATATCGAACTCCAAGGAAAATTCAAATCGGAAAGTCCCTTATCAAATGGCAATATCAAAAGCTCAAACACATCAAACGAATGGAAAACAACTGTCATATTCCTCATTTGGTACAGGCATTTTTTTATGTAGAAAATGGTGGGTTAAACCTGGTTTTATAGCTAGCTAAACCTCTCACTTGTATGACAGTCGCATAAAATTCCATTATATTGACAACAATGTGTGAACAAAACAAACAGACATAATAGGTAAAAATGTCAAAAATAGGGTACAGCAGTCAACAATGTGTTATAATCTAAATCACTATAAAAACAAACAAATATGTCAACAAAGAAAAACAAAATGGCATATAGACAAAGCACATAAGCAAAAATGAAAGACAAGAATACAAAAAATGACCACAGCACAACAACACATTGGCGGAATGCATAAGTACCGAGCCACGCCAAAAGGATATTACCAAAAATGGACTAAACAGTAATGGTTAATAATTAACAAAGACAAATAAATGAACACTATAACACTTGATTAAGATGATAAACAACGTCAGTACCTAGAATCTATACTTCAAGACCATCATGTATTATTTGTGAAGTTGATACGGAATATTTATCAACAAGGTTTTGTTATCTTCCGATGAACTTTTTATAAAAAGGACGAGACGTTCTTTGACATAACCCTGGTTCATCAACTTTCTCCTCAGACACTGGTGACGTTTTATAAAGTCTGAGTAGCAACTACAAACTCTTGAATACCGATTGAGTTGGGAAATGTATATCCCATATGCAGGTCAAGTTGGTATATTACTACTGTATTGATTGGTCAGTGACAGGTCGCAAATACAAACGATATCGTCTTTTCTCTATTTTATTGATGCTGAGAACGATTATTACGAGATCATTTCAAGTTAACTAGAGAAAGATCAATAGTGCCCCTAAAAAGCGACTTTTTGGCTTTCGAGCGGCTTTTATCAAACTCGACACAACATTAAATTTACAACTGGATTCTGATCTGAGTGGTTGTGCAAACAAACATCAAACACAAACGAAAAAGGAAATATTTATTAGTTGATAACTAACCTAGTTTACAAGTATGCTATAAAGACAATAGGGTGCATATAATGTGCCTAGAATGCCCATGTTTGATATTTGTTTATTCCCACCTTTGTATACCAGAAGAGTGAACACTTAAATACTGCTTCCAATGTAAGATTCTGTTGATTTGAGTAAGACATCGTATATATTGACGTAAACCAACAACAAAAGGCTGTCTGATTGACAGCAAACCGGATTTTCCTGCTTAAAAATGATATTTGCAAATCTGGACCCCCCAAACAGGATCAGGTAAAAACATAAATGAATTTTTGTAGGGTTCAGAAATGAAAAAGACAAAATCAAGCTAAGTATCACTTTTCGCTACTTAAAGGTCTACAACTCTACAACAATAAAAGCTAAAATCGTGAAAATCGAACTTGACCGTAAGTTAGTCACAGAAAACAACATATTCAAATTTGAAAAGATTTCGTGAAAGCGTTTTTAAGTTATTGCACGGACAACGTTCTAAGTATCACTTTTCGCTACTTAAAGGTCTACAACTCAACAACGATAAAAGCTAAAATTGTGAAAATCGAACTTAAACTTCATTTAGTCACAGGAAACAACATATCTAAATTTAAATAGATTTCGTCAAAGCGTTTTCAAGTTATTGCATAGACACTAGTTAGCTGCCGCCCTCCCGGCAGCCCGTCGTAAATTACCAAATTAATAACCGATATTTTTCGTTGAAAATCTGGTTAATCATATATATAAAAATGACAAACTATAACCACAGTTTGTAGAGTCAACAATAACTGAGCATATCATATCATTGATGAATTGCGGTAAATACGTCATGCATTATAGCGTTAAATGTACAACAACTGGATTCTGATCGGAGTGATTGTGCAAACAAACACCAAACAGATAAGAAAAGGGCAGTCTTTATTAGTTGATAACTAACCTAGTTTACAAGTATGCTATAACGACAATATGGTACATATAATGTGACTAGGATGTTTGACATTTTTTTTAATTTTCAACTTTGTATAACAGATGAGTAAACACTTTAATACTGCTTCCAATGTAAGATTCTGTTGATTTGAGTTAGAAATTGTAAATAAAGAAAATTAGCTGAAATATTATAATAAAGAAACTTAATTGAACAAATTTGTTAAAAAAAAATGATGGAAGAATGATACATGCACCATGCGTCGGTAATACCTTATTATGTAACAATGACAATTTTTTAACAATTACCTTAATTAGCGATGGTCAGTGCAATGCGAAATTTACTTCCGCAAATAACAATGAATAAAAACGACAAACTGAAATAGTCATGCGCATCAAAAATATCCGTATATAGAAAAGTATTCTCAGAAAATCTTACGACCTGATATCATCTGCATATTAACATTTGTTATACAACCGTGGCTACCTAAAATCAATATTTTAAAAATACATCATTTAAGAATGCTATGCATTATCGGTGATTTCTAATGTTTTATAATGTGTAAATGTTCATGTCATATAGGTAAAGTAAATATATACAAAGTAAAATAGTGTTCTCTTTTGCATAAGAAAGAGGCAGAAGATAGCAAGCGGATATCCCAGGCTTATAAGACGAAGAGACACTGATATCATCATTGCAGACAAACGAATGACGATGTAAAGACAAAGTCAACAAAACAATACAAAATGAAAAAAATCCTCCTCGAACGAAAATCATGCAGCAATATCAATTGACGTAAACCGAAAATCTTATGTAAAATGACAAACTATAACCACGGTTTGTAAAGTAAAACAAAGTAAACAATAACTGAGCAGATGATATCATTAATAAATTGAGGCAAATACGTCATGCAAAAATATATATCGTCTCTGTGGTCTCTTGGTTGTGTGATCGCCTTGAGTGCTGGAGGTCGTGAGCTCGATGCTTGGCCGGGTCAAATCAAAGACTTGACAATTGGAATTTGATGCTTCACCGCTGATCATGCGGTATTGATATGTAAGAGCAAAGAATGGTCGGCCCGGAATAAGAAAAATATGTTCAGGTAAGGTGACATGTCTTATTGTGGACTGTTACCCTGTGAACTAGCACGCTTAAAATCCGG
The DNA here is from genome assembly GCA_017311375.1 of Mytilus coruscus. Lineage (NCBI taxonomy): Eukaryota > Metazoa > Mollusca > Bivalvia > Mytilida > Mytilidae > Mytilus > Mytilus coruscus. The sequence goes on from CM029603.1 coordinate 15,006,586, forward strand.
CTCATCGTGTCGGTCTAGAACCAAACAGGGTTCAAAATTCATTTCATATAAACTTCTTGTCGTCTTGAATATGCATTTAACTTGCCAATGGATGTGAAGCATCCATCCATCATCATCATCATGCATGAGTACGAAAGGAAAATAACACTTTATAAAGTTCGTGTGTCCGCTGCGCTTTAAATGACGAAATAGTGTGATGAGTGTTAAAAATTACTTTACTTACAAAACTTAATAAAACAATACAAAAACATGAAATGAAAAGAATGTAAACCGAAACATCTAAGAATTATGAATGCTGATATGGTTGGATGCAACCAGACATGGATAAAGGTATATGTTTTTCAGTGGCTCATGTTCCTGTTCGCCGTGTCATAACATAAGACACGGTAGGTATAGTGTCCGGTTTGTATCGTGTTTTTTCTTTCAATGAAATGATCGGTTTTTTTCGAGTGTGACCAGGTTTTGTGTCATGAATATAATATGAAATGTAAATAAACAATATGTCTGGTAAACTTTTAAACAAAAGCTTAAAATAAATATAAAAGGTACTTAAGTATATGTGATAAAAAAAGTGATTATTTACCAAACTTAGTTTGAAGTTATACAAGGTGAGAATACTTTTTTTCCAATATGTGACATAAAGCATTTTTATAGAAAAATGCGTTTATAGAATCTATATATCATTACATTTACAGACACTCCAGGTTTTTTCGGGAACAGTCCGGGATATATCTAGTGAATACACAATATTTTTGTAGTTTAAATGCGATCTTTTAATGCATTTACGCTACACAAAATGAAAAGGCTCTAAAAAAAGTTTTTTTGTCAACAAAAACACAAACACAAACACAGCAATTACTTTAAACTAGTTTGATAATGATGTATATACACATTTCCTCCAAAATTTGTTGTTTATTTGTATAGTTTGTTTTGTTTACAAGTATATTATGCGTGTATTTGTATGTGTTTTTGACAGAAAACGCAGACTAATTGTTTTCATATAAACGTTTTCTAGATAAATATTTTTGGTTACTCTATCCTGTAATGGAAAAGAAGAAAACTGTATACATGTTAATATTGTTAAGATGAAGATCTGGCATATGCAATACTTGGTGGTGCAGTTATGATATACTATGATAGCTTGCTCAAATTATTTATCCATTCTTTTTCGAAAGTTATATATGACAATGAAAATCACAGGAATTTAATATTTCCCTATGCTTCCAAGACCAACTTAAGACGAAGGCAACATACTAGGATTGGATATCACTGATGATGTTTTTTCGATGATATACGAAAATATAATGTTTCTATGAATAAAAACAAATGTGGATAAGCGTCAATCTAATTTTGTCAAAAAAAAAAAGAATAAATGATCCTTTCAGTTAATATATATCAAATTCGAAACGTCATGACATCATAGGGACATCACATGTGTCTAGATTATACCATGATATTCTTTAAGCAAAACAATGTACATAATTTAAGGGTTTTACTTAATGTGCAATTTTAGCGTCCAAATAATGGCTCTCAATTAATGATACCTCCCCCTTTCAAGATTTAAATTTCCAAATTTGAGAGTAACACTACCACTCCCGGGTTTAAAAACACCGAATTATCTAAAAGGTCGAAGTTTTAATTTATTTATCTGATTTATAACCCAGACATTTATAAAATAGATTAAAAAAGTAGACAGAATTTCAATTTATATTCCACGTATTAGAAATGATAATACATAAAGCCTCACATATCCAGGATTAAACAAAGTGTTTACTTAATATTTTATTCAATATTTTATTAAATTCTCACCACTTGTAATACATATCAAACACAAGCGTCATGCAATGTACATTGTATAAAACAGAAATTTAAGAAGTTAAAATATAAGGGCCATTCTATCAAGAATTATGAGAAACTATAGAAATTTCAATAAATTATAACTATTTATTTATCATGTCCATAAAACATTTCAGTTCTGTAAAAACATACTTCTTTCAACTTCATAGAATAAAATTTCACGCAAATATGCATATAAAGGACAGTCTTATACAACATGTTTCTCATCTTCAATCTGATTACTACATAAAAAGCACACGCTTTCATTTTCAATTTTGTTTTCATAACGACCTGTTTCTATTCGCAAAGGAGCGACACCACACCTAAATGTAGCAAATGCATTTCTGTATCGACATGAAATGTTCTTTCTCAAATAAATCTCTGCTTCAAAAACATCTTTAAACAATTTAATTGTAATTGTTTTCCAACATTTTGCGAAAATATTCTTTTCATCCAATTTACCTTATATTTATCAATTAAAAAAATCTTCTAACTGTGTTATAACATTTTTATGCAAAACATTCTCTAAATCTACTATTTTATCTACTATGTATGTTTGTTTTGCTCACAAATTGTTGTCAATATAATGGAATTCTATGCGACTGTTATACATAGTGCAGGTTCAGCTAGCTATAAAACCAGGTTTAATCCACCATTTTTTACATAAGGAAATGCCTGTACCAAATCAGAAATATGACAGTTGGTTTTCAATCGTTTGATATGTTTGAGCTTTTGATTTTGCCATTTGATAAAGGACTTTACGTTTTGAATTTTCCTGAGAGTTCGTTATATTTGCTAGTTTACTTTTCAGTATAAAATTCTAAATCGTATTCTCTAAATTTTGTAACAATTCTGCTACACCAGTTTTTTTTTTTTCTTTTTCTTTATCGCATAACTAAAGCTCATCGTAAAACTATAATTCACTCTATCTGTAAGCATATCATTACATCTAGCCCAGTGTCTTAACCCCAACTTCACTACTTAACACATGGAGGTTTCCCACGCATATCCCCGTTTATGCCGTAATTAGGCGTATAATTACTAAGACCCATAAAAACTGGATAGCTCTGCACTGAACAACAGTTATGCATGGAAAATCTCTAGTGCCCCAGATGGCTGCACCATAACTTCTTACTGACCAGACCAGGCTATCAAAAAGTTTGGCATATATATAAAAGTGGGAACCTCCATGTGGTTTACTCTTTACAATCAGTAAACTCAATGCTCTGTCTGCTGACTTTGCTACAGCTTTCGCTATTTCATTGTAATTTAGAAATTCGATCAATAATCAGCTGAGATATTGATATTTATTACAACACACATTTTTTTCCAGTAAAATATTCATTGTTGGTTTTCTAGAGGGATTTCTAAAATGAACAATCTTTGTCTTTTCAACGTGTATTAATCTCCCAAAACCGATTTCCCCTTTTAGCGCCCCCAGTTGACATTTTGAGGTGTGACTTTTGTTCTCTATAACAGTCACTTACAATGATAAAATCTCAAAGATAGCAGGCTTATAATTATGTAAGCCAGGTGCGAAGTTTTTCTATATATGATAAATCAGTGGGACTCAAATCAAAACAGTTGAAATGCAAAATTAATTACAACGAGGTTGCTGCACCAAATATAGCTACGGCCATATAATGCATGTGGATAGGAAATCCTTAGTGTTTCCAAAGATTTTCACATTTCATTAACAGTATATATTTATATAAAAATGATCGTATCGGGGATATTTCACGAACACACAGAAGTGCTGACAGCTGGGTTGTGGTATCGACACAGTTATTGTAAAAATCATCAATCACCAGATGTGTTCCGGTACTGTGTTGGAAATTTGATACACAATATTAATTTGGAATTGCACTGCTACTTATCAATATATGGACTACAATAGAGGATTTTTTTACCTTGTCGACGAATCTGGTTAAAAACCACAAATTTGTAAAATATCTTCATCTTTAGATTGTATAATAAAAGACAATCGCCTGCACCAGCAGATATACTTTAAAAAAACTTCTATGCACCGTGCATGTAACGAAGACGAACACAGCTAGTTATATTCATAATCCACGGAAATTACCCCGGGGAACAAACTTATTGTGTATTGCTGCAAGTATCATACGTTTGGAATGTAATGAGGAAAAGACAAATTAAAAAATCTTCAGTGAGGAGAACACTTGAAAATGGCAGCACCAAAAGCAAATTATGAACAGTCTTGATAGATTTTCTCTAATTGAATCAAATTTCACAGGACTGCAACATGGCAAGATTCATTGTATCTACGATTTAGACTTAAGTTCTGTATGCAACCTTTAATTTGACCCTTAGATGAAAAAGGTTGGCTATGTGCTAAGCATGTTCACTTAATAAAAAGAAAAAAATGTCAAAATTGCAACAGAGAGCAACCAGGAAGAGCGTCAGTTGAAAACAAAACTTTACAACAAAAGAGATGATTTCAGCTTCCCAATTGTGAACTTTCCATTTCTATGTAGCAACATTCCAGCAGAGCCTGCATGCGGAGTATATATCTCCCAGTTGATACGATATTCCAGGGCTTGTATTTCCTATCATGATTTCCTTGATAGAGGGTTGCTGCTCACAAGGAAGCGATTCCCTCAGTTTTTATGTGTTACCTTGATTTATATGAGATTTGAACATCGGTAAAATATTTTTGACTTAATTTAAAAGCATTCAAAGTAGGTCAAGTAGGAGATCATGCGAAATCCCTGATTTTTTGCTTTACCTTGTTTTGTATCTAATTTTAAAATGGTTGCATGATATTTGAACATCGATAAGCTACTGTTGCTTTTTATTTATCTTTATATTGTCCTTCGCTGCGTCTTGAAAAACTTTTAAATAGTTGCATTTGACGGTTCTAAAGTATTTAGATTCATTTAGTTGATATCATCGATACGATTTAAAATGTTGAAAAGTTTAATCATGTCATTTCTGTCTCACTGATAATGTTTGTAATCCTAGAGAACGTTGTTAATCCTCATGACTAAATGACTAAACTGTCTTCTTTCTTTAATAAGTTTAGTGGCCCTTATTTAAACGGATTCCAATCTATGTATATCTTGTTTGAGTATGGAGACCCAATACATGCAGCATGTTCTTATTATTGGTTCGTACAGATATGTTTATAAAGGCTATAAGTACCGATGGTGACTTAAAAATCTTTTAAAAATTACATTTTTGTAAAAAAGGGGTTTTGGGCATATGCCTTACTCTTTATATGACGTATGTCTTACAAATATTTTCAATAACGTTTTCTCCTCATTAAGCTTTTCTTTATTTAACACGTTCTTGCTTATAACAACACAATCTAAGATTAAAAACGATTAATGCGCCGCCCCTTTACTTTATATAACACAGGGCTGGGAAAATCGAACAACAGTTAGCCGTCGAATATTTAAATGATTGAGGAGTAAATAGCTCCCATGATTGTAAAGCTGAGTGATTGTTCAAACAAACATCAAACTTGATCTAACTAACAGGGAAGTATTTTTTAGTTGATAATTGTCCTAGTTTACAAGTATAATATAAGGAAAATAGAGTGTATATAACGTGACTAGGATGCCCATGTTTGATTTTTTGTCGTCCCAGCTTTGTATAAGAGAAGAGTAAACAATATTTTTTACCTTAATCAGCAACAGTTTATAAGAAATCCGCATACAATACGAAATTTCCTTCTGTAAATAACAATGAATAACAATGTCAAACTTAAATAGTCATGCGTATTAAAAAAAAACATCCGTATATAGATCAGCATTTTCAGAAAAAATCGTATATGGTGTAACATCTGCATCTTCACATTATTTGTTATACAACCGTGTCTTTAGTATTAAATCAATATTTAAAAATACATCATTTATTAATGTTATGCATTATCGGTGATTACTATTGTAGTTTTATGTGTAAACTGATATATGCATGTCATATAGGGGAAGTAAATAAACACAAAATAAAATAGTCTTCTTTTTTGCGTAAAAAGAGGCAGAAGATATCAGGGGGGACATTCAATGTTTATACGTCGAAGAAAAATTGATAACGCCATTGCATAAGAAAGAAAGACGACATAAACACAAACAAGTCAACAAAACAATTCTAATTAAAAATAGTCTTCTTTGAACAAAATCATGAAGCAATATAGATTGACGTAAACAAAAAATCATATATGAAATGACAAACAATAACCACGGTTTGTAAGGTAAACAATAACTGAGCATATCATATAATTAATAAATTGAGGCAAATACGTCATGCAAGAATATAAACTGCCTCGGTGGACTCTTGATAGCGTTCTCCCCTTGAAACCGGGAGGTCGTGGGTTTGATGCCCGGCCGGGTCAAACCACAGACTTCAAAATTACTATTTGCTGCTTCACTGCTAATAACGTGGTATTTATATGTAAGAGCAAAGACTGATCGGCCCGGAGTCAGAACCATGTGTTCGGGTAGGTTGAAATGTCTTACTGTAGACTGTTACCCTGCGAACTACCAAGCTTAAATCCGGTTCATCGTGTCGGTCTAGAAAGAAGCATGTTTCAAAAAGTCATTTCAGATAAACATGTTCTCGTACTGAATATGCAATTAACTTGCCAATAGATGTTAAGCAGCCACCCATCATCATCTTCATGCATGAATACGAAATGAAAATAATCCTTTATGAATTTCTCGCGTCCGATGCCGTTTAATTGGCGAAGTGGTGCAATAGTTGTTAAAGATCACTGTACTTACAAAACTATATAAAACAATTCAATATCGTGATATGAACACAATGTTAACCGCTACATCTAAGAATTATGAATGCTGAAATGCGCGAATGCAGCTGTATATGGATTAAAGTATATGTTTTGATTGGCTAATGTCTTAGACGGATTGTTGGAATACTTATATGTTATTGGTTGTCATTTCAAACAAGACATAACAAATAAAATACACGGTAGGTATAGTCTCTGATGCATGATTTTTTATTATTAATTGTTTTGGCTTTTAACTAGATGTCAGTAACTGCGAGTACTCTCAAATCGTACTTTCTTGTTTATTTGACCTGTTGATACTAATTGTAATGCTTTTTTTGTTAATTAATGTTATTCAGGGTTATATCTGGTCTATATACCAGATTTGATAAGTGTTTGGTACTAATATAAATTTCCACTTCGTACTATGAACATCAAAATTATTTATTTTGTAAAAATATTTCCTTTCTCTATTGTAACTGTACACGTATACCTAACAACAAAATTATTTTCATTTACCTGTGTTTAAAGTTATTGCAAATGGCTGATATTTTGTTCGAACATATTGTTTTCTTAAATTGTTTAACATTTCATACCGATATAACATGTTACTTTTATTATTCTTCCCTTAGTTTATTTATTTTGTATTTACATTGTATCATAGGTCAAATTTATTTGTTCAGTGTATGTTCAATGGTGTTAATATGTCCTTTGATTGAGTTAAGCTATTTCAGTTGATATTTTATAGTGTGTCTTTCTATGTTGTGATGTTACACTATTGTTTTAGAAAAAGGGTGAAGGTTTGGTACCATTAAAACGTTTAAACCCGCTGAATTTGTTTGCACCTGTCCTAAGTCAGGAATCTGATGTTCAGTAGTTGTCGTTTGTTGATGTGGTTCATAAGTGTTTCTTGTTTCTCGTTTTTTATATAGATTAGACCGTTGGTTTTCCCGTTTGAATGGTTTAACACTAGTAATTTTTGGGGCCCTTTATAGCTTACTGTTCGGTGTGAGCCAAGGCTCCGTGTTGAAGACCGTACTTTGACCTATAATGGTTTACTTTTATAAATTTTGACTTGGATGGAGAGTTGTCTCATTGGCACTCATACCACATCTCCTTATATATATATAGTATCCGGTTTGCATCGTGTTTTTTTCTAGTGAATTTATCGAGTTTTGTCCAGTGTGACTAGGTTTTCTATAGTGAATATGATGCAAAATCAAAATAAACAGACATTATTTCTGGTGAGATTTTTTTGTATATTGCAATATTTAAGATATGTCCTATACGGAGTATTTTTTACATACATAATTTTGAAAAGTACCAAGAATTTTATTTAATCTGCAATTTTGGGGTTCTAACAATGGCTCTTAATTTATGATACCTCCCCCTTTCAATATCTGAATTTCCACTTTGTGAGTAAAACGCAAGCTAACATTAAAATGTCTGAAAGGTCGAAGTTTTAAGTTATTCATCTGATTTATAACCCAGACATTTACAAAATAGTTTGAAAAGCTAGTCTGAATTTAAATTAATATTCTACGTATTAGAAACATTAATACATAAAGCCTCACATTCCAGGATTAAACAAAGTTGCACGGCAAGCGAAAAAAAAACTATGAATGGGCATGGAATGTATTTAATCTCCACAAATCCATTCCCAATTTTTAAGGCCTCCAGTTGACATTTTCCAGGTGGGATTTGCATTATCAATGACAGTCACTACCAAGAATAAAAGAGAGGCGAAAGATACAAAATAAATATTCAAACTAGTAAATAGAAAATAAACTTACATCGCCATTGTTAAAAAAGAAAACGACAAACAGACAAACAACAGTATACAAAACACAACATAGAAATATAAAGACTGAGCAACAGGAACCCCATAAAAAAAATGGGGATGATGTAAGGTGCAGATAAATATATCAATGTTATCAGGCTTCTAGTTGTGTACGACAGGCATGTACACCTTCTACATACGATAAATCAGTGGGACTCAAATTAAACAATTGGAAGGCAAAATCAATTACGACGCTTTTGCACCAAATATGACAACGGCTGTCTCATGCATGCGGATGGGAAATCCTTAGTGTTTCAAACGATTTTTATATTTCATTCACATCATATTTTTATATAAAAATGATCGTATCGGGGATATTTCATGAACGTACAAAAGTACTGATAACTGGGCTGTGGTATCGACAGAGTTATTGTAAAAATCATTTAGCGCTATATTTGTCCCTTTACTGTGACGGAAATTATATACATAATAACAATATGAATTTGTAATGCTACTTATCGATATATAGTCTACAGGAGAGGATATTTTTACCTTGCCGAGGAATCTGGTTAAAAACCACAAATTTGTAAAATATCTTCATCTTTAGATTTCAGAATAAAGGACAAAAGCCTGCAAAAACAGATATTCTTTCAAAGAAAAACATATTTCTATACACTGTACATTTAACGAAGAAAAACACCGCTACTTTCATGGTCCACGGGAAGTACCCCGGAGAATAAGTTTATCGTGTATTGCTGCAAGTATCATATATTTGGAAATTAATGAAAATAAGACAAAAGGACAATTTATACAAAAAATATTTTTTTATTAGAAATCTTCAGTGAGTAGAATATTTGAAAACGACAGCTAAACATAACTTGATTGGAATAATAATAATAAAAAAAAAAAACATTTGTACGATTGCAAATATTCAATATTTCTTTTATATTCAACATACTTTTACAAGAATCCCTAGCAAATGTATTGTGGAAGACTTCCAAAGCCATTTGTTTAATATAAAAAAAGGAACATAGTGACGTTATTTAAAAATAAGATGTGGTTTGGTAACCAATGAGACAACTCTCAACCATAGACCAAAGACATAGAGGTTAACAGCTATGGGTCACCATACGGCCTTCAAGATTGGGCAAAACACGTACCGCATAGTCAGCTATAAATGGCTTCGAAATGACAAATGTAAAATAATTCAAACGAGAAAACTAACGGCTTGATTAATGTACAAAACAAGGAACGAACAACAAATTTGATAAACAGCAACAAACTACAACAACTAAAGTACAGGCTCCTGACTTCGGACAGGCACATAAAGATTGTGGCGAGGTTAAACATGTTAAACGTATAGTTTATAAAACCAATACAGCGTCAAGAAGGAAAATGTATGAAATGGTTGTTTCTAAACATAATATATGAAAAAAGGTAATAAAAACGTGTATTTGCCGCAAAACTGTTCTTAACCATACCCCCTCCCCCCAGCGGCATTTAAACCTGTGATTCTATGACATCTTAACAACTCCGCCTGTATATATATATATATATATATATATGTGTGTATAAGAAAAATTAAGGTTGTACTTCTTAAATGTTACAAATTTTACAGTATTTATTCTTAGGAATGCCGTTTGGTCTACTTTCACCTCTTCCTATAACAGGTACTCGTTTGAAATGCCCTTGTTCGTTTCGTATAATTTCATGAATATTTAGGGCTTCCGTATACAGAACCTCTATTCTAAGACCACAGCCATGAAGCACCATTATGTTATTTGATGTTTTTGATGTTTTTAAAAAGACGAATGGATTATAATGTATATCGAGTTCCTTAAGACGTTCCTTACAGAAATTGTCTGCAAAGGAATCTTTTCTGGTCAGAATCACAGTTACATAATGAACTTTATAATGACAATAAAAGTCAGCAAAGTAAAGATTAAGATTTGGGATGAATAAGAAACTGGCAATAACGTGTAATCTTAGTGGTCCAAACGGAGAGTATTTGAATGGTTGACTTGTCTGAAAATCAACAGCTGTACTGAAAAACAAACCATCCAATCGCCCGTTTATGACGGAGCAAGGGTCACCGTTATGATCCTTTTTGTATGGTTTCATTATACCACTATGGTCTACTGTAACCGAAGCAAAATATTGTTCTGACTTGTTTCTATAGAAATACTCAATTGAACGGAAATGACTTTTCCTTGTTTTTATAAACTCAATCGTCTTATTATAAAGTGTTTCATATTCTGCCTTTGTAAAATCTGAAATGAAATGAATAAGTTATATGTAAGTACTAACTTGTTTGCATGGCTATTAACACGAACAATTTTAAAATATGAAATTTAAAAACATGAATCTATGAAATAAGAATATGTGATTGAAAATATAAACATTTTAAAACTGATATAAAGATTAGACGAGGTTAACTAATATCAAAACTATAGATCCAGCTTATGTTTAAACAAATGGAGCAACAAATGAAATGTCTAACATTATTTTTATTGTCAAATGAGGAGGCATGATAAGACCATTATTTTGTTCCTGAAATTGCAAAAAAGTTAGAGTCGTCAATTTCTAAATAATGAAAAGAAATGATATAATAAGGACATTTCAGTACTGAAAAGTCAGTTGTGATATCAGTATGACGCCATAATCTTGTTGAACCTTAAAAGGCTTTTTAACACATAGTTATTTTTAGAAATAAGTTATGTGCCAAAGTCATCTAAAGAAGATACTTTACCCTTAACAAATCTTTATGATTCATGTATCTTGTAACTAAACATCTTTCTATGTAAAGCATTTGCCAATATCTAAATATCAATGACAACTTCACATGTGAAGCAGGATTTGCTTACCTTTTCGGAGCACCTGAAATCACCCCCTGGTTTTTGTAGGGTTCATGTTGCTCAGTCTTTAGTTTTCTATGTTGAGCCTTTTGTACTGTATTTTGTCTTTTGGTCGTTTTTATTTTTGTCAGTTTGTTTTCGAGTATGAGTTTGAATGTCTCTTTGGTATCTTTCGTCTCATTTTCTAAATTGGTAAAATTTAAAGTTTTTCATGAAATACAACAAATTTTAAGGCAGAATATCTGAAGGGTGTTTTTTCAGAGATTTTTAACCTTTAAGTTTTCGAATAATATGATGAAAAATTGCCTTATCGAATTTCTGTTTGTCAAATGTAATATATGATAGTAAACTGTGAGTAAGGTGTCTGGTTTGTTAAGTGAACTCGATATTTCAAAGTATGAGAAAATTAGAGATAAACTTTTAAACCTTGGCGAGCAACTGACAAGCACTCTTGTCAATCTTAAATGCACTTTTCTTTCTTCATACGTATCGTCTATAGATTAAAATATAAAATGCAATTTATACACTGTTAAAACAGAGATTGAAAAGGTTTGAGAAACTACGAAAGTTTGGTATAAAATTTGTAAAATCATTTACTAATAATCAATCTAGAATCATAAAATATGTTAATCGTTAAAAAGTTCTTCATAAATCACTCACATATAAACAAACATTTATACTTACATGTTTTAAAATTAGTTGTTTTGGTGTTTATTTCTATTGTTGATAATCGGATTGTCTTGCTATTAAATAAAATACATCCAACGATAATCTTTACTCCACAAACTGTAGCAACGGGCAAGTCGAAAGGCAATGTAAAATCCAATTTTTGTCCGTCATGAATAAAAACATGAAATTTGTCTCTCGATTGTTTAAAAAATATTATCCATATTTTATCAAATGGAAACTCGGTTTTGTTGTAAAATGTATATCTTGATACAGGTCTATGGTCGACTTGTATCGGAAAAATTGCCTAAAATGAAAAATTAAAACAAATATGCAAATTTAGCGGTTTATCTTAGTTAATTTGTTCTTGTATTTTCATTTCGGAATCATTCATTTTTCAAATAATTGGTTTAAAATGAGGAAAGATGAATACTTTTTAAGGCATTTGTAAATATCGGAAATGTTATTTTCTTTTTATATCACTTGTTTTAAATGATATACTTAATAAGTTGTTGGTAGCATAAATACTGATAAGTAAGCTGAAGGAAAGGGAAAAGCTGAGAAAATCTCCGAAGAAGATACTCTTCCTCTACAATAATATCATTCGATATCTGATGAGTAAAATGTCTATATATATATGTCGTTTTCAACAATGACTTCATAAATCTCCTTGGTTGACATAATATTGTTCGCAGATTCGAATATCATTGATTTAACCTTTTTTATATCTTAGCAAAAGGAGAAGAAATACTTGAGCAGGAACCTAACAATGCACTGGGGTATTTAGTAATAAATTGACATTGGAAGCTTCAAATACCATATGGTCTTAATTATAGATTGCATACAAATGTTACCTCTTTGGTATTTTTTAAAGGAAATTGCAAAGACTTTACTTCATTTAATCGTATTGGAATATCTACGTCTTTTCCATTTTTCATCTTCGCAACTGAAAATAGAATTACTTCTTCAAAATTATTACAAATAAGCAATATGAAATGTATGCTCTTGATTTCAATATATAGCATACGATTCCAATAATGATATTATACAGTTCAGCTTTCTAAATGAATTTCATTAAAATGTTAAAGCTGTAAGCATTTGGGGAAATCACACCAATGTTTTTTTTTCTTCTTATAATTAATAGGTCCGTGCATCCTTAGAGACTATTATAATGCCTACAGACAATTATTATGTAACTGTCATTGACTGCTTGGTCCGAGAATTCATTCAACAATATCATCGTCCGATAATGCTATATAAGTATGAAACTAGATATGTGATTAATTTGTTTCAATTGATATTGCATATGAAATGTTACCATTTTCAAATGTTTTTAAGGGGCAGTTGGCTCGTTTCACGACGTATTTAACTCATTGACAGCACTGTAGTATGAGATGTGCCTTATTTTGTCATTTAAAATTTAAGTCAAATTATAAAAAAAAATACTGTAGACATTTTCATCAGTAATGTAACTGATCACAGGCGTGTTAGTGGGTCTTTCGCATATGTTTTAATGACATACAAACAATTATTCATTTTATGAAAGGTATGTCCGCGACTCTTTGTCGAAAAGAATTATTTTATAATCATTCAAATTTTTCTTCGTATTGTTATTATTACTATTATTACAAAGTTTTTCATTCTAAAGTCGACACAGTCAATAATAATATGTTATACTTTTACCAAAAAATCGTGTGCATCCATAGGCTAACAATGTGTAATGTTCTTTCATCTCTGTTTCCTTTTTCAATCCATAGATATCAAAACAATAATAATATCCTGATCCAGAAACAAAGTCCATTGGTAATTCGTGTTCTTTTACTGTGGTTTTGACTGTCATTGTTGTTCCGAGTATTGATGGTATGTAAGGTCGTAAAAACAGAAGTAAACAATTAATCTCTTGTGGCCCAATAACCCTGAATCGCATCTTTCTATTACCATTATCAATCTTTCCATGTAAGATGATATCATGCGAATTTGTCATATTGTTTTTTCTACATCAACGCTAAAAAATTATAAACAGTTTTAAAAATTGTTGGATGAACGAGTTTTGTAAAAGAAAACAATACTACGAAAAGTTAGAAAAATATTGATTAAGAATCATCAGTGACGATCGAACAAAAAAGTTAAGAAGGCCATATAAAGTACAAAGTTGAAGAGCATTGAGGACCTACAAACCCGAATGGTTTTGCCAAATTCAGCTAAGGTAATATATTTCTGGGGTAAAAAATCCTTAGTATTTTGAAAAATTAAAAGTTTTGTGACCAAGTAATTTATGATTTTGACCATATCCATGTTAATTTATGTCAAAAAAAGAAGTGCTGACTACTGGGATTGTGACGCCGACGGGGAGGAAACTTCCACTAACAGTGGCATCGACCCAGTGGTTGTAAACAAACTCATCAAAGACACCATACTTAAAATATTATACGCCAGACGCGCCTTTCTGCTGATTTCACAACTTTACTGATGTTAATGAAGTAGAACGAATGTCTTGCAAGACAGTAATGTATCAGCAAAGATTTTGCGTTATATATATATATAAACATATATTTGTTTTCAAAAAATCGTTCGTATCTCATAGAAGATAATACAATAATTCTAAATCAGAGGCAAATAAAGAGGTTAATCACGCAATATTTACGTAAAATTATAAGTCTTAAAAATCCTTAACAAAATTAGAATTGCTTTATAATTTTTTTTAGGTGGATCAATATTTATTTTCCCAAAATTAAGCGAATGTATCGTCTATAGCTCAAGGGAAACGTGTTCATTAATTTAAACTGCAATTAATGTTTATTGTCTGGAACCGACCCTCTATTGAAGCTTTCACAGTTTCCAAAAATACCACTATATGCATATAATTTCATTACGTAAAATTACCGCTTACTACAAACTAATTTACAAAGGATATGTCTATAACTTATGAGAGAAAAATGTAGTTTGGTGTTCCATAGTTTAATTTAAAAAAAAAAACAATCGCTGATATTGTTGCAGTTGAAAAGGACAAATATGCCAGACGCCAGACTCATCAGTGGCACTCGAATCAAATTAATTGACAAGACATAAAGGAAGTTGACGGGCATTGAAAACCAAATACTTTGAAAAGTTTTACCAAATATGGCTAAGGCCATCTATGCTTTTTGATAGAAAACAATAGTTTTTCAAAGAATTCAATATTAAAAAAAAAACAGAAAATTTAAAGAGAATGACAGTTTCAATGATGTTTCATGTCAACACCTTGGTACCGGACTGGTAATACCACTGGGTTGATGCCACTGCCACTGCAGTTGTAAAAACTCATTAAATATCGGTCGCAATCAGAATATGCGTTTTTTCATCTCTAATTAATTGTGAGCAATACGAACTCCACTGAAAAAACAGTGGTGGTCTCAAGTGCTACGGAAGGGCAAGTAGATCCTGCTTCATATGTGACACCCGTCGTGTTGCTCGGGACAAGTACAAAATCGTTGATAATTTTCATTTGGCGATGCAACAATTGAAGAAAAGAGGACGGGGTTGTGGTTACGACAATTGGAACATAACCGTTGTCATCGGTGACAGATATTCCACGGCGGTCAACCAACTTGTGATGGCGTCCGTAAACTTTCAAAGGGATGAAATAAACTTTACCACTTTGAACCATTGGTTCAATAGCTTCCCTGTAGGCAGCAATACTGTATCAAGGAACTCATGATAACATACCGTAAGATACTTAAATTAGTAAAAAGATAAAAATGGACAATAAAAAGTAAAAAATGAAAAGACACTGCTACTATTTAGAACTCTTTAATCACCAACTTCCGCATTAGATGTTTATCAGTGAAATTCCATTAGAAAACAAATAAATGCCTAGGAATATTGTACATGATATTTTATGTATTATCATTACTCCTTTCCTCTTTCTTAATCAAATTAATTACACAAATCGTATACATGAGAATTAAGCTCAGAATTCCGAATTACAATATAAACAGTGTATGTATACGTGTCTACGAAAACATGTCCACGTTACATGGCAATTATCATCGTCATAAACATAACTATTTTCAACTGATTTAAAAGCATAGATAACCAAGTTTTAAACGTATTTAGCCTAATATCAAGTAGTATTTTATTTCATTTAGTTTTTTAAGTGCATGATCCTGCCTGTATGCGATACCTCGGGCTAAATATCATCATATATAATTATCGACTTAAATAAGTATGAACTTAACCAATATTAGATTATTGAGTTTTGATGTTTTTCTGCAAACATCTGAATAATTAACGGAACTGGTTATATCTAAACCTCAAAACTTATTTTCTATTTACAAATAAGTGTTCCTATATTCGTTGTCAGTTTATTTTCGACTTATGAAACTTTCTAAGTCAGGAGCCTGTTGTTCAGTGGTTGTCGTTTGTTGGTGTGGTTCATAAGTGTTTCTTGTTTCTCGTTTTCTATATAGATTAGACTGGTTTTCCTGTTTGAATTGTTTTACACTAGTCTTTTTGGCGCCCTTTATAGCTTGCTGTTCCGTGTGAGCCAAGGCTCCGTGTTGAAGGCCGTACTTTGACCTATAATTGTTTACTTTTTACACATTGTGACTTGGATGGATAGTTGTCTCATTGACACTCATACCACATCTTCTTATTTATATATATTATGAGTTTGAATATCCCTTCGGTATTTTTCGCCTCTCTTTTACCATATCTCTCTCTGTCACTCATTTTACGGACGCCATCACGAGTTGGTTGACCGTTATGGAATAACCGTTTCACATATGATATCGGATATGTTCCTTATGTCGTAACTACAATACCTTTCCCTTTTCACGAATGTGACTTACCGAATTAGACTATTTACCGGATTTGTAATAAATCCTTCCGGAGCACCTGAGATCACCCCCAGTTTTTGGTGGGGTTCGCGTTGCTTAGTCTTTAGTTTTCTATGTTGTGTCATCTGTACTATTATTTGTCTGTTTGTCTTTTTATTTTGGCCATGGCGTTGTCAGTTTGTTTTCGATCTATGAGTTTGACTGTCCCTCTGGTATCTTTCGTCCCTCTTTTACAACATAATCTATTCAAGCTAATGGCTTATTCCACCCTGCACGATTATGTCCCATTAAAATTTCACTTAAAATATAAACTCTCTCCCCTGAATATCCATTCCTTTCACTTTTCAAATTCTTTTCTTGTTTAGCAAAAAGTAAAATAACAAAAATACCAAACTCAAAGGAAAATTCAAATCAGAAAGTCCCTTATAAAATGGCAAAATAAAAAACTCAAACACATCAAACGAATGGAAAACAACTGTCATATTACTGACTTGGTACAGGCATTTCCTTATGTAGAAAATGGTGGATAAAACCTGGTTTTATAGCTAGCTAAACCTTTCATTTATATGACTGTCGCATAAAATTCCAATTAATTCTGTTCTATTCTCATGCTTGAGACAGAGTTGATCATTATGGATGCGCTTAACATGTATGATATTTTGTCATCCTTCTAGTTTAATGTACATAAAATGCTACATTTGTCGGCTTTGGTAGCACTTTGACATGTGTACCTATGTGCCTAAGTACATTTGCCTTCGGGTCAAAATTTAACCAAAGGCTTCTACAAACCTTTATCTGAGGAATATCGTGGTTAAATTTTCTTTTCGCATAATATAAATAATGGCGTTAATAAAATACTTATAAAAATAAAAATGGTTATACTAGGTTCGAGCAAATTTTAAAAAATATATACCAATGCGGGTTCCAATTTTCATTATTCAATAGATATAAGAAGATGTGGTATGAGTGCCAATGAGACAACTCTCCATCCAAGTCAAAATTTATAAAAGTAAACCATTATAGGTCAAAGTACGGTCTTCAACACGGAGCTTTGGCTCATACTGAACAGTAAGCTGTAAAGGGCCCCAAAAATTACTAGTGTAAAACCATTCAAACGGGAAAACCAACGGTCTAATCTATATAAAAAACGAGAAACGAGAAACACTTATGAACCACATCAACAAAACGACAACTACTGAACATCAGATTCCTGACTTAGGACAGGTGCAAACAAATTCAGCGGGTTTAAACGTTTTAATGGTACCAAACCTTCACCCTTTTTCTGAAACAATAGTGTAACATCACAACATAGAAAGACACACTATAAAATATCAACTGAAATAGCTTAACTCAATCAAAGGACATATTAACACCAGTGAACAAATAAATTTGACCTATGATACAATGTAAATACAAAATAAATAAACTAAGGGAAGAATAAAGCTGTCTTAATAGCATTCAGTGACAACTGAAAATAGTTAAATCTGACAGGTTATTATACCTTTCAACTATTCTCATCTAGGTGGTATCATCGATACGTTTTAAAGTTTCGTCGGTATAGTCTGTAATCCAACTGAACGTAGTCTATACCTTAAATGGATTATATCCTTAATAAATATAGCGGCAACTTTAAACGGATTTTAAATTACATATTTGTCTTGTTTGAATATGGGGACCACCATATACAGCATAACATTACAGTGGATGAACAATTGATTTATAAAAAGTAAGAAGCATATCCTGATCAATAAAGTCAAACTCTTTCAACAACATCTTAATGGTGCTATTATACCTCATTAAACATTAGGAAACAAATATAAAAATGTAATTATTTAGTTAAAAATTTCTCAATCACGTGTTTTGTTAAAACATATTACCTTCTTAATATACTTACTCTTAGTTATGAATGACCCGTACAGTTATGTTCACGATGGCTGAAAGTTGAGAGATAGGCACCAAAGGCGACTTAAAATACTTTAAAATTCTTTCTATTGTTGTAAATAGGAGTCTGGGGTATGACCTTTTCATTTTATTGATGTCTGCTATACAGGAATTTTTACCAATATTTCCTAATTATTCAGTTCATTTTTCTTTATTAAAAACGTTCTTGTAATGACAATATAATCTAACATTGAACCCAGTAAATGCATTTCCCCTCGACTCAATTTACACAAGACTGGGAAATCGTTCTCCAGTCTAACGACGAATATTAAAGTGATTTGGTAGTAAACAATTGACATATCAGGAAAGTTGGGTGATTGTTTAAACAAACCACAAACAGAAGTCAAAATGGAAGGATTTACTAGTTTATAAACGTCTTTGTTTACAAGTATTATATAACGAAAATGTGGTGCATACTTTGTCTAAGGCGACCAGTTGTACAATGTTCGAACATTTGTGTCCAGCTTTGTTAAACACAAGAGTAAAGTATCAACTTGACACATAATATTGCTTCCAATGTGAGATTGTATTGATATGAGTACAAAGTCGATAGAAAATAGCTGAAATATTACAGTAACGAAACTACATTGAACATATCTGTTAAAAGCAAATGATGAAAGATGAATGTTCATGCGACAATCGCCTGTGATCATATTTGTATGGATCAATTATAAATTATGTTAACAATTACCTTAATAAGCTATGTACAGCAATGTGAAATTAACCTCCGCAAATAACCCAGGTAACACTGAGATAGCTAGGCCTGCTTATAAAAAAATATCCGTGTATAGAAAAGCATTTCCTGGAAATCTTCTGTATATCAAGTGTTGTATGATCCGCATGTTTACATTTTTGCTGTTAAATCAATACTTACAAATCTGTTATCTTTTATTAATTATATGCATTATCGGTGATTTAAATCTTTCTAAGGTAGCTTATAGTATGGAGCCCAGTATCAAAGAAGGCCTCGAGTTAACGAGTTTAAGTTAACGGAATAACACACGGCTAAATTTATTTGCAAATTACAAGGAAACCATTATTTCTTACAATCATGATTGTAGTCGTAACTTCCCATGGTCAGGATTTTCTAAATTTCGTGTTTTTTACATAGTACCCCCAGATACCGTTTTGTACGAGGAATCTTTAACATGAAAAATAAAATTATTGCGCTCTTTGTTTGTGGTTGAAATAGTACTCAGAATATAGTGTATATGTTAAATACTAGTATATCATTTAACAAAAGAGGAAACACTTAAGTAAGTTTAGTATAAGTATTTCAGCATTTTAATAATATGTTACCCGAAATTAACCACAATTTCATCGAAAACAAAATTATAACGTCTTCTACCAGATGACTTTTTAGTATGATTACAGCAATAACACACATTTCAAGTGTGAAATATGTGTCGTTGTGAAGAAATTAGCAATTAAAAACACAAATTAAGTCAAATTATTTTGCATTGATTCAACACGGATTATCTCGTGTCGTTGATCATTCTGTTGCTTACACTATTAGGTCATTAACTAGGACAGTTGTCACTCAATGCATGTCTCATTTTTGCTTGTTGTATGGTTAATATATTTTTTTTAAATGGTCAGTTAAGTTTGTAGATAGTTGTTTTGTTCGGAGGAATATGTTTTGTATCGGTTTTTAAAACTTTTAACTTTTTATTGAATTGAATTTTTTGTTATAATTGTAGTACAAGAATCAAATTGGTAGGTTTTGTTTAACAACCGGAATATGGCACAATCGTAATAAAAAAGAGAGGCATAAGCAAAAATAGCCTTATCGAGACTATGTAAGCCCGGAAAGATCAAGTATATGTTAGGATTTTGCATGATGCTTTCGACCACAATCACCATCGATGTGATGATTACAAAAAGTGTACCACCGTTCGAGTTATAAATTATATACAGGCACAATTGCAGTTTTTTTTCAAAACTCAACTGGCGATAGATTTATCCGAGCAAACCACATCAGCCATTGAACTATATGTGCCAAGCATGCATGTTCAATCTATCTGCAATGTTTCTAATTGGCATGTTTATGGTGGTTTTTTTTTTTCTGTGAACTGAAATTATTTAAAACCGATCGATTCGGTAGCTTCAAAATATATACATTCACAGATACATTAGAGCAGAGACATGTATATGTCTCTGATCAGAGTGGAAGACAAGACAAATTCTGAAACAATTCAAACGAATAAACTAAACATCTGATTTATGACAAAACAAAAAACAAAAATCCGATATAACAGACAGCAACCGACAACAACCATTGAATTACAGGCTCCTGATTTGGACAGGCGCATAAAGAGTAAAATCACAAAAATACTGAACTCCGAGGAAAATTCAAAAAGGAAAGTCCTCAATCAAATGGCAAAATCAAAAGTTCAAACACATCAAACGAATGGATAACAACTGTCATATTCCTGACTTGGTACAGGCATTTTCTTATGTAGTTTGTATGTAGAATGTGAGGAGTCAAACATGTTTGTGAGCATTCAACCCTCCCCTAACCTGGGACAATGGTGTAACAACACAACCAAAGACCAAACTGTAAAAAATGGCTTGACTCATCAAATCGGCAAGAAGCACAAACACAACTAACATAAAGACCAGAAACACAAAGTACTGATTTAAAAGTACTCACGGTTACTGAAAGCTAGTAAAAAGACATCACCAACAGTCTGAGAAAAGCATGACCTTGTGCAATGTCAGAATATAAGCACATAATATCGTAAGGGGTTTAGGACCATAGCTTAAAATTCCAAATTTTAAATTGAAATGGTCAAAATCATTGTTATTCAACAGAGACATTCAGACTCATAAGTCAAAAATAAACTGACAACGCCATGGCTAAAAAAGAAAAAGACCAACCGATAAACGATAGTACACAAAACACAACATAGAAAACTAAAGACTGAGCAACATGAACCCGACCAAAAACTGGGGGTGATCTCATGTGCTCGGGAAGGGTAAGCATATCCTGCGCCACATGTGGCACCGTCGTGTTGCTCATGTTATTACAAACCCTGTAATAAGTCTAAATCGATAGGTCTCATTCGGGGAAAAGGGACGAGATTGTAGTTACGACATTTGGAACATATCCGCTATCATCTGTGAAACGGATATTCCATAACGGCAACCAACTCGTGATGGCGTCCGTAAAATTAACGAAGGATGATTTCAACATCACCACTTGGAACTCTTTGTTTCATAACTTCCTTGTGAGCAGCAACCCTCTATCAAGGAAATTATGATAGGAAATACAAGCCCTGAAATATCGTATGAACTGGGAGATATATAACCCTATGCAGGTGCTGCTGGAATGTTGTTACATAGAAATGGAAAGTTCAAATTGGGAAGCTGAAATCATCTCTTTTGTTTTCAACTGACCCTCACTGTCAATTTCTAGAGGTAGGTTAAGATATGAGGCAGACTTAACTGTATCCGTTGTATCCTTTATCTCAAGTTCGATGGGATAGATACGTTCAACATTGTGACCAAATTTTGAACTATTTAGTGAGAGAACATCATCTATATAGCGGAAAGTAAAGTAAAAGGATACTGCTACCTTCTTTTCTTTCTTCATAAGAAGTTCCTGTATGAAATCAACCTCATATGAATAAAGGAACAAGTCGGCAAGAAGAGGGCACAGTTTATTCCCATGAGAATGCCGATTGTTTGTTGAAAAACACGTCCTCCAAACGTAACAAATATGTTGTCAATCAAGAAAACAAGCATCTTGATAATGTCAGTTTCAGAGAATTTTTGTTGGAATCAGAGTGATTTTTTACAAAGCAGGATTTATCCTTCCCAAAGACAAGATACCTGTATCTACGTTGGCTATTCTTGTTTATGAAACAAAGCAAGACCAACTTTTTCAATTTGTCTTTGAGTTTGGAATGGTGAATACTTGTGTAAAGTGTAGAAAGGTCAAATGTTTAATACTATTGTAAGATGAAAGAGTCTTAGATTGTATGTATTCTAAAAGATCTTTATAATTTTTCAGTATCCACATCTGATTTACGACACCTTTAGAATATGTAGTTTCACAATAACTTTGAAGCCTGGCTTTGATTCCTGATAAAATTGATGTTAATGATTTAGAAAGTGGTTTCGTGGAGCACTTGGAAGACCAAGCAATATACCGTTGTTTGTAAGGACACTTATGTAGTTTAGGTATCCAATAAAGTAAAGGAAGATCCAGTTCTTCTTCTTTGGTTGAAATAACAAAGGAACATAGAACAGACCTATGATAATCAAGGATTTCCTCTTTGGTAAGTGTCGTGGGGGTATATGTTGAGTTTCCGAGAGAATTGTCAATACCTAATGCATTTATCAAGCAGGTAACGTAATGTGATTTACACACAAAAAACGATGTTGTTTGGGGCTTTATCTGCGGGGACAACAACATATTGGTCATGGAGGTAGGACAAGTGTTTTGCAACATTTAGGTCTTTAAAGATTAATGTAGCATGGGTATCCATATACCCATTCAAATTCTTAATTCTGATTTGTATCAACGACCTCACAGCCTTAATCCATTCGGAAAGAGTATCTACGTCTTCTTTCTCGCGTTTAACTCATTGCCTGGCATAATCTTCGACTGAATCCATCAGTATTTTGAAGTTGTGTTTCCAATTGATGGATTTAGGCTCACGATATTTCGGGCCTTTGGATAACACATTTCGCAGAGAAGTGTTATCGACAATGTTTAGGTCAACAGTATTAACGTGGCCAGCCGGATTATATATGAATGGGGAACTAGCACAGGTGAAATCTGGAGGTTTAGACTTGAAGTCGTTAATATTGAGATCCTGCAACACGTGTGTGTAGTATAATTTTTTGAGAAGCCTACCTTTACCTCTGGTATAATTGCCTACGTAGAGAATCTCTAAGTTTGGCCAGCCGGCGATAGTGGTAGTGGACTAAATGACATACCGGGTACCCCCACTACCCTATGCTAATAAACTCCTACGGGTCTAGGGCATAAGTGCTATGGGCCATTTTAGAGGCAATGGATACCTCTACCTCCGGTACATGGCCCACGTGGAGAATCTCTTAGTTTTGCCAGCCGTCAATAGTAAATTTGGAATATGTGACATACCGGGTACCCCCTCACCCTATGCTGACAAACTCCTACGGGTCTAGGGCATAAGTGCTATGGGCCATTTTAGAGGCCATGCCTACCTCTATCTCTGGTATAATTGCCCACGTGGAGAATCTCTTAGTTTGGCCAGCCGGCAATAGTGGTAGTGGACTATGTGACATACCGGGATACCTCCTACCCTATGATGACAAACTCCTACGGGTCTAGGGCATAAGTGCTATGGGCCATTTTAGAGGCAATACCTACCTCTACCTCCGGTATAATGGCCCACGTGGAGAATCTCTTAGTTTGGCAAGCCGTCAATATTAAAGTTGGAATATGTGACATACCGGGTACCCTCCTCACCCTATGCTGACAAACTCCTAAATAATTTGTATTTCATTCATTTTTGTAGTATAAATCAGGCAGACGGTCTTATCTATGATTTTTTCCTATTTTGTCAGATCGGGGACTAAAGCATATTATATGGTATGAGTGTTGATCATAGGCATACGGGAACGAACATGTAATTGTTCACATCTTTGTCCAATACGAGTTAGTTATTCTTTAATGCACATTTGTGTATATATAGGCAGCTAGTTTAAAATGGTAGACATGGCTTAAATAAGAAATAGGGGTAAAATGCAAGTTTTGTCTGATATTTTGAAAACTGCTATAAATAGAAAAATTCTGACAGAGATGTATATGTTCAAAAATATGAGATCGACCTGCTGTCCATTCACACCAAAACTGTCAGACAAATTCTTATATGAGTTAATGGCCTTTAAAGACGAATTTTACCATTTTTATCATATAGTGTTACCAATGTTTTGAGTTTTAGCTCACCTCGTCTTTTGCTTTATCATCACCTGGCGTTCGTTGTTCGTCGTCGTCGTTAACTTTTACAAACATCTTCTCCTCTGAAACTACTGGGCCATATGCAACCAAACTTAACCACAATTATCATTAGGGTAACTAGTTTTAGATATTTTAACGGCTTTGCAATAACGGATGTTACACGGACAGTTTTTATAAATACATTCACTCGTGCATTCAGTGAGTTCATAGGAACTTTATCGTACACCTTGTGACCTAATTACCTTGTTTTATAAATATCATTTATATGAAAAGTGTTCATAAAAATTATACTTATAAAAAAGCTAACTATGTCCCAAAATGCTTAAATCAAAAAAAGTGTCTATGAAGTAACTGAATGCAAGAGTAACTGCAACCATAAAATGTTTCCATGTACAAACCTCTCGTGGGTTTGCTTAGCAGTTAAGAATAATCTTTTAAATTATCATCATGTTCAAGGAAATTGCTTCAGTCGAGTTGTGATAGCACAAAATCAGTCTCAACATTAATAAACGTCCACCCATTTTGAGTATTTGGATGGAAAATGAAAAAAATGTTGTGTTACGTGATCAATACTTGGGTCTACTCGAAAAATACATTACTGTATCGAGCATGAAATTAAACAAACAAACAAAAATAATTTTCAAAATAAGTGGATCAAAAAATTTAAAACGAGACAAACTAAATTATTTTTCATTGCATGTTATTCCCTATAAAAAAGAGAAACAGCTTTTTTTATATTTATATATTTTGTTCTTTATTTTATTGATTTTTACAATATTAATACAAATTGTATTTACGTTTCTCTGATTTCTATTTCTGATTTCATTCGTATTCGTCGTTAAATGTTTAAAGGTCTTCAGTTTGTTATTCATATTTTTGTTGTTTTTGTTGTTTCTTTTTTTGGGGGAGAGGGGGGGGGGGGTATGAGCCGGGGAATGGGGCAATTGCCTCCTTTCAAAATTTAGGGATGAAGGAGGCAAAACATATTTCTATGTTTGGCTTTGTTTGTTTGTTTGTACGTATGTATGCTTTTTTTCTTGGTGTGGAAGGACATATATAAATGCAGGGGCGTAGGAGCCGGGAAAAGGGACCATACCCGCATTATATACGCAAAGGTGAGGGGCAAAACTATACCCCCCCCCCTTTGGCAATTTATTTTGTTATATTAGAATATGAAGTGGCTATAAAAGAGAACATTAACTTATTTCTAGACTATTAGAAACTTATGATAGAAAATATGGAATAAAGGTCTTTTTTTTTGCTTGTCACTTTAAGAAACCCCACCCCTTACTCAAGTTTTCAATCTACTCCTACTCACTGATATGTATCAAAGGAATAATCAATAGTTTTACATTGTAGTCAGATTAAGGTCCTCGGCTATCGCCTCGGACTTGACCTGACTACTCGTGCAGAAAAACTATACGGCGACTGTTGTTAACAGCCTGCTTTTTTGTTAACTTTGTTCTTTATCTAATACATGGCCGACATGGCTAAAACTAGAAGATAGGGGGTAAAATGCAAGTTTTGATCTTGAAAACCGCTATAAATAGAGTAAAAACTGATAAGAGGTAGTAATGTTTAGAATGATGAGATCTACCTATTGTTCATTTGCATCAAAACTGTCCGACGGCTTTTTATACGAGTTATTGCCCTTACATGACAAATTTCACCATTTTATTTTCATTTTTGCCTATTATTTACAGATAGAGAGAAACTTTTAAAAATATGACCAGCAAAACAAGATCTACAAATAAGTGAGCATGTTCGAAATCGTCAGACGAATCCTTATTAGAGTCAAGACATTGGTCACGTGATAAAAGGTCAGAGTTTACCTTTTTTTTGTGAACGTGTACACCTCGTGATTTTTACCTTGTATCGTCTTATTGTAACTCGTACATAAATAAAACTTGTAGTGTCCAAATCTTGAGTAAATAAGCTTCATTATTTTGTATACTTATTTAAGAAAGGTGTTGTAAAAGTATTCTAAAACTACGATGGAAGTGGAAATTTTTTCTTGAAAATTTGCGTAGGTCTACGGAAAATCCCAAATTATTCCTTAAATGGGTTTGGTAACGTATGGAGGGGTACAAAATATGAAGTAAAATCATTTTCTGGTTCTTATTTTATTCATTATTGATCCCAAATTCCCCGGCAACGAATTTGTGTCAGCTTATTCGTGGCGAAGCGGAGATCAAAAGGAGATAACTCCGTACATGCATCGTAGGAAATTGCAAGTTCAAAACAGTAAATTCGAGTAAAATTAATAATTGAAGTTATATTTCGACACTTTCTTGAATAACTATTCCATATTGCATGTTCCTTTACTCATGTAACAGCAAAATAGTTCTGTTATAGTTGAATATGACATTTTTTCAAGTAATTTCAGGTTTTTGAAACTTCCAAAGTACAAAATTATAGATAAGTAACTTTTCTCTGAATCGTGGACTTATAAATTGCTATACATAGTATATTCTCAAACACTCTTTTGATAGATGGAATAATAGTATTTGTTCTACTTTCTTTGTATCAATATTCTTAGAAAGCTTATGAAAATAAACTCAGTGTTTGTTCATGTAGAATGTTAATATATAATAGTAGAACAGTTTTAATAATAATTTCCTTTTAAAATTAGACTTTAATTAATTCAATTTATATATATAAATAAAGTATCTAAAATAGAAAGTTTTACTCTGGTGCATTGAAAATGTTGCACCAGAAATGAGATTAAACAAAGTTATTTAGCCTGAAGAACTTATCTATAGGTTCTTTGTCACTTTGTATGCTGATCATATGGAGAAAAAAGAGTGATATTATACATTCTAACACAGCATCAATTGAGAAACAATAGTTCTCTCCTCTATACATTTTAGTTTTCAAGATGCAAGTCTTCAGTTGCTTATCAATATACATATTTAAGATTTCTCTGTTAAGAGTGGCGAAATAACTTTCTGACAGATATGTTGTATGGGAATGTTTCTCTTGATATTTTTAAACAGTTAATTTATGTTACTGTTATGATATTGTAACTATCATGTCTATTTAGTTGGCCTAATTTGTTTTGTGTGGCCTAAGAATGTTTACATTATACATGTTTATATTGTGTACAAAATAAAATACATTGTGTTACAACTATGCAGTTTAGAAATCACTGGAACAATCATTGATACTAATGGAATGATTAGAAACTTTCTATTTCACTTACATAATGTTTCCAGAATGATCACAACAAAAGATGCGTAATTTATATTTCTAGCGTTGTCTAGAAGTTTCCGTTTGAGTATTTAAATGCAGACCCAAAAGTTAGTTGAAGATAGAGATATAGAGATTTGGACATAGACATAGATAGACTTAGACATCGATAGACATCAACATTCTCAGCAGTTGGATTGACACTTTTATTTGCAAACTACATCATACTGGATTGTGACCAATAGGATATAATATTCTGTGGATTCCCGTGAAGATTTCCGGATAAAGAAAAGACAAAAGATTGGACTCATATTTTGACAGTTAAGTTGACATTTCTTTTTGTGTAATACTTTTTGTAAACTAGTGTATAATAAATCTTGTTAAATTTTATTATTGATTTGTGTCTTTTGTTGGCTACAATTAAAAGGCGATTTTCTGACATAACATTACCAACTATCTTTTTTTTCTACTATGATCTGCAAAGAGATGGGTTCTTTCTGTGTGACATCATTGATTATTAGGCTAATTATTGGTAGCCTTTTTTCCTGATGTAACAATGCATATGGCAAATTCTGAGAAAAGCAAGAACCTTTCAGCAGATCCAGCTTTTTATAAAAGAGTAGGGATTATTCCTATAACAGAAAAATATATATTTTGATTTCATGCCAAAAGTTATATGCAAGAGGGTTCATCAGCAGTACAATATAAATTTGCATTACATTAAAATACAATATGGATAAAAAGAAAATGTAGACAATACATACTTCAAATTTGTGAATATTGAATGAAAAAAAAGATAATTTGCAGTGGACAGAATTATCTTTTTTCTTATTATACCTGCTTTTATATAAGAAACTATATAAGATGTACAAGTTCTGTTTCTCGCTCTAAATCAAGAGAAAAAATTTTAAAAACAAAAGGCTAGAAAGGATTTAAAACATTATAAATTAAACAACACAAAGAAAACTGAACAAAAGCTGTAATGGAATATGATATCATGCAGTTCATATTATTTCTATTATTACAAGTTTTGGATTTTTTCTTAAATTTGAATTCAAAAGTCCTAAAATAACTGTTGAGTCCTTTAATTAAATTATTGATTGAATAATGAATGATTAGTTAAGCTGATCAGTAAATAAAGTATGAAAATGCTTTAAATTTTTTTAAATAAATGAGTGTTATTTATATGTCAAAGTATACTGAATCAACTTCAAATTTAAACCAAATTCACATTTAACTGCTCTAAAATGCATTGGCAGTTGAAATACAAAACAAAAACAAAGCTGACTTAAATACAGTATATTCAGAATTTTTTTGAATAATGGACAAAAATAAGATAATTATTATTCTGATATTAGAAAAAAATCTTCAAATCAGAATGCAAGTTCTTATTATTGCAATAATCAATTTAATCACTTTATTTACTTTAATTAAAACCTCATGATAATTTCTGAATTTACAGTACTTAGCTTATCAACCTCTATGCTTAAAAAAATAAGTTTTCTAGGCCTAAATGTGGTTGAAATTCTGACAATTTTGCTAACTTTTACCAAAAAATTTCTTTTTTTATGACATAACTGGATTATTACTATTTAAGAAAAAACTGCATAAAGTTGTATAATATGTATTACATTTCAGAATGCTGGTTTGTATTATCATCATGATCATGATAATTGCAATAAACATCAATTATTTTTGAATTGATAGCCTGGAATAAGTACATACATGTGTTTTTTATACATCTATATACTATTCATTAGGGAACTTATTAAAATGAAACTTTTGCACAAGACAGTCATGGCAGTTCACAATTACAGTGGTCATTTTAAACATAGTGACACCATTAATACAATTTTATTTTTCATGCATTATCATTGCAGAACTATTTTTCAAATGATTTAATGTTTGTTAGTTATTTACTTCAAATACTGAACCTGTTCTAAAATAAAGAGATGTGGTATGATTGCAAATGAGATAACAATCTAAAACTATCCACCAGAGTCCAAATAAATGTGTCTGTTAGCAGTTATAAGTCACTTTACAAACATCAACAATGAATACAAACTTTCATTATTTATAGACAGATTAGGAAAAGAGGAATTATAGTTTTTGGCTTACTACAAGAGAATATAAGAAATATAATAATATAAATAAGGAAAATAGAGAGGACTTAGCCACTGGACTGTATATAAAGTGCTCCTTACTAATCCTTAGAGGAGCTGCTGTATACTTAGAAAAAGATGTGTGAGACACTACATTTTGTAGCATTTTGGTCAATCTGCCCTATTTGCTCCAACCTATTAAACTTACTGCCTATGGTGGAATTAAACCCAAGTATGTCCATATACTCTATTTTCCTCTATGTACATACATATACATGCATATGAAAATATCAAATGCAAAGTAAATATGGTAATTAACATCATGATTACAGTCTCATTTTTTGTAAGGACCTAGTTAAGGAAGTCCCTGGACCTAGCCAGACATATTTCTTAAGCAAGGTGTATTATATAACTCTTGAAAGTTTTAAAATGCAATTGTAAGATTAATTATATCTGCTCTTAAACTATTATAACACAATAAGTATGTTTAGTAACAACAACGTGCAATTTAAGTAAACAAACATCAATGAACGACCACGTGTTTGTCTGCTGAGCTTGAATTTAAACGGATCAGCTTTATTTACACGAATTTTTGCTACAGCAGACAATTAGACATGTCACTTTACATTATAAGTTTTATAAAAAAAATGCATTTGTTGTTATGACTTGTGTATGCATGGAAATATAATGAAGATAACATTAATCTTTACCGTACAAAAATGAATACACAGCATTCCTGAGGTGTGCACACAAAACACACCCCACTTTTGTTACAATGGATGGTAACGTATAGCCATTTATATAACAGTAAATCCCATTGGATAAGCTACCCTACACAATACATAATATGCAAATTTATCCCCGGCCACGCTTTTGTGTCAGCTCTTGTTGTGATGGAAAATGTAAACATTGAATCCGCCATTTTGAGTTAGGAACAAAACTATTTTTCAATCTTGGATTAAAGGAGATTGCGCACATTGCCAGCGTATCATGCATAACCAGTCATGTGAAAATATATCTTTTAATTTGTTTCCTGTAATTACTTTTCAATGTTTGAGTTAATTTAATGTTTTAATTTCCTACAGAACGGAGCATCGTTCTCAAGTCGCCGAAGAAAAAATTATAGGTGGCGCTGTTTGTGGGCGTAAACATTTTACATACGGGTACTTTTTGTGTCGACAGATTGACCTTTATCTGTCAGATTCAGGCGTTTGCCATTCAACTGGTACAAAATAATGAACGAAAAACAAATATGTAACACATAAACAAACGACAACTACTGAATTACAGGCTCCTGACTTGGGACAGGCACATACAGAATGTGGCGGGGTTAAACTAGTTTGAAGGCGGCAACCCTCCCCCTAACTTGGGACAGTGGTGTAACAGTACACCATAAGAACAAACTATAAAAATCAGTTGAAAAAGGCTTAACTCATCAGATGGATACATAGTATGATTTTTAGATACTATAAACAAGTTTATGTGATACTTATAGTAATATCTTTATATTACAGACTTTCAAAATAAGTTCAATCATGATAAGTAAAGCAGGCAAGACATTTTAGCATGTGCCCTTTTTTCACCTAAACAGACATAACCTTTTAACATGTTTAATTGTCATATTCATATATACACATACAATATTTTTTAATTGAGTTTCTATGGAACCATACTGGCATACTCCAGTTAGAGTTACTCTTATATATATTATGTGTATATTGTTTTATGTTTACATACCAGTGATCTAAGAATTTTGAAATGGTGGGGCGTATTTTAATAAAACTGGACATATACAACAGAGCGGAGCAAGTTGAAAAAAGAACGATTTTATGCTAAAAAATTATCAAACGCCTATCAAGCTCCAGCCCCCCCCCCCCTCCCGACCCCCTTGAATCCGACCATGCAAACTGATGGATTATGATACATTCTTGCAGATGAATTTGTTTTTTAACAACATTAGTTTTGTAATTTGTGATTAATCATATTCCTGTATGATCAGGATTGCAGTTTTTTTTTAAACAAGTGAATTTTGCTACATTTGTATTTGTTATATAAAAATAAGATGAGATGTTTATTGCCAATAAGACAACTCTCCACCAGAGACTTTTTAATGACGTAGAAGTTAACAACTACAGGTCACTGTACGGGCTAAAAAAACTTGACCCCCATAGTAAGCTTTAATAGGCCTCGAAATGACAAATGTAAATCAATTTAAACGAGAAAACTAACGGCCTGCTTAATGTAGAAAACAATGAACGAAAAACAAATATGATATACAGCATAAATGCAACCACTGATTTACCTGATTATGTTTGTGCATTGTGCAGTGTAGAATGAGCATTGCTCTTTACATGCTTAATGATTGTAATGTGATTTGTGAGCTTTTTGGATTATCCAATGATGGGGACAAAGAAAAGGAATACTATAGTTTTTAATTACATTTGATACATTATTTTAATGTTACACTACAGCTCAGACTTCAGGGTTTTGGATTTCGGTTGTTTTTTCAGGACCATTACCGGTACTTAAAAGTCAACAATGATACTCATTGATAATGTGTTTGTGGATAAATCATGAGAACATGGACATTTGACAGTTTTAGGTGTAAAATTGCCTTCAGTTTTATATTCCCGTAATTTTAAAAGCACTTATTAGATTTTATAATCTGATGTTGCTGGTAGTAGGTTGTTAATGTTTTTTTTTTCCTTTGAGGTTTTTCCTTTTTGGAAACTATTTATGGGCTATTTAATTATCATACTGTAGCACTATTTAGTTTCTGGATAGGTTACAATTTATCAACAAGATTAAGTTTTTTGGAGATGGTATTAGATTTGTATGAATTTCCTATCTCACAGAAGTAGGACAAGTAACTCTCAGTTTTTATTGTAATTGTTTTTTTATTCATTCTTAATTTTAGAATTTTAGGGAGAATTAACTTTTTCCTGGCACCCAAACACAGATTTACAGTTATATTAGTTTTATTATTTTTGCAATGCAGCATAAAAGTAATAATGGTCTTGATAGAGGTCTTTTATTTCTTATTTAACATCTTAGATAATCTTTCTGTATTCTTTATATATGTTAACTATCTCTTTATTTTTGATATTTTAGCACGCCATTATTCTCTAATCGGTATTTTTTGCCCTTTATTTCTCTATTTTTTTTTTGTCTATTTTCTTTAGATTTGGCTCATTATTCTCTATTTTATAAACCCAATCAGGCCCTCCGTTATTACAATTAAGCTTTGTCTAATGATAAAACTTCGTCAGTTATTGTATTTGATATGGTTCCTCTGATTGATTAATATTTGTGTACTAAACGGCTTCCTTATATGTTTGTTACTGGGCTATTTGAGTTACTAACGGCTTTCCATAGTTTTCAATTTTGAACGGGCGTCCTCCAGCTGCAGGTTTGTTGTACCAGTGTAAATGCATATTCCTTTTTATATGTATCCAAGACTGATAAAAAAAGAGTTTCAATGTTGACAGTTTTATTTGTTGAACTGTTAAATAATACAATTAAATGAAACATTTCTGACAATTGTATTACTTGTATACAATATAGTGCATATGAACTAAATATATAGCCTTAATTCATATTTGTAGTGTCCGACGTGGTTGGAGATAGCTTACTGCACAAAAAGACGGCTATCAATATTCCATTATTTATCCTTATGCTCACCTTACGCTTTTACTGCTTTGTTTACAATTTTATTAAGGTTTGCGTTGTGTTCCCTGTTTTAACTTGCCGCCAGCAGAACTTTTGGCTATCTACCATTACTGAGTGCTTCCTATTCGGGAAACTTGAACTATGCAATATTAAGATATTGAAAACATAAAATTGAAATCATCTCGAGTTGTCCTTTGATTGTCCTTTAACATTAAATATTAAAACTAAGGGATAGAGTTCATAATATCAATAGAATAACTTGAAATACGCAATCGCACACCCCTGCGTGTGCATTGATTTAGCAGACGATATACGCAAGGACATACGTGTTGAAGACCGTACTTTGACCTATAATGGTTCACATTTATTAATTTTGACTTGGATGGAGAGTTGTCTCATTGGCACTCATACCACATCTTCTTATATCTAAGTAAATTACATAAAACATAGTCCATCAACTCAATCTAAATATTTACAATATATTTGTGTCCTGCAGGATATGAACATAAACTATCAAATCTGTGGTATTTGAAAAACAATAATAGATCAATTGTCAAGGGGACAAATTGATTTAAGAAAGGTAAAAATAGGCGTTTCATTCCAAACAAAATGGCAGACGGCAAAATCGTCGGTCTGTGAAGAGCTGTATTTATGTATTTACCCATTGTTTATAAAGTTTAAAATTATGAAAAGTAGATATTTGGTTTCAAGAAATAGTTCTGAATACGAGAATTAGCTGTTAATTTATACGGAAAAGGTTCACTATGAGAAATTACAAACCTTCCCTCTCGTGACACCTGTACAACAAATGTAAACAAATGAAAAACTCATTTCACTTCTAGTGTTTTACACATTAAACATTTGATATACTGATAATTATCATCACCACTTTAAACCTATGTACAAACATGGAAATTTACATTTTAGCTGATGAAATGTCCCCCCACTCCCCTTGTATTTGGTAAAAACTTGAATATTGACTGGTGATAGTCAGAAAAGAGTGGATTACTGCCACAATTAAATGCAAAAATCATTATTAAATATTTATCAAGCTTGCTACGAATAAAGTATATACTTATTTAAAGACATAATATTCAATATATCTTATATCTTTAATCATAAGTTTACAAGAACCCCTAGCAACTGTATTGTGGAAGACTTCCAGAGCTATTTGTTGAATATGAAAATGAAAAACAGTGACGTTCTAGTTTATAAAGCCCAACGTCAAGGTACAAAATGTTTGAGAAGGTTGTATCTAGGCATAATAACCCATTTCTCTGGTGTCAGTCTATTATTCTAACTGTAGATTAATTTTTAATAATCCACTGACCACTATGTTCAGTTAAGATAACTTATGATATAACTTTTAAATTTTAACTTACGATCTTTTATCCTCTCAAAAACTAGTTTCATATGAAGGGTTCGAACTTGCGTGTATTTTCATCGCAAATCTGTACAGTCCTCAGTCTATGCATGATTTCACTAGACCACGAGTACTGACACAAATCATTATTCAAATCATACTGTTAAAGCCCTCAATTGACAATACATGCCAACAACCTAGATTTCTGTTTCATTGATAGTTAGTTTCTGTAGTTTATGAAATTTATATTATGTAATGGTTTGTTCATGTTTTTTTTCAATTGTTAGTTGATTTGTTTTATGTTGGGTGCTTTTTTTTTAAACTTAAGAAAGATTGTGCTCGACATTTTAAAGTTCTTGAGTATAATTATATAGCAATTCAAAACATAGAATTACAACGATACAAAAGAAAAAATGGGTCAAACATTTTCTTTAAAAACCATAAAAAAAAGGGTTTATTCCGGAAGTTAGGTTTGAACATTGGTCAATTTTCAACATCGTTGCAATGAACAGAACCTTAATACGATAGTGGCTATTTCACAATTATTGTAGTCACCATAAAATAAACCTCTTATATGCCTGTTACACTCGCCACTTTTAACGTAAAAGGACTTTCAATTTTCTTTTTCATCATAACAAATGCTTACTTATGGTTTTAGTTTTATATTACTAGTATTATGATTTCATTCAATGTTTCTTTGTTTACTTATAAATTCTCCAAATAAACATCATGTCAACATTGAACTGACTAGTTTAATTAAAATGTGATATAAAAGCCACAACCTTAAACCTATTTCTTTGTTAGTAAAAAAACAAAAACGAAAGTATCACCATTATATGAAATTGAAATATATAATACCTCTGAGATTGAAACAAGAGTTTGCTCGAGAAAAAAAAATAAGAAAAAAAATTTTCATTCCGGGTACAAGGTTCAAACTTTGCACTGTTTATATCAACGTTATGACATTCGTTACAAACAACTTTTCTTTTATCTTCATCGACACAAATGCCTAACGATCAAGGCTATGAGCAGCTCAATTTAAAAATAATAAATTAACATAGTTATTTATCTCAAATTAAAGCATAACTGATCCTTCACATTCAAATATAATTAATGTTGGTTGTATAATAGCTAGTTATTGCCCTAATCTGGGTTATAATTTACTCTCTGAACAATTGCAAAATCAACCTGTAACATATGTTTAAAATTCTAAGTTATATTCAACTTTTGTTATGTTGTCGAATGCCTAAATATAGATGTGAACCGTTTGGTTATAATCATTTCCGGTTTTTAGTGGGGTTCCTGTTGCTCAGTCTTTAGTTTTCTATGTTGCGTTGTGTGTACCGTTGTTTGTCATTTGAATTTTTTCTTTTTCTTTTTGCCATGGCGTTGTCAATTTATTTTCGACATATGAGTTTGAATGTCCCTTTGGTATCTGTCGTC
Organism: Mytilus coruscus; assembly: GCA_017311375.1. Classification (NCBI taxonomy): domain Eukaryota; kingdom Metazoa; phylum Mollusca; class Bivalvia; order Mytilida; family Mytilidae; genus Mytilus; species Mytilus coruscus. The sequence goes on from CM029603.1 coordinate 15,042,944, forward strand.
TCTCTTTTCCAACTATAAAAGAACAAAAAAGACAAAATATGAAATTATCTTTATGAAAACTAACGTCGCTCGTTGATTATCGTTTACGAATATACTACTTCTTATAAATTCCCTAATACATATATGGTAAACAATAGTAATCAAGACGTTTATTTTTCGCACATTTTTGTTCTTCTCTCAGCGGTATTTGATTGATTGGTGTCTGCTTCACGCCGCATCAGCACGAAAAAGCTGTATCGCAGCGATATGGAGATTCGAACCTGTGCTTCTATGACATCGCAACAACTGCGTCTATACAAATATATATAAGACAAATCAGGTTGTACATCTTATAGGTTGCAAATTGTACAGTTTTCATTCTTGGGAATGCCGTTTGGTCTACTTTCACCTCTACCTATAACAGGTACTCGTTTGAAATGTCCTTGTTGATTTTGGATTATTTCATGAATATTCAGGGCTTCCGTATACAGAACCTCTACTCCCAGACCATTGCCATGATACACCATTATATCATTAGATATGTTTGATGTAGTTATACAGACGAACGGATTGTCATGAATATCAAGTTCCTTAAGACGTTTCTTACAGAAATTGTCAGAAGGGGAATCTCTTCTAGTCAGAATTACAGTCACATAATGAATTTTATAATGACAATAAAAGTCAGCGAAATAAAGATTTAAATTTGGTTCGAATAAAAAACTGGCAGTAATATGTAATCTAACCGGTCCAAACGGAGAACATGGGAGAGGTCTATTTCTCTTAGAATCCATAGCTGTATTGAAAAACAAACCATCCAATCGCCCGTTTATTACGGAGCAAGGATCACCGTTATGATCTTTTTTGTATGGCTTCATAATACCATTATGGTTTACTGTAATCGAATGAAAATATTGTTCTGACTTGTTTCGATAGAAATACTTAACGGAGCGGAACTTTCCTTTTCTTGCTTTTATAAATCCTAGCGTCTTATCATAGAGTGTTTCATAGTCTGCCTTTGTAAAACCTGAAATAAAAAAAATGCTTTATATTCTAGTACCATCATTACTTAAATCTTTAACTTAATTCATGACTTTAACACGTAGAATCTAAGAACATAAAATAAAAAAAAAAAGATTATTAATTTGAAAAAGTAATACATAAGACACATTTCACTCAAATATGTAAATACTGTTATATGACAGACTAATGTCTTACGACAAATCACACATGTGTTTAAATGATTCATAAGACTTTGTTTATTTCGAATTTAGGGACAAAAAACTTGCCTTATTATACATTTTCTTTTGTAACATATGCATGTTAATTGTATTGAGTAAGATGTCGAATATAAAATTGTTATTTTTATTATTTGACAAACATCAGAAAAAACTATAGAAATTCGAAGACCAACTGACAAACACTTTTGTTACATAAAAGTGAGGCGAAAGATACCAAAGGGACATTCAAAGTCGATAATAAACTGACAACGCCATGGCAAAAAAAAAAAAAAAAACGAAAAAGACCAAGAGACACACAGCAGTATACAAAACATAACATAGAAATCCAAAGACTGAGCAACACGAAACCCACCAAAAACCAGGGAAGATCTCATGAGCTTCGGATTGGTGAGCAGATCCGGCTACACATGTTGCACTGGTCGTGTTGCTCATGTAAGTACAAACCCAGTGATAAGTCTAATTCGGTAGGTCACAATCTTGGAAAATGAGGACGGGATTGTGGTTACAACGATTGGAACATATCCGTCGTCATCTGTGAAACAGATATTTCATAACGATCAACCAACTCGTGTTGGCGTCCGTAAAATTTTAGAAGGGTTGATTTCAACTTCACTATTTGGAACTCTTGGTTTAATAGCTTCCTTGTGAGCAGCAACCATCTTATCAAGGAAATCACGAGAGGGCACTTTGCTTTCTTCATACAAATCGTGAACAGATAAGATATAGAATATACATTATTCACTATTTAAACAGATATTAATACGTTTCAAATATTATGAAGGTTTCAAATAAAATGTGTGCAGTTTTCATCAAATTCTAATCTTACAAAATTTTCGCAATTGCATGGTCTTCCATAATTCAGTCAAATAATAATACAACACTAAAAATTAATACTCACAGGTTTTGAAATTAATTATTTTGGTATTCATTTCTATTTCTGATGTGCACATATTCTTGCAGTCAAATAAAATAGATCCAATGATAACCTTTACTTCACACATTATAGCAAAGGGCATGTCGAAAGGCAATGTAAAGTTCAATTTTTTCCCGACATGAACAAAAACATGTAATCGATCCTTGGATTGTTTAAAAAATATTATCCATATTGTGTCAAATGTAAACCTTTTTTTGTTGTAAAAAGTATATCTTGATATAGGGGTATGGTTGACTTGGATCGGGAAAATGACCTGAAATTACAAAATTAAAACATGAATGCGAATTTAGCGGTTACTCTAAATTAATATTCCTACATGTTCTGATCTGAATCGTTCATTATTCAATTAATTGGTTACGAAAGCAAAAAGTTTTATCCACTTTAAGGTGTTTCTATTATTTGCAGAAAGTAAAATAACAAAAATATCGAACTCCAAAGAAAATTCAAATTGGAAAGTCCCTAAACAAACGGCAAATCAAAAACTCAAACACATCAAGCGAATGGAAAACAACTGTCATATTCCTGACTTGGTATAGGCATTTCCTTATGTAGAAAATGATGGATTACACCTGGTTTTATAGCCAGCTATACTTCTTACTTGTATGACAGTCGCATAAAATTTCATTATCTTGACAACAATGTGGGAGCAAAACAAACAAAATAATATGCAAAAATGTAAAAAATTAGGGTGCAGCAGTCAACACTGTGTTATTATCTTAAGCACTATAAAAAAAAACAACTGTGTCAACAAAGAAAAACATATTGGCATGTAGACATTCTGTAGACAAAGAACATATGCAAAGATTTCCTTTTTCTGCCTTTTTTAAACGATGTTGATAGCATAGACTAATATTAATCCGCGTAAAGATACTCTAAAAGTTATTTGGACTTGAGTGGTTCAGGGGTTGACATATTTAACACATATACACCCGTCTATTGTTGAAGAGGTCTTTATATTTATACCGTTATGTCTTTTCTTTCTTTGTGTTCAGCTTTGCTGTTTTATTGGCGTAGTGATATCAATAACATTAACGGTATCAATTTTTATTCACTTTATTAATGTATCTTCTAGTGATGTCCGAGGACGAAATATTTGAAAATCCAAAACCTAATAAAAACATTGGAAGAACTGATCAAAAATAAAAAGACCTAAACCAAAATCCAGACATGGATTCAGAGCTTTGCATGAGGGATATATATTCCTAAATTTAAAATAATTTCAAAACGTTTATAACAGCAAATGTCAATCTAACATTATCCGTGTGTCCAATCCTGTACCGAAGAACTGGCTACTAGGCTGGTGATAGCATCTAAAACTAACAGTTCACCAGCATATAAGTATCAACCCAGTGGTAGTAATAGCATTAACAGAACCATGTGTTTATTCACTAGATGCGCATTTCGACAATTAATGTATTTTCTGGTAACCTAATAAAAACGTTAGAAGAGCTGATCAAAAATAAAATGACATAAAGTATAGCTTGATCCGGACAAGGAATCAGAGCTTTGCATGAGGGATATATATTCCTTAATATAATTTCAAAACTTTTATAACAGCAAATTTCAATCTAACAATATCCGTGTTTTCATGTCAGTACCGATCAACATGTCTCAAGAAGAAGTATTTATTCAAAATAAAGGAAATGTGGTTGGATGTATTTAAACAGCATTGCAAAAAACAATAAACATTGCAAATATATAAATGTATTGTCCATAAACGTTTTCATTAATGGGAAGGCATTCACGACACGTCTAGGCGAGCGAATTCCAGATTTCGAATTCAAAAAGTCCCAGATAAATCAAAGTGAAAACCAATTATGTAACATTATCTTGAGTTTAATAGATGCGTACCATGTGGTGGATTATACAAGTTTTGTGTATATTAAAAACCCAACTAAATTCTCAATAAAAACAATAAACCCTAATCAAGAAAAAAACAAGTAAGTTACAAAAAATGGTTTTACAGAAAGCAAAAGCACTACTACAGTTGAAATTTAGAACAAAAACAGAAAATACGGTGTCATAGTTGATAATTGAATGATTTTCTCTCTTCCCTTGTTATGACGTTGCTGCAGTTATAAATAGAGTAAGAAAACAAATGAAGGTAACAAAAACAGAGGGAATCAACGTTCTTTTTGGAGCTCATGCGATTCTACGGAAGCCGACGGCAGCCGGTACGTATCATGGGGAATTATTTTATTTTTGTTTTAACTCCTAATAACGACTTAGCTTACTCGTTAAAACGACTATGCTTACTCGTTAAAACGACTTAGCTAAGTCGTTATTACGAGTTAAAATATTAAGAAAAATCCCCATGACACGTAACGGCTTCCGTAGGCTTCCGTAGAATCGCATAAGCTCCAAAAAGAGCGTCGACAGGATAAACTCATATAAAAATGAAATACTGAAATGTAAAGGATTTCAATGCAATTTGATTTTAAACATTAGGACAACAAAAATTAAACATGTCAGTCGTCTATTTAAGTACAAAATTTGAAATCAAAATAAATTTTGAAGCACCAAACTAAATGCAAGGTACTTATTTCAATCGAAAATCTTTATCAGAAAATGCAAACTCTTATTTTTTAAACCATCAAGTTTCAAAATAAGTTCTTTTTCCGGTCACATAATTTGATAGAAAAATCAGTCCTTGGTATAGAGTGTTTAGTTAAAAAATAATACTCTATGCTATCACGTCTCAATTAATGGTATAAAAAAGGTTTCATAAAGAACTTTTACGATACAGCCTGAACACAAAAGCTTGAAAATTACCTCCCTGACTAGAAACTAGTAAGGTATATGTAGATACAAAGATTTGGTTTGCAAGTTTGGCTGTTCCTGTAAAAAACTTATTTCAGACGGAATAGCACATCCTAAATTTTACGGTGATGTTGTTTACCGAGCCCGGAAATTTATATACGATCCGGGTAAACTTATCAATCCTTTAAATAAACTTATTCTAAAAGGTTACCAATTCAACACTGTAATTAGATCTTTGAATATTGTTTTTATTAGTATAAACATTGATTTTGTTATCAGTTAATTAAAATCAAACTAATAGTTTTGTTATATACATATGCACTTTAACGGTACTACAATCTATCGATCCTTTATTTCGGCATTGCACAAGGTCATGTTTTTCTCTGACTGTTAATGACGTCTTTACACTAAATCCATTGGTATTGGATGTGTACTGATTGATATTTTAGTCTTAGATACATGATATTTTTATTAGTTGTTATTGGCTTTGAACTAGCTGTCAGTAACTGCGAGTACTCTCAGATCTGTACTTATTGTCCTCTTCGTTGTTAGGGATGAGGGAAGGATAAATACCATGCCACGTCCGGTCTGTTTTTATGTTTGATGTTTTTCTGCTTTGTATCAATCTGATGAGTTGAGCCTTTTTCAACTGATTTTTATAGTTTGTTCTTATGTTGTGCTGTTACACCACTGTCCCAGGTAAAAGGGAAAAAAAAGGGGGGGTGAGCGCTCACAAACATTTTTAACCCCGCCACTTTCTTTGTGTGCATGTCCCAAGTCAGAAGTCTGTAGTTCAGTGGTTGTCGTCGGTTCATGTCTGTCATATTTGTTATGGGTTTGGGTTTTTCTCAGAGGGACGAAAGATACCAGAGGGACAGTCAAACTCATAGATTGAAAATAAACTGACAACGCCATGGCTAAAAATAAAAAGACATGTGGCACCCGTCTTGTTGCTTATGTTATTACAAATCCGGTAAATAGTCTTATTCGGTAGGTCACATTCGTTAAAAAAGAAGGGTATTGTAGTTACGACATAAGGAACATATCCGATATCCGATATCATCTGTGAAACGGTTATTCCATAAAGGTCAACCAACTCGTGATGGCGTCCGTAAAATTTACGAAGGGATGATTTCAACTTCACCATGGAACTCTTGGTTTAATAGCTTCCTTGTGAGCAGCAATCCCCTATCAAGGAAATCATGATAGGAAATACAAGCCCGGGAATATCGTATCAATTGGGAGATATATACTCCGTATGCAGGCGCTGCTGGAATGTTGCTACATAGAAATGGAAAGTTTACAATTGGGAAGCTGAAATCATCTCTTTTGTCGTAAAGTTTTGTTTTCAACCGACCCTCATTGTCAATTTCTAGATGTAAGTCAAGATATGAGGCAGACTTATCTGTATCTGTAGTATCCTTTATCTCTAGTTCGATGGGATAGATTCGTTCAACATAGTCACCAAATTTTGTATTATTTAGTGAGAGAACATCATCTATATAGCGGAACGTAAAGTTAAAGGACATCGCTAACTTCTTATCTTTCTTCCTGAGAAGTTCCTGTATGAAGTCAGCCTCATAATAATAAAGAAACAAGTCGGCAAGAAGAGGGCACAATTGGTTCCCGTTGGAATTCCGACAGTCTGTTAAAAAAACACGTCCTCCAAACGTAACAAATATGTTGTCAATCAAGAAATCAAGCATCTTGATAATGTCAGTTTCAGAGAATTTTTTGTTTGAATCAGAGTGATTCTTTACAAAGTAGGATTAATCCCTCCCCAAGACAAGATACTTGTATCTACGTTCGCCATTCTTTTTAATGAAACAAAGTAATACCAACTCTTTCAATTTGTCTTTTAGTTTGGAATGGGGAATACTTTTGTGAAGTGTAGAAAAGTCAAATGTTTTTATACTATTGCAAGATGAGAGAGTCTTAGATTGTATGTACTCTAAAAGATCTTTGGAATTTTTTAGTATCCACATCTGATCACGCCACTTCTTGAATAGGCAGTTTCACAATAACTTTGGAGCCCGGCTTTGATTGCTGATAAAATAGATGTTAGAAAGAGGTTTCGTGGAGCATTTGGAAGATCCAGCAATATACCGTTGTTTGTAAGGACACTCATGTAGTTTAGGTATCCAATACAGTGATGGAAGATCCAGTTCTTCATCTATGAAGGCCGTACGGTTGCTTATAATTGGTTACATCCACTTTATTTGAACTTTGGTGGATAATTATCTCATTGGCAATCATATCTCATCTCCTTACTTTTATATGTATAGTGTTTTTATTTCACAAGAAATAAGCAATTCAAATTCTTGGGCATATGGTTAGTTTTTTAACGGATTGTTTAAGTTTAAACATATTTTATTTGCTCAAAGCAAAAAGGATTAGACACAAGTAAAACCCGTTTGAGACACGTCTTTGTCAAGGGTTTATACACACTAAAGTTTCTAAATATTCTATATCTATCTTTAGTCTAACGTCCATATATATAGACATTTTCAACAGATGAAGCCATCAATTGTTTTAATTTATATATTTTTTCGCAGATTATATCATCTTTGAGTTAAGCGTTTGGTAAATATGTTCATATCAGCAAAAGAAGAAGAAATACTTGCACATAAATCTAACAAACTGTTGACGCAGAGATGTGTCTCGGCTGTCGGCATAAAATTCAGAAAAAGACAATCTGATGGACAGCAACATTGCTTAATAATTCAGTTGCTGGACCATGTTCTAGTGGGCATGGCCTGAAAATGGTCGACAAACTGAGATGTACAGACAGTAATGTAACTTTATAGAAAATATCCTTGTCTATTGTAAGTAGTTCCAATCAATCTAACTTAAGCTGAAAACTTAACATAAATTCACAGTCGCCGAACCATGACCTAGGGGGCAGGGCCTCAAAATTTTCGTCAAACTTATATGAACTGATAGTAATGCAACTTTATATCAAATATCAATGATTTATCACAAGTAGTTCCTATCAAACTAACTTAAGCAAAAAACTTAACAATTGTTGACTCCATCGTCGCCGTCGTCATCGTCATCGCCGTTGCCGGAAAAGCAATCCCTATGTCGACTTTCGTAGCAGGCGAGACAAAAATAAATATCTTCAGTTATTAAGCATTAACTGAACATTGAGTGCTTTCTGTTACAATATATTCTCCTTAATAAATAGTATAAAAATGTTACCTCTGTGTGATTTCTTAAAGGAAATTGCAAAGACTTTACTTCGTTTAATCGTATAGAGATGTCAATGTCTTTTCCATTTTTCATCTTCGCAACTGAAAATAGAATTATATCTTTAAAAAAGGTTACAGATAAACAATCTCAAATGTATGATATGGATTTCAAATATATAACATACGATTTCAATATTGACATAATTCAGTTTAATTTGATTAAAATGTTAAAGCTGTAGGCAGAAGAGGAGATTCCCACCAACGTCATTTTTTTCTGATATCAAATAGGTCCATGCATCCATACAGACTTTTTGTCATGCCTTTATGCAAGTTTAGAAATCATCAAATGATCGCATCATCCTAATTTGCTGTTGAAGTATCGAAGCTAGTTTTGTGGTTTAATTTTTGTTTTAATTGATGTTGCATATACATTTTATCATTTAATGATTTTAGTCGGTTAGTTGGCAACTGTCACAATTTATTTAACGTAATGACAGCACCCTATTGTGATACATTCAAAATTAAAGCCGAACCATGACCTAGAAGGCAGGGCCTCAAAATTCTCGTCAAACTTATATGAACTGATAGTAATGCAACTTTATATCAAATATCAATGATTTATCACAAGTAGTTCCTATCAAACTAACTTAAGCAAAAAACTTAACAATTGTTGACTCCATCGTCGCCGTCGTCATCGCCGTTGCCGGAAAAGCAATCCCTATGTCGACTTTCGTAGCAGGCGAGACAAAAATAAATATCTTCAGTTATTAAGCATTAACTGAACATTTTATCATTTAATGATTTTAGTCGGTTAGTTGGCAACTGTCACAATTTATTTAACGCAATGACAGCACCCTATTGTGATACATTCAAAATTAAAGCCAAATTATAAAACGTGTTTTTTCATCAGTTAACAGAGTACAAGCGCTTAATCGTGAATTTCACCTAGTTTTAATGACATACAATAAACTGATTTATGTTTCATAAAAGGAATGATCACTTGTTGTTGAAAATATTTATATTTTATGTTATTATTCATATTATTATTTCTATTATTATTGTTATTATAATTACTATTATTATTATCATGTTTTTTATTATGAAGTTGACACAGACAATAACGTGTTAAAGTTCTACCTAAAAATTGTGTGCCTCCGTAGGCTAAAGACGTGTAATGTTCTTCCATCTCTTTTTCCTTTTTCAAACCATAGATCTCAAGGCAATAATAATATCCTGATCCAGAAACAAAGATCATTGGTAAATCGTGTTCATTTACTGTGACATCAGCTATCATTGTTACTCCACTGAGTGATGGTATTTCGGGTCGTAAAAATAGAAGTAAACAATTCATTCTTTCTGGTCCAAGAACCTTGAAATGCATGGTTCTATTCCCATCGTCAATTAGTCCATGAAAGAGGATTCCTTGACTGTTTGTCATACTGCTTCGCTACATCAATGCTAAATATTAAAGAAAAGGTGGATGAACGCGTTTTGCAACAAAACTACGGAAAGATAAAACTATTGAAATAGAAGAAGAAAACTCTTTCATGTTGTCAATCAAGAAATCAAGCATCTTGATAATGTCAGTTTCAGAGAATTTTTGTTTGAATCAGAGTGATTCTTTACAAAGTAGGATTAATCCCTCCCAAGACAAGATACTTGTATCTACGTTCGCCATTCTTTTAATGAAACAAAGTAATACCAACTCTTTCAATTTGTCTTTTAGTTTGGAATGGGAATACTTTTGTGAAGTGTAGAAAAGTCAAATGTTTTATACTATTGCAAGATGAGAGAGTCTTAGATTGTATGTACTCTAAAAGATCTTTGGAATTTTTAGTATCCACATCTGATCACGCCACTTCTTGAATAGGCAGTTTCACAATAACTTTGGAGCCCGGCTTTGATTGCTGATAAAATAGATGTTAGAAAGAGGTTTCGTGGAGCATTTGGAAGATCCAGCAATATACCGTTGTTTGTAAGGACACTCATGTAGTTTAGGTATCCAATACAGTGATGGAAGATCCAGTTCTTCATCTATGAAGGCCGTACGGTTGCTTATAATTGGTTACATCCACTTTATTTGAACTTTGGTGGATAATTATCTCATTGGCAATCATATCTCATCTCCTTACTTTTATATGTATAGTGTTTTATTTCACAAGAAATAAGCAATTCAAATTCTTGGGCATATGGTTAGTTTTTAACGGATTGTTTAAGTTTAAACATATTTTATTTGCTCAAAGCAAAAGGATTAGACACAAGTAAAACCCGTTTGAGACACGTCTTTGTCAAGGGTTTATACACACTAAAGTTTCTAAATATTCTATATCTATCTTTAGTCTAACGTCCATATATATAGACATTTTCAACAGATGAAGCCATCAATTGTTTTAATTTATATATTTTTCGCAGATTATATCATCTTTGAGTTAAGCGTTTGGTAAATATGTTCATATCAGCAAAGAAGAAGAAATACTTGCACATAAATCTAACAAACTGTTGACGCAGAGATGTGTCTCGGCTGTCGGCATAAAATTCAGAAAAGACAATCTGATGGACAGCAACATTGCTTAATAATTCAGTTGCTGGACCATGTTCTAGTGGGCATGGCCTGAAAATGGTCGACAAACTGAGATGTACAGACAGTAATGTAACTTTATAGAAAATATCCTTGTCTATTGTAAGTAGTTCCAATCAATCTAACTTAAGCTGAAAACTTAACATAAATTCACAGTCGCCGAACCATGACCTAGGGGGCAGGGCCTCAAAATTTTCGTCAAACTTATATGAACTGATAGTAATGCAACTTTATATCAAATATCAATGATTTATCACAAGTAGTTCCTATCAAACTAACTTAAGCAAAAAACTTAACAATTGTTGACTCCATCGTCGCCGTCGTCATCGTCATCGCCGTTGCCGGAAAAGCAATCCCTATGTCGACTTTCGTAGCAGGCGAGACAAAAATAAATATCTTCAGTTATTAAGCATTAACTGAACATTGAGTGCTTTCTGTTACAATATATTCTCCTTAATAAATAGTATAAAAATGTTACCTCTGTGTGATTTCTTAAAGGAAATTGCAAAGACTTTACTTCGTTTAATCGTATAGAGATGTCAATGTCTTTTCCATTTTTCATCTTCGCAACTGAAAATAGAATTATATCTTTAAAAAAGGTTACAGATAAACAATCTCAAATGTATGATATGGATTTCAAATATATAACATACGATTTCAATATTGACATAATTCAGTTTAATTTGATTAAAATGTTAAAGCTGTAGGCAGAAGAGGAGATTCCCACCAACGTCATTTTTTTCTGATATCAAATAGGTCCATGCATCCATACAGACTTTTTGTCATGCCTTTATGCAAGTTTAGAAATCATCAAATGATCGCATCATCCTAATTTGCTGTTGAAGTATCGAAGCTAGTTTTGTGGTTTAATTTTTGTTTTAATTGATGTTGCATATACATTTTATCATTTAATGATTTTAGTCGGTTAGTTGGCAACTGTCACAATTTATTTAACGTAATGACAGCACCCTATTGTGATACATTCAAAATTAAAGCCGAACCATGACCTAGAAGGCAGGGCCTCAAAATTCTCGTCAAACTTATATGAACTGATAGTAATGCAACTTTATATCAAATATCAATGATTTATCACAAGTAGTTCCTATCAAACTAACTTAAGCAAAAAACTTAACAATTGTTGACTCCATCGTCGCCGTCGTCATCGCCGTTGCCGGAAAAGCAATCCCTATGTCGACTTTCGTAGCAGGCGAGACAAAAATAAATATCTTCAGTTATTAAGCATTAACTGAACATTTTATCATTTAATGATTTTAGTCGGTTAGTTGGCAACTGTCACAATTTATTTAACGCAATGACAGCACCCTATTGTGATACATTCAAAATTAAAGCCAAATTATAAAAACGTGTTTTTTTCATCAGTTAACAGAGTACAAGCGCTTAATCGTGAATTTCACCTAGTTTTAATGACATACAATAAACTGATTTATGTTTCATAAAAGGAATGATCACTTGTTGTTGAAAATATTTATATTTTATGTTATTATTCATATTATTATTTCTATTATTATTGTTATTATAATTACTATTATTATTATCATGTTTTTATTATGAAGTTGACACAGACAATAACGTGTTAAAGTTCTACCTAAAATTGTGTGCCTCCGTAGGCTAAAGACGTGTAATGTTCTTCCATCTCTTTTCCTTTTCAAACCATAGATCTCAAGGCAATAATAATATCCTGATCCAGAAACAAAGATCATTGGTAAATCGTGTTCATTTACTGTGACATCAGCTATCATTGTTACTCCACTGAGTGATGGTATTTCGGGTCGTAAAAATAGAAGTAAACAATTCATTCTTTCTGGTCCAAGAACCTTGAAATGCATGGTTCTATTCCCATCGTCAATTAGTCCATGAAAGAGGATTCCTTGACTGTTTGTCATACTGCTTCGCTACATCAATGCTAAATATTAAAGAAAAAGGTGGATGAACGCGTTTTGCAACAAAACTACGGAAAGATAAAAACTATTGAAATAGAAGAAGAAAACTCTTTCAGCCAACATTCCATCCATTTCTTGAACAAGCTGAGTACCATAGGTCTTAGGCATACGGATTTTAATGAGGTTGAATGAATATCCTGCAATTCAATAATGTATCAGCAAATTTTTTAAGCTCATTTGACAAATACCCATGTTTCACTGTAAATTGACTCATCAATCCTGATCTTGAAATCATTATCGCGTTTTAGTTAAAATCCTGCCATAATCATACGTGACAGAGCCTAAATGATTGACCCTAATAATTGGCAACACAATAATCAATCAACCTATAATACACATGACTGTACCTTGCCAGTACCATGTTAATAGATAATACCAGTACACGGTGTTTTTGTCATGTGAACGTAGCTATTTGAGAAGTTGTCATTAAACATTTATGTAACAAAAAGTAAAATAACAAAAATACCGAACTCCAAGGAAAATTCAAATCGGAAAGCCCCTTAACAAATGGCAAAATTAAAAGCTCAAACACATCAAACGAAAGGAAAACAACTGTCATATTCCTGACTTGGTACAGGCATTTCTTTATGTAGAAAATGGTAGATTAAGCCTGGTTTTATAGCTAGCTAAACCTCTCACTTGTATGACAGTCGCATAAAATTCCATTATACTGACAACAATGTGTGAACAAAACAAACAGACATAATAGGTAAAAATATCAAAAATAGGGGTACAGAAGTCAACATTGTGTTATAATCTTCATCACTATAAAAAAAAACAAAAAAAAAAAACAAATATGTTAACAAAGAAAAATAAAACGGCATATAGACAAAGCACATAAACAAAAACGAAACACAAGAATGCAAAAAATGACCACAGCACAACAACACAATGGGGGATGCATAAGTACCGAGCCACGCCAAAAGGATATTACCAAAAAAATGGACTAAACTGTACAGGTTAATAATTTACAAAGATAAATAAAAGAACACTATAACACTTAATTAAGATGATAAACAACGTCAGTACCTAGAATCTTCAAGACCATCATGTATTATTTGTGAAGTTGATACGGAACATTTATCAACAAGGTCTTGGTATCTTCCGATGAACTTTTTTAGAAAAAGGACGAGACGTTCTTTGACATAACCCTGGTTTATCAACTTTCTGCTCAGACACTGGTGACGTTTTATAAAGTCTGAGTAGCAGCTGCAAGCTCTTGAATACCGAATGAGTTGGGAAATGTATATCCCATATGCAGGTGAAGTTGGTATATCGCTACTAAGGTGGGGGAAATTGATAATTTCAAAATTAAAATCGTCTGTCGTCATAGAGTCTGGTACTGAGATGACCGCTTATGTCAAATTCGAGGTATAAGTCTTAAAATGAGGCGGAGGAAGCCGTGTCTGTTGTTTCTTTAATTTCTAGTTCTGGAGGATATATTAATTGAACCCAATCAGAAAAGTTTAGATTGTTAATGGAAAGAACATCATCAATATATCTGAATGTGAAATTAAATGATCTGGCTTCTTTGATCTTCTTGTTTTGACAAGTGTCTGAAGGAACTCCAACTCATATGAAAATAAGAAGAGGTCGGCAAGGAGAGGCGCACAGTTCGTTCCCATAGGAATGCCGACAATTTGTTGAAAAAGTCTACCTCCAAATTCAACAAATATGTTGTCAATAAGAAACCCCAACATACTGATCACTTGTTCCTCTGTGTAGCATGTTTTACTTTTTTGTTCACTATTAACAAAATATGCCGTATGGTATCCCAAACGCAACTGTACCATTAGTATTTTTGAAGTTTTCAATAATCTTTAATTTTATGTATTCAGTATAAATTGTATGACAGTTCATACAGAATACAAATATTCGAAATCTTATTCAGAGAAAAATCAGAATAACATCAATTTAAAACCAGAAGATGTGGTATGCAAAAGAAACAAATAACCATCAGAGACCAAATGACGTAGATGTAAGTAAGTAAAGGTCAACATGCGGCCCTCAACAATGAGAAAACCCCCATACCAAATAATATGCTATAAAAGGTCCAGACATAAAACAAGTCAAACGAGAAAATAAGTGTTTTTCTTGTCGAGGTAAATAGTTGATAACAGTTGAATTTAGAAATTAATTTATAATTGTTTTTAAGAAAAGTATTTATCTTGTAGTTGCTTTGTTTTACTTTTCTTCCGTGATATATGTCAGTCTGATTATTTGTAAAAAGAGAAAATTGTTTTTGTATTAAAGGTAAACAGTCCAGAACCATTTCGCTTTGTGTGGGTTACCGTCAGAAATTTGCAGTTTTTCTCAAAATATTTTTTAACATGAACTCCGTTTTGAAATCTTCTTGTAACTTATAATGGGTCACCAAAAGTTAGGTTTAGCACCATAGACTCGGACTTTAAATCTTCTTTTAAACGAACGCTGATGGTTACTGGTGTGGCAAATTTTTTTTAATGATTGAAAACAATCATAGGGTCACCGACTTCGTTTTTTGGTGTATTGGTAGCAATAAACAGTTAGGAAAAAATATTAAAATTTTCCCTCATAAATTTTACCATCCCCTTTTCATTGCTTTCTTGCAATATTAAGCTTACTGTTTGTGTCATATATGTGCATATGTATGTAATCAGAATCTTCCATAGATTTTATATCTAGTATATAAAATGGTAAAATATATTTATTTTGTGGTGTATCCATGGCAACAATTGGCATTTTTTTGTTATAAAATATTGCAAAAACGGGGGAAAAGATGTCACATATTTCCCCAAGATTTGGTCAAAAGTAGAATTTCAATCACTTCAAGTAATACCTTTTCTGAAACTGTTTACATATATCTTCCATTAAATCCAATGAAATTCATATGTCTTTCGTCTCATTTTTTTGTAAAATTGCGTCAAAAACTTCCTGTAGAAAAAAAGTGTTTGCAAACATTACATTAATTTCTGGACCGAAGACCGGTCTAGCTATGAAAATACGGAGATTCAAACAGAAAATAGCCCATAAAACATGTAAAAAATAGTCTTGATGTTCTTATAAACCATCTTTGAAGGCTAAATTAGTACTCAGCTGTCTAAAAATGAATTTTATTACACAATAACTTTCATATTTGAAAAATCCACCGGGGCCAAAATGCGAAACTAAACTCCTAACTGTGTATTGCTACCATTAACCAATCTGTTACCTTGTTGGTAGTGAAAAATGTAAAATTCGACGTTTAACGGCCTACAGCGCCATGACGTTACAATTATTTCGACGTTTTGTGGTGTTTTGTCGCCTAAGACACCAGTTCCAATGATGCATACCGTTAAAACGAAGTCGGTGACCCTATTATTATTTTACATCATTAAAACGGAAATGGTGTACCAACAACATATAGAAAAATCTATGTATTAAACATTTGAAATTTGATGATTTTAATACAAATTTAAGAATGTTTTTGCCGATTTTATGTGCTTTCTATACAAATGTTCACCTTTTTTGAAAGAATTCAATCAGTAATATTTCAGAAAATAAAAGAGATAAATATGCATTATTTTTTCGATTTTCAGTTAAAGTTCAACGTGCCAAAGTTGTATGCAAATTTTGAAAGAAAATCTGTGACATAGCCCATTTACTGTAACTTGACCTTAAGCATTTGTAAAAAATGTTCATATATCCTTCATCGTAATTTTAATCCATTACCACCCTGTCAAGTAGGTCTTGGTCTCAAGTATAGAGAAAAAGAATATTTATTTTGAAAAAAATCATTTATTATTTAAAAAGAGACACTATTTGTGGTATTGTCAAGGATTTCTTTAATAGGACTTCTTGCAATTAAATTCATTGGTATTGTAAAAATATTTAATTTCATTCATAAATATTTACACCAAGATATCATTAAATTGGATATTCTGCATTAATCATGATTTTCTATATATAATATCAAATTGCTGAATAACTCCCTCCTTAATTGTTAAAATAAACCCCTTTGCATTAACCGTAATACCTTTGTGTAAATTAGCTACATGTTATCTAATACAAAAACAGTGTTAACATTTTTAACAACTGTATTATCAGTATCTGTACGTTTTATCACGGAAGTAATATCGAGGGTCATAATACTTTCATGGTTTTATCAAGTGTTAATTGACTTCTTATTCTATTACCTTATATATGGATATGAATAGACCCCGCATACTTTTTATAATTCATTCTTCTCGTCGATAATGCCGATTTGGTGATAAACCAGCAAAACTATTACACTTAATACAATAAACACAAAGTAATAAAATATCACCCAACCTAGGGTTATACAGTATGAAAACGTTTAATAAAATGCACTACATGCATTACAGAATTATAAACCACACATAAGTGTGCTATGAAATAGAGTTGAAAGAGTACTTCATATTCAATATATAAATAAGGAGATGTGGTATGATTGCCAATGAGACAACTATCCACCAAAGTTCAAATGGTGTGGATGTAAGCAATTATAGGTAATCGTAAAGCCTTCAACAATGAAAAAAACCCATACTATATAGTCGGCTATAAAAGGCCCCAACATGAAAAATATGAAACAATTCAACTGAGAAAACTAACGGCCTAATCTATAGCAAAACAATTTGTTCATATATTTTACAAACAATTTAAAATTGAAAAATTCTATTTCATCAAAGAGCAAACAATATACTATATATGAAACTGTAACCAAGGATTGTATCACTATTTCCAGATATTAAGAGCTTCCTTTACAGCGAGCTTTAAAACTCGTTTGTGAGGTTTTACATTGACAAATGAGTTATTATTTAACATCATTCAAGTCGGACTGTCAAAGCAGGAATATTTGAGCACTTGCAAATCTCGTTGGTCCTAGGTTGAAATTCTTAATAGGGGTCGTTGCGGTCACTCTTTTTATTTCATAGAATTTAATGTTCACTTAAAATCATTCAAGGCTTACCAAGTCCATTGACAATTCAGTGCCATATGCTTTGGATATGTTGCACATCTTTTGACGTTTTCTTTGAATTTGTTTAGGGGTGGCTGTTTTGTTGATGTTTATTAAAAAAATAATTATAAGATAACTTGGTCATAGCCCTAATGCCGTTTTTTTTTTTAATCTGTGATATTGATCGCATTAGAAACATGACAGTGGGAATTAAAATTTAATTATAATGAAAAGTAAAATGATAGATAGACATGATAAATAAACGGACTGTTAAGTTTTATGTTGAAAATTTTAATCAATTGAGATATCCAGCAGTATAGGTTGCACTTCAGTAGGCAGACAAAACAATTTCCCATAGGAACTCCTTTTACGTCTAAAACTATGCCAATTTTACTATGAAATTTCGGAAAAATCATATCCTGGAATGGAAAGTTCACATGCACTATTAACTTTTGCAAAGGTCAAAACATAGGGCTTTGCGGCATATTTTCAACAATTTTGTTATATGCCTCAAACTTTAAAATATTTTTAACTTATACTAAAATTCTTTATTACCCCTCCCTTTACTTTGAGTCTTTTTGTGGTTTGTAAAACAGTTGATTTATAAAGTGCAACCTTATATTACTTGTTTTGTAAGAAAAATTAATATGTAATTACTATTTTATTCAATCGAATTGATTGATAATTATTTTCATTCGCTACAGTGCAATTCTATTTACATTTTATATTAATTGATTATTGATTGAAATATTAAAGGAATTGTCTCGTTTTGGTGAATAATGATTATTCCTTTCTAGACCATCGAACAGAAATTTTCAAACCATTTTCTCACATAATGTATTGAAAAGATTTTAAAGGTAAAAAAAAAAGAATCGTTTGCTCAAGCAATTACAAATTGAAATAATGTCCGTTCACCGTGAAATGATTTAAAACCAAACATTCATTTATAAATAAGAAATTGTAATATCATAATTTGACATCATATCATACCTCTGTTGGCGAACGGTTGGTACCCAAGGAAATCAACAGCAAAGTAGCCAGTTCTTCGGTTATGGTTTTAAAATAGATTATTGTTAGATTGAAATTTGCTGTTATAACATTTTGGAAATCGTGTCAAATTTGGGAACATATATCCCTCATTCAAAGCTCTGATTCCTTGTCAGGAATTGGCTATACTTTATGTTCTTTTTGTTTGATCAGCTCTTCAACGTATGTATATGTTTTTCAAATATTGTAGCCTCGAGCATCATTGAAATGACATTTAATGTCTAAATGCAAATCTGTTGCAGTATAATTGATACCGTTAATGTGATTACGACCAATTTGGTCGATGCATCTGCTGGTGGACTGTTAGTCCCGAATGATATCGCCAGCCCAGTTGCTAGATCTCTTGTTATGGCATGAAAATACAGATATTATTTGATTGAAATTTGCTGTTATAACATTTCGAAAATCATTTTAAACTAAGGAATATATCTTCCTCATACATGTTTCTTGACCGAATTTGACTATACTTTAGGTCTATTCTGGTTTGATCGGCTCTTCAACGTTTGAATACGTTTTGGTTTTTCAAATATTGTTGTCTCGATCATTACTGAATAGACCTTTCATGTCGAAACGCGCATCTGGTGCTGTTAAATTGCACCCTTGATGTTACTACGGTCACCAACATGAATTGGTTGATCAATACGACGTGTATGTGTCTCAAATCGCAAGCGTCATATTTTTGTGGTCTCAGATCTTTAGACACCAGAATAGTTCTATGATCTGTATTTTTTCCGAATATATCCTTTTCAAGATTATGACATTTTGACTGAGTGTCGATTCACATGGTGGGTGAAGCAGGCTTAGCAGAAGACGCGTACCCTGTCAACGCACCTGGTCTCGCTTATTTTGGAATTAATGCGATTCCTTCAGTTACCTTTCGGAATTTTGGGTCCTCAATGCTCTTCAATTTCGTAATTTATTTGACCTTTTTAACTTTTTGAACCGAGTGTCACTGATGAGTCTTTTGTAGACGAAACACGCATTTGGCCTACAAAATTGAAGTCATGATATCTATGATGGGTTTATTTCTTATGTGTTACCTTGATTTGTATGGGATTTGAACATCGGTAAACTATGATTGACTAAATTTTAAAAACATTCAAAGTCCTTGTGATAATATTTAAATATGACAGGTTTTTCAACTGATCCACTTTTTTAACTGAAAAGGTAGGTAAAATAAGGAGTAACGCGGTCCATAAAGTGAAAGCCATGCAACAGACATCATAATGTTGTCATTGTACCCCTTTAAACTTTCGGTCGGGAAAAAAATAGAAAGTTAAACATCTAGTTGAAAATATTTTCATCACATGTTTAGCGTTAAAATTTCTTTTGTGTAAGCATATTATCGTTTATAATTACTTGTCTTATGAGGTGACTTAAGGTGACTTAAAAATCTTCTAAAAATAACAGTTTTGTAAACAGGGATTTTTGCCATCTGCCTTCTTCTTTATATGTCGTATGCCTTACAAATATTTTCAATAACGTTTTCTCATTATTTAGCTTATTTTTCTTTATCTAACACATTCTTGCTTACGACAACACCATCTAGCATTTAAAACGATTAATGTGCCGCCCTTCCACTCTACCTTACACAAGGCTGGAAAATCTTACAACAGTTATCCGTCGAATATTCAAATGATTGAGGAGTACATATCTGCCATGTTTGTAAAGCTGAGTGATTGTTTAACAAATATCAAACAGGAACTAACAGGGAAGTCTTTATATGTTGATAATTGTCCTAGTTTACAAGTATGATATAATAAAAATAGGGTGTATATAATGTTCTTACGATGACCATGTTTGAGTTTTACTTACCAGCTTCGTTTAACAGAAGAGCAAGCAATATTCTTTTCACAATTACCGTGATTAGCAACGGTTCATAAAAAATCCGCATGAAATACAAAATTTCCATCCGCATCTATCAATGAATAAGAACGGCAAACTGAAATAGTCATGCGCATCAAAAAAATCCTTATATAGACAACATGTGGATTATGACTTGCATGTTTACATTTTTGGCTACAGTATTAAATCAATACTTTTATTAATGTTATGTCTTATCGCTGATTTCCTTTGTAGTTTAATGTGTAAACTGGTGTATTCATGTAATATATATGAAGTAAATATATACAAAATAAACTAGTGTTAAATTACATAAAAAAGAGACAGGAGATACCAAGGGAAACTCAAGGATAATAACTTGAGAAGAAACTGACAACGTCATGGCAGAAAAAAAAATTGTAAGGTTTACAAAATGTATCATGTGGGAAAAAAAATGAAATCCGAGACTGTCTGCAAATGTTAACTGTATAAAACGAGGTCAATCTATCAGAAAAATACTAAAACTTAAAAAAAAATGTTTGCTTTAGACATTATTTCTTAATCGTTAAATAGCATCTGCCAAAGTTTAATAAAACTCTATGATGGTTTGACAAAGTATTTGATGTGTAACTTTAATCCCAGACTGCACTACAAAATTCAAAAAGTCTGAAAAGACCAGTTTTTGTCTGAATTTGCATGAATTTTTACTCGACATTCTTAATTTGTCTAAATAATTTTTAAAAATTCTTGACATAGTATGAATTTGTCTAAGAAGGTTCTTGATTTTTCTTGACAAGTGTCTTGACAGTATGAACATTGTCTTAAAATTTCTCGACACTTCTTGTATCATCTGATAACAGTCTCGATTAGTCTCGACCAATTCTTGACTTCTTAAATTTGTCTCGATCTGTCTTGACATATTCTTGACATTCTTAATAATGTCTGAATATGTCTCGACATATTCTTGACATTTTAAATAATGTCTGAATATGTCTCGACACATTCTTGACAGTCTTAAATATGTCTGGACATTATCTCAACAGTATAAATTTGGCCTGAAATGTGAACAGACTTATTCTGCACTGTTTATGACATTCTATTGCTGTTATTTACTCCTTTTTATTATGGCTAAACTAAACTTTGAAGAATCAAAGATCAGTTTGGTATAGTAAGATACCCTTTTGGTGCAACTAAGTTGGAATACCTTGAATAATTCCCCATGTAGTTTAATTTTGATTTATTTTAATTAAACATTTAATTAATTGTTTTCACTTGGAATATAAGTCAAAGTTACTAACAAACAGCATTTAGATTTTTGCCGTTCGCAAAACTGCCAGTCAAATTTGCTTTACTAAAATAGGTGTCTTATAGGCAGTTTTAAAATGTGACCATGTTTATGTGGATAAAAAGAGGGAGGGGGGCCTTCGTTTAGGTCAAAGAATTTGTTCCCATCTTGATTCAAAACCTTATTCATTTTTAGAACAACCCAAAAACATTTTTGTTCAAATTTTAGTGTTGAATTTTATAATTTTTATCAAAATAAATATTTGTGATAACTCCTTCCTGAAAAGAAAACGAATGTTTAGAACTATATTGTGCATGTCTGTTTGAGATCCATTTCATAAGACCAATGATTTCTATAGAAATCATTGATGGAACCCATTATAAATACATTTTTATTATTCCTGGAGTAGATAATAATTTTCTTTTAATATTTGGGAATTATTCAATTCGTTTTATGTTAAAATAATTAACTTCATAATTTTGATGAAAAAATCCATTTTAATTCAATTTTTTTCATCAAAATGATGATTTTCATTTTCATCTATCAACAAACTTTTAAATTGTAGTGGCATGTTCGGTCAACTGATAAGTTGTATGGCTGATTACAGGTAAAGCAGTAATTTCTATTTGACAGTTGCGTGTACTCTTGGGTGTGGAATACCTTAATTTTATGGGGAACATCCTGTCCATGTGTAATACTTAATATATATATTCCAACAGATGACATTACACAAATTTTTCTTCTGTTAAATGAATGATTTGTATATCATCATAATTTGCTATTTATATAAACCACATTTTGGTATAATAATTATTTACCATATCAACATTGAATATTATGAATGTAGAATGAAATATGTCTACAGTATGTTTGGTTTTAATCATTTAATTTATAAGATTTAGGAATCAAAATTTGTAATTATTTAAAACCCACATTCAAATTGTTTTATATCAACACACCCTCATTTGAATTATTTTATACTTTAGATTTCATAGCCATATTTGCATTTGTAAAAAATTTTTATATACCCAAATTTTCAATTATTTTACATGCCCAACTTTTATTTTTGTTGTAAGAAGTGTAACTTGGAACAACAGTATATCATATAAAGAGAATTAAAGATTAAAGTTATATCATGAATATTGGTCATGATTTGTAAAACTTAGAACTGTCAAGTAAATTTAAGACACAATTCAAAATGTTCAGAATGTGTCCAGCCATACTGTTGGTGACCTATAATTGCTTGGACCTTCTTTATTTGAACTTTGGTGCATAGTTGTCTCATTGCCAATCATACACCTTCTTATCTTTATATAGAAATAAGAATAACCGTTTGCTGAAAAAAAAAACTGACGTATCCTTATAGATTGACGTTAACCAAAAGGGCATATATAAAAAATGCTAAATTAACCACAGTTTGTTAAGTTTGAATAAAACAATATAATACATTGATATGAAAGCAATGTTGACTGCTACATCTAAGAATTAAGAATGCTGGAAATGCACGGATGTAGCTAGACATGGATAAAATCATATGTTTTGATTTTCTCATTTTTTAGCCGGATAGTTTGAATACTGATCTGTTATTATTTACCTTGACTAGACATAACATTAGAGGGACGAGCTCCAAAATGATCAGATGCCTATTAAAAACGAAACAGAAAAGAAGGGCAGTAGCTGTTAACAGATATATACCACAAATACAAGACAAATCCAATGTAACAACTGGCCTTGCGATATAACATCTACATTAAATGTATAGTTTAATAAAATATGCACAATAATAATCTAATGTTACGAGAATAGACTTTGTCCTTCTTTGTGGTATTGTGACGTCCCTAAGTCTTTTCAGCCTCCCTGTCAACTCTTCATGTGATGTATCCTGATACACCTAAACGATAAAGTGGTTAAACATAGCATATATAAAGCAGTGTAATGTCTGAATCAAACCAAAAATGTTAAGGCAAACTTGTCCCAAGTCAGGAGCCTCTGGCCTTTGTTAGTCTTGTATGTTTTTTTTTTTTTTCAATTTTATATAAAAAAGAAGATGTGCTATAATTGCCAATGAGACAACTCTTCACACGAGACCAAATGACATAGAAATTAACAACTATAGGTCACCGTACGGCCTTCGACAATGAGCAAAGCCCATACCGCATAGTCAGCTATAAAAGAAGTAGCATACCGCTGTTCGAAACTCATAAATCGATAGAGATAAAAACAAATCCGGGTTACAAACTAAGACTGAGGGAAACGCATCAAATATAAGAGGAGAACAACGACACAACAAAAACACAACATTAAAATGTAACACACACAGAAACGAACTATAATATAACAATGGCCATTTTCCTGACTTGGTACAGGTAAAAGGCCCCAAAAAGACAAATGTAAAACAATTCAAACGAGAAAACTAACGGCCTAATTTATGTACAAAATATGAACGAAAAACAAATATGTACAGATCAACAAACGACAACCACTGAATTACAGGCTCCTGACTTGGGACAGGCACATACATACAGAATGTGGCGGGGTTAAACATGTTAGCGGGATCCCAACTCTCCCCCTAACCTGGGACAGTGGTGTAACGGTACAACATAAGAACGAAATATAAAAATCAGTTGAAAAAGGCTTAACTCATCAGATGGAATCAAATAGAAATACTTCTAATAAAAACACAGAGTAAACTTGGCCAGATACTTGTACATCCCCACAACAAAAAGACACTAAGTACAGATCTGAGAGTACTCGCAGTTACTGGCAGCTAGTTCAAAGCCAATTACAACTAAAAGCCAATTACAACTAATAAAAAAATCATGCATCTAAGATTAAATTTAGTTCATTTATAAGTTTCGGAGGTTAGTGTGAAGTTCATGTTCACTGAAACAGTACACATTTGTGTAAAGGGGCCAGCTGAAGCCGTAAGAATTATTTATCATAAAATAATAATATAAATATATAAATCTTAAAGTCTTTTCATTTGTTTATATTCATATAATAAAGCTAACTTAAGATGAGAACTGTGGCTCATGAACTATGGTTAAGATAAAACACAATTATATATACAGAAATCAAACCAAACGAACTGTTCTTATACAATTTCTTACGTCTGTGTCAGACATTCATAACATATTTTCATCGTGTAAGGGATTGGTCTAAAAAACTGTTAATAGCCCTCTAATACCCCTGTGTTTGAATCAATTCTAACTGGATGTCACATTCCAACGCAAAGAAAGTTTTTGAGTCCTTGTTGGTCATATAGACCTAGACTTTCAAATATTCGGCTTTGAGAGTTCCTAATAATAAAATCCAGAAAAGCGCTTCGGACGCATGAAATCATCCGTAACAAACATATATCATAACGGTTAACCAAAATAAATATGTCGTAACACTGTCGAATAAACGCATCATAGTTACCAGGCTTTAAATTTTTGTCTTTAAAAGACTCATCAGTAACGCTCGAATCAAAAAAGTTAGTAGGCCTAATAAAATAAGAAGTTTAAGATCATTGAGGATACAAAATTCCGAAAGGTTTTGAAAAATACAGATAAGGTAATATATTCCTGTGGTAGAAAATCCTTAGTATTTTGAAAAAGCTTTGTAGGCAGTTAATCTATAATAATGATCATATCAATGATAATGCATATCAACATGGAAATGATGACTTCCTGTAAGGAACCTTTGATGCATTTACTTCTTTGTAACCAGTAAAAACTCATCAAAGATACCAGACGTTTAATTTGTATATCTGTATTATAGTTGTCTTCTCTTCGACGAATGCATAAATTATGTTGTAGTAGTATTTCTTCTGCTTTTTATCTCATACAAACTTATTCAGGTCAAACCTTTTCTTTATCTATCGACATTGGCTTATGATATTTGGCATGAACGTGTAATACTTGAATTCTAAAAACATGTGCATGTCTGTAATATAATTTTTCGGATCCCTACTCCTAAACCATATAGTATATTATAGTCTACTTTCCATGATTAAACCTTTTTAGGTCACCATAGGTCTTGTTCCTGTGGGACATGCATTGCCCCTGATATCATTCAATGTCAAAATCTAAATAAAAATAAGGAGATGTGGTATAATTGCCAATGAGACAACTATCCACTAAAATTAAAATGAAGTGGATCTAAGTAATCAAGTAAGAAATAAAATTGAGAATGGAAATGGGGAATATGTCAAAGAGACAACAACCCGACCAAAGAGCAGACAACAGCCGAAGGCCACCAATGGGTCTTCAATGCAGCGAGAAAATCCCGCACCCGGAGGTGGTCCTCAGCTGGCCCCTAACTAAAATTGTGTTCTAGTTTAGTGAAAATGGACGTCACACTAAACTCCAAAACATATAAATGAACTAAAATTAAAAAAAACATACTAGACTAACAAAGGCCAGAGGCTCCTGACTTGGGACAGGCGCTAAAATGCGGCTGGGTTAAACATGTTTTGTGAGATCTCAACCCTCCCCCTATACCTCTAGCCAATGTAGAATAAAGAAACACATAGCAATACGCAAATTAAAATTCAGTTTAAGAGAAGTCCGAGTCCGATGTCAGAATAGGTAACAAAAGAAACTAAGCAAAATGACAATGATACATAAATGAACAAAGGACTACTAGCAGTTACTGACATGCCAGCTCCAGACCTCAATTAAACTGATTGAAAGATTATGTCTTCATCATATGAAAATCAAGTACAATCCCTCCCGTTAGGGGTTTAGTATCATACCATCATAAAATATATGAGAAGAACATAACCCGTATCATGCCAACAACTGGTTTTAGAATAAATGTGTTTATTTTCGATGCAAGGACCCTATGAGTGAATCAATATTAATACCAAAATATGAATCCTTAATAAAGAACTATATATTCTTAATTGTCATGATAAGATCTCTATAGCACACAATCTTTTTTTCAGTGGGTTCATTCCTTGTCTCCTAAATTAAGCCGACAACAGTTTACCGATGTTCAAATCTCGTAAATCGATTAGGAAGAGACAAATCAAGGTGACAAACAAATACTGGGAGGATCACATGAACTGGAAAAGTGGCGAGCCGGGTACGTCGACAGGATAAGCGTCTCCTACAAGACGAAATCCTGCAATCGGGAATATGACACGATCTGTAAACTTACCGATCAGACGACTTGACTGACATTAAAGATTTAAGACTGCAAAAACATTTCGGTAGTGAGTTGAGACACCAGCACATCATAAAGGTCAATCAATTTGTGATATTAACCGTAAAACTTATGTTGTGTTGACTTAAGTCGTTCGTCCTAATAACTGAATTGGAGCAGTTTTTGTGTAAGGAGCACGCCCCTGTTAGTGTTAATAGTGTGAGCATGCATGAGTTTAACTATTAACTGAGATATAGAAATGCCTTCCAATGGCGCAGAGTGTGTGTTGCTGCTGAGAAATTGGAAGTTGGCAATTAGAAAGTTGAAATCATCATGTTTGTCATAGATTCTTGTTTGAAGTCGTCCATCTGTAAAATTGAGAATGGAAATGGGGAATGTGTCAAAGAGACAACAACCCAACGAAAGAGCAGAAAACAGCCCAAGGCCATCAATGGGTCTTCAACACAGCGAAAAAAATCCCGCACTCGGAGTCAGGCTTGTAAATATCGAGGAAAAGATCAAAATAGGAATCAGACCTTCTATTTTCAACAGTATCCTGAATCTCAAGTTTACTAGGATATAAGAGATGTAAACACTCGTTGAAATATAGGTTACTGAATAACAAGACTTTACGTTTGTTGAACACGGAAATAATTGGCCAGCTGAATTTAAGGAGTTCCTTTGAGTCATGGTTTCACATTGAAAAACTAGTTATCTTTAAGTTCAAAATCTTATGATTTATTACTTACGAGTTACAAAATAATTAGACTCGTTTTGTCCTACATGCTCTTCAACTTCGTTCTACCTTTTACCTTGCTTTATTCGAGCGTCATTGATGAGTCATTCATCAGTGGCCTCAGGCGTACAAAATTATAAATAAGTCTGGTAACTTTGTTGAGTTTTTTCATAAGTTGCATATTTTACAAAGATTATTTTTAGGAATTCCAGTGGGTCTACTTTCACCTCTTCCAATTATTGGTACTCGTTCTAAATGTCCTTGTTGGTTTTCAATTATTCTTGAAATATTCACTGCTTCTGTATAAAACACTTCAACACGAAGTCTATTGCTTAAATAAACCATAACTTCATAAAAATCTTCTTTTGTTTCACTAAGATATATAAACGGATTTTGTCTTATGTCAAGTTTAAGAAGTCGTCCTTCACAGAAATTTTCAGTTGGTGACCTTTTAGGAGTTAATACGACAGTCACATAATGAACCCGATAATCACAATAAAAATCAGCAAAATATTAATTAAAGTTTGGTGTGAATAATGTACTGGCATCGACATTTAATCTAACTGGTCCATATAATGATTCGGGTAAAGGCTTCATAGTTTGAAAATCTACGGCAGTACTGAAAAATAATCCATCTATACGTCCGTTTATAACAGAACACGGATCTCCATTATGGTCTTTTTTATAAGGCTTCATTATCCCAGAATGATATTCTCTTATGGAGGCAAAGTACATTTCCGATTTATTTCTGTAGAGATAATCAATAGTATGGAATTTCCCTTGTAAAGTTTTAATGAAACTTAACGTCCTGTTGAGAAGACTTTGGTATTCCTGTTTGGTAAAATCTATAAAGAAAACATTGAATCATAGCAATAAGTATATTCTAAAAAGTATTAAGCATATACACACATATATTAAAACAAGAATTGCTTTAAAAAAAGCATATTAAAAAAAGCATAGTTTTAAAAATTAACTTTTCACTGTTTACTTCATTGGCAATAATACGAACCACATTACTTTCGTACAAAACAAAAACAATTATAGCTTTAATTTGACAGTTAACGTTCCTATCAGCATGGAGTTCGAAGGGTAACGTAAATTTCAGTCGCTTGCCAGTTTTCATTTTTTGTACGTAAATTAGGCTGTTACTTTTCTCGTTTGAATTGTTTTACACTTGTCATTTCGGGGCCTTTTATAGCTGACTATGCGGTATGGGGTTTGCTCTTTGTTGAAGGCCGTACGGTGACCTATAGTTGTTAATTTCTGTGTCATTTGGTCTCTTGTGAAGAGTTGTCTCATTGGCATTCATACCACATCTTCTTTTTTATATTCAATTAATTTTTTTTTACTATCTTTTCTAAATATTGTTTTTTTTTATACATGCTTCAAAATTGTCACTATAAACTAAAATCTAAAATACTCTGTGAAATATGCTTTTAGATACAGTATATGTTCATGAAGATTTAAAAAGAGAGTCAGTGGATTCATGTCATTTATATATAAATAGTACATATAACCGGGAGTTTTCCGTGTTATATTAATTCAAAGACGGAATACCAATACTTTAAACTTTATTAGCAAGGTCCGGACAGTACCAGACCTAAGACCAAAACTGACCACAAAATAACATACAAAAGTATATATAAAAAAACAGTATCTATAGAAAAGGATTAGTGTCCAACAGATTAACTTGTCATCGTCAAAGTGATTTCCATTACGACAAACATATATTTAACAATATAATTAATTAAACACAAAGAAAGGTAAAAGGTAAGATAAACGGATTAACAAATTGTCACTATAGCACTTAAAATATATTGTCTGAATTTGCTTTATTT
This sequence comes from Mytilus coruscus, assembly GCA_017311375.1. Taxonomy (NCBI): domain Eukaryota; kingdom Metazoa; phylum Mollusca; class Bivalvia; order Mytilida; family Mytilidae; genus Mytilus; species Mytilus coruscus. Next base: position 15,072,378 of record CM029603.1, read on the forward strand.
CTAATTCACATTTGTCCAAATCTTCCGGGTTATATTCGCCACTACTCCACCTCAACTCGGTCTCCGAGTTTGCTGAATTGAGACAATTTCACTTCGGTTATCTTCGCTTATCTTCGCGGGTATCCTCCCGTTGATGCCAATTGTGGGAATAGTTTGTACGCAAACTTTCAATTTGATTCTCGGCTATTGAAAGTTCATGAAGCAAATTTTGATGTTCACGTATATTGTCGGAGTTTAGTATCTTGAGTTTCTGAATTTCGTCTTTAAGTGTTTTGATCAAATGACAGTCTTGCATCTCAGCATTTTTCAAATCTATATTCAGCAAACTCGGAGACCGAGTTCAGGTGGAGTAGTGGCGAATATAACCCGGAAGATTTGGACAAGTGTGAATTACAAATAAAGCAAATTCAGACAATATATTTTAAGTGCTATAGTGACAATTTGTTAATCCGTTCATCTTACCTTTACCTTTCTTTGTGTTTAATTAATTCTTTTTAAATATATGTTTGTCATAATGGAAATCACTTTGACGATGACAAGTTAATCCGTTGGACACTATTCCTTTTCTATAGATACTGTTTTTTATATATACTTTTGTATGTTATTTTGTGGTCAGTCTTGGTCTTAGATCTGGTACTGTCCGGACCTTGCTAATAAAGTTTAAAGTATCGGTATTTCGTCTTTGAATTAATATAACACGGAAAACTCCCGGTTATATATTGGTTGAGGTTACCCGCGGCACGAGCCTGAGCTAGTTCCCCAAACTAGCAAATGAATACCTTCAGAAGCAACAATATAAAAGGACCCTGGAATAACCAGCCTTGCAGAAATGGACATCCGTTTCCGATGAGAAAAGCGGATACCTGTTTTGACTTTCTTTGCAAATACTGCGGTAAGACATTGAATGTTTTCACATACCATCGGTGTTATGCAGTTAACGCTTATTGTTAGAAGTGCAGACATCATGGACATTTTGCCCGGATGTGTAATTTTCACGAAAAGTCATGTGAAAACCCAAAACCGAAAAATAAGTCAAAATCAAAAAATCCAAAGAGACAGCGACCGAATGAGAAAGTTTATAGAAAAGAAACAAATGTCTCAATTTTCGTTTCAAGGACTTGAGGACAAGGAACTCTCCGCTTTTACGTGCTCCACAGAAAGTGAATCAAAACAGCAACTGATCAAGTTAAAAGTGCAAGATAAAGTGATGTTAAGGAACAGTTTGAACAAATTAAATTTGGAACGTGCTGAGATGCAAGACTGTCATTTTATCAAAACATTGAAAGACGAAATTCAGAAACGCAAGGTACTAAATTCCGACAATATATGTGAACATCAAAATTTGCTTCATGAACTTTCAATAGCCGAGAATCAAATTGAAAGTTTGCGTACAAACTATTCCCACAATTGGCATCAACGCCAACGACAAGGAGGATACCCGCGAAGATAACCGAAGTGAAATTGTCTCAATTCAGCAAACTCGGAGACCGAGTTGAGGTGGAGTAGTGGCGAATATAACCCGGAAGATTTGGACAAATGTGAATTAGAAATAAAGCAAATTCAGACAATATATTTTAAGTGCTATAGTGACAATTTGTTAATCCGTTTATCTTACCTTTTACCTTTCTTTGTGTTTAATTAATTATATTGTTAAATATATGTTTGTCGTAATGGAAATCACTTTGACGATGACAAGTTAATCCGTTGAACACTAATCCTTTTCTATAAATACTGTTTTTATATATACTTTTGTATGTTATTTTGTGGTCAGTTTTGGTCTTAGGTCTGGTACTGTCCGGACCTTGCTAATAAAGTTTAAAGTATTGATATTCCGTCTTTGAATTAATATAACATGGAAAACTCCCGGTTATATATACTCAAAAATACGAAATTATGTTTTGCAAATGTCATCAATGTTCTTATAATATATTTGTTCTTAAAATTTATATAGATTCTATTTCAATTCAGATGTTATCTCCTTTTTGTAATCCATGCTTTATAATCTTAATATTCTATGACCTATCAGATATTCCAAAAATACCGCTAGTGTACTTAAATATCACGTACACAAATTTGATAGCATAACATTACTGTTTTATACCCACTATGAATTACTCCCTATCTGTGTTTTATAAGTTACTGTACCTAATGTCGGAAAGCAAGGAATATAGTTAAAAATGACTTACTTTTACTTAGATACTGACTTACTCCCTATGATGCACTTTCAATCGTTTAACTATCTATAACGTGACATTTAATCACATCTATATAAACGCTTTATTTAATATAAACTTACCGTTTTAAAAATTAACTTTTCACTGTTTACTTCATTGGCAATAATACGAACCAAATCACTTTCGTACAAAACAGAACCAATTATAGCTTTAATTTGACAGTTCCTAGCAGCAGGGAGTTCGAAGGGTAACGTAAATTTCAGTCGCTTGCCAGTATATATAAAGAAATTCATCTTTTCCCCATGCTGTTTGAAAATCAGAATCCAGGTTTTATCTGACTGGTATTTCTGGTTACTCTTGAACGTATACCTAGAATTTGGCTTATGGTGTACACCAATTGGGAGGTTATCCTACAACAATAAAAGTATCACAGTTTAGTTTCATGTCTTTATTGACAAAAAAGAAGAAATACAAGAAAATGTTTGTCAGATCACACACTAGAACATGTTAGTTTCTGCAAGCAGTTTTAATCAATGGTTGCCTATAGTTTTTACTAGAGAAAAATATAATGTCAAACTAATGAAAATCTTTTTTGCAATATTTTCCATTTTTTACTTTTTTTTTAAACTGAATAAGTGAAGAACTGTTATTAAAACTTTTCAAGTAATTTCATAACGGAAGAGACTTATATATATATAACGGTATAAAGAAGGAAGAAGACACATATTTTTATTTTATAGTATTAGTATAATAGTTATTTGATATTATTATTTCGTTTATGTTTAACTTATTTCGGAATTACAAGATCATATGCCGTTTTGTACATTATCAAACCTGTTGGCCGAAAGGGTTATTATTTTTATTTAAAGTGCTTCTGCACTGAATTTCAAAGTATTATCGATGGATGATGTTTAAGGTTTTTGTAAAGACTTTTCATACAATTTCTGCAATATAATTCAAATCAATCGACGAAAAAAATGCATTTATCTTTTTCTTTTTTTTTTTTTTGTATTATTTATATCATTGAAAGAATAGTCCTATAAATAGACGCTCGTTGTATAAATGGAAATTGTTATTAAAATCGTTTTTTAACAAACATATGTCGCATCAAATAATTTAATTTCATATTTAGTTTCACAGGAATTGTGGCTCATACAAACAAGTTCGATAAGTTTGATGTACTAGTAGTTAGTCAATACAAAGATTGAAAAAATCACTTTGTGACTTTGATTCGTGCTTGTTGGTAAGATCTGAATAGCTTAACTTTCATTAAACTGCATTGCAACTGTTACAATGATAATGATGGTGTTTAACGTCCGGTGTAAAATATAGCATGCAAATGTAAATGTGAAATGAATATGAACCCTACTTCGTACTAGAACGACACGCTGTGATAAATTTTAATGAACTTTCATACGATAACAGTCCACAGAAAAATATATGTCACCCTTAACAGACTTATTATATACCGAACAGTGTTTGTTCTTACTCTTAAAGTCTGCATACTCAGTATAAGTTTTGAATTTCAAATTCTTTGGTCTCGAGCATCACTGAAGATATATTTAATGTCGAAATGCGTATCTGGTGTAGAAAAATTAATAACATTAATGTTATTACCTTTGAATCACTGTCTATTGGAAGCAATGTATGTTCTAGTGCAGACAACCTGACGTTGAGGTTGAGATCTGATGCTAAGTGGCCTTTTATTACTGAAAATGAAGCCGTTATTTAAAAAATAATCCCAGATAAAGTGTAATTTATAATTTCTGATCTATAATGTCGATAAACTCTTGTGTGTACTACCGAATTGATTGACAATTTGTTTGACAGGAGTGATACGATAAAAATATGTATTTTAGTCTTAGATAATGATTTTCTTTTATTGTTTGTTATTGGCTTTGAACTAGCTATCAGTAATTGCAAGTACTCTCAGATCTTTACATAGTGTCTTTTTTGTTGTGGGATGTATAGATTCGCTGCCACGGTCCGGTCTGTGTTTTCTTACCAACTTCACCTGCATATGTGATATACATTTCCCAACTCATTCGGTATTCAAGAGCTTGCAGTTGGTACTCAGACTGTATAAAACGTCACCAGTGTCTGAGCAAAACGTTAATGAACCAGGGTTATTTCAAAGAACGTCTCGTCCTTTTCCTAACAAAGTTCATCGGGAGATACCAAGGCCTTATTGATAAATATTCCGTATCAACTTCACAAATAATACACGATGGTCTTGAAGTATAGATTATTACTGACGTTGTTTATCATCTTAATTACGTGTTATATTGTTCTTTTTATTTGTCCTGGTATATTTTTAACCTTTACTGTTTATTCCATTTTTGGTAATATCCTTTTGGCGTGGCTCGGTATTTATACATCTCGCCATTGTGTTATTGTATTTTTGTCTTTCATTTTTGCTTATGTGCTTTGTCTTTAGAGTTTATACATTCCATTTTGTTTTCTCTGTTGACATAGTTGTTTGTTAGTATAGTGATTAAGATTATAACACAATGTTGACTGCTGCACCCCATTTTTAACATTTTACCTGTTATGTCTGTTTGTTTGCTCACACATTGCTGTAAATATAATGGAGTTCGATGCGACTGTCATACAAGTGAGAGGTTTGGCTAGCTATAAAACCAGGTTTAATCCACCATTTTCTACATAAGGAAATGCCTGAACCAAATCAGGAATATGACAGTTGTTTTCAATTCGTTCAACGTGTTTGAGCTTTTGATTTTGCCATTTGTTAACGGACATTCCGTATTGAATTTTACTTGAGAGTTCGGTATTTTTTGATATTTTACTTTTTGCGTTAGATGTTTTCTGCTTTGAGGTAAGCCCTTTTCAACTGATTTTTACAGTTTGTTCTTATGTTGTACTGTTACTTACACCATGGGAAGGTTCGGTACCAGCAAACTAGTTTAACCCCGCCACATCGTATATATGCCTGTCCCAAGTCAGGAACCTGTAATTGAGTGGTTGTCGTTTTATTGTTGTTTCTCATATTTGTTATACGTTTATTGCTTTGCATAGTTGTTTGATTTTGATTTTGGTGTTTTAACGCCACTTTTAAGCACCGCTTTTGGGCTATTTCGTGGCGGCCAGTTTTTATTGGTGGAGGAAGCCGGAGTGCCCGGAGAAAACCACCGACCTTCGATAGGAAAACTGACAATCCTAGTCAATTAAGATTGGAGTCGAGTGCACCCGCACGAGCGGGGTTCGAACTCACAACCTCAGTGTTGACTGGCTAGTGATTACAGTAGTAACTACTTAGACCACTCGGCCACCGAGGCCCCTGCATAGTTGTTGTGCTGTACACAACTATCCTAGGTTAGTGGGAGGGTTGGCGTCTTCAAACTTGTTTAACCCCGCCAAATTATATACGTGCATGTCCCAAGCCTGTAGTTTAGTGGTTGTCGTTGATACATGTTTGTTTTTCATAAATTGTTTTGTTATAAATTTAATAGGTTGTTAGTTTTCTCAATTAAATTGTTTCATATTTTTTCATGTCGGGGACTAAGATAGCCGACTATACGGTATGTATTTTTCTCATTGTTGAAGGCCGTACGGTTGCCTATAACTGCTTACATTCACTTCATTTGAACGTTGGTGGATCGTTGTCTTATTGGCAACCCTACCCCATCTCCTTATTTTTATATAAATATTAATGGATACAAATTGTTTACCACTTACAAGACGTGTAACTTTACAGAACATTTTGCAAACTAGGTCGGGTTGTCTCTTTGACACATTCCCCATTTCCATCCTCAATTTTCGGTAGCACTTTGAAGATTGGTTTGCCTGAATTCAATAGTTAAATTGCTGGTTTTATACAACGCGTATCCTTTATCCAACATCATCAAATAATTACTGTTGTAGGTTTAGTTTAAAAATCATATTCTCAAAAGAAGAAACATCCATGTTTCAAGTTTGAGCTGAAGGCAAAAAAAAACAAAAAAAAACAAAACAAACAACAACATGAACAAAGATCAAATAAATAAGAAATAAAATAAAAATGGAAAATTCAATATTGATTCATTACCTTGAAAGACTTTCCTTCCATACGACTGATATTCATAAAACTTTCGATCAGATATAATCTTTCGTCGCAGTCCATAAATTTCCAGACAATAACTGCAGCCAGACCCAGACAAAAAGTTCATCGGCAACTCATGCTCCTTTGTTGATATGTCAGCAGTTAGTGATATGCCGAAGTGTGGTGCTAGTTCATACACAAGGAACAACATCAAGATATCTAGATCTTGGTTCGGAATAATAACTTTGAAGCACATTTGTCCGCAGATGCTATCAATCTGTCCACGGAAAATTACTTGCAATGTGGACATCTTAAGCACATGAACCATGGGTTGTTGATCTGCAACCAGGTCCTGGATACGTCTGCAACTGCCTAAATTCGATAATTTTTCAATTGACTTTTTTTTATCATTAACAGTAAAGCTATACTTAAAAGGTAAACATTCATAATTCACTTCCTGTTAGGAATGTTTGTATGTGCAAATAAAGGTTTATTTATTTTTCATATTGTATCCCTACTAAGTTTAAAATAAAGCTCTTCATGTTGCTTCAGATGTCACTTTCACAATAAAAGTTATTTTCCTGGTTCTTTATATTGGCTAGGCGATTGGTCAGGTAAATTAAAACACTCATTTGTAATCGAAACTTGCCACGTAAATTTGAAAACACATAAATATATCAAAATTAACAGCTGATATGACTTTGGCTGGTTGTAGAAAAAATTAGACAATCTATCTATCGGGGGGAAACATCATAGAAATCACTTAAAAGAGATCGTATTAGTTTTGATAAAATTTAAATGAGAGGAAAAAAAATTGAAATACATACCAAGCGGCTTCTTCACACTCTGCTCAAGTAAACGTGATCGTGTCCATTGGTCATAAAAAGATATAAATGTCGGTTGTATGGTATATCATTGTGTAGTGACAGTTATAATTAGTATAAACAAATACATCCGCTATTAATTCTAAACTGTTATACTGATAATTGACACTGTGACAACTTTCTATGTATCTATCATTTCGACCACACAGCAGTTAATTATCTGCACATGATTTAATAAGGTTTTGTTAGGATTATAATCATCCTGTAACTGTAGTTCGATCGTTTGAGTTGTATAATAAATATTAGTTATTACTTCGAGTCTGCTTTCATATATGTAGCATAAGATGCCACATAAATTGGCGACGAGGATGACGACGACGACCCTAAGCAGCGTCCGACTAAAACACATTTTGTTGAAGAGGATAGTGACGATATGGAGGATACCTATACAATGTATCAATTGGAAGGTAAAAAAAGGAAACCGTATCTAGTGTCCGTTAAACTCAACAACACTGAAATAAATATGGAAATCGATACAGGTGCATCAGTTTCAGTGATAAGTCAGGAGACATGTAAACAAGTATTTGGAAGTGACAATTCATTAGAAAAATCACCGTGTAGTTTGCGTACATACACAGGAGAGAAAATTGATGTGTTAGGAAAACGGAATGTTACCGTTATATACAACAGTCAAAGTGTGGATTTACCGATCACCGTGGTTAAGGGAACGGGACCGAGTTTAATGGGGCGTGATTGGCTTCATAAACTACAACTCAACTGGAACTCAATATTCAAAATTGAGCAATTTTCACACAATCAGGAACCGGAAAAGGACAAGGAGTTACAAGACTTGTTACGTAAGTACCCTCAAGTATTTAAAGAAGGACTAGGCACATTAAAGGGGACTAAAGCAAGGATTTATGTAGATAAAGATGCTACACCTAAATATTTCAAAGCAAGGCCAGTGCCGTACGCACTCAAAGAAAAAATTGAAAAAGAACTTGATAGATTGGAAAAAGGGGGAAATATCGAAAAGGTTGAATTTTCCGAATGGGCTGCTCCCATAGTGCCAATAGTAAAACCGGACAAATCAGTAAGGATTTGTGGGGACTACAAAGTAACTATTAACCAAGTGTCTAAACTTGACAATTATCCGATCCCTAAAACCGATGATCTCTATGCAACATTAAGTGGGGGACAAGCTTTTTCCAAGCTAGATCTGAGCCAGGCCTATCAACAAATTGTACTCGACGAGGAGTCACGTAGATATGTAACAATCAACACGCATAAAGGATTGTATCAGTATAATCGTTTGCCGTTTGAGTTTCGTCCGCACCGGGAATATTTCAAAGAACAATGGAAAATTTGTTGCAAGGAATCGAGAGTTGTTATGAGAGTAGACGACATTCTTATCACTGGAAGTTCAAAGAGTGAACATTTAAACAATTTAGAAACTGTATTAGGCAAGATTCAGGAATCAGGTATGAGACTCAACAAGGACAAATGCGTATTTCTAGCACCTGAAGTAGTGTATTTAGGTCATAGAATTGATCAATATGGAATATATCCTGTTGAAAGCAAAGTCAAAGCGATCACAGAGGCACCGGAACCTAAAAATGTTACCGAGTTAAAATCGTACTTAGGAATGCTTAACTACTACAACAGATTTCTGCCGGATTTATCTTCAAATCTAGCACCGTTGCATGAACTGTTGAAAAGCAAAAACAATGGAATGGGACAAATCACAACAAGAGGCTTTTGAACTATCAAAACTTTACTAAAGTCTTCTAAAGTGTTGGTACATTATGACCCGAACAAGGACATTATTCTATCGTGTGATGCTTCGCCGTATGGAATAGGGGCCGTCCTGTCGCACAAAATGGAAGATGGATGTGACAGACCGGTTGGATATGTTTCGCACGCTAGCACCCGCCGAGAGGAATTATAGTGTTCTTGAGAAGGAGGGATTAGCCGTTATATTCGCACTAAAGAAATTTCATCAATATTTGTTTGATAGAAAATTCACCATTTATACAGATCATAAGCCATTGATAGGATTATTTAACGAAAATAAGTGTATTCCACCAATGGCAGCTGCAAGAATTCAGCGTTGGGCTTTGACACTGTCCGCATATGAATATAAGATAGTTTACAAAGAAGGAAAGAAGAATTCTAACGCTGACGCACTAAGCCGTCTACCGTTAAACCGAGAAGGGAAAACGGAAGTACCCGCAGAAATGATCATGCTAATGGATCACATGGATTCTACGCCGGTTACTGCCCAGCAAATTAAAGCATGGACACGCAAGGATCCGATATTGGGACAAATAACTAACTATGTTTTGAAAGGTTGGCCAAATTACAGAGACAATGATGAAATGAAGCCATATTTTAGTCGAAAACAGAGTTAAGTGTATTTGACAGTTGTCTATTGTGGGGAAATAGAGTTGTTATTCCAAACCCTGAAGAGAAATTATTCTTCAAGAACTACATGGGTCATCAAGGAATTTCACGTATGAAAGTACTTGCGAGAGGTTATGTCTGGTGGCCAAATATGGACGCAGAAATTGAACAGACAGTTCGTGCATGTCACAAATGTCAAGTCAGTCGACATGCTCCACCAGAAGCTCCAATGCATCCTTGGGAATGGCCGTCAAAACCATGGTCAAGGATACATATTGATTATGCAGGGCCACTGTACGGAAAAATGTTCTTAGTATGTGTTGATGCACACTCAAAATATTTGGATGTACATGTAGTGAACTCTGCAACCAGTGCAAACACTATCGAGAAATTGCGCACTATGTTTGCAATTCATGGATTACCAGAAAGCATCGTGAGTGATAATGGAACACCGTTTGCTAGTCAGGAATTCCAGGATTTTGTTCAAAGAAACGGAATTAAGCACATTCGTTCTTCACCATATCAACCTAGCACAAATGGGTTGGCCGAGCGTGCTGTTCAGACATTTAAAGAGGGAATGAAGGTTACCGAGGAAGTATAGAAACAAGAATGGCGAAATTCTTATTTACGTATAGACTAAAACCACATGCCACAACCGCTATTGCTCCAGCTGAAAGGTTAATGGGACGGAGACCAAGATCGTTGCTAGACTTAACATATCCGAACATTAACAGTCGTGTTCAACAGAAACAACAAAGACAAAACAATCTCATGATAAGACAGCTCAAGTGAGAAATTTTAATGTAGGAGATAGTGTGTACATTTTGAGTCACAACCGTGAAGCTAAATGGATTACAGGAACTTTAATTAAAAGAACAGGACCAGTTTCGTTTGTCATTGAATTAAACGATGGAAGAACTGTTAAACGACATCAGAATCAGATCAGACACAAATATGATCAGTATAGTGACAATAAACTGCCAGATATATCTGAGATTCCAGATATTCCGATTCCATCCGTATCCAACAATCAAACAAATGTAGAAGCCGTATCTGATTCTAATGCTGATTCTAGTGACACCAATGACAATTCAAAGTCAGTTATGAAACCTAGTGTTGCGACTCCGAGACCAACAAGAACAAGGAAACCGCCAAATAGATATGGAGATTTTGTGTATAATTAAATCTGAACGAACTTTGGTTAAGGCAATGGTTAAAATGTAAAGGGCAGAATAATCCCTAATAACCATTTTATACAAAGAAATAAGGCAGTCTACCTTTTCTTTGTTTTGCATGCAACATTGATTTATTAAGCTTGTAATTGCTTATTTTCAATTCTAGTAGGATTAGGAAACATACTATAATTGTAAAAGATCATTGAGTTCAAATTCTATAAATAAGTACATGTGCAGAATTTCATTGATAAAATTAAAGTAAAACAGCTGATTTCGTTTTCATTCATTAAGTGATAAATGAACTGTAAAAATTTTATGTTCAATCTAAGGATGGAGGTGTGTAGTGACAGTTATAATTAGTATAAACAAATACATCCGCTATTAATTCTAAACTGTTATACTGATAATTGACACTGTGACAACTTTCTATGTATCTATCATTTCGACCACACAGCAGTTAATTATCTGCACATGATTTAATAAGGTTTTGTTAGGATTATAATCATCCTGTAACTGTAGTTCGATCGTTTGAGTTGTATAATAAATATTAGTTATTACTTCGAGTCTGCTTTCATATATGTAGCATAAGATGCCACACATTGATTTCAGGAAATCGTGTTTACTGATTTAACGAATAAACGACGTAGAAATTTTCAGTCAATCCGGAGTTCATTTTTGATGAATACTTACCTGGATGTGGTGTAACACTGTGAATACGAAGGAAAAATCAGCCGTGCTGTGTGTACGTGCACGTGTACACATATATTTATAGAACTTAAACAACCGAAATGAAGCTACATCTAATATTAAAAGAAAAATGGTCTATCATTGTTTACAATTTATTGCAGTCAATTATAAAATATAAGATTTATTTTTTTTCTTTTATCTATTTTACATAAATTAGATTATGGAAGTAATATATTGCTAATGTTGTTTACTAAATATTTTTTTCTTTTTAATTGAATTTTAGGCATTTCCTGCGCCTTGACAATGAAGTGGAAAACCAAGAAACACCAACTTTTGAATAAACGAGTTCAATCTAGTACTGGATATCAATGTAAATTATAAACAAATTCTACTTTTTTTGCTCAAAAATTGTTACTCAATGGTTTTTAAGTATTTCTGAAAGCGAAGGAACAAAATGTATCCCAAATGGTTTTATATAGATATGTTGTTTGTTTTTTTGTCCGAATGTGAGTCCCTGTCTTATCTGAAAATGGTAAAATCGTGTTTCTGCACCTGTATAGTTTATATTGTCATGGTATTTTTAGTTCGATTCGTCTTAACAGTTTGACTATCCCTTTGGTATCTTCCGTGCTTCTCTTTTACAAGATTCAACCGCTGATATATGTGGACTGGAAGGAGAGCTGGTTTGTTAGTCGAATTGTTGGAAGACAGCGGTGAATCCCTCAATTGTCCTTGGGTGTGAAATATTCTCTTCCAGGTGATTCCACTCTATTATCGTTTTCGAATTTAAGGTTACTAGTACTTGTCTTAACTTGACGTTTGTTTCTTAAGGGTGTTAGGTAATCTATCAAGACCTAGGTAATTTTTATTTTATAAGGGTTTGTTTGAACTTATATGATTATTTAGTTGATAGAAGTGTATTGGTTTCTGTTTCATAAAAAATCTTTTGGCGTTAAATTTAAGTCTCCAGTTGTTTTCTGTCCTTATTTACAGCAATTTCAGATCTTCTTGGAGAATTTTGTGGTCTTAAGTGGTGTTGACATTTCGGTGAAGTAAGCAATCATCTGCAAGGATTCGAAAACAAAGACTTTCGGTATTTTACCGCGATTCTCTGTTCAAGGATTGAGCCAATAAATGCAGTACCAATCCGTTTTACAATCGTTATAATAAATGCATACACAAATTTCTAAAATTACAGTATCTTTTCTATTACTTATCTTTGATGAGTTTGTACAGCAGTATTTCAATCCGAATCCGTGGTTTGATTTTGTCAGTATTTTGTACTTTGCCAGGTGTAATAGGATTGCAAGATACACGGATGAAACTGACCTGTACTTTTCTGCTGGTTTTAATACTGGAGCTTTATTAGCACTTTATTAGTCTTCTGGTAGGCCTGATAATGCTATTTTTAAAAGAAGATAATGAGACAATATGTGAGCGCTTCTCGAGAATTCTTTAGAATGGTATTTGGAATTCCGTCTGGTCCCTTAGCTAAATATAGATGTACACTATTCAGTAACTTGTTTACGCCTTCCGATGTTATATTTATTTTTGTACTATTTTATGTCGTTCTTTTTTCACTGTAAATCTAGATCTGACATTGTGAAAACAGATTTGAACTGGTTGTTTAGATATTCTGTCTTTTCTTTGTTGACGTTCGTTAGGCCTCCATTTAATTTGAGCGGTGCTATATCAATATTGTCTTGTTTCTCTGCTTTCATATACTAGTAGGTCCGGACTGGTTGAATGCTATTTTGTCGAATCTTGCATTTATGATAACATTTATGTAATCCCATTCTGTTTTCCAGAGTTGACGCCAGTTTACATTCTGTAAAGCTTCCATTCTGTTTTCGGCATGTTTGCGTAATATTGCTTTCCTTTTGAGCATTCTATGTAGATGTCTGTTCGACCAATGGACTGACCGAGTGTTTCTTGGTCATTTTGGATGGTCAATTTAAGTCCATAGCTTTGTGGTTGTATTCCATTTTTGAAGGTTGTCTCGGTCTATCCATTGGCGTCTCATTTATCTGCATGATTATACAGATACCTTTGTTATTATGTAAAATATATGTTAGTTGTAACGTGACAGTGCTCTTCCAAAGATGTATCGTATGTGAAGGCGTTGCTCACAGAAGTATGGTTTTATCATGGAATCAGTGATGACGATGTCATTGTCTGAAATTCCAACTGCATTTTCTGTTGATTTGCTGATGAGGGACCGGTTGTGAATATTAGATCCAATATGTTTCCCTTACTTCAGGGTGTGTTTGTCATGAAGTCGGACATGGCAATGGTGGCCGTGTTCAATCTTGAATTCCTATAATACTCGAAAATATTGACCTTTAGTATTGACTGTTAAAAATTGCACGCTTTCATGAAATTTTGTGTTTTTTAAAAGTGTCAGTAGTCATTCTTTCAATAGGTATGATATATTCTCATATCGGCGCACGCCTACATAATAGGATGGTGGCAAAAGCGCTATATATATACATATATATATATATATATATACACCCGCACTGACTTAAATGTCATACCCACTAAAACATGCCATTCATTACTTATTCATGCATATGATAACTGTAAACTACTTGCTGCACGTATACGGAGCTGTAGAATACATCGTGCATTACAATCGGTTAAGAGATGATAGAAAACATATGTGTGTAAAGATCATCATTTAGCTTTAATAGATATAAATATTTGGTAAGAAAGTTTGACTCTACCTGTAGATTTCGTACTACAAACGGGATATCACATCCTATTGTTTACGGTGGTGCTGTTTGATAAAGCCCGTAAATTTAAAAACGATCCATGTTTACTAACTGATCCTTTGAATAAACATATTCTTAAAGGTTGTCAATTTAATACAGTAGTACAATATCTAAATATTGTTTTTGTCGGTAATAACATTGATTTTGGTTTTAAAAAAATTGCAACATAACTGAATATATATTGCTATATATATATATATATATAAAAGAAGATGTGGTATGATTACCTATGAGACAAATCTCCACAAGATACCAAATGACACAGAAATTAACAACTATAGGTCACCGTACGGCCTTCAACAATGAGCAAAGCCCATACCGCATAGTCAGCTATAAAAGGCCCCGAAATGACAAATGTAAAACAATTTAAACGAGAAAACTAACGGCCTAATTTATGTACAGTTATGAGAATTTATGATTCTACATCCTGTAGATACTTTTAACATGAATTTTGGCATTGCATAATGTCATCCGTTACTCAGACTGTTTATGCCGTCTTTACACTAAATCCGTTGGATGTGTACTGATTGATACTTAAGTCTGGGAAAACATGATTAATTTATTAATTGTATTGCTTTTGAGCTAGTACTTTTTTTCTGTGTTTTTTGTCTATTGTTTTTGTGCTAGTTGTTTTGTGCGCCTCGTACTGATCTTTTGAGTTGAGCAAATTGCAATTGATTTTTACTTTTTGTTCTTATGTGGTGCTGTAACACTTGCCGTCACAAGTAAGGGGAGGGTTGAGTGCTCACAAACAAGTTTGCCACATTCTTTAAGTGGGAGCCTGTAGTACAGTGGCTGTCGTTGTTTCAGGTCTGTCATGATATTAGTTTTTCGTTAATTTCGTTTGTTTTTATATACACATGTCTAAACATGTGACAACCATTCTTCATCGGATAACACGTGGTTGTACAGGGATAACACCAAATATATATATATACATGTAATTTGTTTCAAATTTAGCTCAATAATGTTAGATCATCAAATTTGCGTTAGTAAATTGTTGTTCTTCCCTCAGAGGGATTCGAACCCTTGCTTCTGTAGCAACACCGCCTGCACCGTGTCCAGCACCCTAGACCACTCGACCTTCTAGGCTACATAAGTATAGCTTTTGGTGGTCGGTGAAATGCCTTTCTTCGTCGACTTTATGTAGGGTTGTAACACATACATGATGTATAGTGGCAAGTAGATGGTGTACCTTTTAGATCAGCTATTGTGTCTGTCCTAAAGGATGATAATGATAATTATCATGAGTCATGCCGCCACATCAAATATTTCACAGAAGCAACGGTTCGAATGGAGAATGTCTGTCATAAAGTTGTCACATGTTTAGACGTGTAGAATAAAATTAAAATTTGATGTGGCGGCATGGTAATTTACATTATCATCATTTACGACAGACAAAATAGGCTGATCTGTTTGTATAAATGTTTGCTCAAGCATTGTAATTAAGATTGACATCTAAAATCAATAAATAGGCGGGGCTTCAGCAAACTTAAATGTTGTTGGATGTTATGCTTAAAGGTTAAATATAATTATACAAGCTGAAGCCCTGCCTATCTATTGATTGTAGATGTCAATCTTAATCAAAATGCTTGAGCAAACATTTATGCAAACAAAGCAAGCAAGCAAACAAAACCTTAATATTTTATTGAACAATAATGATATAAATAGCAATTGTATACATGTATTTTTGTTGTAAAGAATAAATGTATGGATAAACGCTGGGGCGAGTTGGTGAAAAAGTGGGGCGATTTGCCAGTGGGGCGATTTGTCATGGATTCAGAAAAGGGTCTTGATTTTCTATCTTTCCTATGGGTGGGGACATAAACAAAATAAATAGAAATATCAATGTTTCCTCCAGTTCCCCCCAACGAAAGAAAATATCCAGTCCCTTAGTACATTTTACTGTAGTTTAAATTTTGCAAAAATAAGCTAAAATAATTATTTATACGATCTCCCGTCCTCTAACACCTGCCTCATATAATACAATATTTCTCATAACGGTTTACAAGGAGTCTTAAAAATAAAAATCCTTGTTGTATGCAAAGAATATTTTGTAAGCAAGACATACATATCTTACGGGCATACTGTATAGCTTTAATCCTTAATTTTGATTTTTATTGTTGTATGTTGTTACTCCGAACTGTAAAGTATAACTTTACTCATATTTTCAATGATCCCAGTAGGATTCAATCTCACTAGACCTCTGTTTCCACGTAACTTCCGGCCACGTTTAGCACTTCCTGTCGGCGACCAGAATAATTTCATTTTGTTGAAATTTCAAAGGTTTGTTAAACATCTTTTGTTTAATAAGTATGAAATTACATATTAACGCTCAATTTGTAATCCAGAATTTCCATGTATACTGCCATTACTGGACACAAAAGTGAAGGAACATTTAGATTACATTCTCAATATGTTTTCTTCCCAAAATTTGTAACCTTGATTCATGAGGCTTGATATGATTCAAAAAATTATCAGCTTTCCTGGTCTGTGTTGATGTCCATTTATTGTAACATAAACCTACAATTACAGTTTTGAATTTGGTTCTATACCCTGCTTCTTCTTCTTCTTTTCTATATCGTCCTACTGCTAATGTTGTGTAATGAGGAGCACATCCAAACGGGATTTTAAAATCTTGGCTTATAATACACGGACACAATATCCATATAGAATGTAAGGCTTATGTTACACGGGCACAATAAAATGCATCTGGTTATTCTTCGTTATGTTCTTCCAATCAGAAACACCAAGTTAAATTGGTTCTGATTTCAGAATTCAGTAGTAAAGGCTGCAGCAACTATCAGTTGTGTTATTGACTGTTTATCAATAGCTTTATCATTGAATCCTGGTCCGTTCACCCTGATTCGCGTTCGTCCTCACCCTTGTACCTGTTCACCCTGGGTCCATTCGCTCTGATTTTTATACGACCGCAAAAAAATTTTGTGGTCGTATATTGGTATGACGTTGGCGTCGTCGTCGTCGTCCGAAGACGCATTGGTTTTCGCACTCTAACTTTAGTTTAAGTGAATGGATCTCTATGAAATTTTACCATAAGGTTCAATACCACAAAAGGAAGGTTGGGATTGATTTTGGGGGTTATGGTACCAACAGTTAAGGAATTAGGGGCCAGAAATGAGCATTTTTGTAACTTCCAGACATAACTTGTGTGTTAGTGTATGGATCTCTCTGACTTTGTACCACAAGGTTCCATATCACAAAGGGAATGCTGGGATTGATTTTTGGGGGTAATTGCCTCAAAATTTTAGGAATTAGGGGCCAAAAAGGGCAAAAACAAGCATTTTCTAGTTTCATGACAATAACTTGTGTGTAAGTGTATGGATCTTTCTGAAATTGTACTACAAGGTTCCATATCACAAAGGAAAGCTGGAATTGAGTTTGGGGTAATTGCCTGAAGCATTTAGGAATTCGGGGCCAAAAATAAGCATTTTCTAGTTTCCAGACAATAACTTGTGTTCAAGTGTATGGATCTCTGAAATTGTACTGCAAGGTACCATACCTCAAAGGGAAGGCTGGGATTGAGTTTGGGGGTGATGAATCATTAGGGGGTTCAAAAAATTTAGGGGGGGGATTTTTTTTCCTTTTTTCCTTTTTTTTTCTTTAAAATTTTCCATTTTAAGTTTGTTATTTCTGATTTATATTTAAAAGCAAGTAATAATGATATGGCAGGAGATACACACCAAACAGGATGTGTAAATTATTATATAATAAGTATTGTGCAACAGCAAGAAATTTTCAATTGCACAGTATTGCGCAATAGCAAGAAATCTTCAATTGCACAGTATTGCGCAATAGCAAGAAATATCCAATAGCACAATATTGCACAATAGCAAGAAATTGTCAATTGTACAGTATTGTGCAATAGCAAGAAATATTCAATTGCACAGTATTGTGCAATTGCAAGAAATATTCAATTGCACAGTATTGTGCAAAAGAAGATACTTTGTATAAATTGCTTATTTCTTGACCAATTTCAATGGGGTTTTATTCTTGAACTCTTGGGGTTCTTTAATATGCTGAATCTAACCTTGTATTAAGTTTTTGGATTTTGGGCCCCGTTTTAAACACATTGAGGTCCAAAGGGTCCAAAATTAAACTTTGTTTGATTTCATCAAAATTGAATTTTGGGGTTCTTTGATATGCGAATCTGGTATTTAGATTCTTAATTTTGGTCCCGTTTTCAAATTGGTCTACATTAAGGTCCAAAGGGTCCAAAATTAAACTTAGTTTAATTTTAACAAAATTGAATTCTTAGGGTTCTTTGATATGCTGAATCTAAACATGTATTTAGATTTTTGATTATGGGCCCAGTTTTCAAGTTGGTCCAAATCGGGTCCAAAATTAAACTTTGTTTGATTTCAACAAAAATTGAATATATGGGGTTCTTTGATATGCTGAATCTAACCATGTATTTAGATTTTTGATTTTGGGCCCGTTATCAACTTTGTCCACATTGAGGTCAAAAGGGTCCAAAATTAAACTTTGTTTGATTTCATCAAAATTGAATTATTGGGGTTCTTTGATATGCCGAATCTAACCGTGTATTTAGATTCTTAATTTTGGTCCCGTTTTCAAATTGGTCTACATTAAGGTCCAAAGGGTCCAAAATTAAACTTAGTTTGATTTTAACAAAATTGAATTCTTAGGGTTCTTTGATATGCTGAATCTAAACATGTATTTAGATTTTTGATTATGGGCCCAGTTTTCAAGTTGGTCCAAATCGGGTCCAAAATTAAACTTTGTTTGATTTCAACAAAATTGAATATATGGGGTTCTTTGATATGCCGAATCTAACCGTGTATTTAGATTCTTAATTTTTGGTCCGTTTTCAAATTGGTCTACATTAAGGTCCAAAGGGTCCAAAATTAAACTTAGTTTGATTTTAACAAAATTGAATTCTTAGGGTTCTTTGATATGCTGAATCTAACCATGTATTTAGATTTTTGATTTTGGGCCTTGTTATCAACTTTGTCCACATTGAGGTCAAAAGGGTCCAAAATTAAACTTTGTTTGATTTCATCAAAATTGAACTCTTGGGGTTCTTTGATATGCTGAATCTAACCATGTATTTAGATTTTGGATATTGGACCATAATAGATGAATGTCCAATTTAAATTTTTTAAGTTCTTAGACCACATTCATTCTGTGTCAGAAACCTATGCTGTGTCAAATATTTAATCACAATCCAAATTCAGAGCTGTATCAAGCTTGAATGTTGTGTCCATACTTGCCCCAACTATTCAGGGTTCAACCTCTGCGGTCGTATCAAGCTGCGCCCTGCGGAGCATTTTATTTATTTTATTTTGTTGTCTTGTTGTAAAATGCTTATTATTTGAGAAGAGTATGTCAAAGTTTGTTGAAAATTTTGCCAAATTGTTATATTGTATTACTTATACCAAATAATAATTTTCCTTTGATCTGCACTGTAGAGTACCAGGAATACAATGTAGTTAATATAAAACAACAGATGACCATGTTAATTGCATGTACATGTATGTATCTTTATTGATAAATTTTAACAATTTCAAAATAATCATTAACGAATCCGGGTCCGTTCGCGCCCATTCACGTTCGTACCCCGGGTCCGTTCGCACCCTACACATTCGCACCCTTTTTATTGATTTTGTGTTAAATAATTTTTCAATCGTATTATGGTTAGTGTATTGCTATATAATAAATATTTTTTTGTTCATTGTTTTAAAATGAAGTGACTTTCTAAAAACTATTTTTGTGTTGAATAATTTTTTAATTGTGTTTTGGTTATTGTATTGCTATAAATAAGTTTTTTTTTCATTGTTTCAAAACATGCAAAATTAAGTGACGTTTTATGTGTTGAATATTTTTTAATCGTGTTTTGGTTAGTGTATTGCTATATTTATTTATTTTTTTTTCATTGTTTCAAAATAAAGTGACTTTCTAAAAGGATTTTGAGTTGAATATTATTTTAATGTTAAGATACCAAACCGCTATTAAACTCAACAACAATAACATTTTGAATCTTAATTGTTTTTACTCATACCAAGTTAAATACATGCTAACTACATGCAGAATTTACATCAAGTTTAGCTGTGTAAACACCATATATTAACAGTAATCATACATAATTAACATATAATAATTAATCATCAAATCAATTTAAAACAATATTTCATTTAAAAAATTTAAAAATTGCCGAATTTTTCTTTATTTTGAGATAAACATCTTAAAAAACATCTTATAATTCATCAGGTTTTGAATAAAAAAAAAGGGTGCGAACGGACCCAGGGGGCGAACGTGTAGGGTGCGAACGGACCCGATACCAGTTATGTCCTTAATTTTTTACACTTTTATTTTAAAAAGCACATCTATAGGAAATGTGTCCAAACGAACTTGAGATCAAAGAAGCCAAACTGTGTGTGAAAAAAACATTCCATTTTATATCTTACAGTTTGTATATACACTGTTGTTTGTACTCATTCCAAGCTGACTGGTTTATTTTAAAAAGATATGTTAATTTAATTATTAATCCAACAAACACAATACAAAAATTAAGTGAGCTCAAGGACATCATAATTATACCTAATCAGCATTTTAAATTACAATCAACAGTCTTTAAAATTAATTCTAAATAAAACAAATGTAAGAACATTAATGCTCCAAAACAAGTCATTATTTTGTAAATATTTCCATGTTTTTTCATGAATTTCAAGAAAATATATTTTCTTTAATATTAATCATGTTAATCATATAATATCTGAATATGTTTATTAAACTTTAATACCACTATATTAATTTTTTTTTAAAAGTAGGGAGAACGGACTCTACTGGCGATTGGACTCAGGGCGAACATGTATTCAGGGCGAACGGACCCGATACCTTTATCATTCCAATGAATTAATCCCATGTATTGAATTAGCAGTATTCATTTCAGTTATGCTGCTACATTTAAAAAGTTATAATTTTTTTATGGGGCAGAACAACCAGTTGCATTTATAATATAAATGTATTACACCCTGATATATTGTAACTAAGAGATTGTGTCTATCTACTCATGTTCCATGTACATTTTTCACTTTATATTGTATTTTACACAATTTATATATTTGAAATAACTTGTTATAAGATACAAAGAAATATCAGGATGATGGTAAGAACAAGTAATCATGTTAATTATGCATGAACAGACTGTCAAACTTTTACGGTTTTTCTCCATTGTTTTCTCCAGAATCTGTATATTTCACTATTCAACATCAAATAGAAACAAAGCTTCTCATCACAAAGTTTAAGTATTGTAAATGTGTTAAATTTGTCTGTTTGATGCATATAAATCAAAGGATTTCACAAAGATGATTCATAATATAAAACATGTAAAAAGTGTGCAAATTTTTTTTGAAAAGAGAAAAAAAAAAAGAAATATACAATGTACTGTTTTACAAATGTGTATACTATGGCATCTGTTCATGCAAAATTATACCTAACACACAAGGTGATTCATTGAGCACTCCGTGCTATATGGGAGGATACTTAACTTAAATTTGATGATTTATCATGATTTTTTGTCCTAATTGATAAATGATTCTCCTTTACAAAGGCTTCAGTTTGAAAAAAAAACGAAAATAATTGTTGCTGAAGATCACATTTCACCAATCACTGACTATATACATGATATACTTGAGAACGTCACAATAATGATAATTGAATCACCATGTGTGTCAACAGGTATTTCAACTTTTATGGTTTCAGGTAATTAAATTTTTCAGTTACACAACATAAACATAAAATTATATATACCTGCCTAGGGTAACAGGTAATATATACCACTTGTAGTTACAGTGTGCAATGTAGATTTTTTTTTATC
Organism: Mytilus coruscus; assembly: GCA_017311375.1. Taxonomy (NCBI): domain Eukaryota; kingdom Metazoa; phylum Mollusca; class Bivalvia; order Mytilida; family Mytilidae; genus Mytilus; species Mytilus coruscus. Next base: position 15,094,312 of record CM029603.1, read on the forward strand.
TTTCCCATATATCACTATAGATTACTTTATGGTAATTATGGACATATATATTAATGCCCGTTACATTTTGTAAAAGTACATGAGCATTTAGCCATCATCTTTCCTTAAATAGTATTTCCAATTCATTGGTTGCAGTACTTGTTTAGGATTTTTGTTGACTTTCAAACTTTGTCTTACCGCATACATTTGACATAGTATAGTGATGTGGTGTCTGCTAACATAAGCTTAAAAGGTCCAATTTTATGGAAACTGCTATACACATGTATGCCTCCTTTTATGTACTGGATTTGATATAATATTTTTGTTATCTATACTTATAGTTTTTCAATGTATTCATTGCAGCAATAAATAACTAGAGAAAATGTTCAATTTTACTGAATTGATTCTAATAAAACTTTTTTGACAAATAATTTCTGCTTTTTCTTTCTTAAATAATTTTCTAACGAAGATGGAAGATAATTTGTAAAGATGTGAAAATTAAAGTTAAGCAGTGAGCGGGTTTTCTAGACGGTTTTCAGTTGTTAACCATGCAGAACTAGAACAGTCTGTTATCAAAGAATGACTTTCCAGTGATTAGTTTCAAAATCCAGGATATTCTTTTAAAAAGTGTATAGGACAGGAAAGGTTAATGTAGTAGCTATAGGGAGAATACATATATATGTAGGACTCTAAAGTGCGATGGGGACGCTAAAGTACAATGGTCACGCTAAAGTCCGATGGTCCGCGAAAGTATAGACGTAAGAAACGTAGTTGGATTATGACGTTAACAGTCGTTTATACAAACCAAAAATGAATATGCCGGAAGATAAATTAAGAATATTTGATTGACAAATTTTAAACCGACCATTTTACTATATAGATACAAAATAGTATACGCATAGGTATCCTGTATGCTGCTTCTATTGGAAGCGAATGGATACATAAATTTTAAATCATTGTTTACGTTGCAGTTTACTTTGCGGTCCCCTTAAAAATATTGTTGATTTTATTGGAAAGTAACGTCGGTAAAATAAAGGTACATGTTTTAAGCGTAAATTATAAATTGTCGGCTAAAATATAGTTTGTACAGTGTAGGAAATTATAACTTGTATTTGTACTCATTACGAAAAAAGGAGAAAGCTCGGCGAACATCGCCTTTCTCTCGCATTAAAATTTAAGCTTACACAAATAAATGTTTTAAAAATCTTTTAAAAATTCATTTTCAGGAAATAAAGTATTTTGTGACACCTAAATTATCTTTTTAGCAATTATTACGTGGTCGGTCTTCTAAATTTAGAAACAATCACTTTAACTCTACAGTTTAATTATATGTCATACCTTAGCATACTAGCTTTTGCTATAAGACTATTTTTTAACATCCATGTACTTAAACGTTTTAATCCCTCGAACCTTACCCTATTTGTCCATCGCACTTTTGCGTGATATACCATCGTACTTTAGCAAACAGACAACCATCGCACTTTAGCGTGAGACACCATTGTACTTTAGCGTAGACCATCACACTTTAGCGTGACCATCACACTTTAGAGTACCATCGCACTTTAGAGTCCTACATATATACATATACAATGAATATCACTATGAATTGTGTACTTTAAAGTTTATGAAAACCAACTGCATGTAGCTTTTTCATTTACCAGAATGTCTTGGCAGCTTATTTTATGGAATTGAGTGCCATTAATATGATTAATCCAGCCCACTGATTACTTTTATTGTAGTATTAACATTTACCATTTAGAAACATAGCAGATAAGTGTCATTCCAATCCATGAGTCTGTATTCAGTCCATTGTAGGTCTGCAGGACAAATGCAAATTAAAGGACCCATAAACTATGTTTCTGTCAACTACATATATAATTGCTTCTTTTTTTTTTACTATTCCAAAATGTAAAAAAAAAACAGATTTAAAACAAATCATTTAGCTAGTCTATAAAACTATGGTTCAGTTATTGTATAGAACAGTTGGTCTCCTGTCTTCATCTTTACTGCTTCCTATACCTAAAAGAAATCCGAAGATATTTTTTGAAAACACTGATAATACATGTAATGGGGAAAAAAGCTCATTGTATAAACTGCTTGGTGAACTGTTAACAAAAGAGAGAACTCTATCATTATTGAATGTTAAAGATACTCATATTATGCTTATTTAACTTATATTTCAGAATAAAAAGATGTCTACCTTGGCTGAGCAGCCATGTTATACTCTAATAAATATACCATCAGATGCAGAGCCTCCAACAGAGATGTCACTCAAACAAGATCTAGGTATGACATTATATATTGATATAAGACACCATTGAAATGCAATGCACAGGTTTTATATTGTCCTTGAGAGGTGTCATTGAACTGCATTCCAAATTCAATCTGGAATTTCAATTTTGTAATGTAATGATTTTTGAAGTAAGCATGGTAAGCTAAACAAACATTAACATTCTGTAGGAATCAGCACTTATTGTTAATTCTACATTCTACATGTATACGAAACAAGATTAAACAACAAGAAATGGTTGGCCAGCATTATTAATTAAGACTGAATACATGTAAATGTATTTATGCTGTAATTATGTGCAGTCTATCTTAAATGACACACATTAACAGGGTTCTCGTTAAGATGCATATATGCATCCTAGACGCATGAAAATCGAGCTGGACACGTCATTTTTGAAACCTGTGAGTCCCTGGGACGTGTCCTCGTTGTAATCCCTGAGTTCCAAACACATCGTTTTGCCTAGAAGATTCATGATCGTTGACTTTGTTTTGACAGGAAACTAAACCGGAAGTCGATGTTGAAAAATTATGTAATGTGTAGATAAATATTTTTGTTGACTGATAGCTTTTTTTAAAAATTAATAGTATTTCATCCTCAAATATGATAATTCTGTTCAAACTGATTAATAAATATGTAATAGTTGCCGATTTTTAAAAATTTTACGAGTATTTGATAAGCTTGAATATTTCCACGTGTTGAACATCACGTACTTCGATGGAAATAAGAAAGTAAAATTTTTGAGAACTTGAAATGAAATAATATAACATTTCATATCTGTTGCTACTATGCATAAATTAGACCGTAGAACAGTGTAGATTAAAAATTTTAAGGATAAGAATTAATTTTTACTGGTCTTCAAATGATTTAACATTTTTCTCGTATTGTGCATGTTGAACATCGTGATCGTAAACAAAGGTGAAAAATGTTTTGAAATATGAAACAAAACTGATTAAAAAATGACTTACAGTTACGGTGCTCACTTTAGATTTACTTGTTATTATTAAAGATTATAATAATTATCATGATGCAAACATCAAAGTTATTGTTAACTCAATTATTGAATATAAATAAAATTGATTGATAATAATTAATATGAACTGTGACAAGTCTGTGGTCATGCAATCCCAATTTCTTATAAATACTGGCTTGTCCAACAAAATGACATCAGTATCACAATGTAAGAGTCAGTCAAAGTTAAAGTCCTTCTTCAAAAGGAAACCTGATGACATTGAATCATCAGTACCAAGTAAAAGACCAAGAGTCAATGACCCACTACACCAAGAATTGATAGACATAGAAAGATCTTCAGAAACAACAAGTTCTGTTACTTCAGTCACTACAACAACTAAACCAAAGAAAGAGAAGAAATTGCAGTCTATATATGTTGTAATAAACAATAACTATTAAGAGATTATCACTTTTATTGATATAATAAAAACTACCAATCCAACACACTTCATTTTAGTTTTATTTCATCATATTTCATCATATTAAGACACAAAAAAATCCGGTTAAAAATTACATGCATCCCGGACTCATCAAAATCTATTGGGACTCACCATTTCTAAAAGTAATGAGTCCCAGGAAAAATTCCTAGTGAGAACCCTGCATTAAACTAAATGAGGACGTTAAAACTTTTAACAAAAGATGTATTTTAGTGATTCACATTCAGATAACTTTGATATTAAGGCTGTTGCTTTGATTTCATTCTTTAATTGAATTTTGATGGCTGGCTTATCATTTCTTGATTATTATGAGCTCTTGAAATGAGGTCTTGATAAAAGACCAATCATTCATGTTTTAGTTTTACATTGATGATCACTATGAAGTTTGTATGCAGTTGCAAATAAAGGCATTAAAAGAAACTATTTAAAAATTGTAGAATTTCAATATTCAGAAGTGGTAGTATAATATTAAATGATAATTTCTCTTTTGTCTTTTTTTTAAATCAGTTTATTTGTTTTAGAAAAGGGAGACAACAAAACAAAGATTGAAGCTCTTAAGAAGACGATACAGATGATACTGAATGGAGAGAAGATGCCATCATTATTGATGACTATTATAAGATTTGTCATGCCTGTGCGAGACCATACCATCAAGAAAATGCTGTTGATTTTCTGGGAAATTGTTCCAAAATATAACCCTGATGGCAAAATGTTACACGAGTTCATACTTGTTTGTGATGCATACAGAAAGGTAAAAGAAATCTGTTTTTTTTTTCTAGGGCTTCAAGTGTTCTTCCCAATATTTTTAAACAGCACTATGGGATTTGAAATATCACCTTTTTCCTAAAAGTGTAGCACCACAGTTATCTTCCATTCTATTATAAAGTCGATTCAGATAGTTCCATGGTACTAAGGGGCTATATGACCATGGAGAGATTATTGGCATCTATATTGATAGGAAATGTAGATTTGAAAATGAATAACATTTAATTTTACATTTCCTGAGTCCATAATAAAATAATCTAAATGTGTATTAAATATTTAATAACATCATAATTTCTTCAAGTAAGCCCCGCATGTAAATAACAAATCACTATATTCACTGAATAATGTATATACCTGAAAAAGGTACAATTAAACATGCATCATGTGCATGTTTTGGGAATTTTTCATCCTTCAAAATAAATGCATTGGTTTATACCAGGGCTTCCAAAATTATTTTTAGCCAGCCGGACATTTTATATATTATCCCGATTTTAATCCCTTAAGACTAAATAAACAAAAGGCAATTATGGTAATCAGTTGCCGAGTTGGCCATCCCAATGATTGACATTAAAAAAAACCGATATTAAACATTCTTTGATTCAAATTCGAAGTTCTGGCGTAAACTGTTAAATTGGCAGTGCATCATTCGAAGTGTGCAACATCAGCGTAATTATATCTGCCTTAGACTCTTTATTTGTGCAAAATAACGTTGTCAAAAACTTTATTTTCGTTTTTTAATCTAATACAGGATGTTATCTTGACAATGGTAAAACATGGACCAGAGACGGGTGCGTAAATTCCGTGTATGTTTGCAAAGCATGAATGAGTGTAAATAGTTCTTTCTACGTTATTTCTTCAAGAAAATATTCGAAATAAACGTGAGATAAAGGTATCAATGACAATTTAAGCATTTTTTGAAGAAATTAGGATGCATAATTAAATTTCACACCTGCGCACATGCGCACACATGTACTAGTTCAAACAGAGACTGGTTCAAACAACGTGGTTATGACGATTTTTCATTTTCACCTTTTTATTTTTTTCATCAAATCATATTTGTAAACGTATTTCTGATAATTTAAATCTTTTTGACTAAATTAATTAGATGCAAACCGCTGAAATGTAAGAAAATAACTTTGAAAGACCGATCAATGTTCGGTTCAAAATAGTTTACCTGTCACCTGAACAGGTAAATTTCAGCTGTTCGACAACTAATTAGCCTTGATTAAAATGAGAAGGTATTAAAGTAGGGGTTGTTTTGATAGTATTTAATGATCATGTCACTTTTCTGACCTGAAATGTGTGGCTGTTAAAGGCAAAAGGTTGGGTCAAAAAGATCGCGAATTATGTTAAAATGACCGTCTCTTAAAGCCTTGAAAACTAAAAAGTAGATGACCGTTTCATGCTTTGCCCAGCTGGACTTTTACCGGACATTATACAAATGTCCGGAATATATGACCGTTTTGGAAGCCTTGGTTTATACCTATGTAACAATATATCAAATATGACCCAAATTGCTTCTTTTTCAGGATCTTCAACATCCAAATGAATTTATTAGAGGATCAACATTGAGATTTTTATGTAAACTGAAGGAAGCAGAATTATTGGAACCCCTGATGCCAGCTATCAGACAGTGTTTAGAACACAGGCACTCTTATGTTAGAAGAAATGCTGTTTTAGCTATTTATACTATCTATAGGTTTGTAAATTCAAAATTAAAAGTGTCTAAAATTGTGTGGAAAAGCTAATTATTAAAAATAATTCTGTTGAGACTGTTTTGATTTCCAATTACAAGTTAAAAAGGCATATTTGAAGTTTAATGGTTTCATCTTACCAATAGATTATTTTCTGTCAGATATAATTTAGACTTGAACATGGTTTGTCTTTTTTTATTTTTGATATAATTGTATTTTGTGTGAATGTATTCATGATGTTTTGCACTTTCTATGATTTTCTCTAAACAAGTCTTTCGGATAGTCATTTTATTATAGGTGTTGTCTTCACTTGATCATGACAGTGAGAAATATAGAAAACCATATATAAAATTTTTGTTTGTGTGTCTTAATCAAAGCAGATAGGAATCACTATCTTTTGTGGTCCACATAATCGTCTTACAGTCTTCTCTGCTACACATTTTATATTTTTCATCAGAAACTAATTACTGTGGATTCATTTATTTTCGTGGATACCAATTTTCGTGGATTGATGAAAACTTGTATTTTCGTGGATATTTAATTTCTAATATTAAAAAGTCTTGAGTACAACCTTATGGGAAATTTGTAATTTTTTGAACATTTAAATTCGTGGTTCACCTGTACCCATGAAATCCACGAAAATTAGTATCCAACGAAAAAATAATGACTCCACAGTAAATGTCAACATAAAGTTCAGAAGGATGAGTTTTATTGATAAACTCTATTTTGTTAGTGGGGCCTCTGTCACCAATGGTCTATGGAGTTCATCCCTCTCTTGACAACACTAAGGATGTGATTTCAAACCCTTTGCGTTGGATCCTAATCTTAATTGACTGTTTTCCTGACGAAGGTCAGTAGTTCTCTTCAGGTAGTCTGGCTTTCTCTGCCAATAAAAACTGACCGCCACATAACAGCCTATAGTGCTGAAAGTGGTGTTTAACTCCCAAAATCAATCATTCCATCATTTGATTTCTTGACATTATCAGAATTTCTTGTAGATTAACATAGGATTGAGCTTGATGCATTGCATGTAACATATGCATACAGGTGTGTCTTATCCACACCTCTACTGTGACTAATGAAACCTGGATATAAGTGTAGTACATACATTGTAGCACCATTCATTTGCATTTACCATGATCCATAGCTACATTGTAGTTAGGAACATTTGCTTGGTGTAAGAGTGCTTCAGGACTGACATAATTTATAACACAACTTTCTAGTATTCAAGAAACTAAGGTTCCAACTCACTCAGGCAAAGATGGATTTTGCTTTTGATCACATAGCACCTCATGTGTTCAAATAATTATCAATATTAGGTTTGAGCATTCCTGATGAAGGTTAGTCCAGAAAAGTGCTTAGGATGAACCAAATTTATAAGGAGTTATTTTGAAATAATATGAGATATACAAGTCTGATTTATAACTCTGCTTAAACCTCTTAAATCACATGGAAGTGTACCTGCAGTACATTATAGGTTACACATCAACTTCTAAATACTGTTTGAAGACAGTACAGCCTCAAATTTTCAACTTTTATTTAGAATTATGCTACTGACATTAATGATATTAAAGAAAAAAATTTAACATTCAGACGCACTACACGAACTGATAAATATAACTTATATTGCATGACATCAGACACACCATATAAAAATACGTAATAAAAATACAAACAAAAATCAAAAAGACAAAAAAAAAGATTTTAAAATGTAAATGAATTTTATTGGATTCAACATCATCTGTTGTGTCAAATAGAATCATACTATAAATTATTGCACTTACATGCTGTTGTACATGAAGATTGGTATAATAGTAGAATAGGCAAGTTACGGACAAAATAAGTTTGCATTTAACTTCATCATGATAAATAATGCTCTATATATAATATAAAAACAAATGTAAGTCATAAAATCATATTGTTAAACATTTTTATAAATGGAAATACATTGTATACCCATATGATTCATTTCATTTTTAAAAACAAAATGGACCTGTATTCATAATCAACTTTAAAAACATTGTAAAATAAAAATACTTGTAGAAGTACAACATTGGTTCAGTATAATATATATAATCTGTTACACTCTTTAATGCATAGAATTTAAAAAAGATTGATGAAAAGCACCTAAACTGTTTCTAATAATTATACAAACTAAAACTAGTTCCTTGTTAAAAATATTTATAAAATCAAATAATAATAAGAAAGCCCAAAACTTGATTTAACAAACTGTATTAAAAGCTTTGATTAATAATGATGAATTAAAAATATCAATTTTGTCATTATAAAACATTTTTGCAGCAAAATAAATAAATTACAACAAACTTAGCACTAAACTAGTAAACTAGCACAGCCATTAAATGTTACGTTTTAAATAACAAACACATCATACCTCCAAATTACATATTTTGCATCCTGCTTTCTTAGCTATGCCCTCAGGACAACTGGTACCCTTACCCCTGACTGGTACATCTTCAAATAAGAACCCTCCTTGCTGGTACTTGATAGAATGAAGATCTATGGATTCAGTATAAAACAGTTCAACATGAATATTTGTTGTGACATACACATTCCACTCACCATGCTCCAGAACAAGCTTGATGAACGGGTTGTCATATTGATTGACCATAAGCAGTCGACCTCTACAGAATTTATCAGCACTTGAGTTTGGTTCTGTGATTACTAGGGTGACATAATGAATGTAAAAGTTACAGTAGAAATCAGCAAAGTAGACATTAGATCTAATATGTAGCATATTTGGTGCAAAAACAAACATTCTCCGTGTGCCAAATATTGATGTGGGAGGTGGTTTCAAGGTTTTGGGTTCTAAAAGTGCGCTGAAGAACAATCCTTCCAAATTTTTGTTGATGACAGAATACCTGTCCCCATTGTTGTCCTTCATATATTTCCGCATAATGCCATCATTTTTCCAGAATATTTCCTCAAAGTATTCTCTTGGTTTGTTTCTGTAGAAAAATCTGATCGGAGCAAATTTGTTGAGTGTTTTCCTGACAAATTTTGTTCCCATATTGTAGAGCTTTTGCAGTTCTGTCTTTGTCATGTCTGAAATTAAGGGATAAAATGAATGATCCAGTAAAATTGCCAAAAATAAATAATAAAGGTTTGATTTTGTTTCTTTTTTATAAATTTTGTATCACATTTCTGTATCAGTAAGCAATTACGTCTAATTTTAAAAATTATTATCTTTTAACAAAAATAGTAAGTGTAATTGTCGAGAAAATATCAAAACTTTTTTTCTGAAAGGTAAACCTAAATTGAGATTTCATATTTGTCATCCTTAGACAGTCCAGAAAAATACACATCATCTTTCCTGCTCAAAGCATAACTAATAAAGAGCTGCGCAGGCCCAAATAAAGTTCCATAACTCCTCAATTTCATAAAAAAACTAAAGCGAGCTTATTTTTATAGTTAAAAACCAGTCACCAAAGTTTCATGAAAACTGCTCAAAGCACTTTTGAGTTATTGTCCTAAAACTGGAAAATCCCCCCTTTTTTAGGAATAAAATCCCATAACTAGGAAACGTAAAATCTAAAATTTATAAAAAACGAAAGGGAGCTCACGTCAATAGATTTAAACAATTCGCCAAAGTTTCATGAAAATAAGTTAAAGCGTTTTTGAGTTATTGTCTGACATGTTGATGAAGGACAGACAACGGTATACCATAATACGTCACGTAAACGGGCATATAAAAATCAAAGTTTCAAAGATCATGAAATATGTGTTTGTTAGTCATTTGAATGATTACAAAGAAATAGATACATAATTTTAAGTGTATTAAATCATATGCTTACATGCAGTAAAAGTGTGTATCTTTGATGTCCTGAACAGCTGGTAATTCTTTGAAAAGGCCAGTCCAGAAACTGATTTACATCTGAAACTGAGTACATGATCCTGAGGGCTGGATGTAGACCCATAGTATGTCATACATCTGTACTGAGAACATGGCTTTAATAGAAATGGGATACTTTTAAACCTCCAGATATTTTCTGTGAAGAAGAAATAAACTTCTTCTGACTCCTTGTCCTGCAGGATGATGAATTTAGAAGTTTGTTTTCTTCTTGACGGTTCTGTCTTTATCCAGTATTTGGAACCAAATCGATGTTTCACAGCTATCTCAGCTCCTTTCTAAACACAAAAAAAGATATAAATGAACATTAGGAAAGACCAGAATTGTAAACAGGAAAGAAAATCCCATGTATCAGCCATTTTTGTATTGAAATCACCTTTATGGATAGATGTTCTTAAGACTTTGTCATGAAAAGTTATGAAAGTCAAAAATGCAGTATGAAGTATATCATGGAATAAATATCTTTAAAAAATTACTTTAATAAGAATTTCCTTTTTAAAAGATATACATGTTTTTTGCATTTTTTGTTTTTGTTTAATATTGTTTAAGCATATAATTGCAAAAGCTTTAGTATATTCCTATAAAGCAGAAAACATATCTTGAAATTTTACCTATTTATGAATTTAAAGTTCAGGTCTATTTTTTAGACTTGAAAAAATTATCATTTGATATATTAAAATGTTTGATGACAATAATGACACATAAACTTACATTATCTGCCAAGTCAAACAACTTAGAACCACAAAGGGATCCTTTACTCTCTGTGAGATTTAGTTCCATACATGACATTTCTGAAAACATAAAAATGTATGATGAAATACAAAGTTTTTTGATTTATGGATTGAAAGGGTTGTTTTAATAAAAAAAAAAGTTCACTTCTTTTTTTTTCAAATTGTTTTTGAATTATTCAAAATGAAAAGTTAGCCAGTCAACATTGAGGTTTCCTGTTAAAACCCCACTTCTGAAAGTTGTCTTTCACTCTGATCTTAATTGCCTATGATTGCCAATTTTCTGGGCAAAGGTTTGTGGTTCTCCAGGTACTTTAGCTTCCATAAAAAAAAACCTGGCTGCCATGATCATGATGATATAGCCAAGTGTGCTGCAAATGACTTACTAGTACCCAACAATCAATCAAAATGAAAAGTCAGCCTTTTCATGATATCTCAATATAGAATTCCTCTTTATCTTGTATTTGCTTCAATCATTTGTCAATTTAATGGAAACCTTCATCATTCATCCACAAAATGTAGATAAAGATGATCCAATGTTTGCCTACAAGTTTATAATTACAAGTTTATAATCACTGACACAATAAAGATAATTTCCCTTATGACCTGCAGTTGCTAAGTCTGCACTTTAAACCAAAAGTAGAGTTATTCATACATGAAAATAGCTTTAGTTGGCCCTGTTTTGTGAAGGACCTGTCTTACTATCCAAGATGTGTGCATTAACAAAATAGTATTCCTGTATTATATTTTTTGCATTTGACTTTTAGTTGCTTTGATGACAAAGTAAATACCTTCTTTTATCTCGGTATATCCCTCAGTTCTAACTACATAGTACTTCTGACTTCCTTTGGTAACAGTCTGCAGACCAATCAACATCAAGGTCAAAGGTAAAGTACCTTGATCAGTGTTCAGGTCTAGATATAGGTTTTTGTTGTTTGGATCAAGTTCAAGGACTTTAATGCAGGTATTGTCTTTAGAGGTTACCATGATAAATAAAGAATCAACATTTTCTGGACATTGCAGTTCCCATTTAGAGAAGTCTGTGTTTTCAAGTTCTTCTACTTGGTCCTGTAAAAGATGTATAGATGTATTACCGGTAACAAGATGTATTACCGGTAACAAAATTATTCTTTAAGCTAATACAATTGTGGTATTGATTAACTATTATTGTACTAGAAATGTTCTTATACTGTACATTGGAAGAGATCCATTGGAATAGGTTCATTTATTGACTATTCTGTTTCAAAATTTTTGAGGGGGAAGGATGGAGGTCAAGGGATCTAGGTGGATAACTTTATTGATATGAATGCTAAATGGAAAATGGTTTCTAAAATGGATAAATAAAAGTAAGCTCTTGAACTACCAGTAGTCAAATATATATACGTTGAAGAATACCACCATACTTTTTAACCAGATGCATGTGGTTATAACAGAGGTTATCTTTAATTGGAGGGACCTTTCAACTCAATATAAGAATAGTAGTTCTCCATTTAAAAATGGTGGTCAAGCTGGTCTGTAGATAGAGCATATTATTTAAAGAGGGAGCATGGTATCATTTGCAGTCATTTGAAAAAAATTTAATACATGTTAAAAAGAATCCTTAAATTTCATCGATTTGAAGAATTTTTCTTACTACTTGATTTTTATTATTTCTTTTAGGAACTTTGACTTCTTGATCCCTGATGCACCAGAATTAATTGCCAAGTTTTTAGAAGGAGAACAAGACATGTCATGTAAGAGAAATGCATTTATGATGCTTATTCATGCTGACCAGGTAAGATCATCATTTCAATACTGTGGAACTTTTTTTTCTCATATATTAGATCAGTCAATTGTATATCATAGTTCATACACTTGAATTCAAATATTTCACCTACAATGCATTAGCCTTAAGATCAAGTTTATTTTATAATTAAATAGAGCAGAGAGGGTTATTGGTCAGATTTTATCCAGAGAAAATGCTGTCAACCAATGCAAAGCCAAGATTGTCAATGTTTTTTGCTCTATCACTCTCACAGCTATGTGTTATTTTATTAATTATACTGAAAGTTCATTTGTTACAGTCTTTTAAATAATTATTGATTTCAAATTTAATAGAATCATAAAATTGTTGGTTGAGCTTTGTGTTTAGAGTTAAATTTAAATCTCATATTAACCAATCAAAAACTGGCATTTTGATATTTATAATAAAGTAGTTTTACCTTTTGACCTTGCAAAATGTAAGCTGTGTAGACTTGATTCCTATTTGATTTTGGTACTTAGTTACTTATTGATGGTTCACAGATTTAAAAGTTAACATTTTTTGTGTGTTAGAATTATACCCTTGAACATTATCATGATTAAATGAAGACTACATGGTATACTTGTGCTAAAACAAATAAATTCTTAGATGTGTAATTTTTTTCTAGGACAGAGCGTTGAACTACCTGAGTAGCTGTATTGACCAAGTGAATTCTTTTGGAGATATTCTGCAATTAGTTATAGTTGAACTGATTTACAAGGTAATCTTGACAAATATATATATATGTAGAAGATAAAAGATTGATGTAGGATCTAGTTGATAGCTCATCTTGCCCATATGGCTAGTATGCACTATTGCCATCACTTATCATCATTTGTCGTCCATTAACTTTTACAATGTCTGGTTGGGTATTTCATGACACAAATTGATAAAGTGTCTTGTTAAATTAGGGAAAGTTGTCTCATTTAAGTGATGAATTAAAAATCTTGTACCAGTATTGTATTGAAGAGAACACTTTAAATGTTATAGTCATTATAAAGCAAAAGTGGTGTTTACTTTTTTCCTGGTTTGTCTGATTCTGTGTTCTGTTTTTTTATCACAGATACAAAGTTAATTGAGCATATAGGAATCAGCCAGTCTATCTGACTGTCCAAACTGACTTTTGAGTTTTGCCCAATTTAAACTTAATTACCAGTGGTTCCCAAGGCTTTGAGAAATCAACTGGACATTTGGTCCAGTAATCAATTCTTAGCTGGACCAGACACTTTATTACAGACATTTACACATATGATTTGAACAGAATTAAAAATTTTACTGGTCATTTGGTCCGGTAATGCATATCACTTAACTGGACCAAACCAATTTTTGCTGGTCTTTGCCCAATGTCCGGCGACCTTGGGAATGAGTGAATTACAGATTATGATGTGTCAATTTTAAGAATAAAGTAATATTTTCTCTCTATTGAGTTTTTGTGAATTATTCCCCCTGAACTTAAAAATTTTGTATGCTATTCAGTATGCAGTTTTTGAAGCAACTTGTGCTTCATTTTTTATGAGATGTTCATGATACTTTGTATATTGTTAGATCCAAACATGAAGATGAACATATTAGTAGGGTATCCAGGTCCTATACAAACAATATTAAATGATAAGATATTTTGGGCTAACAAAAAGTGGAACCTAGAGGTGTTTGTCCTGCTCTGCAGACAGTTCTAATTTTTTCTGCTCGTCAGTTTTTTGTGATGCATGAATAAACTCATCTCCATGCTTTATTTGCAGTTCTAATTTTGAAAAGGATATTTTCTCTTAGATTTACTAAGGCAATGCATTTTAGCCCTAGTGAGCTATACATGTTTTTCTCCTTTTGACAATATTTTTACTTAAAATCTTAGGTTCTGAATAACACTTTGAACTTTACAACCATGACAACCATAATGAAGATACATAGTTGAATATTTCAGTACAAAATTTCAACTTTTATCGTGATTTTTTGAGAATTATTATTACACAGTAAAAGTGATAATTTAATGTATAATTTTGTTCAGCTGTATATATGACTGCAAAATTTTAGATTGCAATTCCAAATGGAAAATGGGAAAAGCAAACTTTTATTGAACTTTGTAAACTCAAACTACAGATTTATAGATCCTGTTTTGACAAGCTGTTCAGATTTTTTCACAGAGGTATTTCACATAAGGATTAGTTGAACGTTTTGTGAAACAATATGAAAAATTTCAATTCTTGGGTTAAGATCTTAATTTCCCATAACATAGTTTGTTTTCTACCTTGTAATGATCGGAAAGACTTGCTTTGAACACCTCTTATTGATGCAATAACTTGAATAAGCATATACAAATAAGATGGGGGTTTGAAAGGAAGTCTTGCCTATTATCTGATTATTTTAGTATAATACAAACACTTGTCCACTGTGTTTTATCAAGTTTTACAACTTTGGTAGAATCAAATTGATTATCATTTACTGGCATAAAATCGTCAATAAGATAATATGCACATCATCATATTATGTAAAACAACTGTGCAAAATTTCTATTTAGAAATTAATTCAAGTCAACTCAGTTGGATTGGATTTATAATTTGCATCAGGAGGATTTGTATTTGTCAGCAAATTTATACACCAGACTGGAAGTTTGACTGCTAACTTATTTAATTGATAGTTAATTATAGTTTATGTAAAAGAATGTTTTTCCAGTGATCTGAAATTATATTTGTATTTAGCACTTGTCTTTTCACTTTGAATTATGCAATGTAATAATCTACTTACCCTAGAATTCTGTATTGTAACTTCCAAGTCACTAAATTCATTAAGATCGCTAATCCTTTGAAAATCAAAATGTGTTGGGACAGTCAGATTTAAATGTTTGAAAAGAGCCATGGTTTGTGCTCTGTGTTAAAATCATAAATGACCACTCTGATTGTGGATTTTACTCACTTAAATCTACTCACAAGGTCTGTTTATGGTTCAGTGATTTGTATAGTTGAAATAATGTTTGTCTTTGTTTTGTAAACACTTAAGAAATTACAGAGATAAAAAGCATTGAAAAATCTTTAGGATAAATATGTATTGTTATTTATTTTTATGAATTTGTATATTATTTGACCATCTTTCATTAGTTCCAGACTTAATTTACAAGGGTTGTCATAGCTGAGTTTTATTTACCTGTTATATAAAAATTCAATAGGAAGGTTTAATAATTGGGTGTACATAGTACAGTATAATTCAGAATCATACAATTATATTTTAAGTTTTTATGCCCTCGCTGCCTTTCAACAGGGGCAATAAGTATCACCCATGTCCATTTGTACGTTTGTCTGTCCATCCGTCCAAAAATTGGTTTCTGTTCTTAAACTTGAGTTTTCCCCATCTAAATGTTATGAAACTAATACACAATGCCTATTACCACCAATCACAGATCAAGATGTAATTTGGGTGGTGTCACTTTCACTGTTCTCGAGTTATGTCCCTTTATAAATGGAAAAGTTGCTGTATTTGCTGTTTCCGCTCCCTAAATTTACTTGTGCCTCAACCAAATGTTATGAAACTTTTACACAATGCTTATTTCCACCTAACACAGATTAAGTTCCATTTTGAGTGGCGTCACTTTCACTGTTCTCAATGTATGTCCCTTTATAACTAGAAAAATTGTTGAATTTGCAGTACATTTACAAGCAGTGGCATTTGTGTCCCATGGACATATTCTTCTTTATTTTAATATATGTTATAAATTATTGAAATATATGTTATATAGATTTACAATAACATTTTGTATTATTTTCTTCTGAAAGTTGTTCTTTGTAATTTTTTCATGACATGCCATTTTCTAAGAAGAAGTTTTATAATTTGAAAATACTGCAATGACTTGTTCTGTCATTTCATCTGTCCATATTTTTGTTACATATTATCTGTCCATATTCTTCGTTTCATATTACCTAGCTCCTGTATAAAGGAATGATTTTATGTTTGGCTTGTAAATTTATGATGTTGACCTGTACCATGTTTCAGACTTGCCGTGATTCTCTTGTTAAAAGTAGATTGTACCAGTTGTGATACATTTTTTACCTGTCACTATTCAATTTATGATTTCTATACTGATAAATATTTATTATAGCTATCTTAAGATAAAACCTAAATGGTCAAAGAAAGCAATAACTTACACAGACAGATCCTAGATCACATGAAAACTGGAGCCTTACTACAAAAGCATGTTTAATTATCAACTGTGGAAGATTTAGTTTATAAACACTTTTGACTTTGGTTATAATACACAAAATGTTTTGATGTGGTCATCTGTCACATGTAACAACAGAATAAAATTATACAATATAGAAACAGAGTTTGATTAAAAAACTAGAAATAAAAATATAAAAAATGGCTGTTTCCATATTGATAATTGGTATCAGATGTTGGCTCAGATATGTGATAAAAAGTCCCAGTGTTTATATGTGTAAATTTCCAATGATAACAAAACACAGTTTTGACCTTGCAAGATAAACCCAATAACAGGAAGATATTTTTTTTTTTTATAGAATTTACTTTCATTTTTAAATTTGACAGTTTGTATTTATGCTGATTGTGTTCTGCATGATTTGTTTTTCACAATTATATTATTTACTTGTAAAAACATTGAATAGTTTCAGAGGTCTTGTGTTTATATTTTTCATATATAAAAAAGGCTGTTTGCTTTCTTTCTCTATGATATTGTTTTTCCTAATTGTTTACTTTTGGTATATTTTGTCGTATACCGGTCTGATATATATGACAAATTAAATATTTGTAAATTGAATTCAGAAGTAAGGACTCCCCACTCGAAATCTTAACAACAACAAAAGATGTAGCATTTTATCTGTTTGCAATTGAGTGAAACATAAATTTTTATCTTTTTTAACTTTTAGGTTTGCCATGCTAATCCATCAGAAAGAGCCAGATTTATCAGATGCATTTATAACCTTCTGAACTCTTCTAGTCCTGCTGTCAAATATGAAGCAGCTGGTACCCTGGTTACACTATCGAGTGCTCCTACTGCTGTTAAGGTAAATAGTTATCTTCCTTACACAAAGTGCTCAGAAATATTTACAGAAACAAATTTTATTTTTCCCAATTTAATTTTCTTCCTAAATGTCATAAAATTTCTTTATGACAATTTTGCACTAAAATGAAATAATGTGTTAAATTAAATAAAACAAATTATTGAAGAATGTAAGTCTGCCGATCGGGCCTTAAATGCTAACCGGTGTCATATGGTATTTTGAACCCCTTGGAAAATTGACCCCGGGGTCAAAATACCGCTATGGTAAAATGAACCCCCCCCCCATGGTAAATTGAACCCCCTTTTTTTTCATTCTAGATAATTATAAGAACATTATACATTATTTTAAAGCTTATTATTGATTGAAAATCAGACATACCAAAAGGGGAGGTAAATTTTCCATGGTAGGAAAAAAATACCATGGCTTGGTATAAGTGCTTTGAACATGCTGTAGCCTCTGGCCTTTGTTAGTCTTGTATTCTTTTACTTTTAGTTTGTGTATAATTTGAGTTTAGTATGACGTCCATTATCACTGAACTAGTATATATATTTGTTTAGGGCCAGCTTAAGGACGCCCAGGTGCGGAATTTCGCTGCATTGAAGACCTATTGGTGACCTTCTGTTGTTGTCTGTTCTGTGGTCGGGTTGTTGTCTCTTTGACACATTCCCATTTCCATTCTCAATTTTGTTACCAACAAAATTTCATTCAAAATACTTATTGAAGCATTATGACTAGACCATGTACCTTGAATGCTTTGATTATTTGAAATTCTAACATAAAAAAGGGGGAGGGGGTCAAAATACCATGGCTCAGTAAAATTGTTAAAACATATTTACAATATCACTTATATGTACCCTATATTAATAAGGGTATTAAAACTTTGAAAAGTAGTTTGAAAAAATTTGATATTTGAAATAGGAGATGTATAGACAAGGGGGTTCATGGCAAGGGTGTGTGTGTGTGGGGGGGAGGTCAAAATACCATGGCTAAGTTAAATTTTCAAAACATCTTTTCCAGCATGTTAAATACAGTCAGACTACTAATTGGAGTATTATAACTATGCAAAGGAGTTAGAATAGCTGGAATTTTTTAAATTAGAGGTCTATAGTAGAAGTTCAATATACCATGGCAGGGGGGTCAAAATACCATGGCTAAGTAAAATTATCAAAACATCTTTTCCAGCATGTTAAATACATACAAACTACTAATTGGAGTATTATTACTTTGTAAGGGAACTAGAATAGCTAGAATTTTTGAAATTAGAGGTCTATAGTAGGGGGTTCAGTACACCATGGAAGGGGGGTCAAAATACCATACTTTCAATAGTTTTCTTTAATGCAGTAATTTAACTGCTAAAATGTAAAGGAAGGATTATTAAATCATTAGTGTGATAACTTTTGAGGACTTAGGTTTTGAACAAAATAAACATTGATGAAAAATTATTTTAAATAAAGATTATTGCAAGTGTTAAAGTTTGGAATAGAATACTTGTACAATATAAATTACTATGTTTTAGGCTGCAGCCAGTTGTTATATTGAATTGATTGTAAAAGAGAGTGACAACAATGTCAAACTGATTGTTTTGGACAGACTGATAGCACTCAGAGAGGTGCCAGCTCATGAGAAAGTTTTACAGGTACATGTATTGTCTTTGTAAACATCTATGTATATCGATTAATCAGTAATTTTGAATTTTCTTGTTAGCTGTTTCTACGTATATTGAATTCTGTTAAGGGAATATCTGTAATGCTGAACCCTGAATATGACATGTCAGACATTTACATAAACATGCTGTTTATATGCTTTTCTGTACTGTAGTTACATTATATATTTAGTCTTTTTAATGAGCAAGTATTTCAAAACACAATAAAACCATTTAATTTGATGTCTTCAAACTATGAGAATTGGTTATCCAAAAAATTTGAAATCCTTAAAAATAGAAATATTTAATGCACATTTGGTTTTATTCGAAACTTATAAATTTTTTGGAAAGCAATTTGTTTTCTACACAGTTAAGAGCCATGATAGTTTAGGGAAAAGAGCAAGTCATATAGTGACCAGTGTTCTCCCCAGAAATGTTTTAAGGTGCAAAATTTCAAGGGCGCGTAACTCTATTTTAGAGTGAACTATTGTGACCTGAAGCAATCGGGTCATAAATCATTACATGCAATAATGCACGGTATTAATATACATGACAAAGAATAAAAATATATGTATGAAATAAATTCATTTTAAACACAAAAAGCATTTATATCACAGTCAATTAAATATGTCAAAATGTATATATTTTATTTCTGTACTCTCTGTTCCTTCTAGAGATATAGTAACAAGACAGTTTGTAATTTTGTTGGACAGCCTGTTCCTCAGTCTTTATCCTCATTAGGGTTGAAAACATTATCTGCCTTTCGCTTAACCCATTTTTTCTTTGCAAAGAACATGTTGATTCAGCATTAAAATTGATTATGTTTAAGATGTTTGGTATACAACTTTTTAAAACAAAAAAAATGTAATGAACCAGCTGACCAGTGTCCGTAGATTGACATTACGCTTCCGTGTGTATAATTGTCAAAACGTTTCTTTGGCAGGTAGATATAAATGAAACTTGACAAATTCGTCAAAGTTAAGACCAGTTAAATTCTTTACACTTTAGTGACATTATACAAATGCTGCAGCGATTCCGTACATATATTTCCCGATGGACAAATTAACGATCGATGTTAAAAAAATTATTTTATTTCTAAAACATGACAGTTGACAGACGAATTTTAATTGCAAGCAACAATTTTCACTTTCTAATAAAATAAATCACTCCTTGTTATCTTTAATAAAAGTTTATTTTACTTTTTTGACGTACAAATACTCTCATTTATAAATTTCATCGTAAATTTCTCTAGTAATGTGTATTCAAATTTATCACGTATATTCATCATGTTCATTGGTCGTGTTTAAATAGATTCTTCTTCTCGACCAATGAAAAAATTTGTTACTTAAATGGCCAGTGATCGCACACAAACGATGCGTAAATACAATGTATTTGCGATCTATTTCTTCAATTTTTGCACTGAAGTTTTTGAAAACTTTTATTTTCTACTAAAAATATCTATCTTCTTGATGATCATTTACGCTATAACCTCATTACATGGTCTGAAAAGGCTGGAACAGGTAAATCAGAGACTTTTCCTAGTTATCAGTTATTGCGCAACATTGACCCGACCTCTCAGCGGTGATCAGCAACTTGACAATTTTAATCAACATTTATAATTAAAATGTGAAAATTAACGCTGCGGGATCAAGTTTTAAGGGACAGCGGCCGATTAAGGCGCTGCAGGATCAACGAAAATATTTTGAAGGCGCTGCGGGACCGCAGCGTCATATCTGCCTGGGGAGAACACTGAGTGACATTTGTAAATAGGTTTTAACATTCCAAGAACTATGATAGTTAAGGGAAAAGATCTAGAGTAGGCCATATAAGGACCATAAGTAATTGATATTTTTAGTTTCTCACCCAGCCCAACCATCTGTAATTCTCCAGTTTGGGTAAAATGTTTCTTGTCTATTCTTTCATAATTTATGTTGAATAACATGTTCTAGACCTGACTTTATTGATAATATGGGTAGCAATGTGTTAATCAACCAGTCTTCTACCATAATAAAATATAAATCAAAGAAGATATTCAATGAATGATGGTCAGTTGTGAGAACAAGTGTTGTAATGACACTTTATTTTTCAGTGTTGAATTTCTGGCTGTATTCATTTGAAGTCATATAAATTGTTACTTTCAGGAATTGGTAATGGATATACTGAGAGTATTGAGTGCACCAGATTTGGAAGTTAGGAAGAAAACACTGGGCTTAGCATTGGATCTGGTTACCTCTAGAAATATTGAAGAGGTATGTCAAGGGAGATAATAGGTTTTAACATTCCAAGAACTATGATAGTTAATGGAGGTACTCAACAATTATTATTTAATATTTACAAAGTTGGAAATTTCTTCATTTTAAAATATGATATTGCTTAATTTATGACTTAGATGTAAAATTTATTGATATCATTCTATAATGCATGCAATGATTTTTCTTTAAACAGACATAGAAGTTAGCAGTATTTAGAGTTTAATATGTTTTAATATGAAAATTTAGGTCTTTCCCAAAAAAAATACCTAGAGTTTCAGAAATTGATATATTTTCTAACATTTGTGCATAGGGTTTCATTTAGTATGTACAGTAACAACAAACAAACATTATTGAATGCATAATCCAACATTGTTGAGTACCTCCATTGTATAGGCATGAAAGAACATTATCATTACACAGAAAATTAATTGAATCATTAATAACAACTTTCAATATTGTAGATGGTCTTGGTTTTGAAAAAAGAAGTTGTGAAGACAAACAATGTAGAACATGAAGATACTGGGAAATATCGTCAAATCCTGGTCAGAACACTTCATCAGTGTAGCATCAAGTTCCCAGATATAGCTATCACTATTATTCCTGTGGTAAGTCAAATATTAAATCATGAAGTATCAGATTATCATCAGAGGTGTCAAGGATGTGATTACCCAGAATTATTATCAATTACGATTGTTTTGATAGTTACAATGTGTGTTCAAGTTGAAAAGTACATATACCGTTTGAAAAAATATCCTATCCAAATGTAAGATTAGTTTTAAAAAGAAATCATATGTTTATACCCCCGCTGTAAAAAAGGGGGGTATACTGTTTTACCTCTGTCTGTCCTTCCGTCAGTCCATCTGTCAGTCCGTCTGTCCGATGAATATTTTCGTCGCATTTTTCTCAGGAACTAGTTGACAAGGATTTCTGAAATTTGGTTTCAGGGTTTATATAAGTAAGTTACACCATGTAATGCGTTTTCAGATTCATCACTCAACAACTTCCTGTTTACCGAACACTTGTATTATTTTACACATGATTGCCAAGTTGAAAATTTTCATCACATTTTTCTCAGGAACTACTCGACAAGGATTTCTGAAATTTGGTTTCAGGGTTTATATAAGTCAGCTATACCCTGTGTGATGCGTTTTCAGATTCATCACTCAACAACTTCCTGTTTACTGAAATATTTCGGCGGGGATATCATCAGTGAGCAGTAGCTCACAGTTTTACTTGTTTTACACATGATAGATAAGTTGAAAATTTTCGTCACATTTTCCTCAGGAACTACTTGACAAGGATTTCTGAAATTTGGTTTCAGGGTTTATATAAGTCAGCTTTACCGTGTGATGTGTTTTCAGATTCATCACTCAACAACTTCTTGTTTACCAAAATATTTCGGCGGGGGTATCATCCGTGAGCAGTAGCTCATAGTTTTACTTTCTTAATTGTAGAGAACTTTGTTTTGAATGATAATATCATTAATTGAATGGCCATGAATTAAAACATCAGAAATTATCATTACTTTCAGCTGATTGAATTCCTGTGTGATCAGAATGAGTTAGCTGCCCTTGATGTACTTGTATTTGTAAGAGAAGCCATTCAGAGATTCGAATCTCTAAGACCAGTAATCAACAGTAAACTCCTAGAGGTGTTCCCGTCTGTCAAAGCATTGAAGTAAGATATAGGACTTTTGTTATTCTGGTGTTCCAGTCTGTCAAAGCATTGAAGTAAGATACAGGACTTTTGTTATTCTGGTGTTCCCATCTGTCAAAGCATTGAAGTAAGGTATAGGACTTTTGTTATTCTGGTGTTCCTGTCTGTCAAAGCATTGAAGTAAGGTACAGGACTTTTGTTATTCTGGTGTTCCTGATGTCAAAGCATTGAAGTAAGATATAGGACTTTTGTTATTCTGGTGTTCCTGTCTGTCAAAGCATTGAAGTAAGATACAGGACTTTTGTTATTCTGGTGTTCCTGTCTGTCAAAGTAAGATATAGGACTTTTGTTATTCTGGTGTTCCCGATGTCAAAGCATTGAAGTAAGATATAGGACTTTGTTATTCTGGTGTTCCTGTCTGTCAAAGCATTGAAGTAAGATACAGGACTTTTGTTATTCTGGTGTTCCTGTCTGTCAAATCATTGAAGTAAGATATAGGACTTTTGTTATTCTGGTGTTCCCGATGTCAAAGCATTGAAGTAAGATATAGGACTTTTGTTATTCTGGTGTTCCCGATGTCAAAGCATTGAAGTAAGATATAGGACTTTGTTATTCTGGTGTTCCTGTCTGTCAAAGCATTGAAGTAAGATATAGGACTTTTGTTATTCTGGTCATACCTATAAGTTGTTCAAAACATAGATTTTTTTTTTTCTTTGATGATATATAAAATTATTAAGGACTCTTAAAATCACATAATCAAATAAGAGATATGTTTTTTTTCCAGCTATTAACTGATGGAATTCTATTGTTAAAAAAAATAGTTGAGTTTAATATATTTTCTGATTAGACAAAAACCTGCAAGTTTCAAATTAACTGATATTTTTTCAAACTTTACGTACAATATTCTAAAGTTATAACATTAATTTATACTTAATTGCTGTATTTTTGTTAGAATACACAGAGCAGCTTTGTGGATTCTTGGAGAGTACTGCACCAAATCTGAAGATATACAGAGCGTAATGACCTTGATAAGACAATCTCTTGGTGAGGTAGGTCAGAATGGAAATATATGTGTATATAAATAAACCTGGTGTCATAATACCGGTATTCCAAAAAGCATGCAGCCTTTACAGTTGATATGACCTATTCCACTCAAACTTCCCTTTTTTAACTATTAATGCAAAAAATAGAAAATTGTACTCTTGTAGAACCATGAGGGATAATATTACAAAGACCATGATATTTTCTGTGGTTTTTAAGTGTCTGAAATGAGTACTTGAGATTCTACCTGTCAGAAGTAGTATAATCTTTCTACTTGATTTTAATTTTTGGAAAATTATTTGCTAATGAGGGACAAAGACTAGAAATTCAGGTAGAGATTATAGAAAATCAAGAAGTAAATTTTATGTGATTTCTGTATACTGTGGATTCAATATAATTCGTGGTGTATCAATTTTGGGGGATGCCATGAGTATTTATACGCAAACCACAAATTTAATTGTTCAACAAATTACAAATTTCCTATTGGCTTGTATGCAAACTTTTGCAAAACAACGAAAAAAAGTATCCATGAAAACACAATTTTTCCTTAATTCACAAAAATAATTAATCCACGGTATTTTAAGTTGACTTTGCACATATTCCTCAACTTAACAATTTGTATGACTTGTTTTAGATACCTATCGTTGATGATGAGATTAAGAAAGCTGCTGGTGAAGTAGAAGAAGATGAGATGCAGACCACTGGTTCTGTACAGAAGTTAGTAACAGCAGACGGTACTTACGCTACTCAGAGTGCATTCAGTACTACTACTGTCTCTAAAAAGGAAGAAAGGTACACACAGTTTATGTTTATAAAATTTTACAATAGGAAATAAAATTTTAAACTTCTAGCAGTCGTTTGAACAATTTTTCCTTGGTATGAAGTACTTTTAAGCTTTTCTATTTCGAATACAACCAAATAATTTGATCTGATTTATCATATAATTGAACTCTGGACAACCTTTTTATGAATACCTCTGTTCGCCAAAACTTTTATACCACTTTTCAACCACTTTCAATTTTTTTTTCAAACAAACAAAAACATATTTTTGTTCAAAATTTCCTCTCTAACAAAAAAATTAGTTTGCCACATTGCTACTAGTATATGAAAATAAGTAGATGTTGTATGATTGCCAATGGGACAACTCTTCACAAGAGATCAAATGACATAGAAGTTACCAAACTATAGGTCACCGTACAGCCTTTAACAATGAGCAAAACCCATACCACATAGTCAGCTATAAAAGGCCCCGAAATGACAAGTGTGAAACAATTCAAACGAGAAAACTAACTGTGTCTTTTATAATTCTAAATATATATTTTTTAATCTCATTGTCATAAATAAACACTCAATAATAACAAACATTTAGTTTTTAAAAGATACTGTAAAATTGAAATATAGAATAAGATCATGGAATCATCGTGTTGACTTCTGCAAGGGAGCATGGGATTCATCTATAATAGTTTATAAGATACTTCCGTCTAGTTGAAGGATAAAATCAGAGATTTTCTTAATTTTGAATATTATTCTGAACAATAGATTTCTTTTCCGGACCATCATTAAAAAGTTTGGACGAAAATTATGCCTCAAACACGTGCATTGCTAAAAATTGTAAATTACCAATTTCAAAAGAATTATTACTCTCAAAAGTTATAAGATAAAATTTAAAATCAGAGATTTTTCTTACTTTTGAACATTTTGTCATAACAACAGATTTTTTCAAGACCATTGTTAAAAGAAAAGAGGAGAAGTGAAATGCGTCAATAAAAGGATTGTAAAGTACCCACTTCAAAACAATTATTTCAATCAAAGTTGTAAAATATCCTTTAGGGTGCAATCAACAGTTTTTTCTATGACGTCATATTTTGAGGACCATGCATAAGTGACCCTTAGTGGTGGAATGATTAATGAAGATACTTGTATAAAACTAGATATCACTGGAATCAGAATTTTCTCTAGTTTATAATGAAATAAAAATAAAGTATACTTTTAATGTATTAAAAAGTTCCATCCAGAGAACATGGGGAAAAAGGTCTAATCTGAACATAAAAAACTGAAATCAGGTCATGTGCATACCCATGAAGACATGATACAGGCACATTTTACATAATCAAAACTGTATGAAATTCATAGGTTTTTACCTGGCCTTTAAAAAAAATCTCGTTTCAGGGTACAGTCTCCTGCTCCGAAAAGAGCTACAGTGGCTGCAAATAAGTTTTCAATTTTCACAGCCAAAAAAACAGGATGTTTTCAGTGTTGTCTCCCCTTAAAACATGTATATTTAATCTAATTTTTAAAATTATTTCAATCATTCAACCTGTCTTAATTGAAAGCTAATTAACTAATTTTACAATCAAATACAAAAACATGATACCTTTTCACCAATTAAGTAAATAAACAGGGTTTCCTCCATGGTTATTTTCAGTCAGGAATAACCCTAGTTTTTATACGAAACTGTTTATAGCACCCTTAAGTGACATGTGAAGCCATTTAACCACACCATTTCACGAAACAATACAATCAACACATTTATTAATTATAATCCTTTGTTTGCTGATGGCTATAAAATGCAATCAGATGATTATTGTCGTAATGAGTTCAAGGTGAATTCCCAGTATTGTCTGATCAGGGAAAAGTCCGAGAAACACGAAAAAAGTAAACAAGATGGATGCAGTCAAACAGTTATATTTCTTTCGCCAAATTCTTTGCCAATAACAATTTTAATCACCACAATTTTTATTTTTTGCCAACCTCCAGCGGAAACCCTGCTTGTGTTTCATAATGCTGGGTTACTGTATCAATATTTTATACCTTACATCTCCTTATGCATTTCTCCTTCTTTTAAAACCAAATTGCCTGATATCAAAAGAAGATTTATACTTTTTGTTACATATAGTTCAATTTTAAGTCAGTCAACATTATGATATTTGAACCTAAAAGCTTTGGCTTTCTATTAGGGATGGAGAAGCTATGTAAACACATTTAAAATGTAAAAGAAATTGAATACAGTTTATAGAGTATTAAGAGTAGATAATGAAACAATGTTACTCTTTCTTACAGACCACCAATGAGGCAATACCTGATGGATGGAGAATTCTTTGCAGGAGCAGCTTTAGCAACTACTCTTACTAAACTTGCTCTTAGATTTATAGAGTGTACTGAAAATGTCAAGAGACAAAATGTAAGTGATTCACTGGATTTATTATAAACTGCAAGATGATACACTACAACAATACATAATTGTTCAACAAGATGATACACTAAGATGAGATGCAGACCACTGGTTCTGTACAGAAGTTAGTAACAGCAGACGGTACTTACGCTACTCAGAGTGCATTCAGTACTACTACTGTCTCTAAAAAGGAAGAAAGGTACACACAGTTTATGTTTATAAAATTTTACAATAGGAAATAAAATTTTAAACTTCTAGCAGTCGTTTGAACAAT
Source organism: Mytilus coruscus (assembly GCA_017311375.1). Taxonomy (NCBI): domain Eukaryota; kingdom Metazoa; phylum Mollusca; class Bivalvia; order Mytilida; family Mytilidae; genus Mytilus; species Mytilus coruscus. The sequence goes on from CM029603.1 coordinate 15,121,904, forward strand.
TTTTCCTTGGTATGAAGTACTTTTTAAGCTTTTCTATTCGGAATACAACCAAATAATTTGATCTGATTTATCATATAATTGAACTCTGGACAATTTTTCGCCACCTCTTTCGCCAAAACAATATATTTTTCGCCACTTTCAATTTTTTTTCGCAAACAAACAAAAACATATTTTTCGTTCAAAAATTTCCCTCTCTAACAAAAAAAATTAGTTTGCCACATTGCTACTAGTATATGAAAATAAGTAGATGTTGTATGATTGCCAATGGGACAACTCTTCACAAGAGATCAAATGACATAGAAGTTACCAAACTATAGGTCACCGTACAGCCTTTAACAATGAGCAAAACCCATACCACATAGTCAGCTATAAAAGGCCCCGAAATGACAAGTGTGAAACAATTCAAACGAGAAAACTAACTGTGTCTTTTATAATTCTAAATATATATTTTTTAATCTCATTGTCATAAATAAACACTCAATAATAACAAACATTTAGTTTTTAAAAGATACTGTAAAATTGAAATATAGAATAAGATCATGGAATCATCGTGTTGACTTCTACAAGGGAGCATGGGATTCATCTATAATAGTTTATAAGATACTTCCCGTCTAGTTGAAGGATAAAATCAGAGATTTTTCTTAATTTTGAATATTATTCTTAACAATAGATTTCTTTTCCGGACCATCATTAAAAAAGTTTGGACGTAAAATTATGCCTCAAACACGTGCATTGCTAAAAAATTGTAAATTACCAATTTCAAAAGAATTATCACTCTCAAAAGTTATAAGATAAAATTTAAAATCAGAGATTTTTCTTACTTTTGAACATTTTTGTCATAACAACAGATTTTTTTCAAGACCATTGTTAAAAGAAAAAGAGGAGAAGTGAAATGTGCGTCAACAAAAGGATTGTAAAGTACCCACTTCAAAACAATTATTTCAATCAAAGTTGTAAAATATCCTTTAGGGTGCAATCAACAGTTTTTTTCTATGACGTCATATTTTGAGGGACCATGCATAAGTGACCCTTAGTGGTGGAATGATTAATGAAGATACTTGTATAAAACTAGATATCACTGGAATCAGAATTTTCTCTAGTTTATAATAAAATAAAAATAAAGTGTACTTTTAATGTATTAAAAAAGTTCCATCCAGAGAACATGGGGAAAAAAGGCCTAATCTGAACATAAAAAAACTGAAATCAGGTCATGTGCATACCCATGAAGACATGATACAGGCACATTTTACATAATCAAAACTGTATGAAATTCATAGGTTTTTACCTGGCCTTTAAAAAAAATCTCGTTTCAGGGTACAGTCTCCTGCTCCGAAAAGAGCTACAGTGGCTGCAAATAAGTTTTCAATTTTCACAGCCAAAAAAACAGGATGTTTTCAGTGTTGTCTCCCCTAAAAACATGTATATTTAATCTAATTTTTAAAATTATTTCAATCCTTCAACCTGTCTTAATTGAAAGCTAATTAACTAATTTTTACAATCAAATACAAAAAACATGATACCTTTTCACCAATTAAGTAAATAAACAGGGGTTTCCCTCCATGGTTATTTTCAGTCGGGGAATAACCCCTAGTTTTTTATACGAAACTGTTTATAGCACCCTTAAGTGACATGTGAAGCCATTTAACCACACCATTTCACGAAACAATACAATCAACACATTTATTAATTATAATCCTTTGTTTGCTGATGGCTATAAAATGCAATCAGATGATTATTGTCGTAATGAGTTCAAGGTGAATTCCCAGTATTGTCTGATCAGGGAAAAAGTCCGAGAAACACGAAAAAAAGTAAACAAGATGGATGCAGTCGAACAGTTATATTTCTTTCGCCAAATTCTTTCGCCAATAACGAATTTTAATCGCCACAATTTTTATTTTTTCGCCAACCGCCAGCGGAAACCCTGCTTGTGTTTCATAATGCTGGGTTACTGTATCAATATTTTATACCTTACATCTCCTTATGCATTTCTCCTTCTTTTAAAACCAAATTGCCTGATATCAAAAGAAGATTTATACTTTTTGTTACATATAGTTCAATTTTAAGTCAGTCAACATTATGATATTTGAACCTAAAAGCTTTGGCTTTCTATTAGGGATGGAGAAGCTATGTAAACACATTTAAAATGTAAAAGAAATTGAATACAGTTTATAGAGTATTAAGAGTAGATAATGAAACAATGTTACTCTTTCTTACAGACCACCAATGAGGCAATACCTGATGGATGGAGAATTCTTTGCAGGAGCAGCTTTAGCAACTACTCTTACTAAACTTGCTCTTAGATTTATAGAGTGTACTGAAAATGTCAAGAGACAAAATGTAAGTGATTCACTGGATTTATTATAAACTGCAAGATGATACACTACAACAATACATAATTGTTCAACAAGATGATACACTACAACAATACATAATTGTTCAACAAGATGATACACTACAACAATACATAATTGTTCAACAAGATGATACACTACAACAATACATAATTGTTCAACAAGATGATACACTACAACAATACATAATTGTTCAACTTCCAGGATTTTTGGAGGTGTTTGTTTTTGTTTTGTTTTTTTGACAAATTTTATGAGGGGATAGAAGAATTATGCATGCCAGTATTTATTTTCTTCATTATGTGATACTGGTTGAAACAGTTTAATTTGACATCAGTTCTCGAGTTCCAGACGTCATTAAAGGAATCAACAGTTAACACACATCACACAAAAGATAATTTTCATGGAATAAACACCTTAAGGGCATGATAGAATAGAGTTCTTTTGTTGTAATACACTTAAGCTTCACATTTAACATTTTTAGAGTAGCATGACCCAGAGAGAATATAATCAACTATATTTATTTAATGACAAGATTTTTTTCGAAGAAAAAACAAACTAGAAAATACCTCATGTTATAAATATTTGTAGACAAAAAATACCCCTAAAAGAGAAAATAAAGTAAACTAGGATTATACTGTCTTTCGTTTAGAAGTAAAAACATAGACTACATTTATCATTCTTTGAAAAAAAAAAAAATCACTCATAAAAATTGTTTAAATATAGCAAAGTATACAAATTAATATATATATATATATATATATATATATTGCTTTATATATTATAACAAAAGTCTGTAGTAAACACTTTCCTAGTTTTAATCTGATTTATAACATTATCTGTTTTGCAGTCTTTTGTAGCAGAGGCAATGTTGATAATGGCGTCCATCATACATTTTGGCAAATCTGGTCTGCCAACAAAGGTAAAGTATAGAATATTTTATTGCACCAATCCTATGCAATTCAAGGAGTAAGGAAATAGAAAGACTGATTGTCAGTATATTTCTTCTTATTATTAGTCTTCTATCACTTTTTAAGATATTATTTAATTTACCCAACCAAGGATTATTCATAAAGACATACTTGTAGATAATTTGTTCTTTGAAAAAAAGTTAAGTCATCTAACAACTTCAATAATACTGGGAGGTTGTTTTATAAAATTAGTTCCAAATGGAAAAAATATTCTTAAATATTTGTTCCACTGGAGGAAATATTATAGTATTTGTTCCTACCGGAATAAAAGGTATAGAATATGTGTTCGATATTATAGCATTGTTAATAACAAAGTTTCCTGAAGTACTGTAATTAGGAGGAACAAATATATGTTGACATGATGACATCTGGTCAGATAGAATGACAAATTTCAGTGTTTCATCAAACAATCAAAAATATGACATGTAATCTTTTAAATAATAGTGGTAGTAGAAATTTAAGAATATGTAAGAGTTAGTTCTATTGTATTTGAGGATAGACAATAGATAATTGTACCCTGGTCACTACTTCTTCAAAAAACTTAGAGCAATGCATAATTATTGACACATTGATGTTGATGATATATTATCTTGTTTCAGCCAATGACAGATGATGATGTAGACCGTATTGCTACCTGTTTAAGAGTACTAGCAGAGAAAAGTCCTTTGATGAATGAAATATTCAATGACAGCTGTAGAGAGTCACTATCTTTGATGTTGGCTTCTAAAGTTGAGGAAGAGAAAGAATTGCAAAGAGTAAGATTTATAAATTTAATGGTAGCTTTTATGGATAAAAATACAATTATTTATAAGTAGAAGCAAATGTTAAAGTGATATTAGAATTTTTTCATAATAACATTCCCTGAGGTTAAGAATAGAGGAACACCACCTTTGTCATATATCTGTATATTTAACTAGTTTAAAGTATAAATATAACTTAATACATCAGATTTGAAATTAATTCCATAACAAAATTGTTATGATAAATCCTGAAATCAAGTATAAATTGAAACTAGAATTTTTTTACAAACCACAATAGTTATACAAATAATTTATAATTGTACTCTCTACAACATTCAAAGAAGTCATTATAAATATCAGCCTACCTCTATTTGCAATAAAAAAACAACCAAAAAAATAGTTTCTTTCATCCATCTCATACCACATGGTAAGCTTTAACAGTATTTATTATAAAAATTAAGAATTGTATTTTTCAGGTCTCTGAAAGGAAAATTGTTAAAGTACAAGCTGATGACCCTATTGCCTTTAATCAGTTGATAAACAAGGGTGAACTGGGCGCTACAGAGGTTTGTACAGTTTGTAATTCTTTCATTCATTTCGGAAAATTCCATGAATTTAATAATGATCCCAATCAAAGGGACAGAGGTATACTGCTTTATCTCTTTTCATACATCAGTTCCATGAAATTTTCATTGTATTTTTCTCAGGAATTATAATTCAGAGCTTCCTGAAATTTAGTATCAAACTTCATGTGAGCATGCTACATTGTGTCATATGTTTTCATATGCATCCCTCCTCAACTTCTTGTTTATTGAATTCTTGTATATGCCTACAAGTAATGGCCATCCATGTAAACTCTAAGAAGCTAGCAATCAGAGGTTCATGTGATCATACTTTTCTGTGTGGTGCATTTTCTACATCCAAGGTTAATCATCTTCCTGTTTACTGAATACTTGTAACTGAAATATCATTATTGAGCATAACTCACACTATATCTTGTTAGATTTTATTTGTTTTAGCACTAAGGCTTAAGTGAATTTTAGTGATAAATTTTGAATTTCATTGGGTAGTGTACTAACAATTTTAAGATCAAAACAATAATTTAAAAATTTAAAGAGTGATAGATCTTTTGAAAGAATGTAGATAAATAAAACCTTTTACATTGTAGAACATGTTTGAGCTTACCCTATCCCAAGCCTTGGGAATGAGCAGTAAGAAGGATGCAGATCCTATGGGAGCCTCTAAACTGAACAAAGTAACCCAGTTGACTGGTTTCTCTGACCCTGTCTATGCTGAAGCTTATGTGAATGTGAACCAGTTTGATATTGTTCTGGATGTCCTTATTGTGAACCAGACATCCGATACATTACAGAACCTTACCCTTGAATTAGCTACACTTGGTAAGATCATATGAAAAAAATGTATTTGTGTGATAGTTTACCTTTCAAGAATCAAATGTTTTGTATTCTCCTGCTGAAAGAAACCACTAAAATTTTTTGAAATGAATGTTATGATTTATAATTTTGTTGTAATGACAAAACATGAACAGGTTTGACTTTTTACTAAGATCCATGTCTTTGCAATATAAAGTGTTATTTTTAAAGGTTTTTCCTAATAGATTTTATAAGATAATATTATTTGATATTGGCAGGGTATTCTGTGAATTTATATGGTTTTCTTGTCTTTTCTTACTTTTTATACGACCGCAAAAAATTTTTTGTGGTCGTATATTGGTATGACGTTACGCGTCGTCGTTGCCGTCGTCGGCGTCGTCGTCCAAGACACATTGGTTTTCGCACTCTAACTTTAGTTTAAGTAAATGGATCTCTAGGAAATTTTACCATAAGGTTCAATACCACAAAAGGAAGGTTGGGATTGATTTTGGGGTTATGGTACCAACAGTTAAGGAATTAGGGGCCAAGGGGCCAAAATAAGCATTTTGTAACTTCCAGACAATAACTTGTGTGTAAGTGTATGGATCTCTCTGACATTGTACCACAAGGTTCCATATCACAAAGGGAATGCTGGGATTGATTTTGGGGTAATTGCCTCAAAATTTTAGGAATTAGGGCCAAAAGGGGCAAAAATAAGCATTTTCTAGTTTCAGGACAATAACTTGTGTGTAAGTGTATGGATCTTTCTGAAATTGTACTACAAGGTTCCATATCACAAAGGAAAGCTGGAATTGAGTTTGGGGTAATTGCCTAAACGTTTAGGGATTAGGGGCCAAAAGGGCCAAAATAAGCATTTTCTAGTTTCCAGACAATAACTTGTGTTTAAGTGTATGGATCTCTCTGAAATTGTACTGCAAGGTACCATACCTCATTGAAGGCTGGGATTGAGTTTGGGGTGATGAATCATAAGGGGTTCAAAAATTGGGGATTTTTTCCCTTTTCTTCCTTTTTTCCTTTTTTTTCTTTAAAATTTTCCATTTTAAGTTGGTTATTTCTGATTTATATTTAAAAGCAAATAATAATGATATGGCAGGAGATACACACCAAACAGGATGTGTAAATTATTATATAATAAGTATTGTGCAATAGCAAGAAATTTTCAATTGCACAGTATTGCTAATAGCAAGAAATCTTCAATTGCACAGTATTGCTAATAGCAAGAAATATCCAATAGCACAATATTGCACAATAGGAAGAAATTGTCAATTGTACAGTATTGCACAATAGCAAGAAATATTCAATTGCACAGTATTGCGCAATTGCAAGAAATATTCAATTGCACAGTATTGTGCAAAAGAAGATACTTTGTATAAATTGCTTATTTCTTGACCAATTTCAATGGGGTTTTATTCTTGAATTCTTGGGGTTCTTTAATATGCTGAATCTAACGTGTATTAAGTTTTTGGATTTTGGGCCCTGTTTTAAATTGGTCCACATTGAGGTCCAAAGGGTCCAAAATTAAACTTTGTTTGATTTCATCAAAAATTGAATTATTGGGGTTCTTTGATATGCCGAATCTAACCGTGTATTTAGATTCTTAATTTTTGGTCCCGTTTTCAAATTGGTCTACATTAAGGTCCAAAGGGTCCAAAATTAAACTTAGTTTGATTTTAACAAAATTGAATTCTTAGGGTTCTTTGATTTACTGAATTTAATCATGTATTTAGATTTTGATTATGGGCCCAGTTTTCAAGTTGGTCCAAATTGGGGTCCAAAATTAAACTTTGTTTGATTTCAACAAAATTGAATATATGGGGTTCTTTGATATGCTGAATCTAACCATGTATTTAGATTCTTAATTTTTGGTCCTGTTTTCAAATTGGTCTACATTAAGGTCCAAAGGGTCCAAAATTAAACTTAATTTGATTTTAACAAAATTGAATTCTTAGGGTTCTTTGATATGCTGAATCTAAACATGTCTTTAAATTTTGATTATGGGCCCAGTTTTCAAGTTGGTCCAAATCGGGTCCAAAATTAAACTTTGTTTGATTTCAACAAAATTGAATATATTGGGTTCTTTGATATGCTGAATCTAACCATGTATTTAGATTTTTGATTTTAGGCCCGTTATCAACTTTGTCCACATTGAGGTCAAAAGGGTCCAAAATTAAACTTTGTTTGATTTCAACAAAATTGAATATATGGGGTTTTTGATATGCTGAATCTAACTGTATTTAGATTCTTAATTTTGGTCCTGTTTTCAAATTGGTCTACATTAAGGTCCAAAGGGTCCAAAATTAAACTTTGTTTGATTTCATCAAAATTGAACTCTTAGGGTTCTTTGATATGCTGAATGTAATCATGTATTTAGATTTTTGATTATGGGCCCAGTTTTCAAGTTGGTCCAAATTGGGGTCCAAAATTAAACTTTGTTTGATTTCAACAAAATTGAATATATGGGGTTCTTTGATATGCTGAATCTAACCATGTATTTAGATTCTTAATTTTTGGTCCTGTTTTCAAATTGGTCTACATTAAGGTCCAAAGGGTCCAAAATTAAACTTAATTTGATTTTAACAAAATTGAATTCTTAGGGTTCTTTGATATGCTGAATCTAAACATGTCTTTAAATTTTGATTATGGGCCCAGTTTTCAAGTTGGTCCAAATCGGGTCCAAAATTAAACTTTGTTTGATTTCAACAAAATTGAATATATGGGGTTCTTTGATATGCTGAATCTAACCATGTATTTAGATTTTGATTTTGGGCCCGTTATCAACTTTGTCCACATTGAGGTCAAAAGGGTCCAAAATTAAACTTTGTTTGATTTCATCAAAATTGAATTATTGGGGTTCTTTGATATGCCGAATCTAACGTGTATTTAGATTCTTAATTTTTGGTCCCGTTTTCAAATTGGTCTACATTAAGGTCCAAAGGGTCCAAAATTAAACTTAGTTTGATTTAACAAAATTGAATTCTTAGGGTTCTTTGATATGCTGAATCTAAACATGTATTTAGATTTTTGATTATGGGCCCAGTTTTCAAGTTGGTCCAAATCGGGTCCAAAATTAAACTTTGTTTGATTTCAACAAAATTGAATATATGGGGTTCTTTGATATGCCGAATCTAACGTGTATTTAGATTTTGGATATTGGACCATAATAGGTGAATGTCCAATTTAAAATTTTTAAGTTCTTAGACCACATTCATTCTGTGTCAGAAACCTATGCTGTGTCAAATATTTAATCACAATCCAAATTCAGAGCTGTATCAAGCTTGAATGTTGTGTCCATACTTGCCCCAACTGTTCAGGGTTCGACCTCTGCGGTCGTATCAAGCTGCGCCCTGCGGAGCATTTTATTCTTAATATATGGATCTTTACAGGTGACCTGAAGTTGGTAGAGAAACCATCACCACTGATGTTAGCTCCACATGACTTCTGTAATATCAAGGCTAATGTTAAAGTAGCTGGCTTCATGTCTAATTAGTTTTTTGGGGAAAGACGGCTTCAAGCCGTCAATCCCCTATGTGGTTGACCAGACTGACATCCCCTCACGTCATTCATTTTGTTTTTATAGTGTGGAAAACCCCCAAAAAATCTTACTGAGATTGATGAGAAGGAGACACACAAATGAATAGATTGACTTTAAACACTTTTTAACACATTTCCCTTCTGTTTCTCGCGAAATTATCGTATCTTCAGCTCTCCCTTACACTATTTACGTTTCTTTTACAATCCGGAAAAATCAGAATGACGAGATATTCTAAATATATCCAACCTACATTATAGTGACGTCATTGTTGGAATGCCACACTACGTAGAAGCAGGGATATCCTTTACTGATTATTTAAATCATTCTCAGAGTTCGTGTACTAATTTAAAATTGGTATTTGTTCAATTTGAACATAATTATGTTTGCTATAGATGATTCAAACATCAACATGCAATGCTTTAATTTGTAGGTCAACTTGTAACTTTCACAATAAACAATGGCCGTGGGGATACATGAGATTGGGGAGAGAAACGACAGTTTTCATTTTTTCTGAGAATCTTCCTCCAATACAGGAGCACCTCAATTGATGAGTAATAATCCACTAAAATAAAAGTTAATGTATCAGAACACTTAAAATGTGACATTTAGTATATGATTAATATTCTTCCATTAAAACTAAATTTTGTGTACCAACATAATCATTGTAATGGTAAAAAAAAATAAATAATTAAAAATGTTGCATTTTGTAGTGTAAACCTATTTATTCATGAAATTTACAAATATATCAAAATGTAGGATTTGGAAACAAGCTTCACACAGTTTACATCAATCATATTGGTTTTTATTAGTACCTGTATCCCTGTGATGAGAGTTGTAACTGGGAACTTTATCAATGGAAATTTAAAACTCAATAGATTTTTCAGTCCTCACTTTCTTGAGAAAAAAAATTAAAATCTTAGAGTACTGTCACAAAAAAAGGAAAATGGCCTTAGCCTGCAGTTCAGTGGTACACAATTAAAATTTCAAAAAATATTGTAGTAGTTGTTAAATGATAGAATTCAGTTGAATTTTAGATAAATAACTTTCAACTTTAATCGAATGTTTTGATTTAGAAGATGCAGATCTCTTCCATTGGTCCAAATTGAATCCTTAACTAAGGAAACGAAATTACATTACACAACAATTGATTTCAATATTGTCAACCTTTCTACATATTCTAGGTGTTCTTTTTTTCATTCTTTATATGAAGACTATCAAAAGATACCCCCAAAAAAAAAAGAAACAATGGCCGTCTTTCCCCTCAGAGCTCTTCAGCTCTTTGATTATTGTTTACTGTTTACAGGTGACCTGAAGTTGGTAGAGAAACCATCACCACTGATGTTAGCTCCCCATGACTTCTGTAATATCAAGGCTAATGTTAAAGTAGCTGGCTTCATGTCTCATTAGTTTTTATTGTTTACTGTTTACAGGTGACCTGAAGCTGGTAGAGAAACCATCACCACTGATGTTAGCTCCACATGACTTCTGTAATATCAAGGCTAATGTTAAAGTAGCTGGCTTCATGTCTCATTAGTTTTTATTGTTTACTGTTTACAGGTGACCTGAAGTTGGTGGAGAAACCATCACCACTGATGTTAGCTCCCATGACTTCTGTAATATCAAGGCTAATGTTAAAGTAGCTGGCTTTATGTCTCATTAGTTTTATTGTTTACTGTTTACAGGTGACCTGAAGCTGGTAGAGAAACCATCACCACTGATGTTAGCTCCACATGACTTCTGTAATATCAAGGCTAATGTTAAAGTAGCTGGCTTTATGTCTCATTAGTTTTATTGTTTACTGTTTACAGGTGACCTGAAGCTGGTAGAGAAACCATCACCACTGATGTTAGCTCCACATGACTTCTGTAATATCAAGGCTAATGTTAAAGTAGCTGGCTTCATGTCTCATTAGTTTTATTGTTTACTGTTTACAGGTGACTTGAAGCTGGTAGAGAAACCATCACCACTGATGTTAGCTCCACATGACTTCTGTAATATCAAGGCTAATGTTAAAGTAGCTGGCTTTATGTCTCATTAGTTTTATTGTTTACTGTTTACAGGTGACCTGAAGCTGGTAGAGAAACCATCACCACTGATGTTAGCTCCACATGACTTCTGTAATATCAAGGCTAATGTTAAAGTAGCTGGCTTCATGTCTCATTAGTTTTTATTGTTTACTGTTTACAGGTGACTTGAAGCTGGTAGAGAAACCATCACCACTGATGTTAGCTCCACATGACTTCTGTAATATCAAGGCTAATGTTAAAGTAGCTGGCTTCATGTCTCATTAGTTTTTATTGTTTACTGTTTACAGGTGACCTGAAGTTGGTGGAGAAACCATCACCACTGATGTTAGCTCCCCATGACTTCTGTAATATCAAGGCTAATGTTAAAGTAGCATCAACAGAGAATGGTATCATATTTGGAAATATAGGTAGGAATTATAGAATTGAAGGTATAGGTCAATTAAGGATTTTATTGTGAATAATTCTTTCATGAGATGTGGCAATGGAATCAAATTATATTGACATTTATAGATAAATCAAATTTTTAGCTAGTACCATGTAGAATTGATTATCCAAAAAAAAAAAAAATTGAAGAAACCCTTTATACATTTCTTTTGAACCTTTGAATATTTAGAACCTGACCTAAAAATGTTTGATTTCTATATTTAAAAAAAAACTATCTTAAAACATATCTCTCTATTTTATGTTAAAAATACCTTTATCTTGTCAATAAAATGACCAGCTTTTCCGGGTTGTTCTAAAAATAATTATATGTAACTGCTCTTGATATTGTTAGTATGAAAATGAAGAAATGTGGTATGATTGCCAATGAGACAACTATTTACCAAAGGACTAGAATGTAAACAACAACAGGTCGGTTTTATACACTTTTGACTGCTGGGACTGGCCAAGATGTTTATTTTTTTCCTTCATTTTTCTTTATCTTATATCTTGCAGTGTATGATGTAAGTGGAGCTGCAAGTGATCGTAACTGTGTTGTCCTGAACGATATCCATATTGACATCATGGACTACATTGTCCCTGCGTCATGTAATGATGGAGAGTTCAGACAGATGTGGGCAGAGTTTGAATGGGAAAACAAAGTGGCAGTCAACACCAATATATCTGATTTACAAATCTTCCTACAGCATGTCATAAAATGTACTAACATGAAATGTCTAACACCAGATAAGGTCAGTGCTAATTTGTCAAACATTAGAGATAAAGGTCTTTGATTTTTTTATGCCCCCGCATAGCGGAGGGGGGCATTAAGTTTTATCCTTGTACGTCCGTACGTCCAGAAATTTGTTTCCGTTTGCCTCAACCAAATGTTATGAAACTTATACACAATGCCTACTTCCACAAAACACAGATCAAGTTTGAATTTTTGTGGCGTCACTTTTACCTTTCTAGAGTTATGCCTCTTTACAAATGGAAAAATTGCTGAATTTTTCGTTTCCGTTCTCTAACTTAAGTTTGCCTCAACCAAATGTTATGAAACTTATACACAATGCTTACTACCACAAAACTCAGATCAAGTACAAATTTGGGTAGCGTCACTTTTACCGTTCTTGAGTTATGTCCCTATATAACATTATATGCAAGCGGGGGCATCATCTATGGGACACATTCCCCATTTATTTATTAAATCTTACATCTGTGATTCATCATTTAAACCATTATATTATACCATTGCAGGCTTTATCAGGAGAATGTGGCTTCATGGCTGCTAATTTGTATGCCAAGTCAATTTTTGGTGAAGATGTCCTAGCTAATTTGAGTATAGAGAAACCAGTCCATCTACCACCAACTGCACCTGTCCAGGGACATATCAGGATCAGAGCTAAAAGTCAGGTAGGTACCAGGGTAGTTTAACCTGTCAGGAACATATATTGTGTATAAAACTTACATAAGGACCAAAGCTAAAGTCAAGTTGATATCAATATTCAGTTTACAGGGAATGTTTAGGATTAGGGCTTATTATTAGCCAAGTTAAATCAAAGTCTTAATTATTTTTGGCCTGGTAAGTTAGCCTCATGCTGTCACAGTAGACTTTGTTCAATTTTCTCAAGTTGTTTATATAACTTCCACTAAAATTTATCCCTAGTTTTCTGCTATTGTTTGGGTTTACTTCTAACAATTCTTATAAGCTTGATACAATACTTTGAAAAAACTAAATACATCTGTATAGGTATAATATTGATTGTAGCAGATTGTTTTTTTGTTTAATAAGATATTGGGTAAATGATTGATATATTTTAGTGTTTAGTGTGTTATCAAGCCTGATAAAAGCCTCATGTATATTAATTACTTATAAACTCCTATAAACTTGTAGCAGTGACAACTTATAAGTGTAAGATATTTCATTAGAAATGTCATATTGACTGATTTACATGACAATTGACAATTAGTATGGCATTAATATGGATAAAGATCAACTGATTTTATGTACCTATGAAAATGCTTCTAACTCATTTAATTGTATGTCTTTATGTTTCAGGGTATGGCATTAAGTATGGGTGATAAGATCAACCTGTCTCAGAAATCTGGAGCCAAAATGACTGCAGTAGCAAAATAAACAGAAATCTATAACTTATTGAACAGCCAGAATAATATATTTATATGACTTTAAAAATAGACTGTTAATTTGTATTCAAGAAAGAAAAATCTATTTGTCATATGTTTTAATGCATATTTGAGAGAATTATGTTAAAAAAAAGATATTTAAATTTCGAAAATCTTTGCTAAAGTCAGTAGACATTTTCAGATTCTGTTGTATCTTACAATATTGTAATGCTTATGTGTTTATTTTGTGGATTTAGGAAACTTTTGTCACTTTATTCAAATAAACTGTTATCAAGTTATCATTTCCATTTTCTTACACTTTCAGCAAGATAATTTTGACTGCTTTTGATATTGTCATCATCAATGGAACTTATTTTGGTATACCATGGTTTTCCTTCCATTCACCCTTTGCATGATTAAAGTTGTTTCAAATGTTTTTTATGAGATTTCATCACAATATAAAGTATGATTAAATAAATATCCCATGTGATTGTGATAATTGTCAAAGTTGTTATTATGGATTTTTTTTTAAAACTTTAATCATAAAAAGGAAGGAATGATATTTTTTGATCAATAAGTCAAATTTATGTTCGTTCTTATAATTTAATTTATTTTAAATGTGTACAATGATGGTAAATTAAGATTCCGGAATAATGAAATATTGTCAATTTTGTATCTTGAGAATTTTGATAAGTTATCTTACAATTGTTCATGGTTTCAAGTATATTTATATGAGCAAAAAATAAAGTGATTAAATGTACTGATAATGTCCACATGGAGCAACTCTTTCCTGTATTGGATGTTAACTCAGGTGTAGTTAAATATTTTAAGATTGGACCTGAAAATGCATATTTATACCCTGCTGTTGTGTAATAATTCTAAGATTGGACCTGAAAATGCACATTTATACCCCGCTGTTGTGTAAATATTCTAAGATTGAACCTGAAAATGCACATTTATACCCTGCTGTTGTGTAATAATTCTAAGATTGGACCTGAAAATGCACATTTATACCCTGCTGTTGTGTAAATATTCTAAGATTGGACCTGATGATGCACATTTATACCCTGCTGTAGTGTAATAATTCTAAGATTGGACCTGAAAATGCACATTTATACCCCGCTGTTGTGTAAATATTCTAAGATTGGACCTGAAAATGCACATTTATACCTCGCTGTTGTGTAAATATTCTAAGATTGGACCTGAAAATGCACATTTATACCCTGCTGTTGTGTAATAATTCTAAGAATAAAAAAATTAGATTGGACCTGAAAATACACATTTATACCTTGCTGTTGTGTAAATATTCTTAGATTGCAACTGAAAATGCACATTTACAAGTACTTAATTGCAAGAATTGATATATTTAATTGGTTAACCTGTGTTCTTTCATTTGATTAAGAATTTTGAGTATAGGATCCAATGTTTTCTGAGAGTGATCTTCCTGCTTTAAAAATATATGGCAATCATTTTGACCACCTTTCTGACTGTGTAAGACATGCATGGTTAGTCGAGGTTGTTTAAACACCCCCTTAGTAGTAGTTTTGGCCACCTACAAAGATTCTGGGTGTTCCTAACTTACAAATGTATTTATTACCAGTAAGCAATGCAAATAGTTGAATGCCATCATGTATACTTGTAATCAAGCAAACTTTAAGGTAAGAAGCAGTGTAGTTAGTTGTAAGTCTCGCATATCAGGATTCATTATCCCCTGCTATACTGAATTAGAGTAAAATTGTCCCTCCATCCATAATATTTTGTGAACACATCTTTTGAGATCTTTTCCCCAAAACTTTTTAATTTAGAAGGATTGCTTGTTTTCATGTGTTCTTGACCATTCTGTACAACAGTGGCCATACAAAATCACAGACAGGTTGTTTCGGTAGCCTTTTATGTAAATTATATAGTAATTCTTGGAAATATATAGCAACATTGTAAATAAATGAAAGCAAATAGCAGCTGATCCAGAGCTTGTACATTTATAATTTTTCCCTAATAAACTTATCATTTTTTACTATGGATTATTTATATAGGCTGAAAGAACTCAGAAAAATCTGTGATCTGGATACCGAAATAGACCGACCATGTCCATTTTATCCTTGTAGAATTACAATTATTCTTCGGCAATAAGTACACACAGTGAAGAATGTTGGAAGCTTCCCTTAGATGTTGACATTTACTCGAGTTAATGGTTTGAGTTACTTGACTTGAAATATTATTATACACTTTTACACTTTATACTGGGCTCGAACCTTTTTTTTTATTTTGAAGATGGATTCATACACCATGCCCAAATTATGTATTTTTGATAAAAATAGTTTTCTTTTGACAACTATGGTTATACATATACACATTGTTTAACTTAGAAATCTTAAGTATATATTATCAATCAATTGCTTGACATGGGCATGGATATGATCTAACAAATGTTCAACCCACTGCAATATCTCTAGGTTAGAGATGATGCTTGGAAGATATAGCTATTAAGCCAGTGGTATAATGGCTTTGATTGCATTTCATGCAATCTTTACCCCTTAAACCTATTTTGCAAATGTTAAAAAAAGAGTAAGTTTATCCTGAGAACAACACAGAAGACTTAATTCTACGAGCTACCTAGGTGTAATTTTCTAGTGGCAGTCAAAAGTCATTTAATTTCCAAGTTGTGAACCAACACTCATCCTCTTTTAGGAATAATGATATGATCATGAAGATACATATCATCCTTTCATTGCATTTATCTTCTGTTGCAAAAATTTGCCTCTCAGAAACAGCTGACCAAATGGAACAAGGCATTGCATGAAGGGTTCATAACTGGACCTCTCCAGAATTTGTGTCCTTCTTTCCTGTCTAAAACCAATGACTGTCAGGGACAATAATGGGTTTACAATAGTTGTAATGAGACCTTTCCTTTATGTGACTTTTCCAGAAATATCTGTTTTTTTTATTGCATAAGGGTTCTTCAAAGCTAATAATGTTTATAGGTTGCACTTTGTAAATACAGCTGTTTCACAAACCACGCCTCTTTTGGGGAGATATATAATATTCATTGATATTTTGTTTTGTTTACGTTGGTTCCCAGATATGATCTCTGTTTCATCTCATAGAGACATAACTTGGAAATGTTACCAGTATAAGAACACATGGATAGCGGCTAAATTGAATTATGAGGAAGACCCAAAGTGAAGGGAGGGGTAGTACAGAATTTTAGTATAAGTTTAAACTCTTAGAAATTCGGGGCATATAAATGTTGAAAATATGCCGCACAGCCCTATGTTTTGACCTTTGAAAAAATAGTAGTGCATATGAACTTTCCATTCTAGGATATAATTTTTTACGAAACATCATAGTAAAAGTGGCACAGTTTTAGCCGTAAAAGGAGTTCCTATGGGAAATTGCATTGTCTATATTTACAGAAGTGCAACCTTTATTGGGTGAAAAAGAGAACATATAGAAATTCACCAAATCTGGTTTATCTTCAGAGATTTAAATGAAGTTAACTAACATATAAAGTTTTATAAATATTTCATGAAGATTGAGAAAATCCTGGGCCTTAACTATGATGACTCAGCATAAATTCACAGTTTACAGTATGCATAGTTTACCTTAAGCCCTGTTTGCAAAGTAAACTCATAATATATGCATATTTGTAATTTAAATTATTAAGAAGTGCTTATATTTACTCTTGGCAGTCATTGAAACTCATAGATCCTTGATGAATATTGTTGTTGGGGTGTTTCTGTCCTGTTGAAAACCCATAAGTAAGCCGTACCACCTGAATGTGCTTTCTTGTGACCGCGGCATACAAAATTTACAAGCTAGAAATACAAAAATACCTCAATAAAACTAACAATAGTGTGTTCTATCCTAAAAATGTACTAGATATTCCATATTCACAGAAACAAGAATTATTTAGCAAATGTGAGGCCCCAGTGGCAAAAAAACAGAAAAATCCCTAATCCCTGGGTCATAAAACAGATAATTTAACCGGTAAAGGCTATGATTTTATTATTATAAAGGTCTTTTGTATAGAAGACAATAAATGTGCTTGGAAGTTATGCAAAAACAGATTTTAGCAGTCAGTTCTATAAAACTTTTAGTGAATTCATATATCAGACTGGTAACTTCATACATACAACTTTTGCAAATATGGCTTTGTTTAAACACTTCTAGTTCATATATTAGCCAAATTATGTTAGATATATGGTAAGAGATGATATTATTGTGACAAGATTTCTAAAATGACCATTTGAGGTAGAAATTGTGAACTTTTATAGATAAATAGGCATACAGTAAGATGTGGACTGGAGACCGAGGCAGGATTGGATGCTTTATATAATCTTGAATGTTGGAATGATTTTACTTCTAAACTTTTATAGTATTCTGAAATGCTTTCCATTTGTTATCAGAATAGTTTCATACAAGTTCTAGGCATTTTATGTCAGTAAACATGCACATAGGGTAAGCTGACAATAATTACAGTCTTGTTTTTCAAATTCTTTAAAAATTGAAACAGGGGTGGGGGTATAAAATGTACTGTAAAAGAAAAGTTAGAGTTTATGCTGTTATTTCTTTTAGGCTATGACTCTGATAAATAAGTACTGTTGTGAGAAAAAGTGTTTTCCAAGATTTCTCTATTTGAATAAATGTTAGTATATTCGGTGAAAGAAGAGAACATGTAGAAATTCACCAAATCTGGTTTATCTTCAGAGATTTAAATGAATCTAACTTACATATAAAGTTTTATAAATATTTCATGAAGATTGAGAAAATCCTGGGCCTCAACTATGATGACTCAGCAAAAATTCACAGTTTACAGTATGCATAGTTTACCTTAAGCCCTGTATGCAAAGTAAATTCATAATATATGCATATTTGTAATTTAAATTATTAAGAAGTGCTTATATTTACTCTTGGCAGTCATTGAAACTCATAGATCCTTGATGAATATTGTTGTTGGGGTGTTTCTGTCCTGTTGAAAACCCATAAGTAAGCCGTACCACCTGAATGTGCTTTCTTGTGACCGTGACATACAAAAATACAAGCTAGAGATACAAAAATACCTCAATAAAACTAACAATAGTGTGTTCTATCCTAAAATTGTACTAAATATTCCATATTCACAGAAACAGCAGAATTATTTAGCAAATTTGAGGCCCCAGTGGCAAAAAACAGAGAAAAATCCCTAACCCTGGGTCATAAAACAGATTATTTAACCTGTAAAGGCTATGATTTTATTATTATAAAGGTCTTTTGTATAGAAAACAATAACTGTGCTTTGAAGTTATGCAAAACAGATTTTAGCAGTCAGTTCTATAAAACTTTTAGTGAATTCATATATCAGACTGGTATACAACTTTTGCAAATATGGCTTTGTTTAAACACTTCTAGTTCATATATTAGCCAAATTATGTTAGATATATGGTAAGAGATGATATTATTGTGACAAGATTTCTAAACTGACCATTTGAGGCAGAAATTGTGAACTTTTATAGATAAATAGGCATACAGTAAGATGTGGACTGGAGACAGAGGCAGGATTGGATACTTTATATAATCTTGAATGTTGGAATGATTTTACTACTAAACTTTACATTTATAGTATTCTGAAATGCTTTCCATTTGTTATCAGAATAGTTTCATACAAGTTCTAGGCATTTCATGTCAGAAAACATGCAGGTAGGGTAAGTTGACAATAATTCAAGTCTTGTTTTCAAATTCTTTGAGAATTGAAACAGGGGTGGGGGTATAAAATGTACTGTAAAAGAAAAGTTAGAGTATATGCAGTGATTTCTTTTAGGCTATGACTCTGATAAATAAGTATTGTTGTGAGAAAAAGTGTTTTCCAAGATTTCTCTATTTGAATAAATGTTAGTATAGGTTGCACTTTGTAAATACAGCTGTTTCACAAACCATGCCTCTTTTGGGGAGATATATAACATTCATAGATATTTTGTTTTGTTTATGTACTGGTTCCCAGATATGATCTCTATGTTTCATCTCATAGAGACAGAACTTGGAAATGTTACCAGTATAAATACACATAGATAGCGGCTAAATTGAATTATGAGGAAGACCCAAAGTGAAGGGAGGGGTAGTACAGAATTTTAGTATAAGTTTAAACTCTAGAAGTTCGGGGCATATAGATGTTGAAAATATGCCGCACAGCCCTATGTTTTGATCTTTGAAAAAATAGTAGTCCATATGAACTTTCCATTCTAGGATATAATTTTTTATGAAACTTCATAGAAAAAATGGCACAGTTTTAGCCGTAAAAGGAGTTCCTATGGGAAATAGCATTGTCTATATTTACAGAAGTGCAACCTATAGCTGGCTTTAATTTGTTCTCATTCCTCAGAATTTCAACATAATATTAACTGGTCTCTCATACGATACAATAAAACACTAAATTCTCCTAGCTCATGTCTTGCTCACCAGTCTAATAAACTTTAACAATTACTGGTAACTCTTTAAACGGTTCTTCTTAGTTATATTGTTGTTTGTTCAAATCCAAAGATTGCTCTCGGTATGCTACTATTGCTGGTCTTTTATTTTGTCATAATTTATGTTAAGTTACCTTTATGTGCTTCAAGTACGTCTTCTAAAGTATAACCAGCAAAGAGCGCACAACTAATTTCTCAGTCATACGCAAATCAACCAATTAGTTGTTAGCCGCCATGTTTCGCAAATTTGCCAACCTTTCAAATAAAAACACCAGTCTTGAATGCGTCCTACCGAATTAGACTTATCAGCGGTTTTGTTCTTACATGAGCAACACGACGGGTGACACATGTAGATCAGGATCGGCTTAGCCGTCCTGAGCACCTAAGATTCCCCTGTTTTTGATGTGGTTCGTGTTGCTCAATCTTTACTTTTCTGCATGTGTTTTGTTTTGTGTACTGTTGTGTGTCTATTTGTCGTTTTCGTTTTGCAATGAGTTGTCAGTTTGCTTTTGACTTTTGAATATCCCTTTGGTATCTATCGCCTCTTTTCTTGACCCTTTAAAAGTTTCCTTGCAAATAATTTGAGACGAATAATAGAAATAAAAGCGCTGTTCCTTTGCTTTGTGTTTTGTCAATTGCTAGCAGGGATTTTGTGTCATGAATTAATAGTTATTACATCATACATGTATGTCTTCGTTTCCATACGAACTAAATACGCTAGTAATGACAATAGAGGAATTAAATCTAATTACTGCCTCTCACGGTTTGCTTCAGATAAAAATATAACTTCTTCATGAAGACAAATTAAAAAAAACTTCAGTCAATACAAACTAATAAACTATATTGAATGAACATATTTTCGGGTACATGGAATTATTACATTGTCGTACTTTGAATTTTTCTTCACATATATTTTAGTTTTCCAACAAAAACGCTTTTAATGAAGTTATGTTCAAATCCCTGGATGGATACGTACAACTGTGTGTCGTAAACCAAATCTGGTTTATCTTCAGAGATTTAAATGAATCTAACTTACATATAAAGTTTTATAAATATTTCATGAAGATTGAGAAAATCCTGGGCCTCAACTATGATGACTCAGCAAAAATTCACAGTTTACAGTATGCATAGTTTACCTTAAGCCCTGTATGCAAAGTAAATTCATAATATATGCATATTTGTAATTTAAATTATTAAGAAGTGCTTATATTTACTCTTGGCAGTCATTGAAACTCATAGATCCTTGATGAATATTGTTGTTGGGGTGTTTCTGTCCTGTTGAAAACCCATAAGTAAGCCGTACCACCTGAATGTGCTTTCTTGTGACCGCGGCATACAAAAATACAAGCTAGAGATACAAAAATACCTCAGTAAAACTAACAATAGTGTGTTCTATCCTAAAATTGTACTAGATATTCCATATTCACAGAAACAAGAATTATTTAGCAAATGTGAGGCCCCAGTGGCAAAACACAGAAAAATCCCTAACCCCTGGGTCATAAAACAGATAATTTAACCGGTAAAGGCTATGATTTTATTATTATAAAGGTCTTTTGTATAGAAGACAATAAATGTGCTTGGAAGTTATGCAAAAACAGATTTTAGCAGTCAGTTCTATAAAACTTTTAGTGAATTCATATATCAGACTGGTATACAACTTTTGCAAATATGGCTTTGTTTAAACACTTCTAGTTCATATATTAGCCAAATTATGTTAGATATATGGTAAGAGATGATATTATTGTGACAAGATTTCTAAACTGACCATTTGAGGTAGAAATTGTGAACTTTTATAGATAAATAGGCATACAGTAAGATGTGGACTGGAGACAGAGGCAGGATTGGATACTTTATATAATCTTGAATGTTGGAATGATTTTACTACTAAACTTTACATTTATAGTATTCTGAAATGCTTTCCATTTGTTATCAGAATAGTTTCATACAAGTTCTAGGCATTTCATGTCAGAAAACATGCAGGTAGGGTAAGTTGACAATAATTCAAGTCTTGTTTTCAAATTCTTTGAGAATTGAAACAGGGGTGGGGGTATAAAATGTACTGTAAAAGAAAAGTTAGAGTATATGCAGTGATTTCTTTTAGGCTATGACTCTGATAAATAAGTATTGTTGTGAGAAAAGTGTTTTCCAAGATTTCTATTTGAATAAATGTTAGTATAGGTTGCACTTTGTAAATACAGCTGTTTCACAAACCATGCCTCTTTTGGGGAGATATATAACATTCATAGATATTTTGTTTTGTTTATGTACTGGTTCCCAGATATGATCTCTATGTTTCATCTCATAGAGACAGAACTTGGAAATGTTACCAGTATAAATACACATAGATAGCGGCTAAATTGAATTATGAGGAAGACCCAAAGTGAAGGGAGGGGTAGTACAGAATTTTAGTATAAGTTTAAACTCTAGAAGTTCGGGGCATATAGATGTTGAAAATATGCCGCACAGCCCTATGTTTTGATCTTTGAAAAAATAGTAGTCCATATGAACTTTCCATTCTAGGATATAATTTTTTATGAAACTTCATAGAAAAAATGGCACAGTTTTAGCCGTAAAAGGAGTTCCTATGGGAAATAGCATTGTCTATATTTACAGAAGTGCAACCTATAGCTGGCTTTAATTTGTTCTCATTCCCTCAGAATTTCAACATAATATTAACTGGTCTCTCATACGATACAATAAAACACTAAATTCTCCCTAGCTCATGTCTTGCTCACCAGTCTAATAAACTTTAACAATTACTGGTAACTCTTTAAACGGTTCTTCTTAGTTATATTGTTGTTTGTTCAAATCCAAAGATTGCTCTCGGTATGCTACTATTGCTGGTCTTTTATTTTGTCATAATTTATGTTAAGTTACCTTTATGTGCTTCAAGTACGTCTTCTAAAGTATAACCAGCAAAGAGCGCACAACTAATTTCTCAGTCATACGCAAATCAACCAATTAGTTGTTAGCCGCCATGTTTCGCAAATTTGCCAACCTTTCAAATAAAAACACCAGTCTTGAATGCGTCCTACCGAATTAGACTTATCAGCGGTTTTGTTCTTACATGAGCAACACGACGGGTGACACATGTAGATCAGGATCGGCTTAGCCGTCCTGAGCACCTAAGATTCCCCTGTTTTTGATGTGGTTCGTGTTGCTCAATCTTTACTTTTCTGCATGTGTTTTGTTTTGTGTACTGTTGTGTGTCTATTTGTCGTTTTTCGTTTTTGCAATGAGTTGTCAGTTTGCTTTCGACTTTTGAATATCCCTTTGGTATCTATCGCCTCTCTTTTTCTTGACCCTTTAAAAGTTTCCTTGCAAATAATTTGAGACGAATAATAGAAATAAAAGCGCTGTTCCTTTGCTTTGTGTTTTGTCAATTGCTAGCAGGGATTTTGTGTCATGAATTAATAGTTATTACATCATACATGTATGTCTTCGTTTCCATACGAACTAAATACGCTAGTAATGACAATAGAGGAATTAAATCTAATTACTGCCTCTCACGGTTTGCTTCAGATAAAAATATAACTTCTTCATGAAGACAAATTAAAAAAAACTTCAGTCAATACAAACTAATAAACTATATTGAATGAACATATTTTCGGGTACATGGAATTATTACATTGTCGTACTTTGAATTTTTTCTTCACATATATTTTAGTTTTCCAACAAAAACGCTTTTAATGAAGTTATGTTCAAATCCCTGGATGGATACGTACAACTGTGTGTCGTAATTTTCAATATGCAATTGATATACATAATTAAAAAAAAAAATCACATAGATGTCAACCATTCTGATATGAGTGGTATGATTCTTATACTCTACCAAAAGTAGAAAATTGTCTTCCAATGAACTACTACTAACTTGGAGGACACAAACAGAAAATACTTTTACCCCCTTAAATACACCTTTAACCCCCTGTAAACATGACCAAATTATGTATTTTAAACTTTTTATTTGTTTTAAAATTTAGAGACCCAAGCTTCTTTAACAACTTATATGGACTTGCTTCAAATATAAAATCATTTTTGTGTACTATAGTATATGAAGTACTATGATATTTCATGTCAAACCATTAGTTCAACTTGTTACCAAATTTGATGCAAAGCACTAATGTTAATCCAAGAGTGATTAACACGTAAGTACAGAAACAGGCCAACGTTAGCCTTATTTCAAACTGTAAGTAACAATAAATCGTCCATCATTGTTCACAATCATTATAGACTTGGTAGAATTACAGGAACAGGTAGAGCGCGGAAGATTTATTCCATCGTCTTTATTCAATACAACGCAACTGTGTTCTCCTTTACAGTCAATTCTGTGTAACGTATTTGACAGGAAACCTGTAGTATAAATGTCCCCTGCATTGAAAACAGATATTCCATTGAGATATTCTAGTCCTGGTGGTGAAATTTCAAACAGTTTTACTCCGCTTATGTCTATGCAATAAATATTGTTACAGTGCAAGGTTCCTCCTACAACTGTTCCGTTTGATCTTCCACACATAATATGTTTTCCAGTTATGTCGGGAATAATATTTTCAACTTCAAAATCAGAATTTAATACTAACAAACCTTTGAGTTTACCGTTTAGAATAAGACGATGGCCTGTTTGTGCGATCCCATGACATTCGTCATCTAGTTTTATTTGTCTATGAACCTTACGTTCTTTTAAATCTAGAATTACAACTTTTCTTTCATTGGCCAATGTCATGGCAATCAAATCATCTGGCAAAGTAGCAAGGTATAAAGGATTATGGGAAAGTTCCATTTCTACTTTTTCTAAACCGTTTTGATCGTAAACTACTAATTTACGATTGTTTAAATTAGTGACAACGATATCTCCATTTTGCAAAAGTTTAATGTCTGAAGAGGAATGAAAATCTGTATCGTTGGAAATACTAAATTCGCCAACCTTTTGCAGACTTTGGTCTTTTTCTTGGACATGGCTTGCTTGGTCTGTTTTGGGGAAAGCGGTATTCGGTTCTGACTCTTGTGCAGTGGTTGAACGTTTCACTTGAGTGTATGCAAGTTTAAGTCCTTTCAAAAAGTCTTGAAAATCGTTGGATATGCTGAACGTCAAAGTTACATTTTCAAACTTTCTTTCTATCTTAGATGCATGCTTTTCAATAATCGTGAAAGAATTGTTAATCTTTGACAAGTAAACGTATGACTGTAAACTCGATTCTTTTCTGGCCATTTCCTCGACATTTTTTACCCATTCAGACAAACTATCCCTTTTACTCAATACACCAACTTCTCTTTGTTTTAGTACCTCCGTTTCCTGATTGTACAGGTCATGGAAATGCTCCCTAATTTTATTTTCAGCTTCGTCAATGTATGCATCGATTTGCTTTCTAAACTGCTGTAAATCCATTTCAAATTTGTCCTTTTGCTTCAATAGATGTTTCCTACTTTTATAGAATTCTTTATACAACTCATCTAAAAGAGTGTTAGTTTTATTCATACGTTTCAGAATATCGGCCATTTTGATACCGATATCTTTTTCGTTTGTGTAAGGGTCCATAACTTCCATGTTACATGTAGGCTTGTGTGAAACTCTCTTGCACTCCGAACAACAGGGAACATCATGATCAGTACAGTAGAATAAATACACTTGTTCACGGTGTATGCGGCAACTGAAGTCCATGATGGGTACTGAAATTAAAACAGAAAGGAATTAATGACTTTATTAAGAATGTCATGTAATCTGTTACATGAGGGTTTCGTTAACGAAGTAATTGATGAATCAGTACATACATATGTAAATATGATTTTACTAAATTGCAGAATTCCTTATTTATAAAAGCATATGCCAAATGAACAACATATGAGCCGCTTGTCCTACTGTTCCATCCATTGTCAACATAAGGTTTCTTTTTTAAATTGAAAATAGACTCGAACTGTGACTCTTTAGGTTACCTTGCGCTAGTCGTTTCTTTTTTCTTCATTATCACCTTGAAAAAGGGACGTTTTTATCTATTTTGACCATAAATACCATAAGAAACCTTCACGAGGTTAATTGTTTTAGTGAATATAAAATTGTATTGTACTCACCTCAGAATTTCTATCAACTGAATAAGACTGAAATTTCAAGGGATATTCCAAAAAAAATATAGTCATATATTTTGAATGTTGAAAACTGCTAAAGTTTCCTTTTTCCTTTTGTAAAAAACAATTCAGATCATATATGTGACTTTTAAAAAAGAATTTAGTGTATATTTCATGCAACATTGTAAATTAGAACATGCGAACATAATGCCTTTTGTTAAAACGATCATGGTGAATGAAAATGACAGTAAGACAATACAGGATTTAAATGAACACTTTGTAAATATTCATGGTAGATCTATATCTTTTTTTTTATGAAAAAGGTATTTGAACTTTTATCGTGTTCAGTAGGACGCACGTTGTTTTTTCCGGAATAACCTTTGACTCGGGTAGTTGTGCAGGTAGTTTTAGTATCATTACATACTTTAGTTTATTTTCCCAATGTGTATCATCTTATTATGCCAGCACGATTTCTCTGGCGGACCATTGGTAGATAGATTCATAGGCAAACCTTTCTCGACTTCTTTACAGTACTATTTCTTATTCCCAAAATAAATCGTAAACGTATACCAAGTCTCTCTTTTATAAGAATGTTTAAATAATATACCAAGGGTCTGTTGTTCAACTTGTCGTTAGTCTTGTCCTCGGTCGAGGAAAAAAACAATTTGTTGATAACTGCACCAATTGTCGTAACACAGCAGTATAGATATAAAAAAGCTTGATTTGCCCACTCATTTTCGACAACATATTTCAAGAACTCGGTTAACTGATCTTCAGGCATACATGAATGGAAGGAAATGTGGTGTATTCGTTAATAAAAAAAAAAAAAAGAAAAAAACTTAACAAAGCAAAATCATTTTTTTAAATGTCATTAGCATCACACCAAGTGTAACTAGTGGAGCAGCAACTGTTAACACTTTCACACCAGGAGAGTTTACCCCAGGTTATTAGTGATATTGATGTTGCTCAATCTTAAGTTGTCTATATAATGTTTGTAGACTATTCACTGTTGTTTCTCTCTTTTCTTTGGCAATGGTATTTTCAGTCTTTCTCCGGCTTATGGTTTTAGACTACCCTCTTAGACTTGGTATCTTTCTATTCCTTTAAAACATTTTAACCTATTAATGTGACCTGTCCAACGTCAGGGCTGTACTTAGTATATCATGGCTTTCTTTTGTCCTTGAAAGATGTTAGTTTGGGTGGATGTACTTAATAAAGATGATTCTGTACTGTTGTACAAAAATCGTAGTACGCATTTGTTAGCTAAAATGTTGCCATACAATTTAACCAGCTCCCTGTCAAAACCAAAATCATATAAACTTCACATTCATTTTCCCCTTTACTGGGTCGATACCTCTACTTGTGGACTATCAGTCCCCGAGGGTATCATCAGCTCAGTAGTCAGTACTTCGGTATTGACATGATTTACAACAAACCTTTCTAAAATTGTCCGTTTATAAATTTTTAAAATACAAAGAAACTAAGGTTTCAACTCCCTCAGGAAAAGTTGACCTTAGATGGATTAGGCTATTTTTTTAAGGCTCGTTTTGATCATACAGCTCTTCATCTGTTTCAGTTCTTATACATCCTTGGCTTTCAAATATTCGGCTTTGAGCGTTCCTGATGAAGGTAAATCCAGAAAAGCGCTTCGAACGCATGAAATTTATAACGTGTTGTGTTCATATTTTACTAACTTAGTTTTATTTCATTTTGGCCACTATTACAACCAGATAACCTTTTTTTTATCGATAAATAATTATTATTTTTACATTAACAACAGTTAGTAGAATGTCACTGAACGATACTTCTAGATAACAATTTTAAAAATGTACATACTACCGACGAAGCGACGTGTCAAAATTTAGAAAATATGATAAGATGTGATATAACAAAGTTTTTAGAATGCTGACCATGCATTTCTAAAAGGAAGAGTATGCTAGTTTTGGAGTTCTTTTTATGTTTCGGATGAATACTCAAAACTTGACAAAATTTCCGTTTTAGTAATATATGTTTGTGTCGATAAGAATGATTTTAAATACCCATAAATGCTTAAATATGCTTCTGGTCGTCCTATCGATATTTTACGGCTCTTTTTTAAAAGCACTAATGTTATCTCATCAAACATTCCTGAGATATTGTATTTTATATAGTAACGCATATTTTCTGTTCAAACATGACATTTTAGTAGCTATCTGTGCTGTAAAGTTACTTTATCAAAACAGCTTTTAGGAAGTTTTTTTAAATTAAATGGATTCACATTTTATGGAAACCGATAAGTCTATTCGATTTCTGAAAATCTTGTTAAAAAGAAGATCTGTAAAAGAACAAAAGAAGAAAAATTAGTTTGATGATACGTGTAAAATGACCATCTATAATTAAAGTCTTATATATTTAAAGATAACGGATGTTCTTTGTCTCTTTTTTTCTTTTGGCCTAGGTGTTATCTTTCATGGAGATATGATTTTTGATTACCCCTTGGTATCTCATCGCCTCCTTTTCCAGTGTTTTCTTAGTTTCCTATGATTCTAGTGTGAAATAAACTGAGTGCAAATTGCCTCTACCTTTTATGTCAGTAATATAAATTGTATGCCTCAACATTTTCTCAAGACTTCACTTATTACATAATGATTTTTTAGGAAGAAATATTTTTTGCATGATGCTGCTGAGAGAAACTATATTATGGCCTGTACGACAAAACATCACATTGCATTAAATCCAAGGTAAAAATTGAAAAAAGAAATGGTTTGTGTTTAATCCTTTTAGTTAAGAAAATCGAGATTGTTTTCTTTCACTCAATGACTTACCGTAACTTAAATATAGTATTAAGTTTTCTATGCAGTGTTTTGTACACTGCTGTTTGTCTTTCCGTCGTTTTATGTTTTTTTGACCTTGTTGTCGATTCTTCTTCAAGTTTTGATTTTTAATAGTCCCATTTATATCTTCCGCCTTTTTAAAATCACTTATGGAATCCCATCATACATTACTGAGATAATGTATATAGATATAAAAAGCTTGATTTGCCCACTCATTTTCGACAACATATTTCAAGAACTCGGTTAACTGATCTTCAGGCATACATGAATGGAAGGAAATGTGGTGTATTCGTTAATTAAAAAAAAAAAAAAAAAAAAAAACTTAACAAAGCAAAATCATTTTTTTAAATGTCATTAGCATCACACCAAGTGTAACTAGTGGAGCAGCAACTGTTAACACTTTCACACCAGGAGAGTTTACCCCAGGTTATTAGTGATATTGATGTTGCTCAATCTTAAGTTGTCTATATAATGTTTGTAGACTATTCACTGTTGTTTCTCTCTTTTCTTTGGCAATGGTATTTTCAGTCTTTCTCCGGCTTATGGTTTTAGACTACCCTCTTAGACTTGGTATCTTTCTATTCCTTTAAAACATTTTAACCTATTAATGTGACCTGTCCAACGTCAGGGCTGTACTTAGTATATCATGGCTTTCTTTTGTCCTTGAAAGATGTTAGTTTGGGTGGATGTACTTAATAAAGGTGATTCTGTACTGTTGTACAAAAATCGTAGTACGCATTTGTTAGCTAAAATGTTGCCATACAATTTAACCAGCTCCCTGTCAAAACCAAAATCATATAAACTTCACATTCATTTTCCCCTTTACTGGGTCGATACCTCTACTTGTGGACTATCAGTCCCCGAGGGTATCATCAGCTCAGTAGTCAGTACTTCGGTATTGACATGATTTATAACAAACCTTTCTAAAATTGTCCGTTTATAAATTTTTAAAATACAAAGAAACTAAGGTTTCAACTCCCTCAGGAAAAGTTGACCTTAGATGGAATAGGCTATTTTTTTAAGGCTCGTTTTGATCATACAGCTCTTCATCTGTTTCAGTTCTTATACATCCTTGGCTTTCAAATATTCGGCTTTGAGCGTTCCTGATGAAGGTAAATCCAGAAAAGCGCTTCGAACGCATGAAATTTATAACGTGTTGTGTTCATATTTTACTAACTTAGTTTTATTTCATTTTGGCCACTATTACAACCAGATAACCTTTTTTTTATCGATAAATAATTATTATTTTTACATTAACAACAGTTAGTAGAATGTCACTGAACGATACTTCTAGATAACAATTTTAAAAATGTACATACTACCGACGAAGCGACGTGTCAAAATTTAGAAAATATGATAAGATGTGATATAACAAAGTTTTTAGAATGCTGACCATGCATTTCTAAAAGGAAGAGTATGCTAGTTTTGGAGTTCTTTTTTATGTTTCGGATGAATACTCAAAACTTGACAAAATTTCCGTTTTTAGTAATCTATGTTTGTGTCGATAAGAATGATTTTAAATACCCATAAATGCTTAAATATGCTTCTGGTCGTCCTATCGATATTTTACGGCTCTTTTTTTAAAAGCACTAATGTTATCTCATCAAACATTCCTGAGATATTGTATTTTATATAGTAACGCATATTTTCTGTTCAAACATGACATTTTAGTAGCTATCTGTGCTGTAAAAGTTACTTTATCAAAACAGCTTTTAGGAAGTTTTTTTTAAATTAAATGGATTCACATTTTATGGAAACCGAGAAGTCTATTCGATTTCTGAAAATCTTGTTAAAAAAGAAGATCTGTAAAAAGAACAAAAAGAAGAAAAATTAGTTTGATGATACGTGTAAAATGACCATCTATAATTAAAGTCTTATATATTTAAAGATAACGGATGTTCTTTGTCTCTTTTTTTCTTTTGGCCTAGGTGTTATCTTTCATGGAGATATGATTTTGATTACCCTTGGTATCTCATCGCCTCCTTTCCAGTGTTTTCTTAGTTTCCTATGATTCTAGTGTGAAATAAACTGAGTGCAAATTGCCTCTACCTTTTATGTCAGTAATATAAATTGTATGCCTCAACATTTTCTCAAGACTTCACTTATTACATAATGATTTTTTAGGAAGAAATATTTTTGCATGATGCTGCTGAGAGAAACTATATTATGGCCTGTACGACAAAACATCACATTGCATTAAATCCAAGGTAAAATTGAAAAAGAAATGGTTTGTGTTTAATCCTTTTAGTTAAGAAAATCGAGATTGTTTTCTTTCACTCAATGACTTACCGTAACTTAAATATAGTATTAAGTTTTCTATGCAGTGTTTTGTACACTGCTGTTTGTCTTTCCGTCGTTTTATGTTTTTTTGACCTTGTTGTCGATTCTTCTTCAAGTTTTGATTTTTAATAGTCCCATTTATATCTTCCGCCTTTTTTAAAATCACTTATGGAATCCCATCATACATTACTGAGATAATGTATCTTATACAGTAACACATATTTCATTTTCAACCATAACATTTTAGTATTTATTTGTTTACTTTATCAATACATTTTTAGGGGATTTTTTTCTAAAATTAAATGGAGTTACATTTTATAAAAACTGGAAAGTCTATTCGTTTTCTGAAAATCTTGTTAAAAAGATGAAAGATTAATAGAGAAAAAGCATTTGACAAAATGTGTAAAATGACCATCTAGATATAAAAATGTCGTCCAAAATATTTAAAGGCTACGGATGTTTTTTACTCGATTTTTGATTACCCCTTGGTACCTCCTCGCCACTCGTGCCCAGTTTTCTAAGTTTCCATATGTAATATTATCCACGATATAAACGGTTATTGAGAGAATACAAATTCTGTAAGAAAGAAATTATAAAAATCGAAGTTTACGGAAAATTATTTCAGAACCGAAAATGAAACTAATAAACTTCCTAATATTTGACATTTGTCCTCAATTGATAAAGCTTTATTTTTTATAAAACCACCTAGTATAACCCATTGTTAATCCGTCAGGCATTACAGTTGGATCTTGAGCAATCTAAAACCGTAAGTTTGAGCGTTGCAAGCATTTTATTTAAAAAATTAACTTGTATTTACCTCGACAAAGGTTAATAGTGCATGTACTTGTTAAAATATCATTGCAAGAAAACTTATTTCTTTGTTTTTTTTCTCTTTTATCCTACTAGGTGTTGTCTTTCATCGACGTATGGTGTTTGATTGCCCCTTGGCTTCACCTCGCCTCTTATTCTACTGTTTTCTATGTTTCAATATGTTATACTTTCCACCGTATACAGAATACAAGTGCTATATTAGAAAGGAGTTTACGGAAAGTCATTTTATACACGAAAATGAAAGTTAAAACCTTAACAAAACATGACATTTGAACCTATGTGATAAAGTTTTATCTTGATAAACACCATCCACCACATCCCATTATTAACCAGTCAGGCATTGGAGTTGGATCTAGTGAAATCTAAAACCGTAAGTTTAAGCGTTATACGCATTTTATCTAAAGCTTTTTGTATTTACCTCGACAATAGTTATTAGTACTGTAACATGTTAAAATATAATTGCAAACTAGTTTATTTCTTAAACTGTTTTATTTAATTTGAAAGGATTAGAGCAAAAAATGATTCGTTTACATCTCATTTCGCTTACCGCGACAATTTTGGCTATTGCTATATCTTTGCGCCCGTCCTTTCGTTCGTCGATAAAGACTTTTCAGGAATATCCCCTGAAGCGACTAGGCATGACATTTTAGACCAAGTTCAGCCTAAATTATTTTTGCAAATAATAGACTTCCTGTTTTTGGTATTCGATATAAAGGCAATTTTTTTTTATATTTCTGTTTACAGGGATATATATATATATATATATATATATATATGAGATTCAAAACAAGGTTAATGATAAATGAAAGTGAAACTAAAAGGATTAGCTTTTTTTTTTTGTCGTAAAGAAAATGTTGTATAATTTCTACATCTTGTGAGCACAACAACAAGTATGCATGGACGGACAATAAAACCCATTAAAATCCCGAATGTCTGTTGGAATATCCGTCAACGTAAAAATATGAAACGTTTTAAATTTTTATAGAAAACCCTCTAAACGCTTTGGCTATATACGAATACAAATATATTGTATGTCTGCTGATCGTCAACATCATAATTTGCTTTGTTCGTTCCAATTTACTCCAATGTCGTTTGAAATTTTTATACGTGTGCATGCAAAACAAATTTCTTGTTAGAGGGGTCTAAATACAGCACAAACAACATTTTCCAAAAGACCAAAAAAAGTGAAAAAGTATATTTTAACAAAACGCATTTGACTAACAGGTCGAACAACAAATGTTCTTAATATATATATATAAACAAGTCTAAATTGAAAACAACGTTCAAACCTATGATTGCGTTGGATAAAAACCGCAAATTTTATACGTGTGCTTGCAAAACAAATTTCTTGGTAGAGGGGTATAAATACAGCACAAACAACATTTTCCAAAAGACCAAAAAAGTGAAAAAGTATATTTTAACAAAACGCATTTGACTAGCATGTCGAACAACTGATGTTCTTAAACCCTGCTGACTGCCATTGGCGATTACCAAATAAACGGATCACCAGATGTGACAAAATGGATCTTATTATTAATTTATTACCAAACAGAAAACAATAAACTTGCGGAAAAGATGGTATACCGCAAACATGAGGTGCAAAAATTTGTACACCATAACCGGATTTCGACAATTAATATCTCTTCAGTGATGTTAGGAATCGAAACGGCATTTGGAAGGCATATATATATAAACACACGATGATACGTATTTGTTGAATGCACGATCGCATAAATAAAAATCCGATTTATTTTTATCAAAATATGTTCAGAAGATGAGTAGTGACTTATTAAGACGAATAGTTTTGAGAAAATGCCGGCAGTGCCATTGAGTGTTACTCATTACAACTAAAAATCGATGAACGGCATTCGGAAATGTTTCAATATTATGGAAAAGAAGAGGTTCACAATGGGAAAATTGAAATCCTCTCTTTTGTCCTGAAGTTTAATTCTCAACCGAACCTCATTGTGAATATTTATTGATGTAAATCAAGATATAACACAGTTTTAACTGTATCGTTGGTATCCTTTATTCCAAGTTCACTGAGATAATCATGTAAGATTTCCATTTCTTATTCATTCCGTCTGTTACAGCGATCTTGCTTGAACAATGTCTCTCATATATCGTGAGGGGGTAAATTTTATGGTTAATCTAAAAGAATGTTCTGCGGAATCGCAGATTATGTTTTGATCTCCAATTATCTAAAACAAATGTTTTTAAAAGCACAATTAAGCAATGGCTGGAGAATATGAATAACCAGCTTGTTTTCTTGTACGTCAATCTTTGGTTTGACAGTCGCAAAATTAGTTTTCAACTACGCTTTTCCGTTGATATAGAAAAGTTCAATTTTCGACAAAAAGAAATCAATGATAAGCGTCAGTAGTTATAAAAAGACTATTCGTTAAATCATATAATGATAGTAGAAAATACAGGATTGAATACTAGTAATTGACTTAGGGAACACAATCAAAGGTGAAATATCATCCAGATAAAAGATATCAGTTCCACCTACTTTTACCTCCATATCTGTGGTAAACATATAATCATTACGTGTAAATAATGCGAGCTTCTTCATAATTCAAATAAATGAACACCACCATCGTATAGGTTATACCTTTAATGCACTGTTTATATCATATTCTATAGATTAGTGTTCCAGTCACGTAATATACCGCATAGTTTATTAAGTAAAAATTGCAATATTCGACAGCCTGTACTATCTTAATTTAAGTATTGTCAAAAATTAAAATTATTGACATCAAATATTATGAAATTTTGCAGGGGCAGACTATGAGCTCAACTGTAAGGACCAATGTCTCTACAGAAAGCGGTTCAGAGAAAATTCAAAATAAAACCAATAAGAATGCTCACACAGAGCAACATGTACATCAAAGAAAAAAATCAAAAGAGGAAAAGATCAATTCAAAGATAAAAAATCAAAGTTTATATCTGAAAGTGTCTGGATGTCATCATACAAATACCGACTTGAAAACACGATTAAAGCGCATCACAAAGGAGGACTTAGTCGTGGAGGATATCAGGCGTGATGGCAAAGATACTGTATTCAAACTACAAATCAGAGGTTCCAAACTTACAAAGAAGATTATTTCTTCTATCCACAAAGAAAACAAGAACACCGAAGGTAAAATTTCCGTAATAAACCAACAACAGAAAGGTAATAAAGAACAACCTAACTTTTCCCAAGACAAACAAAATAAATTAAAAGAATTAATTGACGAAGAAGCATGTAAAGTTGTGTCCAATCATAACAAAATGATAAGTGAGGTACAACAAAGAATTAACAATGTCACTGAAAATTTAGGAAGGGGATCACATGAGTACAACGAGGAAGAAGAGGAATTGGATGTCGTTCCAGGAGGTGGAAAGTCACAAACCAATTCCACAGAAGCATTAATTGTATCCCTTCATGCAAAGCAGGAAATTGATGCATTAGAAGATAAACTTTCAGAACTTAAATTACAAAAGAAAGAATTCAAAGATTTTTTTAAATGTATGGATGAAATGTTGAAGAAACATAAATCATCTAAAAAAATTAACTCTGCAATGAAATTGGTATATTCTGAGTTTCAGATAGAATGCAAACATCTGACATCTGCTTTGCCTATGTATGCTAGAAGAAATGAGATTGTTTCAACTGTTACAGAAAATCAAGTTTCAATTATCATTGGAGAAACAGGTTCTGGAAAGAGCACTCAAGTTGCTCAATATCTATATCAAGCAGGACTGGCAGATTCGGGATTGATAGTTTGCACACAACCTCGAAAAATTGCTGCAACCAGCTTGGCAACACGGGTTGCCCATGAGCTAAACACATCCGTTGGTAACCTAGTTGGATATCACGTTGGCATGCAGATGAAAACGTCACATGCAACAAAAATCATTTACATGACTGATCAAATGCTTTTAAATCTTTGCTTAAAGGATGAAAAGTTTTCCAAATACTCGTGCATTATAATTGATGAAGCCCATGAAAGAAGCATATACACAGATTTGCTTCTAGGAATGATCAAAACAAGTTTAACTAAAAGACCTGAACTAAAAGTTGTAATCACATCAGCAACAATCGAACCGGAAATATTTGTAAATTTCTTTGGTACATGCCCTGTTTTAAAAATTGCCGGAAGAATGTTTCCGGTAGATGTCATATGGCCGCATGAAAATGAGGGCGATGAGGATTATGAAAGGGCAGCATTAAAGAAAACAATATATGTCCACGAAAAAGAGCAGAGTGGAGATATCCTGACATTCTTAACATCGCCATTAGAAATCGAGAAATGTTGCAATAGTTTTGAAAAGGCTTTCCAGGATACGAACAACTTTATATGTCTGCCTCTCCATGGCCGTTTACAACCACAAGAACAACAAAAAGTATTTGAACCAAGTCCCGTAGGAAAACGGAAAATAGTGTTTGCTACTAATAGCGCTGAAACTTCCATCACCATACCTGGAATTAAATATGTCATCGATACTGGAGTTGCAAAAGAAATGTTATATGATCCAAAAAAGAACATAAACGCATTAAACGTAACCAATATTACCAGAAGTTCAGCAGAACAAAGAAAAGGTCGAGCTGGAAGAACTGAATCAGGTAAATGTTATCGGCTGTATACAGAAAACACTTATAATAATATGGAAACAAATACGAAGCCAGAAATCTTAAGAATTCACCTAGGACAAGCTCTTCTTAAGCTGTATGAGCTAGGGGTAAATCCACTGCAATTTGACTTTGTGCAAAAGCCATCACAGCATTTAATAGACACAGCAATGGAAACGTTGGAGCTTGTGGGGGCTGTTTCTCAAAATAAGATAACCGAACGAGGAAAATGGATAGCAAAGCTTCCGATCGATCCTAAATTCGGTGCTTTTGTGTATGAAGCTATAGAAGAAGGCGTTGGGATTGAGGGAATTGTTTTGTCAGCTTGCTGTGGAACGAGTAGCATGTTTTACAGATCAGGATCAGAAAGTCAAAAGAACGAAGCTGACAAACGGAAAGTCCGGTTTTGTCATGAAGGAGGAGATTTCATGACCATGTTAACAGTCTTCCGTGAATGGCACAACCAACAGGAAAAATCGAAAAGTCATTGGTGTAGTCAGAATTCAATTAATAATAAAGTATTACGTGGTATAAGAGAGACAGTCAACGAGATTTTGAATATCCTGAAAAAAGAACAAGGAATACTAATGCAGTTTCAACTCAAACCACCAAAAGATGTTGACGAAAAACTTCAAGAGATGTTGTTCAAGATATTTAGACAAAATATTTGCCATTATCTAGGACACGACAAGGCCGGATATTTAGTTGTACAGAAAGACCAAATTGTGCAAATCTTTCCAGCATCATCTTTAAAAACTCTTGGACTTCAACCAGACTGGATTGTAATAGAGCGTGTTTTGAAGACATCGCGTGATTTTGCAACCAATATCACTCCAGTGAAAGATTCGTGGTTACAGAAAGCATTAGCAGATAATTTGCTAAAATTCGACTTAAATGCCGTTCAAAGTCAAAGGGTTGAGCAAGCAGTATTCTGTGAAGTTGGAGAAAAGTTGTTCTCGAATTTTGTGGGTTCACGATATTCTGAACTTAGAAATGTTGAAAAAACAATGCGACAATTACTTGGTGGAAATTTTGTTACAATAGAGGCATCTAAGGAATACGGTGAAATAACAGCATTTGCGACGGACAAGGACAAGGAAACAGTTAAAGCTATGATAAAGGAACGCTTGAACTTATTGAAAGGTTCCTTGAAAGGCGAGATAAAGGAATTTTACCTATCACCTTTAAAAAAAGGCGTTAAAGTTGTGATTGGAGCAGGGATGGACATTGTTGATGTACTGATGCCAAATGAATACACGACCGTTGTTGTGAACGTTACAGATAATTCTGTACAGGAGAGGGACATTCGTGAATACTTTGAAAAATTTGGTAACGTTGTCAATGCATATAAATTTAAAAATAGCAAAGATAAGACCAAATGGGGAAAAATAACATATCAACGAAAAGAAGACGCCGAGTCGTCCGTTCAGTCGACAAAAGATAAAAGTATTAATGCATTTCCAGACACAGGTTATCAACCTACAAAAGGCATAGTTAGCCTTTGCACCATGAGAGCAAAAATAGAATGGTGTAGACGTCCAACGTTTGCATTTATTCGATTTACCGATTCTTTACTTGTTCAAAGGGCATGCAAGACATCGATTTCCATCGGGGATACGTTAGTAAGAATAAGAAAAAGCAAAGGAAACGCCTCTGAGATCCATGTTACAAATCTTTGCAATAATACTAAGGAAGATGATTTGCGTACAGCTTTAATCAATACATTATCACTTGAATCCGATGCAATTGAGAATGTAGCTGTCAGAAAGAAGAATGTAAAAACAAATGAAAGTGAGCTTCAGTCTTTGAAACAAACCATTGAGTCTAAATTGAATGAGTATGTCATAGCAGGGACGTATTATCTAGATTTAAAACCTCCAAGGGATAATCACGTGACGTTCTTGGCCTTCGTGTCGTTTTCCTTACCAGAAGAGGGAATGGCAGCTTATGCTGGCATACATAACAGTTTCAAGATTAACTATGAAACAGTATCCATGTCAGTAGAATTCAAGGCCTCAGTTATTGTTCGAAAATATCTCTTTCCGATGCACGAAGAAACATTAAGCAATCTTTCGGAAACGCTTGACAAAAATTTCAATGTAAAATATCGCACAAAGACACTGAAAAATGGGAATGTGCTAGTGGAGTTGCAATGTGATAACAGAGATAACGTTATGAAAGCAAAAACGGTTGTGGAAAAAGTTATCGAAGGAAAGAAGTATGACACAGAACAGCCTGGTGAATTGGAAAAATTGTTTACTCAGGGCGGTAAGAGATTATTTGAAAGAGTGAAAAACGAGACAAACACGATCATCCATACTGACGCTCGGGATTTCTCTATAATGATCCATGGGCCAATAGAAGCTCAAGGAAAAGCTGCAGAAATGTTAACAAAGTATTTAAGAGATCTTAGCACCGGAATATCACAACAAATAACTTTGAAAGGACCTGACAAGCCAGTTGGAGTGATGAAAGAACTCATGATGCGATATGGTTATGATTTAAATTCGCTTGTTGATGAATATGGTTTGAAATATGTTGAACTTGATCGTAGGAGACATATTTTGACAGTTACTGGTGAGCAAAAGGTAGTTCAGATAATCACTGAGAAAATACAAATGGTTATTGAAGAAACCGGACAAAAAATGAAGGGAAGAGTTCTGCAACCTAGTATAACAAGGGAATGTGTTGTCTGCTTTTGTGAAATAGAGGACGGTAACATATATAGATTAGAAGCTTGTGGTCATTCCTATTGTAAAGAATGCGTTCAGTTTCAGTTCCAGGCTGACCTCAACTCTCTTCCTGTATGTTGCAGCCGTGAAGATTGTGAAGAAAAGTGGGCGTTGAAAGATATTACAAAAATCGCAGATAAAACAAATAACCCAGTTGACCTATTAGTCGAGAAAGCTACCAGCTCTTTCGTTGCCAAAAATCAGATAGCATATAAATACTGCACAACGCCCGATTGTCCTATAATTTATCGGGTATCAGAAAAAGAAAATTTATTCACATGTCCACAGTGTGAAAGTCGTATTTGCACAGGATGCCACAAACAATATCATGATGGTTTATCATGTGAACAAGTAAAATTAGCAGAAACAAAGGAGGCTGATGATAATAATCTCAGGTTATTGCTTCAGGAGTGTAAACTGGACATTAAGAAATGTCCAAATTGTTCAACACTGATAGAGAAAATTTCAGGGTGTAATCGTGTGACATGCAGTGCATGTAAAACTAACATTTGTTGGGTTTGTTTGGACCACTATCCCACTTCAAGTGAATGTTATGATCATCTCAGTAAAGAGCATGGCGGTTACGTCTAAATGATGTCCAAGTTAGTGTCACGAAATAACAAATTCTTGAACTAAGTAAATGCTTTAAAGTTTTCATTTTCAAAATGTGTTCAAAGTCATTATGGGAGAGGTAAAAATATGTATTACAGAATAAACTTGAAACTTAGAAATATCTAATAAACCAAAAAAGATATTTAAAAACTTAAAAACTATATCATGAATTTTCACATTTTATATATATTGATCTGCATAATTGTATAATTAAGCTTCACACAGTATTAATTGTTTTTTCATTGTTCAAATTATAACGTTAACAATTACAAAGTCTTGTATATGATTTCTTTATAGACCAATGGATTTGCATCACACGTTTTTTCAAGATTTTAAGTGATTGACTTGATTTTGCTCTTCGAGACCATAAAAATGATATAATCACTTTTTTAGTATCATAAACTCATCATAGATACCAGGATTAAAAACTGTGTACGCCAGACGCGCGTTTTGTCTTAAAAAGACGCACCAACAGTGACGCTCGAATAAAAAAAATCCACGACTGCCTTGTTCGTTGATTGGCAAGAAAAATATAAACTATATACTAGATACCCTTTAGATAATTCAGACCAAGTTTGGTTAGATTGGTAAACAATTATTTCAGTGGTTTCATAGAAAATCTTTTTTTAAAGTTTGAGTCGAAGATGACAACGACGGACGCTATTTGAGGGAAATTGCTCACCTGACCAGGGATATTATGTATTACTAGTAATACATTGCACAACATTCCTACACATATTTATCAAAGCTTATAGCAAAGGAACAGTGCTTTCGCTGCTGTTCTTCGTCTAATGGTCAGAGTGAGGCCTTCAACACAGAGAAAATGCTCATATTTCACTGAAAGTTGAAGATGGCACCTAGCCTCGGTTTTAAATATTTTTTTCAAGATGTCGATAATATTACATCTGCATTAAACACACACAATTTCAACAAACTACAGACTATATAAGGGGCAAAGAAATCTAACTAATTTTTGTCATATGAATTTGCACGACTGTCACTGTGAAATACAGAAACATAACAAGCATCTAGATAACCGTTTCGTTATCTTGGCAGAAAATTATGTATGAATATAGCAAAAACACATTGACATTGGATGGACTGCACACATGTAAATAGTTTGATAAAACTAGAGACATGTCTCTGGATAAACATACAGAAAAAAAATATGAAGAAGTACATCTAAACGATCAGACAAGAACAAATAAGCCAGAACTGTAAAAAGTTGACAGCATACACCACAAGCACAGAACAACGCTCTATGGCTTTCACAGATCAAAAGATATATGTCATTGTAACGGAAGAGAAGAAATATGATTAATTGATTTACCACACAAAATCTATATACACACATAAACAAGCATTCTTTGAGTATTGCATGGCAATACATAGTCCCCTACCGGTTAAAAATTGATTGTAAATTAAATTGTAATGGAATGAAATTCTAACTTGATCATCTATAACTTGTCAAGGTGTAAACTACATAAAATAACAAACAAACCTACCACTAAATTCTTCAAACAATTTACTAAAGAAAAGGAAAAAAAAATCCAAAATGTCATTGATCTTCATACAATGTCTTTTACAATTCTTTTAAAAAATGAGTTATTTCCCTTTGAACAGAAATCTAGTAATAAATAAGTATTTCAACAAAAATTTAATTCTAGGGACAGGGCTTAAACTGAACAAGGAGAAAAGCTAAAATCGTGAAAATCGAACTTGACCTGTAACTTGTCATGATAAAACAATACACCAAATATCAAATCTATATCTTGAAGCATGAAGAAAAAAAGTCTGGAAAACTGATTTGCCGGACTGACGGATGGACAGACGGACGGACAGACAGACGGACAAAGTGAAAACCTAAAGTCCCCTTCGACTTCGTCGGTAGGGGACTAATAATCTCAGTCACAGCAAAGAAACAGTGTACCACAGCATTTATTTATCTCATATGAGAAGTGAGAAGTTCATCAGTCTGATGATAGTCTGTTCACGCTACATGGTGGGCATAGTGGAAAAGTTAGAAATTGCCTCCACTCAGACTAAAATACACTTGGACTGTGATATATGTTTTACTTTAACTTTCAGAATTAATGTGTCAAATTAGTCAGCTGAAATTGCAAGCATTACTTTTTCTAAAAATCTCTCACCGTTTCATTTTTTCTTCACTTTTATATGTCAATTAAACAGTGGATTGCTTAACAAGATTGCCTACACTCAAATATCTCGCCTGTTTTACTTATCATGATTGAATTTCATACGATACACTAAATATAGTTACTATTTACAGTATCTAAGACCAGACATAATTTCGAAAATTTAACATTGAACCAATGAACCATATAAATGAGGTTAAGGTCAGATGAACCCTGTCAAACAACGTGCACACCATTCAATCATTCCATACACCTAATATAGTTGACCTATTGTTTATAGTATCTGAGAAACGGAAATTACCATGAAAACTTAATATTGACTATGAAATATGAAAACGAGGTCAAGGTAAGATGAACCCTGCCAGATAGACATGTACACCTTACAATCATTCCATTCACCAAAAATGGTGGCCCTATTGCTTAAAGTATCTGATTAATAGACCAAATTTGAAAATCTTAACATTGTCAGATGAACCATGAAAAAAGGTCAAGGTCAGATGAATCCTGTCAGACAGATTTGTATACCTTACACCAGATACAGCTGATCTATTTCTTATAGTATTTGTGAAACAGACCAAACAGCAAACAAGAGTG
This sequence comes from Mytilus coruscus, assembly GCA_017311375.1. NCBI lineage: Eukaryota > Metazoa > Mollusca > Bivalvia > Mytilida > Mytilidae > Mytilus > Mytilus coruscus. The sequence goes on from CM029603.1 coordinate 15,164,590, forward strand.
CACACGTTGAAATGTCTCGTCTGCTTTTCAAGATTATATATACGTCACTTTTTGTGGCGTTGATCCATTCATGTGACGTGCAGTTTGTGGTGTCCTGTGCTGTCGTTAATGGGAGATGTCCGTTGTTATTCTGCGCTTTACATGTTGTAATGTACTATTATATTATTTATGCATTTCTCTGTGCTGAGTGTTCTTGCGTTTGTTTGTACTGTATTCCTGTCATGTAGTGTTGTCATTTTATAGATATTTTTCAACATTGCCATATAAGCAGGAGGTTTGCTAGCCATAAAACCAGGTTCAACCCACCATTTTTTCTTAAAATCTCCTGTACGAAGTCAGGAATATGGCAGTTGTTATCAAAAAGTCCGTTTCTATGTATGTTGGCGTTTGTTTTTGTTGCCTTTATTTACTGACCATTGATTTTATGTTGATAAGAAACAAACTTAACCAGGAAAACTTAACATTGACCAATGACCCATGAAAATGAGGTCAAGGTCAGACGAACCATGCCAGACAGACATGTACACCTTACAATCAATCTATGCATTAAATATAGTTGACCTATTGATTATAGTTTCTAAGAAACAAACTTAACCAATAAAACTGAACATTGACCTATGAACCATGAAAATGAGGTCAAGATATATGATACCTGCTAGACAGACATGTACACCTTACAATCATACCATACACCAAATATAGTTGACCTGTTGCTTATAGTTTAAGAAAAAGACAAAAACACGACTTTACAATGAACCGTGAAAATGAGGTCAAGGTCAAATAAAACACGCCAGACTGACATGTACGTCGTAAAATATTTCCATACACCAAATATAGTTGACCTATTGCATACAGTATCAGAACAAAAACAAAACTCAAAAACTTAACTTTAACCACTGAACCATGAAAATGAGGTCAAGGTCAGATGACACCTGCCAGTTGGACATGTACACCTTACAATCATTCCATACACCGAATATAGTAGACCTATTGCTTATAGTATCTGATATATGGACTTGACCATGAAAACTTAACCTTGTTCACTGATCCATCAAGGACAGGTCAGATGAAAACTGTCAGACAGGCATGAGGACCTTGCAAGGTACGAACACACTAAACATAGTTATCCTATTACTCATAATAAGAGAGTAATTAACATTACAAAAATCTTTACTTTCTTAAGTAGTCACTGAACCATGAAAATGAGGTCAAGGACAATGGACATATGACAGACGGAAACTTAAAAAAAAACCGTATTTAGTCGTTTATAATACGCACTTTTAACCCCAAAAATGTGGTTGGTAAAGGGTGCGTATTATACACAACTATAGACGGTTTTTTATTTTTGAATTTTTATTTATATCGTTTTTTATCTTCATTATTGTATATATTCAAGACGTTTTTTATTTGGAATTTTTCTTAATAACTTCTTTTCCTTTATTATTGAATATTTAAAGTACTGGTGTGATATCCTGCATGGGTGACCTTAAAATGATATTAAGGATTCAGTATGGGTGTGTAATCATGTCAACTTTTGACAGGTGTTCAATATAATAAACTCAGGCAGTGCTCTAAATCAACTTGATTAATGAAAAGAAATTATCGGATAAAAGAGTAATTAAATTTTAATTATTGCTAATCAATTTCGAAAAATGTTTGAGATCTTATACTTTTATTCCATAGCATTCGAATTATTTCTTTTATAAGATTTGAACAGTGCATCAGCTTGGACAAGCTTAGACAAACATTGATTTCAAAGGGATATTTAATTAATAACTTTACTTTTATAAAATTAATAAATGTTAATTACATGATAAAAGCTCTACCATTTTATTGTTAATTACTTTAAAATTATTTAATTTAATAATTTGATTGAACAATTAATATTAAATATTATTTTTATTTTTCAATATACTTTTATAAAATTAATAAATGTTAATTACATGATGAAAGCGCTATCATTTTATTTTTATGACTTTAAAATTATTCAATCACACAATTTGATTGAACAATCAGTCTTATATATTAATTTTATCTTTCGATAGACTTAAATGAAGACTAAATACATGCTTAAATTGTTCCCTATTTAAGGTGTTTTTTTACAGTGAACTAGCCTTTTTCAAATTTTTGTTTTTAAAATAAATAAAAAAATATTTTTTTTTTTTACTTTAAAATTTTTTTCTTTTTATATTGTTTTAACTTTTTTTTTCTTTTTTTTCACGATTTTGGAGGGATGAAAAAGGGGTGCGTATTATACACAACTGCATACTTTACACGGCTAAATACGGGTAATACATCTATATACAAAGTATGAAGCATCCAGGTCTTCAACCTTCTAAAATATAAAGTTTTTAAGTTGTTAATTAACGCTGCCGCTGCCTCACTATCCCCATGTCGAGCTATCTGCGACAGAAGTCTCAGGCTTGACAAAAATTACCATTTACCAATGAACCATAAAAAGGAGGCCAAAGTCAGATGAAACCTGCCAGTCTGACATGTAGATCTTGTTAGGATCCCACATACCAAATTAAATTATTCTATTACTCAGAATTTTTTTCAAGCAGTCGCTGAATCATGTTAATGAAGTCAAGGACAAAGGACATATGAAAAACAAAAACTTCGTAACATAAGGCATCTACATACAAGGTATGAAGCATCCAGCTTCATACAAATAATTTAAAAGCTCTATTTCTTGCATTCTGTGACTTTCGTCTCAGGTGAAACAAAAAACCATTTCATATAAAGAACATCTCAAAACATTCACCATATTCACCTACAAATGAAAAGTTTTCATATTCATACTGGCATTACAAGAGACAGTCAATTAATCAAAATCATACCAATTCAGTTTATTATTAGTTTTAAACCTAGTCCTATTATACAAGTATACATATGTGTTTGGGGGGAAATAACAAAGTTAGAAGGATTCTAACTTCACTGAGACTGATCAAGCTCATACAGAAGGCTGTCAATATTTTATTGATTTCAAACTAGTCCACTTATGTGCATACAAGTCTAAAGTTGGAGATAAGAAACTATTTTAGAACTGACAAAGTATACAATGAACCCATAGTATTTAACTCCTTTTTATGTAATAATGATGAAATCCAGCAATTTTTGCTATGTTTAATAAATGCATAAATTTCAATAGGATAAGTTTTGTAAAATAAAGCCTTGCATTTTAAATTCTAAATCGTGATAATTTATCTTGTATCTTCTGGCTATTTTGTTTAACAATTGCAAAAATGAGTGAACATAAAAAATTTCTGAATTTACAGTATGTGAACACAACACAATGCAATGCAAGGAAATATCTTACATCTCTTCCAGATGAAAGGGATCAATAATCAAAAAAAGGGTACAAGTTTTTAAAGAAAATGAGTTGGCCTCTAAACTTATTTGTTAAATAAACATGACCTCTAGATGGCTATTTTGATTAACTTGTAATATTCTGTCCCTACACTGATCTTCAAAGATTTCCTTTTTTTCTTACATTTGTTCCACAGTTTAAAGATAATCAATTCAAATCAGAATAGAAATTTTTCAATGGATCTATTTAACAAAAACTTAGAAATCTGTAAATTAGAACTATTATTTGTACATATCATTGAAATAAGTTGTTTTGATCTTAAAACCCTGTTTACTCTTACTCCTAAATGCCAGGTGCTTAGAAATGAAGCAGCACTGAGGCCACTGAGGCGGTTCTTCTACAAAGTTGGTTCTTAATGACATCATTACGCTATATCAATTAAATGTTGGATGTGTACTGATTGATATTTTAGTCTTAGATACACGATTTTTTTTTATAATTGTTATCATCTTTGAACTAGCAGTCAGTAACTGCGAGTACTCTCAGATCTGTATTTTGTGTCTATTTTGTTGTGAGGGATGTATAAATTCCTTGCCATGTCTGGTCTGTGTTTTTGTTATATGTTTTTTCTACTTTGTATCGATCTGATGAGTTAAGCCCTTTTCAACTAATTTATATAGTTTGTTCTTTATATGTTGTGCCTTTACACCACTGTCTTAGATTAGGGGAGGTTGGTGCTTCAAACATGTTTAACCCCGCCAAATGCTATATGTGCCTGTCTTAAGTCAGGAGCCTGTAATTGAGTGGTTGTCGTTTATTGTTTCTCACATTTGTTTTTCGTTTATTGTTTTGTATAGTTTGCTATTGGGTTGTGCCATTGAACCACTGCCCCAGGTAAGGGGAGGGTTGGCGCCTTCAGACTTGTTTAACCCCGCCACATTCTTTAAGTGCCTGTCCCAAGTCAGGAGCCTGTAGTTCAGTAATTGTCGTTGTTTCATGTCCGTCATATTTGTTTTTCGTAAATTGTTTTGTTATAAATTAGGTCGTTGGTTTTCTCAATTGAATTGTTTAATATTTTTCATGTCGGGGTCTTTTATAGTCAACTATACAGTATGGGTTATTCTCATTGTTGAAGGCTGTACGGTTGCTTATTATTGCTTTCCTACACTTCATTTAAACTTTGGTGGATAGCTGTCTCATTGGCAATCATACCACATCTCCTTATTTTTATATAAATCAATTTTTTTAACAAAAAAAAAAAAATAAATAAATAATGTCCATTTATAAACAAAACATTAATACTGTAAAGCCAACCTCTCAAGCTTTTAGCATCACTTAATGTCCATAGTAACCATAAACAAGAAATCTGAACCACTTAATAATTTTCCAACAGTAGTTTAGGTAACCTTTAGAATGTGCTTTATTCTTCCCTTAGTTTATTTATTTTGTATTTGCATTGTATCATAGGTCAAATTTATTTGTTCAGTGTATGTTCACTGGTGTTAATATGTCCTTTGATTGAGTTGAGCTATTTCAGCTGATATTTTATAGTCTGTCTTTCTATGTTGTGATGTTACACTATTGTTTCAGAAAAAGGGTGAAGGTTTGGTACCATTAAAATGTTTAAACCCGCTGCATTTGTTTACACCTGTCCTAAGTCAGGAATCTGATCTTCAGTAGTTGTCGTTTGTTGATGTGGTTCATAACTGTTTCTTGTTTCTCGTTTTTTATATAGATTAGACTGTTGGTTTTCCCGTTTGAATGGTTTTACACTAGAAATTTTTGGGGCCCTTTATAGCTTACTGTTCGGTGTGAGCCAAGGCTCCGTGTTGAAGACCGTACTTTGACCTATAATGGTTTAAATTTTGACTTGGATGGAGAGTTGTCTCATTGGCACTCATACCACATCTTCTTATATCTATTATAAACATTAAATAAGACAAACTGAAAGATTTTTTTTTATCTAGGCAATTTAAAAAATTGACTTATTGTATAGACATCTGTGTATAGTTGAAAACTAATGTTGACTTCTAGATGACATTTGGGTTTTTGTGTGGTTGGGTTACTGTCTCAATGATGCATATATAACATCTTCTTTATTCATATATACTGCAGACTTTAAATAAACATAAGTGTTTACAGGCTCTAAGTTTCAGCTGTTTTTCTCAATTAGCCACAAGATTCATTACAGTCCAACCACACTGAAACAGTCTTGAGACTGATTTATTTATTTATAATATTCTTTAAGGCATTTAAAAGTTCTGAAAAGAACACAACTTTGTATATTTGAATTTTGTAATGTTGAACAAAGTTTACAACAAACAGACAGATAAATTCCTATATATGTTCCCCATGAGCTTTGTTTAAAAGGGTATAAATATGGATGCACTTATCAACAATTTATATGGAATCGCTCAAAAGGTTGATATATAGAACCATAAAAATATTATAACTACCAAATGAATATTTACAAAGAAAACATTTGAAGTTTAACAACTTTTTATTTTCATTGTAAAATGCTTCGTCTTTGATAGGCACTTAGATAAAGAATTCAATAAAAATTTAAATGTACAGATCATTCATTAAATACAAGTTTTTACTTTACAAATAACAAAGAAAATAAATGCTATCTTTTCCTTGTGCGTTTACTTTTGTTTTCACTGTCAGATGTTGATGAAACAGATAATGCTTTTCTTTTGTTCCTATCTGAACCTGATGATCTGAAAGTAAAAAAAAAAAGACTTTTCAGGAATTTCTACAAACAGTCGTTTACACATTACTAAATATAAAGATTTTGAAAGCAACTAGAACCAGCAGATAATGAACCTGCTTTAAATGTATTATTTCATACTTATACTGTGTCAACTCGCTGAGATTAATAGCCTGGTGATAATGCAGCCTATACCAACCAACAATCAATCATTTACTACATATAAATTACTACCAAGTGGGCATCTTAAGGTGGTACATAACACTACAGGGAGATAACTCTGTAAAAATCAGCTGAACATTTTAATCACGTTCTATTGTTAAGGAAATATTAAGCTTCTCAATGATCAAAATTAGTGTTTGTCAAACTGCTATATATCCAATGAATTTTTTTCAATAAAGTGTGTGGTTCAAGTTTTTTGAAATTTTTATATTTTTGAAGGGTCAAAATAAATATTTTGTCAAAATTTTATGAAAAATAAACGAGCCAAATTAATTTTAGTCAAGGTGTTTGGTACCATCTTAATCAGTCAGAAATGTCAAAGACAGTATTTAATTTACCATTTCTACAAAATTTGAAATGTTTTAGTCATTTATTTCAGAAGAAATCAAGAGGCTGTCAAAATCACAGAAAAATCAGGTTTTTCCTTAATACATTTATGTGTCATTGTTATAACAATCAAGGGCCATAATTCCTCAACAGCATTAGTGGAAATTGTCAAAATCAAACTCAACATTAATTTTGTCATGAGAAACAACAGCATACAAAAATTTGAAAAAGTACTGGTTGAACTATTCTCCAAGTTTCTCAATAAAGGATGGTACCATAGTTTGCTAAGGATTGGTTGAATGACAACACAAGGAAACAGTTTGGAGCCAACAGCCTACTGTAACCATAAATGACAAGTAGTCAAATGGGAACCATACAAAGCACCATTTTATAATTAATCCAGAACTGTAACCCCTACACAGTAAAAGTGAAAATTCAATTTAACCTCCATTAGGTTGATATTAAGAAACATATTAAAATTTGAAAAGGATTTTTTCAATGGTCCTCAAGTTATTGCACAGAATCAATGAAGCAGCCAACAAATCATACTACCCTTTCTAAAAATATTTACCAAATTGGCACTCTAAAAAAAATGCTCATTGTTATTTTCATCTTAAAGAGATGAAATTAGTACTTCTTTTTTTTCATTTAATAATGGACCTTTTTATAAAAGATATTTTTCCTACTTCAAGATCAATGATCCAAATAATTTCAAGGAAGATGAAAATTTCATTTTAGGGAAATAAAACTGTATGTTGATTTTGGTTCTCTCTGAAACATGTTCAATTAGGAGCTAAAAAAGTGTGTTGCCTTGCACAAAATATCATTTTTGATCACCTCTGATTTTTTAACTTGAATAAAAGGCTGTATAGTCATTAATTAAAAAGACATGCTTTTATAATGTAACTTCTACAAATATTTAACTATAGTTGGATACTTACAAAGAAATAAACCCTGATATTTCCTGAGGACAATAATCCTGAGGATTGGGTGGAGGATTGTCAGTAAGATGAGCTGCTATAAATTCTGGCTTCAGACAAAGTATATTGTTACCTAATAGTACCTGTATGTCAGACTGAAAATAAAAAATACAAATTTTACAATTAATGTCTATATAAAAATTTATAAACAAATTCAAGCATGATTATCAGTTCAGCACAAAAATAAGTCATAACAGATATAAAAGTGTCGGTTCATTTTTACTTTATGTATATCTGTCATTGGAATATCATGACTTCCTACATGAAGGTCACATCAATTTAAGTAATACTAATCTGATAGAAGCACTATTTTTTGTCACTGCAAGTCAGAGGATTCTAATGTAAATACAATATATGGCCAGTGTAGGCTTTTTAATAAGTTTACAGTCCAAATGAAAAAAAAAAAGACAATTGAATGACAGCTACACAAACATACTGTTGATTTATTTTTTGTGGTTACCAATTTTAGGGGATGTGGATTGAGGAAAAATTGGATTTTCTTGGATATTTGATTTTGTGGTGTTGCCAAAATGTGCATACACCTATAGAAAATTTATACTTTGTTCAACATTTAAATTCATGGTTTAACCATGAAATTAATGAAAACTGGTACCCATTGAATAATGATGAATCCAAGCTGCAATTCTACAAAATTGTTTTAATTCCAGGATATACTTACAGGTTGTAAAGGCTTTTTACTGAGGTCGAGGAATGCATGTGAAGCAGAAATATTTTCTTCATATGGGGGTCTACAAAAGTGAAATACAACTGTTTAATCATTACAAATGAAATGCAAACTATTTCTACAAAACTAAAAATGTTCATTGATGATTTCTGGACTTTCGGTTTTTGTGGATACGTCTTATTATTTTCAACAATAAAGAGTTGTATTATTTGAAGTACAACATTGCTAAGAATAAAAATGGGTTGACAAATTCCAGTTGGAATGATGAACTTCCAACATTGATATAAATCAACCATTCAGGGTTTCCAGAGTTTTGAACTTCATTTAAATTAAAACAAAAGTCAAAAATCCACAAAGTAAATTTATAAATATTCAATATTGGTTCAGACTTGATATATATTATCATAATTATGATTAGATAAATTATAATAGACTCTTCAGTTTGGATCTGTATTTTTTAATTGGGGAAAAAGGTTCTTAATATTTGTAATATGTTCTAATAATATGCGTGTGAGGCATGAGGAAACATTTTCTTAGTTGTGATATTGCACAAAACTTTTAAACACTTACTTATTTTGTAAAACAGTGGCACCTCCTGCCTCTAGCAATCTTTTAAAATTGTCATCTTTAACCTTATCACAATTCAGTAGCACTGTCCAACCATCAAATGCACCTATACATTGGTTAGTTGACTGTCAAAAATAAATAAAAGCTCATTATCATAGTGTATTCATTTAATTTTGTGGTTACTTATCTATCTTGTGGATTAAGGAAAAATCATATGTTTGTGGTTTTTTTTTTATCTTTGTAGATCGTAGAAATTAAAAAAAAACTTACCTCATCTCATCTCTGCATCACAACAAATACACAGTGCAAAATATGATAATATGTTGTCAAGTTTGACCTCAACAGTATCAACAGAGTCAGTCTTCGGTGAAAGAATAATTGCTGCTCTTCCATGATTTCATATTTACCACTATATACACATAACTAGCTTGTAAAAGCTACTCACAAGTTATTAGGAAAAAACCAAAATTTCACTATTTCATATTTCTTACAATTTACATCTTTTCTGTGAAACATTGTCAAATTTACTAAAATGTTCAAGTCATCACTAAACCAAGAATACATAAATGATAGAATGTAAAAACTAGATATGGACAATGCCCCCCTCCTTTTCTGCTCTGCAATATGCATGAGTATAGTTCCACATATTTTAGATTTGACAAACAGTGACTTTGGCATACAACTTGAAATAGTTACGCTGTCTGTAAGACACAAATGATTTTTTAATAATTTTTATTAAAACTAACCAAAAGAAATTATAAATTTAACACTATGTATGATGATGTAACTGTAGGAGGAGATAGCTGGACAAACCATGATCTCTTTATGCCGCTAGTACCAAAAAAATGACCAAGTCCAACTACCTGTCATTTTCAGAATATTTGAAAAAAATCAAAATTCTGTGGTCATGCACACCTTCATTATGTGTATGAACATCATACAAAATATTAAAGCTGTACCTCCAAAACTGTAGGAGATAGCCGGACAAACCATGATCTCTTTATGCAGCTAGTACCAAAAAAATGACTTAAGTCCAACTACCTGTCACTTTCAGAATATGTAAAAGAATTCAAAATCCTGTGGCCATGCACACCGTCATTATGTGTATGAACATCCTACAAAATATTAAAGCTGAACCTTCAAAACTGTAGGAGGAGATAGCCGGACAAACCATGATCTCTTTATGCAGCTAGTACCAAAAAAATTTGTAAGGGTTCCGCAGAACCCAGTGTCTCGCCTACTTTTGCTGTTGTTTATGTTTTCAGTGTGATAGGGGAATGCACATAATAGATTTACAGTTAATGAAATAAAACGTTTGAAATGTATGAAAAAAGTTATGCTTGTAAAATTTGAATACAGTATGCAATCAAATCTATAGATTTATAAAAGAATTGAAACATAAATTTATTGAATGAACAAATGAAAAAGAAGAAAGTCGCAGGCTCAACAAAAATGGGGAAAAAATTCTTAAAAATTTTCCTCTAGATACTATCTTTTAATTGTAAGAAGCTTCTGTCCAAGTTTGGTAAAAATCCAGGATGGTTTATGAATCTAATAAATGTTTTAAAAACTTTAACTGCAGACTGTATGTAATGTTAACTGGAAGAAAAAATAAGTCCATTTATAAGTAATATACAGAGAAACAGCAAATAAATTTTTACAAAATTTCCTTCTAGATACTAGCTTTTGATCATAAACAAGCTTCTGTCCAAGTTTGGTACAAATCCAGGATAGTTTAAGAAAGTTATTAAAATTTTTAAAACTTTAACCACAGAGTGAATGTAATGTTAACTGGCAGAAAAACTAAGTCCATTTATAAGTACACTACGAATAAACAGGATTTTTTTTTTTTTACAAAATTTACTTCTGGATACTATCTTATGATCATAAACAAGCTTCTGTCCAAGTTTGGTAGAAATCCAGGATAATTTAAGAAAGTTATTAAAATTTCAAAAACTTTAACCACAGAGTGAATATTTGTGGACAATGCCGCCGCCGACGGAATGTAGGATCGCCATGTCTCGCTTTTGCAACAAAAGTCGCAGGCTCGATAAAAATGACTTTGTCCAACTTCCTGTCATTTTCAGAATATTTGAAAAAAATCAAAATCCTGTGGCCATGCACACCTTCATTATGTGTATGAACATCATACAAAAAAATTTAAGGTGTACCTCAAAAACTGTAGGAGGGGATAGCCAGACAAACAATGTATCCTTATCTGGACGGACAGGGGGTAATTAATATGCCCCGGACATTTTGTCATGGGGGCATAAAAACCCAAAAATCTTGTCAAGAACAAAATGTTAAAACGTTAAATTGAATATTAAATTGCATTCTGACCTGTAAAGTATTTTGAACTTTGATCCTCCACCTGTATGCAGCTGCTGCAAGTTTAGCTGTTTGTTGATTGAGCAAACTTTGGGTTCCATCACCTCCCCATTCATAAAAATCTTCCTACAAATAGTCTTATTACTGTAAATATAGCACTTATAGAATTTGTTGTCCTTAATCAATAGGACATATTAACTACAAAATACTATACATTTTACCCTCACACATTTTATCAATCATCAAGTTAAACTTTCATCAAGGATGAATAAACCAGAAATAAATAAATTATTACATGCAAAAATATAAAAAAAAAAGTTTATAAAAAAAAAGGTATTCTAAATTTCAAGTCTTAAAGCATGGTAATACAAATAAAAGACTTTACTGAAAAGTCACAAATGTAAACACAAATTCAAGTTTGTGCATCACACCCTTAATGTATAGAAAATATATTTCATAGTAATACATAAAAACACAATTGAAGGATTACTGTTTTTCATCCTTTGGAGTAATTTAGGTGTACCAAACATAATTCTATTTATAAGTAAATAAAGAATATTCTTCTTTGTAAATCTTTATATGAAGCCAACATTTAAATTTCTTATTAAAACTATTTACGTAACATAAAATGACCTTATAAGGTCTTTCATTAAACTGTCATTACCTGTACAAATTGTCTCTCCTGACGACAAGCTTCAAAATAAGATTTGTGTAGAACCCATTTCCCTGATGCTACACTTGCTAAAAACTTTTCATTCCTTGTAGGTTTACCTAAAAATAATAACATTTGTCTGAAAATATGTATTGACTCCAAAGTTATAAAATAAGTTCATTAACTCTCTTTATTTCAAAACTACATCAACCGTCAGTAAATGCCAGATACAGACATTTCAAATTCATTGTGTCTATCCTAAATTGGTTGACATATTTCTTTTGCTTCTTGTTTGTATACTGTTTGCTTACTTCATCTGTTGTCTTTAAAACTACAACAATGTCTATCTCCAGAATGTTTAATGTGTTATATGCTACAGATAGATTTAAGATCATACAGAATCCTTCAATGGTGATATTTTTATTGTTAGCTTCAGTCATTTTCTAAATTGAAAGCAGGATTTTCAAATATCAATTTTCTGAGATTTCATTTTTTATACTAAAATTGTATGATAAAATAAGGACACACAGATAAAATTTATCCTGTTACATTACACAATCTACATGTAAGAACTGCACACAAACCTATGACTAGATGTGTACAGGAACAATCAAAGTGTAGAGATTCTAATATCTTCCCTCCAAGCTGTTCTACTAAAGCACCATAATTATCTTTTTCCTAGAATATAAACAACAAATTTAAAGATATATTATGGTTATATCAAATTATGTGAGAAGATGTTTCAACATAAATTAATCGAAAATATCATAACACTGAGGTTTATGGTAGACACTGAAATGCAGGATTGCTTGTAAATCATTTAAATTCTTTTACATACTAATTAGTAATACTTGCATGTTAAGAAATGAAACATAGACAATAATAGTTTTACTTCTGGTGGTCAGATTACAGAAAATTTTGGGAGCTTAATTTGTGATTTGTCTCTATCAAGAAAAAATCATGAAAATATTAAAATCGCCCAAAACAACAAAAATTGACAGGATTTATAAAGTAATGTCTTACAGCTGGTTCCATGCCAGACATTATGAACACAGGGGGTGGTTTCTGGACTGGTTCCTCTTCATTGATGGGTTCTGGGGACGGAATTCTATTCTCTTTCCTTTTGACTTGTGGAATGCTAAAACAAACAACATATTCATTGTCTCTAACTTGTCACAAGTAACGTTTTTACCCTCTATATGAAAGGTAAGAAATAACATTAATACTTAGTATCTAAACAGTCAGATGTGAATTTTTACTGTTGATTTTGGTATTCAATCATTTCTTAAAAGTTTAAAAATTTCATCTGAATGGATTTTTAATAATCTGAATTACATCTGAATGGATTTTTAATAATCTGAATTACATCTGAATGGATTTTTAATAATCTGAATTACATCTGAATGGATTTTTAATAATCTGACGTGAACAACAACAACTGTTGCTCTGTCTAATATTTGATATTTGAGTAAAATTCTGTTTGTTCTATTAAGGCTGGAAAATGTTTTTATGTTCTGTTATAATACTATTGCTTCTTTTCCTATATTTGAATGAAATTTTGATATTTTTGGAACAATTTGTTTAAAGTCTACAGACGTTATTTCTATAATTTTTTGTAAAATATTTATATAAAAATAAATAACTACCTAGAGATGGACCTTCAGGAGTTGGAACTCTTTCCTCTTTAGGTTTTTCCTTTAATATTGTCAAATAAAAACAAAAAATATAATTAAACAGTACAATAGTAATGTTAGCAATTTATCATATTATAACAAAATAAATGTTGCAGTTGTCACTCTGTTCTGATGTGATGTGGATGATTTTTTTGATGTTTTTATGTTTTACCTCTAATATTTCATGGTTTAATTTGCATCTTACATCTTGCTTCATTAATGTATAAAATAAAAAAATCTTCAAAATGACAAACAAGATGCACGTGTTGTTGTGTTAAGCATACCACATTCATATTTCAAAGTGTCTGGTGTATGACTAATTTGAAATGCCGATACACTTTACAACTCATCACTGTAAAGCTACTGAACAAATATGAAGTCATTCTGTAGTGTAGATTCTGAGAAAAGTGTGTCAAAAATATTTGTTGGATGAACAGGCGAAGGTGATTGTAATTTAGCCCCCACTTTTAGAGTGGGGTATAATATTTAATTCAGCCAACATATAGTTTAAAATCATCTGTACATACATGTATATGAGACGCATTTTCCATTCAATTATCACAGTTTTAGGGTTTATTAGTAATTGTGTACTTCCTGTCCAATGTGTCATGTATAAAGTCATTGAAACAGTTTGTTTGCTCCACATTTACAGATAGCAACATACACAACTCTGAATAACTAGGAAATGAAAAAAAACAATCCTATACTTACTTGAGGAACTTCAGCTTTAGGTTCATGCAACCCTTCCTCATAATCCAAGTCCTCCTCCTCCTCAGAGAACTCCCCATCCAGGAACTCAGCTACATCCTGTGTAGGGCTACATGCTCGTTCCAGTTTGTGAGCTAATTTTTCTTGTTCAAGCCTGTAAAACATTTAGCAGAGGCATTGAAATAAATGGAAGGAAAGGGACATTTTTTTATGTTATCTCATAATGCATTTAATTTCAGTTGATTATTGTCTGTTTCTAATAATCTTTAAAAAAAAAAAACTGAACATTCTTAATTTGAAATGCCTTCTAACTCCTCATTGCAATAATTTTCAGATAAGTCTAAATTTTTATTGCCTAAAAATATTCATCAATGTTTAGATAATTGTAACTCTATCTTAACACTAAATTATCATAAAATATATTTGCTTCCGATTGGTAACAATAAAGTAGTATTTCACTTTATTTTTTTTATCCAAAACCTCAAAATCTCAGGAGCATGCAACTCGACCCACAAGGGAGAAGAACCAGAAGAAGAATACTATTAGAACATAGTGTCTCCCTTTCATCGAAGGGGAGACATAAAAAGTAAACATGGAAGCTTATTAGTGAAAAGGTATAAAAATCTGTAAACCAGATGATATACAATACAACTTGCCTTCCAGTATGATCATCCCATGTGACCTGCACACTCTGTGAAGGCTCGGGTCCTGAGTGATTTTCTAATGCTTTCCCTGTTAAATATATACAAGATTTCATTACTGAATTATTTTTTTAAAGAAGGGATGACTGAAAAACCAACTGTAAATGTGAATTAAACTACATGTTTATATGTTTTGAAGCAATTCTATCAAGTTTCCTTCTATTCAAATATTTTGATTATGATTATGAATTGAGAAAGTTTCTCATGAATAGAAAAGGCAGAATCCTTGCTTTGATATGGGAAACCCCTAAATATACATGCAAAACAACACAATTCTGTCATACATGTTAAATCCATATATAGTGTTCACAAACTTTTCTGTACACAGATTTGACAATCTTCATGTTTTGTCATTGGAAACCCCAAAATCAATCTGATTTTTTTTTTACTATAGAGTTTTTGTTGTAGTCCAATGTTAAACGGTAGAATGTTTTATTTTTGCCTACACTAATTTTCTCATATGAATAAATATACCTTGCACAACTACAAATAGATTGAAGCCATTCTGCCATGTTCTGTCTCTCATTCTAATGTATCAAAATTAAAGGACTTAATTAATTCACTTAACTTATGTGAAAGATATGGAAAGGAGGGAATATAACTATTACAGTAAAATCCAACAACAGATTGTGGATTTTAATCTTTTTTAAAAACATTAATTTAATTTATTTTATAATAATTGATTCA
Organism: Mytilus coruscus; assembly: GCA_017311375.1. Classification (NCBI taxonomy): domain Eukaryota; kingdom Metazoa; phylum Mollusca; class Bivalvia; order Mytilida; family Mytilidae; genus Mytilus; species Mytilus coruscus. The sequence goes on from CM029603.1 coordinate 15,180,140, forward strand.
AACCTGAGCTTGTTGGAGTCTTCTTTTCAACTTTATCATCTATAATAAGATCAAAATAGGTTTCAATATAAAATCACATTTCAATATCAACCTATTGTTAATCTAAGTACACCAATAAGGTTTTCAATTAAATAAAATCAGTTACAGAATAAATGTTAACAAAGGCTTTGAATCAACTGAGATGTCTCACTTCATTGCACAATTTGACATTATTTTGTAAAAGCTCATAGATATGTCAAATGTGGATATTTATCATTTATTAAGCAGTTTTGAACTAGAGGCCTCGAAGAGCGTGAATTGCTAAACAATGCATGCCAGCAGGTAAGCTTGGTTTCATCCTAAACTAGATTTCAAGGAACAATGAGTAAATAATAAGGAAAGTAATACATAGAAAAATAATAAAGAAATCTGTGGCTCTTTTATTGATTGTCCCTAAGGCTTTGTAAGGTTTCAAATTTTGAAAAACTCAATTTTCTTATTTTAAAAATTTGAACATAGTAGTATCAGTGTTTCAAATTAAGTAGAAAGTAATGATCTATGATATTTTTGCACATTTTGTAATTTTGATTTCTACATTTAACCTTCCTAATGGTACAATTCATGTTAATATTCACAGAATAAAGACAATTCTGACCTCTGTGAACATTGAAGCTAGCATTGTCTTCCACTTACCAGTTAAACTCCATCTGTTTTGTCTAGAACTATTTTTATCAGCACTACCAGACAGGTCACCTGACAGATTACCACTACCTAAAATATTAGACAAATGCTGATCAATTATTCTATACCTATTAACATTTTTTAAAGCATTTATTTATCAATCAATTTCAGGTACAATTATTTCAAAATTTTCAATTGTTTGTATGGAAACAAATTATAATAAGCAGAAACAAAAGGCACCTTGGAAGTCTGCATGTATTCTAAATCATATATTGTAAAATCAGACATTTCTGTATGCATTTATTAATGCTAAATTTTTCAGTGATGGAAAAAAATGTAAGATTTATAATTATAATTTCAGGAAATGCAGCATGCAAATATTGCTATAAAATTTAAAATGTGAGTTTCTATTTTTGATGAAACCTATAATGTTGCAATTTTTCAAATAATAAAACTGCATAATTTTCTATATTTACAGTATACAATTTGAAAACTTAAAAGTAGCTGTGTATTCACAAGTCAACATTTTATCATTTTCAGGGACAAGAAGATTACACAGTAATACTAAAAACTTACAATTTAATCTTTTACTCCTTCTCCTCATTGCTTTTTTAGTTCTGAAAGTAACAAACAACAATAAAATGGAGAACTTAATAAAACAAAATAATAAAAAAACTTCAATCAAGAAAAATATCATAACAATGGGAACATGATATGCCTAACGTGTGCTACTTGAAATTGTTGCAACAATAAAATTGAATATAATGATATGATCAAATTCTATATATAAGAGCTTTATGATATTTATAGATATAAACTGTAGAATATGTGTATTTAGGAACATACATGGGAAAAATCTATGAAATCTGGTCCTTTTAACTAAAATTATCACACAAATCAACCGCACTTATAAAGATGATTAGTGAGTCTTATTGTTTGGTGATCTTCTTTTGTAATCATTAAAATATAAACACAAAACCAGCTCAACCAGAAAATGAATTAACACTGAATTATTTTCAATATTTACTTTGATGCTGCCATAATACTTTCCATCTCCTTTGATAAAACTTCTCTCATTTCCATTGAGCCTGCCGCTGGAACAGCTGCCTAAAATAAATATCAAATAATATAAAATTCAAGTTAAATATAAAAATAAGGAGATGTGCTAAGATTGCCAATGAGACAACTATCCACCAGAGTTCAAATGAAGTGGATGTAAGCAATTACAGGCATTGTACAGCCTTCAACAATGAGAAAAATCCATAACGTTTATTTGGCTATAAAAGCATATGTTTTGAATGAAAAAAACTATATAAAAATATGGAGATGTGGTATGGTTGCCAATGAGACAACTATCCAACAGAAAATTACTGTCAATATTATTCAAATTAAATTAAAACTATTCATACATGTCATATTTGATGTTTTATTACTGGTAAGATCAACTTGAAGAAATATAATGTATTACTTGGAAGAAAGAGATCAAAAGGTAAGACTAGTTTCTTATGAAATTTTTTTGCTACTGTTTCTGATTATTTTCATCTTAATTTTAAATAAATGTTATACCATGAGTAAAATGAACACATTGCACTTTTTGTAAGTCAAATAGTTGCCTGGTTGACAGAATGTGTAACTAACCTCTTTCCCTCGATCTTCATCACTGGAATTTATACTACTTTTCCTATTCCTTCTTCCACCCTTTGTTATTTCTTCCTCAACCTCCACTACATTCCCTAGCCTTGACCTTATTTCAGCATTAGTGTCCATTTGTCCTTGACCTAACCTTGACCTTATTTCATTATCTGTGTCACTTTCACTAACTGTTTCCTTGTCAGATTCCATTAGTTTTTGTACTGGCTTTTTCAATGTTTTTTCTACTTCCTGGTCAAAGGTTAAAATTTCTGGTTTCAGATCACTTGCTGGTTCTAACCGTGAACCCCCCCTTGTTGCTTTTCTGCTACTTCTAGCTGGTGTTCTTGCAGGGGTACCAGTTTTTTTTCTTGACACAGACTAAAATAGAAATGTTGTGGGTAGTAATTGAAGGCTTTTAAGATACCTTGAAAAAAGCAAAATATATATTCTATTTACTGCTTTTTCATTGCCTGCTTCTTTAGCAAAACTTTTTTGCAGTAATTATACATCTAGAAAGACAAATTTATAATTAAAGATGATGAAATATCAGTGATTGTTTTTAATGTGGCACATCTTTGGACACATACAGTTAACTCTCGTTGTCTCGAACTCGGTTGACTCAAAACTTCGGATGAGTTGAAGTTTTCTCTTGGTCCCGAACTTTGTTCTATATAAATATATGTATTTCGACTCCTGATGAATTCTTAATTTATCTCGAACTAATACACATGTCAAAACATGACTTCCGGGATTTAAAAGGATTGAAGAGTTACTCTGACAATACACGTGTAATTAAATTTCCGGTCACTGACCACTGTATTGATTTATGACATGCTATTTCCATGAGTGTTTACCTAAGATTATCTTTTATCACCATGATAAATAATTAGTGATACATTATTAAAGTTTATGAAAAATTATCTAAAATGTTTTAAAAACAATTAGTTATCGTGATTAACATTGATGAGCTTTGATGTGTATAAAGTGGGGATTAAGACTTCCGTTAGTGATCACCTAAAAACAACTCAATCGGCGTCTTTAATCTTTTTGTATTTTCTCTTGAAAAGAAAAATTGAGATAAAAGAAAATGAAAAGAAAAAGAAATCAAAATTTTCTAAAATCTCTTGTGTCTGAGGATAAACAATTTTGTCTACTTTAAATGACTTCTAGATAACTCTAAGATCGATTGGAAATTACTCTCTCAGATAAAAGCTACAGGGGAAAATTGTAACTGTTCAAAGAAATAATTAAATAAGTGAAAACAAAGTTATTATAATAATGAAATTTAATTATTTTTAACATACAAATACATCGATCTGAGACCAGAATATCGATCCGCTTCCCATATTCATCCGGATTTACTTTAGCTTTACCAAGCTAAGCAAGAGTTGTGTCCCTTGGTCTGTCAAACCTCCAGTTTTCGTTTGAGTCGAAATACGGGTATCTCGAAATATTTCTCTGGTCCAGCTGACTTCAAGGTAACGAGAGTCGACTGTACTTAATTTGAGGAATAATACCAATATTTTCTGATGGCCTGCACAAACTTTAAAACTAACACTTAACAGATTTCTCTTATTTTGAAGAACAATTTTCTGATTTCAGCTGTCAGTAATTTCCAATGTTTCATCTAATATCATTATTTCAAGATGAAGATCAACCAATAAACTTACCAGTGTGAGATTTGGATTGTAGTTGTGAGGAAACAATGTCTCATCTACCCATGCATTCTGTTCTTTACACTGCAAATAAAAAGATTACTTGGAATATTTTTATAACAGGGTCTTCTATGAACATCCAGTTCTATCTAATATTAATGATTTAAACTTTGAATAGTAACTTTTACAGTATTCTTTCAGATATTACAAGTTTGAATTATAAACTTGTAAGTTATCTTCTTTACTGTGAGGATGCAGTAGAATTGGTCCACATGTTTGAGGTGTATGTAGATATAGGAAGATGTGGTATGAGTGCCAATGAGATAACTCTCCATCCAAGTAACAATTTGTAAAAGTAAACCATTATAGGTCAAGGTACGGCCTTCAACATGGAGCATTGCTTTATATTACATTTATTTTCCAATAATAGAATATTTGTTAATGCTTTATATTACATTTATTTTCCAATTATAGAATATTTGTTAATGAAATAATTTCTTAACCTTATATTCCTTCATTATACTTAGAGAAAACAGTTGTCTTAATAACAAATCTGTTTTCTTTGTAAATTTTTCCTGCAAAAATCTTGCAGATGCTCTGTGATTGCCTGTTTGTTTGAAGTTGTTATGATTAAAAATTCTGTTTTGACAATAAAAGATACAATTTGTAAGAAAACTTCATTAATTGTGTATACAATTTCCAAATTTTTCCCATGTATGTTCCTAAATACACATATTCTACAGTTTATATCTATAAATATCATAAAGCTATTATATATTCAAGACTAGAGGATGTTTTGTTCTTGCTTTAAGGTGTGAGCTCTTTATAGATCATTATAAAGACCTTCAATTAACTGACAAGATGAAGAACAGCCATAAAAGCTCTGTCCCTTTGATATGCTTGTTATTTCTTAGGGATTTTCTTATCATGTACATCCACCTTATATCCTTTTCATCAATTAGAAACTACTTTTCCACTAAAATATTTTCAATACATATTAATACTAATTTTACAAGCTCAATTAGCCGAAAATATAAAATGAGGGAAAGAACTCATTAATAAACTTTTATTAATAAACTCACCATTAACAACCAATGAGATGAAACAATTATCTTCTTTTGGTCCCTTGCAACCCTGAACTCTTTAGTGGTATCATTTGCCCTATTGCTCTGGAAGCAGACAACCAAAATAAATGTTTTAACATCCTACTACTAACAATACTTACAAAAACCGAGAATTTAAGATTTCTTATTTCAAATAAATCAACTCTTCCATTTTTAAGGATTTCTTCATGTGTAGTCTAACTCTGCCCATCAATCACAAAAATTGTATTAAACTTATAAATACCTTACTCAGGCAGAGTTGATTTCAACAGTTTCCTTTTTTGTTCTCTTTTGAAAGTGTTTTCTCCAAATATAATAAACTGTTAACACTATAAGTTATCTACGGATATGAACGTAGATAACGAATTTATCCCCGGTCTTAGTCTAAATCTGGCGATTTTTAGAGAAATTCGACCACAAAGTTTAACGTGAAAGCAACGTTTTTTTCATTTTTTAAATATCTTTTATTGAAATTTGGGAATTTGACATATTTTTAACGGGGTGTAGGGTACTTCCTTTGGTAGAACCCTACAGGTAGACAAATATAAGACGTTTTTAAACTAGAGACAGAGAAACTGAAATGGGTCGAATTTGGCGCGCAGTGTTGTGAGAGTTACATCATAAACGGTATGACGTCAACGTGGGTCATTTGCATAGCTAGGTCAGTAGTACCATTCATTGACAATGTGGCTGCATAGTGATGCATTTACTAAAATGAGTGGAAATAATCTATATAATAAGATAAAATCGTTAGTGGATTAAGTATTTAATTATACAGACATCATGAAAAATCTACAGAATTCGATATTTCAGAAGGAACAACCATGGAACTAAGGAAAACGCGTGAAATTCCCCGATGTAATGGGTAGCAACGTCCGGGGATATGGGTTAGCAACACCCAGGGGCTATGGGTTTTGTAACGACGTGCGTTAACCAATCAAACTCCTAGAAATATACTAAGCCGGGGATAAAGAGATATGTCTCGCCTATTTGTTATTTTGATAATGCAAATGTTGAAATTAAAATAGCAATACTTTAACATGTAAGTTATGCAAATATTCAAAGTCAATGAACCATGACTGAAGGTACAGGACTAAACAATCTCCATGGAAATGAGATGTGCCAATGCTAATAAAACTACAAACCAAATACCATTGACTTTTCAAAAGATGTTCCCTTTAAACAAACCTTAACACAAACATTAACTTGTAAACTATGTAAAAGTTTCAAAGTCAATGAACTATAATTAGGGGGTGGGGTTATATAATCTCCGTGGAAATGAAACTTGCAAATGCCAATATATTTGCATACCGAATATCACTGACTTAACATTAGTGGTTCATCTTAAACTGACCTAATCACAAACTAATACATGTAAACTAAGCAAAAGTTTCAAAGTCAATAGACCTTGACTAAGGGGGCGAGGCCAAATAATATCCATGATAATGAGATGTGCCAATGCTAATACAACTGCATACCAAATATCATTGACCTATCACTAGTGGTTCACCATGAACTAGACCTAATCAGAAACTAATACATTGTTGACGCCACCGCTGCCGTCACCGACGCCGGAAACAGCATACCTATGTCTCGCTTTTTGACTCCGTCAAGGCGAGACAAAAATCTTTGACCTTTAGAATTTCCTTAAGCCTTCATTAACAAAGTTACTTTTTCACGTAGTCAACACCACTGCTGGTCGACAGCTATTTCCCAAAATGATTATCATCTGTCTAGTAGTACTTACTTTGTAGACAGCCATCATTTATGTCACACTTTTTAATAAATTAGCAGACCTGTATTAATGCACAAAATGTTGGCTTTGAGTGTTTCCAATGATAGTTAATTGAGAAAACATTTAACACAGCAAACTCAGTAGGATTTATTAATCCATAATATTCTAACCACCTGCAGTCTAAATTACCTGGAATATAAAATGTGTACATGATTCATCATATGCCCATCTATAATCTCCTCCTAGTAATGATACCATATTGTTGTACTCAGCCTGGTGAGAACTCAGCTTCTTACTCACAGCTATAACTACACCTTTCAATGGTCCTGCCTCTTGTTGCTGTAGAAAACATATATAGAATATAGAATTGAAGTATTTTGAGTACATAATTCAGTAATATTTTGACACTAAATCAGATCATTTGAATATAGATTAATCTTTTAAAACAATTATTCACATTACAAATGATAACAACCAACTGAAATCATTCCAAACTAAAGCTGGATTTGGACTGAATAATTGATCAATATAAATTCTGTCAGTCTCATTAGATCACACTGCAAACAATCACATATTGCTTACATAAACACACTTTTAACACAATGTAATGAATGTTAGGTATACTTTAATTGAAACAGCAACCAAAAACATTATGTAACCAATAGAAACATACAGAGATCAAAATGTGGTGTGCAATGATAAATAAGTATCCATGTCTTATGTTGATGTATATAAGTTGCATTTATGTTGCTACTTCCCTTAGATAATGTACACAGGACATTTCATCTCTTCAATGTGCAATATGGTCTTTAAAAAAGTTAAAAAACACTTTAGTACTCAAATTTGTTTCTACTAGTTGAGATTCTCAAAAATGAATACTCCAGGGACGCTCCCAATTTGCGATATTTTATTTCATCTGGTGACAAAATACGGCTGCTGGCGATATTTCTCCCACTCTTCAGATTATCATCAACAGAAACAGAATTGGCTAACTGAGGAAAAATGTATAGAAACTTACAGAGAGTCCATCCATGCAAGAGCCATCTACTTCATCTGAACCCCTTGTTGCCGTCGTAGCTCCTCAGATATTTCTACTGCTCTCTGTAACTTGGTTGTGAAAAGTTCCTCTAATGGCTGAAAATTATTTATACGGTTAAGAAAACAGCAATTCCATGTTTGAGCATCGTCTGCACGTTAAAAAAAATAAACATAAACAATAATTGAATCCACATATTTTGTTTTATAATTATAAAAGAAACTAGGAGACCATAAAATATCATACTGATTTGTCAGGATATTAAAATACAATATATTCAGGACTGTCCAAATTTCTTTTGTTAATTCATTGTGAATCTATTACTGACAGTATTAAAATGACTTTATCTAAAGCTAAAGCAAAACAAAATTTTAAAAATTGCTTCATTTTATATTACCTGGCTTTGTCTTCTTTTGGCATTTCTAGCTTTTTCTGCTGGTGGAGTCTCTAAACACTTCATAACATCCTGAAATATTTTCAATAATTGCATTTTTTAACTCTTTTTTTTTAACTGAATTATAGAATTAACTAATCCAAGAATTCAAATGTCAAAAAATATTCAACAAGTGACTGAAAAACACATTAATTCACAATTGCATTTAACACATGACTGAATTATCATTACTGTTCAGTCATTAGTTTCATTTTATTACAATTTGAATTCTTGGATCAGTTATTCTTTTTTATTACTTTTAATTTAAATAAATTAGAAAACGCAGGAAATTATATCTTTTTCTATGCATTCTCATTTCCTTTTGAAGCACTGCCATTGAGGATGTCTTAACAATACATATTGTTATATGACAATAGAGGAGTGAAATTGCAGGATTTGCTTCACATGTGAAATATTGTTTTTTGCCTTGGAAATCAGGTTATTTAAATGCAACCACTGTAATAATCATTTTTTTTTTGCACAAATTTTGAAGTTCTTATCAAAATTTTACTTTCATAATTTATCTTTCATTTGTCTCTAAGTGAAGAAATAAGATAACAGCGATGTATAGATTATCATTATAAAAATTAGGAGATGTGGTATGATTGCCAATGAGGCAACTATCCACCAAAGTTCAAATGAAGTGGATGTAAGCAATAATAGGCATTCATGTATGATTCATTAATCCCACTAAAGGTGAAGGTATAAATCAATTAACATCTATCAATATTAAATGCCAGTTACAGATCTTATATATTACTGTATTGTGCAAACATCTTATTTCCTTAATGAATAATATTCAAGTTAAATTTTCAACTTTGTACAGAGTCATGCTAAGAACTAGTCCATTTAATTACTCCCTGTGGGGGAATTCACATTTTACTATTAATATGTTGTTAAGGGGATAACTGGGCCATTTTCTAAAATAGGCACATATTATTTTTTCTTAGGGTGGTGATTTAAAATGGGTAAAATGTACAACTTTATACAGATCTTCTAAGTATTTCCCTACACATAAACATTTCCTGAAAACTAAGGGACAACAAAATAGACTTCATGTCTAATGGCTATATCATATATATGGGGAATGATAAAAAATATAAGCATTTACTGTAAGATCCCATTTTGGTCTGAATTCTTTTGTAGGATCCAGGAATCTTCCTGGTGAGGGAGAGTTGAGGCTGGCTCTTTTGGAAGAGTTCTTTGGTGTGGCCTCAAAATCATCATTCTGTAATGCCTGTAATGGAAAGTAATCATCTATATAGAAATATGCATTCTTTCACATGAATATAAAATATCACCAGTCCCCTTTACGTATTTATCAGATACAACAGTTGTTGTTCAATATGTTTAGAAATTGAATACTACATGCATTTGGCGAACTTAAAGTAAATAAGTAACAGTAATTGAAATGCATCACAAAGTGTACCTGCCTAGATATTGATAATCCTATACATGTTTTGAAATAATTGAAATACCTGTATCTAAGCAAATTATCCTTATATATGTAACCAGTTTGAAAAGGGTATCATATAGCATAGCTCACTGTAATAGGTGAAGCTCTGTATATAATCACAAAGTACAGTAGTCTGTGCAATAAAGATTCAACATATGTAATTAGGAGAAAAACTTGTGTTTTTAACTTTTCAGTTTGTTAATGAATAACTCTAGTTACCATGCACAGTTACCAAGACCTAGTAAATTGTACATAATTCTATAATATATACCTTAACTCTCTGATTTATAACTTTTGGTTGAACAGGAATAGGTTCTTTTTTCTGATGAACATTTTCTTTCTGACTCTCTTGAAAAGGTTTAGGATTATTTGTTGATACTGCGTCTAAATTTTCTTCGTCTCTAATATTTTCTTTGCTCTTGTCTGCAGGTAATGCACTGTCAATTGTCATTTCAGAATTAAAACCTCCCATAGCCTCCATTGTTTCCATGCCAACAGAAAGATTACCACTTCCACATTTTGAAATGTCTTTATGTATAGAATTTGCTATAGAATCACGCTTTGAATTATTTGCTTGGACCTCTTGTTCATAATTGTCTACTTTTCTATCAGTTAGTTCTCTGGCTTTGTTGTCTCCCTTTATTGAGCTTTCTTGTTTAAGAGATTCATTTCTATCATTAAAAATTGCAGTTGGGACAGTTTTATTAAGTTCTGGTTCATTCTCTTCTGCAGTATTTAGTTGATTATCAATGAGATATTTTTCTATAGGCTCTGGTTTTCCAGATTTGGCACATGCTAGAATCCACCTAAAAGTATTCAAATGAAGATAAGAACAAACTCCTAAACTTACAAAAGGTCTATTATTAAATAATTGAAATATATCTCAAATACAAATGAATTAGTTATGAGATTGTCTTATAGTTGCTTGATTTATGTCCAGTGGTAAATATGAATTGGTTAAAACAACCTGTTCTTTCTAATGCAAGAAATGATATCATAATGATACCTTTAAATATCTCATTGGCATTTGTTAGAACTCTTTTGAGATGTTCTGCGATACATAAATAATGCTTCTATTAATTCTACCCCTGCTAAAAGAGCCTGTAAGGGGAAAAAACAAATTGCTTCATGGAAAATTTGAAATTCGTCCCCCAAAATTTAACAGAAGTAACCTTACAAACATTTATGGAAAAATTCTTGAAAACCTTGCCTCTCACTATCTATTAACATATATATAGTACTGGACAAATTGCACATACATTTTAGATAATGCTGGTATTCCCCAGTTTTTGGCAGCAGTGTACTTCTGACCAGAAGCCTCCTTGGTTATCAAATGAGTTGTAGGCAAAAGTCCTTTTTTGGCATTTCTTACAAAATATTCCTGTGTCCTGTAAGAAAGAATACTACACTATACAGATTGTAATGAAAATAAAAATATAAAATATATACATATATATAAATAAATTGAAGTTGATGGATTGATGGTTAACATTCTGTGACAAATATTGCATGTATATCAGGACAAGAAAATGTTAATGTGATATTGATACTAATATGAATCCTCTTTTGAACAAGAGTCAGATCTTTAAATTGAAATTCACAAGGTAACAGTTCACAGGAAGACATGTCATCCTTCCAAGACATATTATTCTGATTCTGAGCCAATGGGTCTTTGTTCTTACTCATAAATAATGTGTGCTTGGTGGAGATATAGCAAATACCAAATTCCAGATCTTTGGTTTGACAATGCCTTGGATTGAACTCATGACTTTCCACATTCTAGAGTTCACTAAATTGGTTTATAAATTGAAACAAAAGAATGTCATAAAGTTATATGAACAGGATAGTATCCCTGATGAACATCTTGATATTAGCTTTTAATTTGTCTTTGTTACTTGATTTCATGGTTTTATTGATAGCCTTAACATCTACAGGAAATTTGTATTTCATTGAACATATCAATTGTGTGACAAGGTCTCCTCATGACAAACCTCCATTCAATTTTTTTGTATTCTAAGTAAAACTGGGCAAAAGATATTATTAAAAAGTAGTTGCAAATTGTTAGAGCTGCCACTGGAAAAGTTATACCAATTTCTCAAATATCTCACTTTTGTAGCAGTTAAGACACAAATTATAATTTGTATCTAATAAATATAATTGTTAGTTTTTTACCTATCCTAGTTAGTAATGGCTCATTCTTCTGACAGTTGAGTTGTTAGTTTAAAGCAAAATTCTTTTTCCCTTAAGAATAATAAACTTACTGAGCACCTATACACTGGGCTATATGCATCAGACATTCTTTTTCTGTTCCAAACCAACCACTAAAAAAGAATAAATATCTATTTATTGAAGAAGTATATATTTTCTGGAATTGTTGGTCAAAGCATATGAATGATTACTTAAATTCACTTTTGCACATGATTCTAGTACTTACACACTTTTTAAAAGCTTTTGCATATACCTATGTAAATTCTGTATTACTGTTGTCAATAGACAGAAATTGAAATGAACATAAACATGTGATAACAGTCTTGGTACATAGAAAACTGTATCTGGTATACACTACCAGCTGACACCAAGTTGTCAATGAACAGTGGTAATGATACACCAACTACTCACTTTCAATTCATTTATGAGATACCTATGATTTTCATTTTACAGCATTCAAAGTGAATATTGATTGTTTTTACATTACCATTATAAACCAATGATTAATATAATTCCTTATCACTTTCCAATCCTTACTGACTCACCTGAATGATAAAATACAGTCCATCAATGGATTATCTTCAATGTTGATATCAACAGGAGAAAACAGAGGATTACTACTAACTGGTAAAAGTGTGTCAGATTCTGCACACATTTGCTGTAATCAATAAACATATGTTAATATGCACTATACTTAATATATATTTAGTTCAATATCATAGAAAATAAAAAGTAATCAAAATTTTTTTTAAATCCTGCAATTGTGCTTAGCTTTTAATTGTAAAAGAGTAATATATTATTATACATGTATTCCTTCCATATATGCATTTTCCATCCTTGCACTTTAAAATCAGTTTCTTTGAAGGTTTTTCAATCTATATATAGTACTTTTATCTCTTCACTCAAGGTCACTTAGAATGACAAAATTTTTGGTAACTAATATTTAGTTTAGAAATTAAAAAACATACTTAAAAGGCCATTCAAATATTGCTTGTTTCTCACGTGTTTAATTTAGTTTTGTGCAGGCAGATGTTTTCATTTATTAGTCATATACATGGTGTTTAAAACCATCATGGATCATGGATATAGTTTTCAACCTTTTGAAATTCTTCTGGTTAATACAGATTATTTTGAATACAAGAAATTAGAGTGACATTCATTAGAATTGTCCAATAAGTGTGTATTATCTGAATGAAATGAATGGAACACAAAATTACTTTGTTAACAACATTTATTGTGTGTGGAAAATTTTTTATATGATTTTGTTAAAAAGTCTCAACTGAGCTATGATTGATTGCTTATTCGATTTTGTCCTGAATATACATGAAACTTTTTGCTCTGTACATCCAGCAAAAAACAAAAAAATAATTGGAGCTATAACAATTACCTCCCTCAGATATTTTTTCAAAATAAAATTTATATTTGTCTATTAATTAATAGAAGTGCTATTGAAAACTTTTTTTTCAAACAAGTAAAAAATTTCACATATTTATATGTTCAACTGTATGTAAGATTAGTGGTTGCAAACTTTAAATCTGCACTCAAAATCATAAGTAAGAATCAGAAGGTTCATTCAGAACTAAGGGAGATAATTATCTATAGCTATATTTATTAGCTCCAACTGTAGATTTACAGAAAGTGATAATATGATGTTGCCTAAACATGATCCAAAGTTTTATTTTTGATAGAAGATATTCATATCTTTTACCTTTGGATAGTACAGTAGACTCCGGCAAATCGGATACCCAAAATGTCAGCAAAAAATATCCCATTATCCAATATATTCAAATAGACGATAAATGTATATTCATGGAATATTCCACAAAAATGAGTAGACCTAATCCTGTTACTAGCCCTGACCACTGCTATATATAAGAAAGGGCTTGAGTGATTTTTATCAGTTATATCACCACGATGTTCGTGTAAAAAAAATATCAGCTGGTTATGTAATGCTCATATTTGTTTTCAGTTTTAAATCCTATCTTTATTAAAATAATTCAAATGTCCTGAAATATTTATGTGAATAAATATCTACCATACATAGTTTGGGTCTTTATTTCATTTGTTGTAAACGAATTAATATCCATTATTTACATTTATCACAGGTAAGCTAATTGGGCTATAAATAGATCAAAGAATTTTCTGTTGTTGTGTGTACAATCTCTAAACTAAAATAATATTTGTCATATATTTTATTTCTTTTAATAATCAAATTTGAATTTATGAAGATAATCATGATTGATAAAATATTATTGCATCAAGTTTAAGTTTTCTGAAGACTGTTTGTGTTTAGGTCATGGTTCTTGAGGCTACTTCACATTTTGTAAACAAAACAAAATGGCGTCCATGACATCGTGTGTGGTCATGCACATGTTACAAAATTATATCTGACAAAAGTCAGATTTCTCTTGTCTAAAGGGATTTATATGTATATTGCAATAAATTATTCAGAAGGAGGTACATTCAGTTTGAATTATATTTCTGATTCTGTGAGCATTTCAAGTTTTATCAAAATTCTCCCAACGTACTGCTCTTGTATATTTTATAAATAAATTCAAACCATTTGAATTTAAAGGGCATCTAATACACATTACAAAGGAAGACAATGAATAAAGACAACAATTTATTAAGAAATGGTTCCTTTTTATTTAATGAAAACTAAATTTTCTTGTCTGCAAGTCCATTTCCTGTCAGAAAAATATTGAAAATATCCGATTGTGCATAGTTTTGAACAAAATATCCTGAATATTCTTATCTTATTTGCAGATATATTCTTATATCCGATATTCGATTACACGATAAAATTAACATTAAACATATAGGGAAGGGTTTGGTGTTTTGAAATAATATTACAATAGCCGATATATTCGTTTAACCGATATCCAATTAGGTGGAGTCTACTGTATTCAAAAGTTCCTTCATTTAATCCACTGCAAACTTTCAAATGCAATACACCTAAAATCTTCTGTTTTAAGGATTGTAAAAACCCTTTATTTATAAAGATAATCATAATTGAATACAAACCAGCCAAGTACTGGTTGCTATTTCTCCAACTGTTTTGTCCACAGGAAATCCATCAACAGGAACAACTCCATAATCTGGTACCAGTCTGGTGTTTCCCTGATAAACTTTTCCTGAAAATTTAATTTAGTTGAGCTGCAATTAAATAAAGGCAACAGTTGTATACCGGTGTTCAAAAGTCATAAATCAATTGAAGGAAAACAAATCCGGGCCACAAACTAAAACCGAGGGAAACACATCAACTATAAGAGGAAAACAAAGGAACAACAGGAACACTGAAGTGCAACAAAAACAAACGCCAACATACGTAGAAACGAACTAATTGATAACAACTGCCATATTCCTGACTTGGTACAGGACATTTTAAGAAAAAATGGTGGGTTGAACCTGGTTTAATGGCTAGCCAAACCTCCCGCTTTATCACAATGTTAAAAAATATCGATAAAATGACAACATTACGTGACAGAAATACAGCACAAACACATGCAAGAACATTCATCACAGAGAAACGCACAAACAAATAATATAATAGTCGACACAACATGCAAACCGCAGAAAAATAACGAACATATTCCATCAATGACAAACACCACAGGATATCACAAACAATGCCGCGCTTACGTGACTAACATGCAATCTCGAACTTTATACAATTATTTTCACAATACTCGTCCAAACAATTTTCATGACAATGATGGTATTGAAAGGCAATTTTATAATTATTTGGACTACAAACGATAAGACATAACACATTATCCAACCGAAACCATCAAACATCAAAAATAAATACATGAATGTTGGATGTACAAAATACCGAGACACGTCGTAAAGCAATGCAAATTCACACTCGGTATAACAGTCATATTCTGGAATATGACAATGATGGTATTGAAAGTCATCCACAAAAACGATAAACATTGCATAAGAATATAACATAACGCATCCCAAATGACTAGTGTTTAGGGGCTTTGCTTTGTCATTAACAATATGAATAATTTCTGTATCATTAAATGCGGGACCAAAACGTTTTAAACAACTGACACAATTGTTTTAGAAATGAGAAAGACAGCTTGAGCAACAACCTACAAGTGTATGATAATTCTAAATCAAAACAAACCTCCTTCCTCATTTACAAATTCTGTTAATGGAGTATGCTGCTCTTCCTCAAATCCAAAAAACATAAATGACTTCCCTGTAAACACCTTTTTCTGTATCTGACTGTCACCTAAAATTGTGTATTAAAAATATCAAGATTATTTCATGGGTAAATCATCATTGGCTTTATATTAATTGATAACAAAATTCTATGGTAGTCATTGATAAGCATAATTTCTAAAAATTTTATATCACCTTCAGTAGGTCATGTAAAACACAGGGATAAAAAAAAAGATAATTTGAACAAACTACATAAGAACTTATGTCCGGTACACATGTAGTCAAATTAATATAAAACAGTGCATACTTAATTGAGAAAATAATGTTATCAGAACAATCATGCTGTTAAGGTATTGATTTTTGTAGCCTTTTGTAATACACTTTAACAAATTACTGCAAAACATCTACTTCACAATGACTGAATTCAGCAATAAAACAGGACAAACAATACAAACTTACCATCAGGATTTTGAGTCATTTCATTTGCCTCTGTTTCTACAGGTTTTTGTTCTATTGCTGAAGGTTTGTCTTCATCTTTCATGGTTTTATCTTGCGTATTTTCTAAAATTTACAATTAAGAAATTATTCTTGAACATTTTTAAAACAAACATAATAGCATGATGTAAATGGGAAGTAATGCCACCACAGCCTTTATTCCAGCCTAACCTGAAACTGCTTAATCTTTAAGAATAAAAGAAGAATGTGTCTGAGGACACGAATGCAACAGCTCAAGCTTTGTAATTTTCCAGGTTTAAAAGGGGAATCACTCTAGAATGGTACATAACTCACTGCCTAAATTCCAACTCTGTCCTTATCATTGTGTATGAGTTTCATAAAATTTGGATGAGGAAAACTTGAAGAGTGCGGAAACGAAAATTGGACAGACGGGAAGAAAAAAGGATGGAAGGACGGACGGTCAAGGGTTACACATAATGCCCCAATTGCCTACGGCTAGGGCATAAAAATTGTACTTGTGAGACATCAGATATGTATACAGCACCTTCCAATGGTGGAACACCTTCTATAAGTTTTACAAGGGAAATCAAATATTCGTACCATACTTTCAACTTGTCATATATGATCCGAGAAATAGGACATCTAATTGATACTGTCCACAGGTGATACAAAATTCTGGAAGATCTGATATTCATACCCTCAATATATGGTATAAGATTCTGGGACATCAGTGACTGTGTATTTATACCCTACCTTCCATTGGTTGTATAAGATACTGAGACATGATATCCATTTCTTCTTCTTCCTTGTGATCATCCTCGTCAGGTTTTATCTTTTCTGGTTCTAAAGTCTTGTTTTGGATACTTTCTTTTCTTTCAAGTTTCTTCTGTTTTCTGCTTTAAAAATATCATAAGAAAAACTTAATAAAAATAATTATTATAGTACCAGACTTAAAAACTTAATCAGCTTATGAGGCAAAAAGATTTCTGTATTTTAATTTTACAGATCCACACTATTATCATGATCAGTTTCTCAGTATTCACAACATTTCTGAATCTTTTATTGAATGTTAAAATTCATCATCTGAGAAGATGTGGCACTGTTTCATAAGTAATTAAGTCAAATATGTATAGATTCTATAGACTGAATCTAAGATGAAAAACTTTTGAATAATTTTTCAGAACTGATTGTATGACTGGTAAGGTTTACATCACATGCTAAGCCCATTATTTATAAAACCTTCTGCTAAACAGTAGACCAATACATATATGTCTTAGCAAACTATAGAAAAGTTGTCCAGTTAATAAAGTGAATAATCTGCATTTGTATTAGATAATAAAGTACATGAAATTGAGAGCTAAACAGTGTACACAACATACAGGCATGTATGAATTAGATAATAAAGTATATGAAATTGAAAACTAAACAGTATGTACACACCATACACATATGTATGAATTAGATAATAAAGTACATGAAATTGAGAACTAGCAAGTATGTATAAGCCTTACACTGTTAACTTTGGAGATTCTGATTCAGGTGGAGGTAGATCTAGACATGAAAATGGTGCTTCATCCACTGTTCTACCATTACGGTAACATTCTGCAAGCCAGGCTGGAGAAACAACCTGTGGTCTATCAATAGAACAAGTTAATATCAATGAATTTTGAACTTGAATTCAGTTTTGCAGAAATTTATTTAAATTGTGTGACCCACATCTGATATTTTTCTTTCCAGTAATTAATCAGTGCCAAGCCTAATTTTTGAATTTGAAAGTAAAACTGTAAATGCAAGAATTAGTGTTGATGTCAACTTTTAAAATAATGTAATTTGACATTCAATTTTACTCTAATGAACATTTTTTATTATACAATGTAAGATAATTTTCTGTTACAGAGTATATTTTTGTGAAGATAGTATGCATAATAAAAGAGTCTAAGAACTGATTAGAATTCTTGTTTTAGTATTGTCTAAAAAAGAATTTTTTTAAATATCAATGTGCAATGGAGAAATGAACATTACTACCACTTTATATATATATTAACTTTGGTGCATAATTGTTTCATTGGCAATAACACCACATCTCCTCATTTTTATATTAGTATACTGATCCAAGTTAAACTGGTTAACTTCTACTTGCAGCAATGCCTTATCATACAAATTGAAATCAGAAGTGTACTGTCATAGAAACAAATCATTTATGAATAAGATTTTTATATTTAATTCTTTTTTTAAACATTTACCTGAAAGTGTTTGAAGTTAGTAATTCAATATCTCTGTCAATTCTTACTCCCAGTATGACATGAGTGACAGCTTCATTTAACTGGTTAAGTCTGAAATCAACATGTAATGGATTCAGATGTGGATAATTAAAAAAAGACTGATAACATTGACTCCAGATATGTATTGAGATAAATAGTATACCAAAGCACACAACCATTTCCAAGTTTGTTACTGTGTATTGATAAATAGTTTCTTTTCAACATTACTATCTATTTCTTTGTCAAACTATTAACTACATCAAAACAACACACTGAATAAAGTTTGTGGTTTTTCAATGTTAAAAGCTTTTGTTTATGCATTTTTTGTGCTTAAAGCTTCTTGTATGCATTTTCTGCATTAAAAGCATGTTTTTTGACTTTCTGTATAAAAAATGTAGAGCAAGGCAACTTGAGAGTTTTTAATCAAAACTGTACTGTATAAGAAGTGGCAAAATATCATTGATAAATCATCCTTGGTTTCAATGAAATGAATATCACACAATTTTATTCATATTTACATACTGGGCATAGAAATATAGTGATTACTTATCTGTATATATAATAATACTGATCATAAATCAAACTTTATTATTACCTTGTAGCACCACCAGCATTTATCACTTTTTTCATTTTTTCCAGGTCTTGTCCACAAAAACCACTCAAGTAAATCTAAAAATAGTTATTAGAAAATCATTTTATGATATATTGTTTATATGTTTATCATTATTTATAATGACAATTCTTTGATTACTATTGAATCTGTGTTCTTCAGATTAACAATTAAATTAGGTCATTGGTAGGTGTTTTAGGAAAAACTCTATAGAGTATTGATAAAAAGGAATCATACTGTGGATTTATTATTATTGGTTGGTACTAAGTTTCGTTGGTCTGGTTGGTAAAATGCAAGTTTCCAATATTTTTGAATGTAGAATTTGTCAAAACCATGAATCAGGTATCCATAATACATTTTTTTCTTAATGCATGAAAATTCAACACACAGTTTATCTAATATGAAGAGCTATGGTGATATTTGGTAAAGATCACAGGTAGTTTTATATGTATATCAATTACCTTACAACCATCAAGGAATAGATCTGAAGGTGGGCGAGTAAGATCTATGGTTTGTAGAGATGATTCGATATGATCATTCTTTTGTGCCTGTGTCTCACTGAATGTAGTCATGTCAGATCTTGTTGTAGCAGCTGTATCGTTCATTCTTGTCATGGCAGCAGTCTCGTTTACCTGGCAGTTACCAATCATGGAGATATTAGAGATGCTGCTGATGTCAGCAATACTGGAAACTCTATCTGTAAATAGAAAATTATGCATGTTTGATTTTTCCATCTTACATTTTTTTTCAAGAAATTTTAGTGTATCCATATTATGAATAATAAATTTAAAAATCTAAAAAAAAAAAAGCAGACCTACAAATTTACTTAAAGAATCTTTAAATGCATCTTTACTCACAATACTATTTATTTTTTTTCAATGTATGATGCCCAAGGGAGATAACTTTCTTTTCTTACAACTGGTTTGTAAAATTACATGTTCTTCACCAAAATATGTTGTTTTACAGCAGATATGACTTTGAAACACAAATGCATATTGAGTTCAAATACTTGTCAATGGAAATTTAAAATTTCCCTTTGCCAAAATTCTCATTTGCAGATGTAAAATCAAGGATTGTTATTGGTAAGCATACAAGTCAGGAGCCTATAAATCAAGGATTGTTATTGGCAAGCATACAAGTCAGGAGCCTATAATTCAAGGGTTGTTGTTGGTTGCTTTCTGTCATATTTGTTATTTTGCTTATTGTTTTGTCATAAATCAGGCTTTTATTATTATTGTTTCAATTGTTTCACATTTGGTCAAGCCAGGGCCTTTCATAGCTGACTATATGGTAATTGGTATTGGTACTACTTTTATTTTAAATACATTTGTACTTTACAATCTCTCTTTCAGATAATGTCAACTGATTCCCTACTTTATGACTCACTTTTTGCTTTTCCCTTCTCTGGTGTAGATGTTTTTACCCCTGAATCGCTACTGCCTTCTAATCCATATTTACTTTCATCAAGACAGTAGCCCTTCTCCACAGAATCATACAACCATTCAGACTTGATAATGTGCATCTTCCATTTCCTAGCAAACTCATACTTTTGACCTGAAGACAAAAAAGATAAAAATATGATTACATCAGAAAATCAAAGTGATGGAAATCACTCATGGAAAGATTGGAAGAGTAGTTTGAATAATTTCAACTTATATTTAAGTATAGTATGCACAAAAAAGAACATTAATATAGCATTATTGCGGCTGAGACAATTGCATTTACTGCAGGTCTTAAGAAGGATATGAGCTTTTTCAGTAGATAATATGAGCTAAATATGAGTCTATGAGAGTGGGTAAAAAATTTCGTTTAAATTGCAATTAATATCTTAACCAACTAATGTTCCTGTAACATGTTTCACCTTTTACATTTTATCTTTAGAAACAAGAAATTACCAAACAAAGATTCTTCTTATAAAGTTAATCAATTATTCTTGTAGGACATGGGACCAACAGATAGACTTGAAACTAAGATATCAATTGTCTCCAAAAATGTATCTAAGAAGGTTGTTTTGGGGGCATTTTGTAAGTTGAAACATAGGTATACTATTTTTCTCCTCTAAGAATTGCTTATTGATTTTGAAAACAATTACCATGATTATATGACACTGAAGATTAAAAGTTGTAAGGGTGTATTTTAATTCAATTTATAATTTAATATTTTCCAGAAAAGACAATTGAAAATGTACATTTTCAACATAAACAAATTAAAAACTTATTTTATTGAAGTGGGGATTCATCCTCCTTGCAAAAATAATCTTCCTGTATTCAAATGACTAATATTGTTGAAAGAAATTTGATGGGGAAAAAACTAAAAAAAATATTGGTTTGCTCAGTTAAGAGTTTTTAAATTTTTCTTACTGTTTCAAGCCAATCACTGATAAGTTTAACCCAAATTATTGATTCATTACAGATGATTATTGCACAAATTTATCAAGTAAAATATAGACCTTACTTGAATACCTTTTTTTAATATTCATATTTATTATTTTGTCTTTTCTTTTGAAAAAAAATATCTTGTTTTTAATAATCATTTTATAGAATCATTTTATGAAGTGTAGATCAAAAGTAAAAGGCAATGAATAAATCTATCATTTCTATATATCAAACATCTAATATATACATTTGTGTATTCAATAATGAGGTCAAGTATTTGTGTCTTGAGATGTATAACGAAGGATCTGCTTAATTATGTAAGACTGAGGTTGATTAGTAATTTGGTCAATATGATTGGCATTTTAGGTGGGACATTCTAATTAAGACCCACCTTGTTTCTGATTGTTTGATGATCATGACAGTTGTCAATCATGCTGGTAATGTATCATTAAAGACACACATACTTGAATGAACTGCTCTAAAAATATAACCCAATTTTTTCATAGTTCATATGTGCATATGTACATAGGCGTGAGAATTACAGGGAACTGTATTTCAGTGTGTATACTTTTTGGAGATTTAGTAGCTAACCTGTGCTACATGTTTGGGAGGCCAGTGCCTTAGGAAAGACTTGGAACAATAGTTCCAATCTTTCCAAAAACAATAATTGAGAAAAACAGATTTGACCTCTTTGAAAATGCATACAATGAACTCATTGATTATGCAAAGTCAAGTACCAATTGATATTTCATTTGATTTTTCCCCAATGTAGGTATATTCCAGGTAAAGGATCATTTACAGTTAAACCATATTACAATTTAATAGGGGGCTTGGGAATACTTTAAATCAAATATGAAATTACCTCATATATTTATTCAAATGATACGTTGTGAAATGATTTTACCTTTAGGCTTATTGATGATGAGATGAGTACATTCCTTAACCTTCATTTCACCTGTATATTTGCCACCTGAAAAAGTACAAACATCTTAATGGAAAATTGTGTTTGACAAACTAAGTTTATCTAATAATCAAGCCTTATGGCTGGAAAGAGCATGTCAAACTAGTTATTTGTTCCATTCAGTACTAAAATTAAGTCCAGAATTTTAATGCTTATATTTAATGGTACAGTTTTTAGGATTTTTTCTGGGCAACCAATGAATATGAAAAAATACAAAATGAAAAGGTAGTTAGAAGCAATCACTGTTGGAGTATGTGATGAAAAACTATGATTTTTACCATTAAAATTTTTTTTTATCAAATTGACAAATCAATTTTTCTTCTTCAAAAACAGATATATTATATTTGACCATGTATGATTCCATTGATGTGAAAAAAGTAAAAGTTCTCCTCAAATACTGTAACTAACATAATCTGAAGCCTGAAGTGTGTTCATAGATACGGAAAACACTCTTTGATAAGTTTATATTTATACGTTTTATGAGACTTAAATGAGAGAACACTTACAGGAAATTCTAATTTTGATATGTTTTCACTAAAATACAAGACAGAAGGATGAGAAAATCTTTATCCCGAGTATGAAAGTTGAACTTTGCTTAAGTTATGGTAATTTGAAAATGGAAACTTAAAAATGTGAAAAATACTTATTTTATGTACTACAATAATTTTATAAATGTTACCCTCTGTTTCTATCATGGTCTTCATTTCTCCTCGTTCTGTTGAATCAAACCCAGAAACTGTTATAACCAATCCATAGAATACAGGACATGAGTATTCATGAAACAGGGCATCAGCGCCATGAATGTGTCTGTGAATATAAATCACATATTGTTCCAAACAGTAATACATATTCAAATCAATAACATAGAATTTAGTTTTTCAGGCTCCTTTCAAAATTTCAAAACACTTTTGGAACCAAATTCTGAACAGGTCAGCAAGACATTCTATTTAGGATATCAATGAAATAACAAACATCAGTTTATTAACTTTTAGAGGTATCTCTGAAATATTCTATACTTTTAATAAAATTGTTAACATCTTCTGTCTTATTAAAGTTAAATTAAAACAATGATCCTCAAAGTTGTATCATTACAGTACATATACAACAGGAGTAATAATACATACCCATCTGCTGACTTCTCCCACACCTTTTCCACCCATAATGGTAACATGATCTGTTTTCCAAGGTCACCTGAAACCTGAAATAATTTTCAATGTAATTCACTTTAGATATTATATAGAGAATATGCACAAATAAGTTTAAAATATGAGTTCTTGTTTCATATTATATTATTCCTAATTTTCACACAATGAAGATGTTTATATTAAAATTCCTGATGATTCATATGAATCTTCAAGAACCATACAGGTAACATGACCTTCCTGGTTTATGTATGACCTTATTGCTACAATGTCAGCCTTTATCTCCCATAACACTATATAACAAATGTCAATATAGAGATGGAACAAACCTAAATGACAACCAATCCTCTCTCCTTTATTTGAATTTTTTTTTTTATTCAAATCATCAATGAAGGTCTAGGTCGCCTAATTTTAGTGTGGACTGTCACTAAATATGATGCATCAACTACAGTGGAACCTCGTTGTGTCGAAAACTCGGATAAGTCGAAGTAATTGGTTGGTCCCTGCAAAATCCCTGTTTAATCAATGCATTTGAACCTCTGATGAGTCAAACTCGGTTGATTCGAATTCTTGGTTAAGTCGAATAAATTTTATAGTCCCGTCAATAGAAAATTAATGTAAATTGACCCCGATGTCTCAAAGTTCGAAAGTAAGAAGTTTCGAAAAATTCAAATCAGAGGTTTTTCTTATGTAACCTAATCATTTTCATACTTGATTAAAGCTGTGTAAACATACTTGTTTGTATAACAGTTAAAATGACATGTTTATGGTGACTGGTAATTAACACCTTTATTTGTTGATCGTCAAAGAGGAAGGTTAGTGTGATGAACATATTTCACCTGGTATAAAAACGAAACAAATTCAAACGACCCAAGCCGAAATTAAATGAATTGTTTGAATAAGAATTAATTACAATGTATAAAAAATTAAGACAATTATGACAAATTTACAATAATTGAATGCAAAGCAGACAACCCTCATCAGTGATCTTTCAAGACTTGTTTCATTCCTCGAGTATTCCATAATTTATAGTGACTGACCTTTGTTAATATTTTTGTATTGTTGATTTGTATCTGTACTCGTGTGTTTAATTATTATGATGGACCAAAAAATATGGAGCTTGAATACACAATCATGAATTGTCATGTCACAAAAGGCACCCTGTTCAAAATATTAGGGTTTACACAAATCTCATACCGTATTTCATGCATTCAAAATTTATTACGACACACTCGACCTCGGATGAGTCGAACCTCGGATAAGTCAAATACTTTCGTCCAGTCCCTTTGACTTCAACTTAACCAGGTTCAACTGTAATAAAAATGATTTATTGTAGCTTACATCTAAGACTTGAATACAAAACTTTATAGGGACAGAAGAACAAACGAACAAAAAAATGGACAAAAGGCACTATCATCGCCAATACTTTGTTGGAACAGGGGATAATACTTCAATGGAGAGGAAAATTACCTGGTACTTTTTACTGCCAACTTCTCCTGTGACAAGGTGTGTAACTTGATCAGTCAAGGTTTTGCTAGCTTCTCCACCCATATTTTCTACTTTCTTGTGAAGTTCTTCCTAAAATATGGAAAAAACCTTGAAAATTTCATAACTTTTGTCTGTCTCTAGTAAACATAATCTGTCACAAATTCATATACCTGTCTATCAAGTATACGAGTCATAATTCTTGAAAAAAAAAAAATCACTGGTTCATATATATCTCTCAATATAGATAACAATGCATGATGATAGAAGATTCCATCAGGTTGCAATCCAATCTGACACAAACTTCTGGTTGTCTACAGAAAATATGAACCAATCTGCCAATATTAATATCAATAGACTTTTTACCACTTCAAGGTCATGCATGGACTTGTTTCTACTTTTAAAGCTATAGTTATGAACCTGATCAGAGTACACATGTGTAACTGCAATATTTTTTTTTTAAAGTTATTGGAAATACTGTTTTGGTAGTCATCTCCTTTTCCTTATTCATGTGTGTTGCTTCTGTTTTTATCCAATTTTGTCTGATTTTTCAGTAAAAAACAAAGTCCCTTTCAGACAATATAGAGAAATTATATCCCATTTTCAAAACAAAAAAGAACTAAAAGGCTGTCTTATTACATTTGAAAGTACTTTACCCTAATCTCTTTATCTAGGTTTGAGCAACAAACAACAAGGTCTTTCATGGCTAAGTTGAAAATTGGAGTAGATCTTCTTGGAATGTCCTGTTTAAAGGAAATAATTTATTTTCTTTACATTGTAACTTAAAGAATGCATGCCATTCAAGGTAACCTTGAAAATGATTTAGTCATACTTGAATACAGTTTATGGTATAAACTGATGTTGCAATCCTTGAATCATGTCAGTTGCATGTTTTCTTTCATTTTTCCTAATAGATATTCATTTTGCTGCTATAAAACTCAAAGCAAAGAAAAGATGATGAAATTGGTGTACATTTTTACCACACATATGAAGGTGTCTCACGTTATAAGTTGTTTTTCTCATTCTTTCTTCATATAAATAGTTTTTCTTTGCTTAAGCTTAATTTAGTATAACTAAAATTGTTCATCTGAAACACAGTACCATTTCACATATATTTTCAGGAATATTTTTTTGTTCCATAGATTTACCATTTTTAGCAGAGAACAAACTTTCCAACATTAAGTTATAAGCAAATCAAATCACGAAATTAAACAGTCAAATAAAGCAAAGGTTTTCCAATAATACATACTACTAAAGACATTTAATCAATCCATCATACAATTAATGCATGATATGTAATTCAAACATTTTCTACATCACAGGTTGAAATTTTAAAAATGCTGAGACGTTTAATCGATATTAAAATCCCAACCATTTAAAGAATGTGGACAAAACTTGGATGGTTGTCCCATGCTGACATAAATCAGTGTTTTCCCAGGCTGTTCAAGCATTGCGGTACCGCTACGCATAAATTTCGACCGCCATGCTTTCATCATTGCCGCAATGCATCCCGCTATG
This sequence comes from Mytilus coruscus, assembly GCA_017311375.1. NCBI lineage: Eukaryota > Metazoa > Mollusca > Bivalvia > Mytilida > Mytilidae > Mytilus > Mytilus coruscus. The sequence continues at coordinate 15,207,042 of CM029603.1, forward strand.
TGTGAAAATTATAACTATAAAATATTTATTATCGATTTTGAAAGTGAAGTGACCACACTCCACATGTGTTTTAAGCTGATCCGACTGATAATTGGATACATCACGTCGCGCGTGCAGGGATTTTACAACCTTCTTGATTAGTTGGTTATATATCGAGACTTCGCGGTTACATAATAGAAGTTGCCAGTTAGCTGATAAATAAATAGTCAGATAGATTAATGATAATCTCCAATGCATATCTTTCTGTGCTGAATAAAAAGTTTAACCTTTTCCAGTATAAATTTCACCTTAAAACAGGTGTTTGACATCGTTATTTTACTGTGATCTTTAAAAAGCAGAAATTTAAAATTTGGTATAGTCTCTGGTATTATAAAATAAAAGTTACGTAATTTCACCGAGAATGGACAAAACTTTTGTTTTAATAAAGTTTCGCAGTTTTTCATCAGCTATATTTACATTGATGAATTATTTTTGATTGGTCACAACAATCAGTTATTTTAGATTAGTCGCGGTTGATTGATTATATCAAAGAATACACATCACCGCCACCGGCCGAGAAAAGACATGTCGTATGAAATATTTAAAAGATTTGATAGAAAACTTTCAAAACATACGTAGTTATTTACGGAAATATTGTTTTAATAAACTTGTGTTGTTCTATTTTTATTTGAATGGGTCACATGAAGCTTAAGTGTAGCGGATTCATTTGCCGTTTTTTACACAAGTGGGGCTACATTTCTTTCACTTCGGCAAGATAGGATTTTTACAATTATTAAGCGTTATAAATAAATCGGACAGGGATGTGTTTAAAAAAAATAGTTACAAATTGTCATGAAATAAAATGTCAGCTTAGCTTCCAAACAATGTCATCCGTATGTCAGGTATTCTTTATTGACGACTACTGTAATTAACGCAATAAACTTTGTTTTATTGTTTCCTGTAAAATCTCTGTGAAGCAATGATGACATTCAAAGTTTTATTTAACAACTTTCTGTTGATGCTGAAACCATTCTATCAGCAAATTGAGGACACTATTAGTGAAAGAATGTAAAGACATGACATTTACGGAGCTACCATTTGATTTTTATTGGAGGGGGGGGGTGGGGGGGGGGCTAGGATGAAATTTGAAAAAAAAATAGGCAGGACAGGAGTTTTGAGTAAAATAAAAAAGGCAGGATGAGACACTTGCAAGAAAAAAGTCAGGATGACAATTTAGGTAAAAAAAAAGTCAGGATAAACTTTATAAAAAAAGGCAGGACCAAATTAAATAGAGTGCAAAATAAAAAGGCAGGACAGAGATTACAACTTAAAAAAAATGCAGGACAAAATTTTTCATCCTAGCCCCCCTCCCCCAATAAAAATCAAATGGTAGCTCCCTTAGGCAGACAATGAACAAAGTTGCCAGTCTTGGAACTTTGTATCCTTGTCTGTCTAAGTATGCAGCAATGAGTCTTCCATTGCCAGTTTCAACAGCTGATTGTGAAAGATGTTTTTCATGCTTGAACAAAGTTAAAACACCTTTGAGAAAAAGACTATGCCAAAAAGTGCTGAATTGTTTAATGCATATATCAATTGAAGGACCAAAGGAGGAAGATTTTGATTTTGAAAAATGTGTGGTGACCTTTGGAACGTTGAAACAGAGGAAGATATCAACAAAATAATGTGTACATGGCATTTATTTGTAAATAACTATTGCAGACTGGATTATTTTTATTATTGTTTATAAAGTCTTTCATTAATTCCTCTTATCTGTAATAAATACTTTAAAGTTCCATGACTTATATGAATTGCTGTACCTATAATATAACTATTAGATTGGTATATGGCTTTAAACATATAAATTATGTAGTGATACTAATTCTGGAAAAAGAAGCGTCATGCGCCGCGTTGCAAATTCACCATGGACCCACCATGCATGAAAAATTTTCTAGGGAAGACACTGTAAATATAGCAGAAATGCATCTGTAGCCCCTATAAAATCTACCAGGCCTCATATATTTAAAATTTCATACCTACCAGTTTGTGTTCTAAGGATGATAATATGCACTGGGGACCAAATATTCTACAAATAACACATAAATTATATTGTGAGTAATCATTACAGCACTTATTCCTAATATTATTTTTTTTCATTAAAGCACTTATTCCTAAAGAAAATTATATTGTGAGTAAAAATATAATTATAATAAAAAAAAATTTTGTCTACTATAATGCAAGTAATGAATAGACGTATTTACACTTTTGGGTACTTGCTCTAGATGACCCTAGATTTGTATCAGAATAATCTTCTGGTGTTATGCAACAATCACTTTTTAATTATGATGTGAATTTTTTTAATTGTGACCCAAAATTTTACAGAAACTTGTTGGACTTTTAGCAGCGACAGACAAATTTGCATACAAGTGTAAATACTTTTGTACATTTATAACTATGTTTTGCAACTAAAATTTTGTAATTGTAATGTGAAATATAATTTTTCTTTTGATTCTTGCCATGTCATGATAATCACCTGGTGAAAAAATCAGTCCATTTAGAGAAAGGCTGTTGTTACTATAAAGCAGGTGCATTAAAATGAAAATAGTTCTACTGTCCAATTCAAATGATTGTCTTCTGTTTCATAAGAAGCACATGTTCATAAAGTTGTGTAAAGTGTAATTAAATACAATACAAACACGTTTATCAAATTGTGAGTACACAATCATGACAATAGCAAGATTTCTAACTGAAATAAATCCAAATCTCTTCATGTTGTCTACATTTTCTGACAAAAAAGTTTTTGTGTACTTGTATCTGAATATTTCTCAGCAGAAATTGCTAATAAATTCTGATACAAAAAGGGAGATAATAGTGCAGCAAAATCAATTACTAGTGGTGATGTAAAGCATGAGTTATCTCCCAATCAAACCATTATATTTATCATTTTTTCACTCAATTTTCACTCATCTTTCAGAATTTTTTTTTCAGGCAACATTACAAAAATATTATAACCATTGAGACAATGTTTAGAACATTTCAATTATTAATAATCATTATGTGGGAACCTTTTTATATACATGATGATATACTAAATTGCATCATAACAAGGAGTTTTATTTACTGTAAATTCAGAAACTATTGCAAGGTTTTTTAATAATGTGAATAATGCAACTGGACAAGAATCGCAATGATAAGAAATCACATTCTGATATCTGATACGAATATCTGTATGCAGCTTTTCCTGAAATCACCATAATTAATCTCGCATTTAGGTCCATTCTTCAAAAATCACAATAATAAATGTACACAATCATTTCTGAATTTACAGTATCTAAACTTCTCAATAAAAGAAAGTCAATCATTGGAAATTGTATGTTTAGAATATTTTCATTACACTGCTCCTGCTTTATATGCAATAGCATTTTTTTAGCAATGAGCTGAAATTTTTTATCAGTTGATCAGTTTGAAGAAACTAATTCAACTCCAACATAAAAAAGTGTTTTGACCCATTTATATGGATTTAGGTCATAGTCCTTTAAACAGTAGTATGATGTTTACCAAAGGAAACAGTTTAACAATTCATAAATTAGTGTTATTTTATGAGATGCTCTGATACATAGTAATTCAATGACAGTTGTTGTGTTTGATGAGCACTGATAATGTTTTAGAGACAACCTCCTGTTCATTTCATCAGATTACAATTTTTTACCTGCACTTGAGACTCTGTACATGGTTAAAACCTTCTCCTAAAAAGTGGTCAAATAAGTAGGCACTGTTCTTTTCTTTCTTTTCAACTTTTAAGCAATCACTTTCAAACATCCACTGTGGTTTAAATCCTTCTTTTTCAAGATTCTACAAAATATATTAATGAACACAAAATTATTAATAAACGCACAGTTAAACAGCAAATATGATTTGTGTTAAGACTACGGTAATGTTATAAAATTTTCCCTGTTACAACTATTTTGAAATTTTGCCATTTCTTGAAAACTCGTCACTTTAAAGAACAGCTTACACTTTGAATTGAGATAACATTAATGCAAGGAAATCTTACCTTAGAATAACTAACAAATCGGCAGGAAAGCACTAATGTCAGGCTTAAAGTTCAATCCAAATTGACTAAATAAAAGGTATTAATTTTATTTTTTCCAAAAATTTTGATGAAAATCATTTGACCATGTTATGAAATTGACAATCCATAACTCATGCACACAGATAAAAATATTGGGAGCTATTTCGGAAAATGTCAAATAAATCTACTTACAGCATATGCATCAAACATGGCTTTAGTGGCACCATTTCTACCAGAGCTGCCATCTGTTCTGACGCAGTACATTTTAAAGTCTCCTTCAGACATTGTGTATATTATATATACAGCGATCTAAATCTGAAAAAATAAACTTTATTGTCAATGAGAAAGTATTATTAGGAAGGAATAAATGCAAATCTAAAATCTACCTCTTGCTAGCCATTTACATGCATTACACTCAGGTTGTCTTATGTGCATTAACCTTAAAAAGTCACATACAAACGATATCTATGGATAATCTTCACTCTTATTTGCCTTGGGAATTCAGGAAGAACATTTATTTTCATGCTCATTAACAGGGTGCAAGCTGGTCTTTGCTAGTGAGGCAGATGCCATTTTAATTTTAAATAATTCTGAAATAGAACTTAAACAGCCTGCATCCAAAGAAGGTTCTCTTCTATTTGCAGATCATGTAACCATCCAATTAGTCTTGGATTTTATTGTAAGGGTGGAAAACAAGAAAATGATTTAAAATTTTCTCTGAAAGCCAATCAGCAATTGGAATCGTTTCTCTAAATTGGAAAATAGAAAAACATGGTCAACTACTTATCAAATTCTTTCAAAAATTAAACCAATACAAAATCATGGAATAAAAATCAGTTTGAATGGACCGCTAGTCATGCAAGTGTACATGGCAACAAAATTGCTGACAGATTAGCTAGAGAGGCAGCAAAGGAAACTAACGACATATCCAATGAAGCACATATTATAATTAAGTAGTAGGACATAAGAACAGTAGCAAGATCTTTTGTAATTAAAATATGGCAACAACGTTGGGATAATAGTAATGTAGGAAGATTTTAATACAATTTTCATCAAATTGTACAAGAAAATTGTTACAAGATTTTCCAAATAAAAACACATCATGACCATGTATTATCAGCAATTTAAGATCTCTATACTATCTAAGAAATTATTAACATTACAGTATTCACTCCAGGAATTTTTGGAGGTGCAAAAATTTATAGCAAGTAACCCTTTTTTGGATTGAACTATTGTGATGCCAAACAATCCTTCAGAAATTATACAATATGAATTTAAAAGCTTTATGGCAGGCTAGGTGTTTAATAATGTACACTATTTATAAATTATCATAAGATAAAATATAATCAATTTACACATATATAAAACACATTGATCATGTTAATATCAAAGTCCATTTATAGAGTTAAAATTAAATTTACAAGTAAAGGATAGTCTGGCGTCAATAAATAATTGTGTAATTGTAATATTGATTTTCTTCTTAGCGGCAATGGCATTATCTTTCAAGGCAATGTGCCAATGTAAGCACTGCGGGAACAACAAAAATGTTTGGAAGGCGCTACAGTCCGGCTGCATCAAATCGGCCTAGGAGAACACTGCATTAAAATAAATATAAATACAGATCCAAATAGTGAATGTCAGCAGGTCAACTAGAAACCATCAATACTATTTACTTCATTGTGAACTTTACAAAGACAAGAGTACACACGCTGAAATGTCTTCGCTGCTTACTGACCATTGATTTAACGGTGAAAGTCTTAAAGATAAAGGAATTACTAAAAGTATCACATAAACTTAGCATTTTAAAGATATATGACAATGAGGTCAAGGTAAGATAAATCCTGTCAGACAGACATATACACCTCACTATCTTTTATACACCAAATATAGTTGACCTATTGCGTGCACGGTAATAGACGATTTACACTTTGCTGCAAATTTGTCCACCATTACTTAAAATCACACCCAAAATTTTACAGAAACTTGTTGGACTTTTAGCAGCGACAGACAAATTTGCATACAAGTGTAAATACTTTTGTACATTTATAACTATGTTTTGCAACTAAAATTTTGTAATTGTAATGTGAAATATAATTTTCTTTTGATTCTTGCCATGTCATGATAATCACCTGGTGAAAAATCAGTCCATTTAGAGAAAGGCTGCTGTTACTATAAAGCAGGTGCATTAAAATGAAAATAGTTCTACTGTCCAATTCAAATGATTGTCTTCTGTTTCATAAGAAGCACATGTTCATAAAGTTGTGTAAAGTGTAATTAAATACAATACAAACATGTTTATCAAATTGTGAGTACACAATCATGACAATAGCAAGATTTCTAACTGAAATAAATCCAAATCTCTTCATGTTGTCTATATTTTTCTAACAAAAAAGTTTTTGTGTACTTGTATCTGAATATTTCTCAGCAGAAATTGCTAATAAATTCTGATATAAAAAGGGAGATAACAGTGCAGCAAAATCAATTACTAGTGGTGATGTAAAGCATGAGTTATCTCCCATTCAAACCATTATATTTATCATTTTTTCACTCAATTTTCACTCATCTTTCAGAATTTTTTTCAGGCAACATTACAAAATATTATAACCATTGAGACAATGTTTAGAACATTTCAATTATTAATAATCATTATGTGGGAACCTTTTATATACATGATGATATACTAAATTGCATCATAACAAGGAGTTTTATTTACTGTAAATTCAGAAACTATTGCAAGGTTTTTAATAATGTGAATAATGCAACTGGACAAGAATCGCAATGATAAGAAATCACATTCTGATATCTGATACGAATATCTGTATGCAGCTTTTCCTGAAATCACCATAATTAATCTCGCATTTAGGTCCATTCTTCAAAATCACAATAATAAATGTACACAATCATTTCTGAATTTACAGTATCTAAACTTCTCAATAAAAGAAAGTCAATCATTGGAAATTGTATGTTTAGAATATTTTCATTACACTGCTCCTGCTTTATATGCAATAGCATTTTTTTAGCAATGAGCTGAAATTTTTTATCAGTTGATCAGTTTGAAGAAACTAATTCAACTCCAACATAAAAAAGTGTTTTGACCCATTTATATGGATTTAGGTCATAGTCCTTTAAACAGTAGTATGATGTTTACCAAAGGAAACAGTTTAACAATTCATAAATTAGTGTTATTTTATGAGATGCTCTGATACATAGTAATTCAATGACAGTTGTTGTGTTTGATGAGCACTGATAATGTTTTAGAGACAACCTCCTGTTCATTTCATCAGATTACAATTTTTTACCTGCACTTGAGACTCTGTACATGGTTAAAACCTTCTCCTAAAAAGTGGTCAAATAAGTAGGCACTGTTCTTTTCTTTCTTTTCAACTTTTAAGCAATCACTTTCAAACATCCACTGTGGTTTAAATCCTTCTTTTCAAGATTCTACAAAATATATTAATGAACACAAAATTATTAATAAACGCACAGTTAAACAGCAAATATGATTTGTGTTAAGACTACGGTAATGTTATAAAATTTTCCTGTTACAACTATTTTGAAATTTTGCCATTTCTTGAAAACTCGTCACTTTAAAGAACAGCTTACACTTTGAATTGAGATAACATTAATGCAAGGAAATCTTACCTTAGAATAACTAACAAATCGGCAGGAAAGCAATAATGTCAGGCTTAAAGTTCAATCCAAATTGACTAAATAAAAGGTATTAATTTTATTTTTCCAAAATTTTGATAAAATCATTTGACCATGTTATGAAATTGACAATCCATAACCCATGCACACAGATAAAAATATTGGAAGCTATTTCGGAAAATGTCAAATAAATCTACTTACAGCATATGCATCAAACATGGCTTTAGTGGCACCATTTCTACCAGAGCTGCCATCTGTTCTGATGCAGTACATTTTAAAGTCTCCTTCAGACATTGTGTATATTATATATACAGCGATCTAAATCTGAAAAATAAACTTTATTGTCAATGAGAAAGTAAAATTAGGAAGGAATAAATGCAAATCTAAAATCTACCTCTTGCTAGCCATTTACATGCATTACACTCAGGTTGTCTTATGTGCATTAACCTTAAAAAGTCACATACAAACGATATCTATGGATAATCTTCACTCTTATTTGCCTTGGGAATTCAGGAAGAACATTTATTTTCATGCTCATTAACAGGGTGCAAGCTGGTCTTTGCTAGTGAGGCAGATGCCATTTTAATTTTAAATAATTCTGAAATAGAACTTAAACAGCCTGCATCCAAAGAAGGTTCTCTTCTATTTGCAGAACATGTAACCATCCAATTAGTCTTGAATTTTATTGTAAGGGTGGAAAACAAGTAAATGATTCAAAATTTTCTGAAAGCCAATCAGCAATTGGAATCGTTTCTCTAAATTGGAAAATAGAAAAACATGGTCAACTACTTATCAAATTCTTTCAAAATTAAACCAATACAAAACCATGGAATAACAATCAGTTTTGAATGGACCGCTAGTCATGCAAGTGTACATGGCAACGAAATTGCTGACAGATTAGCTAGAGAGGCAGCAAAGGTAACTAATGACATATCCAATGAAGCACATATTATAATTAAGTTGTAGGACATAAGAACAGTAGCAAGATCTTTGTAATTAAAATATGGCAACAACATTGGGATAATAGTAATGAAGGAAGATTTTAATATAATTTTCATCAAATTGTACAAGAAAATTGTTACAAGATTTACAAGAAAATAAAACACATCATGACCATGTATTATCAGCAATTTAAGATCTCTATACTATCTAAGAAATTATTAACATTACAGTACTCTCCAGGAATTTTTGAGGTGCAAAAATTTATAGCAAGTAACCCTTTTTTGGATTGAACTATTGTGATGCCAAACAATCCTTCAGAAATTATACAATATGAATTTAAAAGCTTTATGGCAGGCTAGGTGTTTAATAATGTACACTATTTATAAATTATCATAAGATAAAATATAATCAATTTACACATATATAAAACACATTGATCATGTTAATATCAAAGTCCATTTATAGAGTTAAAATTAAATTTACAAGTAAAGGAAAGTCTGGCGTCAATCAATAATTGTGTAATTGTAATATTGATTTTTTCTTAGCGGCAATGGCATTATCTTTCAAGGCAATGTGCCAATGTAAGCACTGCGGGAACAACAAAAATGTTTGGAAGGCGTTACAGTCCGGCTGCATCAAATCGGCCTAGGGAGAACACTGCATTAAAATAAATATAAATACAGATCCAAATTGTGAATGTCTGCAGGTCAACTAGAAACCATCAAATACTATTTACTTCATTGTGAACTTTACAAACAAGCAAGACAAGAGTACACATGCTGAAATGTCTTCGCTGCTTACTGACCATTGATTTAACGGTGAAAGTCTTAAAGATAAAGGAATTACTAAAAGTATCACATAAACTTAGCATTTTTAAAGATATATGACAATGAGGTCAAGGTAAGATAAATCCTTTCAGACAGACATATACACCTCACTATCTTTTTATACACCAAATATAGTTGACCTATTGTGTATGGTAATAGACGTATTTACACTTTGCTGCAAATTTGTCCGCCATTACTTAAAATCACACATTTGACATTACAATTTAAAAAATTTGACGACATTATTAATAAATTGCTTGGCTTAGCGCAGCTGGACACGACCGCACATTATTCGTGCTCGATACAGGTCTGAATTTGGATTGTAATTAAATATTTGACACATAATTGGTTTCTGACACAGAATAAGTGTAGTCAAAGAACTTAAAATTGGTTATATGATTTGAATTTATATTCAATTGTTTGCTTTTGTGCAATACACTATGCTGTTGCAATTTTCTTTTAATTTCTGAAATCTGAAATGAGAAAATTGTAGCCCCCACAAATTCTTATTTACCCCCAATTTTTTCAACTCCCCCTTTCCCTTATTCCAAAAATAATCTCAATTCAAATTTCTAAAGGAGTTTGCAACCATAACTACTCATTTAAATACCTCATAAAATATTAAAATATAAAATGACATACAGTCATGGTTAAAATTAATATTAATTAATAGTAACTTCTAAAAATAAATTTACAGCTAACCATCTCAAGACAATCATCATTTCTTAAAACATAATTTACAAGCAGTGTAAGGGAGGTAATCAAACATACATACAACAGTATTCTTTAAATGGATTGGATTACCTCCCTTACACTGCTTTTAAATTGTCTAAATTGTCCTTTAACCATAAAAACCCTTGTTTTTCCCCTTTTTTGCCCCTAATTGCTAAATGGTTTGAGCCATAACCCCCCATAACCATCCCTTTGTTGTATGGAAACTTGTAGTATAATGTCAGAGATTTATACACTTAAACACAAGTTATTGTCTGGAAACTGCAAAAATGCTTATTTGGGCCCCTTTCTTGGCCCCTAATTCCTAAACCTTTAGGACCATAACCCCCAAAATCAATCCCAACCTTCCTTTTGTGGTTATAAACCTTGTGTTTAAATTTTATTGATTTCGATTTACTTATACTAAAGTTATTATCTGGAAACCATCTGTCTTTGGACGATGCTGACGACGACGACGTGATACCAATATACTACCAAAAAATTTTTAATTTTTGCAGTCGTATAAAAAGTGATTGTTGCTTGATGTCAGAAGGTTATTCAGAGCAAATCTAAAGTCATTCGGAGACAAAATTCAGCTAAATACCAAAAGTGTAAATATGTTAATTGAAAAACAGACCAAAACACAAAACTTAACGACCTTTGTGATGTCCAATAATGGCGGATAAATAGCGATCGGTTAAAAGCTCATTAGAGCTTATGTTGTCTCTGTTTGTATACCTTGCCGACTCTAAGTAAAGCTTATTTATTTATTTGATGAAGTGTATTGTCACAGATTCACAAATAGACAGATAGAGACAATTTCTTTTGAAATAAAGCAGTATAGCGCAAAAGGACTTTGCAAATATGTCCCATTACAAACGAACCACTGGTTAATGAATAAAAACCTCAGTATCAATGGGTTATTTTCATTTCAAACTATATGTTTTGTAAATTGTATGTTTCAAAGATGAGTTGCACTGACAGCATGTTGTTTGTAAAACTGTCAAAAGTTTGGGAAAATGTACCTGCCGTTTTCAGGGGCTTTTGGAAAGAGTTTTAGTGTTCCTCCATTCACATTACTGAAAACTGTATAATTTTTACCAATGTTTTCATTCGATATTTTAAAAGATAGATCTGTAAACTAAAAATTTCAAAACAATGTGATTCGGAATTTCGGGGATTTCCGATAAACCGCCTGCCGTGCAAATCCCGCCCAAAACGTGATATATAATATCATAATTTTTTAACTTCAATTTCGATTTGATAACTGTTTTCCTTGCCTAAATATAATAATATTCCCACTAATTATAGTATAGAAAGTAATAAAAATTAATTTTATACAAATATACACATCGCGTCACGAGAATTAACGAGATTTCATTTTCTTTTGTCAATGCCGAAAAAGTGAGAAATAATAAGGTAGTTTTAACCCAAGAAAACGTTTTGAATCCAATCGTATACACACATTCATGACAAAACGAAACTAAATACTATTTTTTATTTATTTTCCATCCACACATTTGGTTAAAAACTGTTAGGAACATAAAATAACCAATCATTTGTCTATTGAATAATTTATCGATCAATCGGGCCAGCAAGAATTTTCTACCGGTACCGGCGGTAGCAATTCTCGCAGGATGGTTAAACGAATATGCTGGCTTGATAAGAATTTAACATAAGATAGGATGAAAATGAATATATTCTTTAGTATTAACTACTTAATGCAGCCATTTGCAGGATGTAATACTTTTCTTAACAGCTTAATACATGTAATAGATGTATTTTTTTTACTAGTGCAGTCTTCATGATAAACTTTTGCTGCCCAAGTCTGATATTTTGGTAAATTTTGTATAGACAATTTTAGCCTGTAGTTGAATTTCTTACAGGTTAATAAATTAATTTAACAAGCCTTCGGATTACGAAACGTAATGTTTGCCCTTATTTGACGATTGTGAAAGATATTAGATATATTAAAGATGGCAATACACTTTGTTGCTATTATTTATTCCATTCCGGATAAGTTCTTAAATTCCACAACTGTTTCAAACCAGTGGAAGCTATCTGGAGCACGAATCCGGGTCCGTTCGCGCCATTCGTTCGCCCCTTTCACGCTCGCACCCTACACGTTCGCACCCTTTTTATTGATTTTGTGTTAAATAATTTTTCAATCGTATTTTGGTTAGTGTATTGCTATGAATATTTTTTTGTTCATTGTTTTAAAATGAAGTGACTTTCTAAAACGATTTTTGTGTTGAATAATTTTTAATCGTGTTTTGGTTATTGTATTGCTATAAATAAGTTTTTTATATTGTTTCAAAACATGCAAAATTAAGTGACGTTTTTGTGTTGAATATTTTTTAATCGTGTTTTGGTTAGTGTATTGCTATATTTTTTTTTTTTTCATTGTTTCAAAATAAAGTGACTTTCTGAAAAGGTTTTGAGTTGAATATAATTTTAATGTTAAGATACCAAACTGCTATTAAACTCAACAACAATAACATTTTGAATCTTAATTGTTTTACTCATACCAAGTTAAATACATGCTAACTACATGCAGAATTTACATCAAGTTTAGCTGTGTAAACACCATATATTAACAGCAATCATACATAATTAACATATAATAATTAATCATCAAATCAATTTAAAACAATATTTCATTTAAAAATTTAAAATTGCCAAATTTTTCTTTATTTTGAGATAAACATCTTAAAAACATCTTTTAATTCATCAGGTTTTGAATAAAAAAAAAGGGTGCGAACGGACCCAGGGGCGAACGTGTAGGGTGCTAACGTGTATTGGGCGAACGGACCCGATACCCTGGAGCACTGTTATAACAATGTACTGTGCTTAAAAATTTTTCAAAGAGTTATGTTTAAACAATAAACTGTGCTTAAAAATTTTCAAAGAGTTATAGTTAAACCATTGTAAACAATAGACCACTTTCGAGTTTGTCCGTCATCGGAAAAAACTCGTCAATTATGCGCGCCTTTATGACGTCATTTACCAGATAGAGGGGATCGCCTGTATCCCTGCACTATTAACGTTCATCAAGCGTCTTAGTGATTGTCATTGTGCAGGATAAACTAGAAATACATGTAATGTTTGTTCGGTAGGTACTTAATCACAATTCCCTAATGACAGCAGTGCTGATTGTCAATCATGAAAATTCAATTTACTGAATAGTTCGTGCAATATAGCATCATAGTTTTCCAACCAATTGCTCAACATGGGAACGGAAGTGACAATGCCCCTAAACGCCTAATGATGTTCACTAAAACCAGAGTTTTTGACGGAAATGCATCGAACTCGAAAGTTGTCTATTCAAACAAAGCATTTTTCTTACTTTAATTTGTGTTAAAAAGTTGGATCGTAAACTATACAAATTTCAAAATGTTCGCTTTCTATATGTTTCCCCTCAGCTCATTACTGATGACCTTTCTTTTTGTAACATTTGCCCCAAACAGGAAGATGTCTAAGTGACTGTTTTTATACAGCCGCAAAATTTTTGCGGTAGTATATTGGTATCACGTCTTCGACGTCGTCGTCCGAAGAGACATTTGGTTTTCGTACAATTACTTTAGTATAAGTAAATATAAATCTGTGAAATTTAAACACAAGGTTTATGACCACAAAAGGAAGGTTGGCATTGATTATGGGGGTTATGGTCCCAACAGTTTAGGAATTAGGGGCTAAAAGGGTCCCAAATAAGCATTTTCTAGTTTCAGACAATAACTTGTGGAGCGTGTATGGGTCTCTCTGAAATTATACCACAAGTTTCCATACCACAAAAGGATGGTTAGGATTGGCTTTGGGGTTATGGCTCAAACTATTCAGGAAATAGGGGTAAAAAGGGAAGATCATTTTCTATTTTAAGACTTGTATGATGTATTTAAATGGGTAATTATGGTTTCAAACTCCATTGAGATTATGACCATATCTTGAGGAAAGAATTTTTTGAAAAAAGGGGGATTTTTCTCATTTCAGATTTCAGAAATTAAAATGAAAACTTCAAATATTTTATTTTGGCAAAAAAAGGGAGTAAAGTTTTGGGGTCAGTTCATAACAGCATAGTGTATTGCACAAAAGCAAAAAATGAACATAAATTCAAATCATATAACCTATTCTAGTTTTTAGCTCACCTGGCCTAAAAGGCCAAGTGAGCTTTTCTCATCACTTGGCGTCCGTCGCCTTTAACTTTGGAAAAATCTTCTCCGACGAAACTACTAGGCCAAATTTAACCAAACTTGGCCACAATCATCACTTGGGTATGTAATTTAAAAATATTGTCTGTTGACCCGCCAACCAACCAAGATGGCTGCCATGGCTAAAAATAGAACATAGGGTAAAATGCAGTTTTGGCTTATAACTCAAAACCAAAGCATTTAGAGCAAATCTGACATTGAGTAAAATTGTTTATCAGGTCAAGATCTATCTGCCCTGAAATTTTCAGATGAATCGGACAATTGGTTGTTGGGTTGCTGCCCTGAATTAGTAATTTTAAGGATTTTTTCCGTTTTTCGGTTATTATCTTGAAAATTATTATAGATAGAGATAAACTGTAAACAGCAATAATGTTCAGCAAAGTAAGATCTACAAATAAACCAACATGATCAAAATGGTCAGTTGACCCTTAAGGAGTTATTGCCCTTTAAAGTAATTTTTACCAATTTTTGTAAATTTTGTAATCTTTACAAAATCTTCTCCTCTGAAACTACTGGCCCAATTCAACCAAACTTAGCCACAATCATTATTAGGGTATTTAGTTTAAAAATGTGTGCGGTGACCCAGCCAACCAACCAAGATGGCTGCCATGGCTAAAATGGAACATAAGGGTAAAATGTAGATTTTGGCTTGTAACTCTGAAACCAAAGCATTTTAAGCAAATCTTACAGGGATTAACTTGTTTATCAAGTAAAATATCTATCTGCCCTCAAATTTTCAGATGAATTGGACAACTGGTTGTTGGGTTGCTGCCCTGAATTGGTAATTTTAAGGAAATTTTGTCGTTTTGGTTATTATCTTGAAAATTATTACAGATAGAGATAAACTGTAAACAGCAGTAATGTTCAGCAAAGTAAGATCTTCAAATAAGTCAACATGATCAAAATGGTCAGTTGACCACTTAAGGAGTTATTGCCCTTTAAAGTAATTTTTACCAATTTTTGTAAATTTTGTAATCTTTACAAAATCTTCTCCTCTGAAACTACTGGACCAAATTCAACCAAACTTAGCCACAATCATTATTAGGGTATTTAGTTTAAAAAATATGCGGTGACCCAGCCAACCAACCAAGATGGCTGCCATGGCTAAAAATAGAACATAGGGTAAAATGTAGATTTTGGCTTGTAACTCTGAAACCAAAGCATTTAAAGCAAATCTTACAGGGATTAACTTGTTTATCAAGTAAATATCAATCTGCCCTCAAATTTTCAGATGAATTGGACAACTGGTTGTTGGGTTGCTGCCCTGAATTGGTAATTTTTAGGAAATTTTGTCGTTTTATCGACCGCAAAAAATTTTGTGGTCGTATATTGGTATGACGTTGGCGTCGTCGTCGTCGTCGTCGTCCGAAGACGCATTGGTTTCGCACTCTAACTTTAGTTTAAGTGAATGGATCTCTATGAAATTTTACCATAAGGTTCAATATCACAAAAGGAAAGTTGGGATTGATTTTGGGGTTATGGTACCAACAGTTAAGGAATTAGGGGCAAAGGGGCCAAAATAAGCATTTTGTAACTTCAGACATAACTTGTGTGTTAGTGTATGGATCTCTGACTTTGTACCACAAGGTTCCATATCACAAAGGAATGCTGGGATTGATTTTTGGGGTAATTGCCTCAAAATTTTAGGAATTAGGGGCCAAAAAGGCAAAAACAAGCATTTTCTAGTTTCATGACAATAACTTGTGTGTAAGTGTATGGATCTTTCTGAAATTGTACTACAAGGTTCCATATCACAAAGGGAAAGCTGGAATTGAGTTTGGGGTAATTGCCTGAAACGTTTAGGAATTAGGGGCCAAAAGGGCAAAATAAGCATTTTCTAGTTTCCAGACAATAACTTGTGTTCAAGTGTATGGATCTCTCTGAAATTGTACTGCAAGGTACCATACCTCAAAGGAAGGCTGGGATTGAGTTTGGGGTGATGAATCATAAGGGATTCAAAAATTTGGGGATTTTTTTTCCTTTTTTCTTTAAAATTTTCCATTTTAAGTTGGTTATTTCTGATTTATATTTAAAAGCAAATAATAATGATGTGGCAGGAGATACACACCAAACAGGATGTGTAAATTATTATATAATAAGTATTGTGCAATAGCAAGAAATTTTCAATTGCACAGTATTGCGCAATAGCAAGAAATCTTCAATTGCACAGTATTGCTAATAGCAAGAAATATCCAATAGCACAAGAAATTGTCAATTGTACAGTATTGCACAATAGCAAGAAATTGTCAATTGTACAGTTGCAATTGCAAGAATATTCAATTGCACAGTATTGTGCAAAAGAAGATACTTTGTATAAATTCTTAATTGACCAATTTCAATGGGGTTTTATTCTTGAAGTCTTGGGGTTCTTTAATATGCTGAATCTAACCGTATTAAGTTTTTGGATTTTGGGCCCTGCTTTTAAATTGGTCAACATTGAGGTCCAAAGGGTATTGTTTGATTTCATCAAAACTGAATTAATTGGGGTTCTTTGATATGCCGAATCTAACTGTGTATTTAGATTCTTAATTTTTGGTCCTGTTTTCAAATTGGTCTTGTCCAAAGGGTCCAAAATTAAACTTAGTTTGATTTCAATTGAATTTTAGGGTTTGATATGCTGAATCTAAACATGTATTTAGATTTTGTGGGCCCTTGTTGGGTTCTTTGTTTGATTTAAACAAAATTGAATATATGTTCTTTGATATTATGAATCTAACCATGTATTTAGTTTTTGGATTTTGGGCCCTTTTCAACTTGGTCCACATTGAGGTCCAAAGGGTCCAAAATTAAACTTTGTTTGATTTCATCAAAAATTGAATTATTGGGGTTCTTTGATATGCGAATCTAACTGTGTATTTAGATTCTTAATTTTGGTCCTGTTTTCAAATTGGTCTACATTAAGGTCCAAAGGGTCCAAAATTAAACTTAGTTTGATTTTAACAAAATTGAATTTTAGGGTTCTTTGATATGCTGAATCTAAACATGTATTTAGATTTTTGATTATGGGCCCAGTTTTCAAGTTGGTCCAAATCGGGTACAAAATTAAACTTTGTTTGATTTCAACAAAATTGAATATATGGGGTTCTTTGATATGCTGAATCTAACCATGTATTTAGATTTTTGATTTTGGGCCCGTTATCAACTTTGTCCACATTGAGGTCAAAAGGGTCCAAAATTAAACTTTGTTTGATTTCATCAAAAATTGAATTATTGGGGTTCTTTGATATGCTGAATCTAACCGTGTATTTAGATTCTTAATTTTGGTCCTGTTTTCAAATTGGTATACATTAAGGTCCAAAGGGTCCAAAATTAAACTTAGTTTGATTTTAACAAAATTTAATTTTAGGGTTCTTTGATATGCTGAATCTAAACATGTATTTAGATTTTTGATTATGGGCCCAGTTTTCAAGTTGGTCCAAATCGGGTCCAAAATTAAACTTTGTTTGATTTCAACAAAATTGAATATATGGGGTTCTTTGATATGCTGAATCTAACCAAAAACCACATTAATACCTGATGATGGTGTTTCTTTCTTTACATTGAAAATGATGTCACAACTATAATCCCGAACAATAGGTCGAATGTCAGATATGTTTCAGTACTTTGGCTTCATTTTCTACAGATTCAAGTGCAAATGATGCTTGAATTCCTACACTAATTTATACAGACTTCATCCCTTTCACAGGTAATGCCTGCCTCATATTATATTTAAAACTTTAATAGAATATCAGAAATTTTGAGAGAAAATTAATCAACCATGCAGATCTAAAACTTCATTAATATTGTTCAAATTATCAATTAACTATTAAAAAAAAAATTCTCATTAAAAAATATAGTTCTTCATTTTATATTTTACCAAAATTTAGGGAAAAAATTGAATTTAATTGTGTCCCTTGTTCTCATTTCCTGGGATAAATCCAATACAAATTAAAGTATTGGTATTGAATTAATATTTAAGAAATATTTCAAACCTTACCATTTTCTTCACAAGAATGAAGACCATATTTTCAGTGTCATGAGTATCAGTCATCATATTTGTTGTACTTTGTTGTTTAAAAGTTGAATACAAAAAGATCAACAAAGCAATTCAAAACCACTTGAATTTTGCAACAACAAATGAGAGTTTTAACGACCTCAGCTGGCTATACAACCCTTGCACAATCAACTTTTGCAGAAATCATTAATAGGAAAGATTGCCCTTAAATGATAATTTTTATTACCTTTTGTTTTGGGAGGGGTTGCGGTTGTGCAACAACAAAACTTCACAACAAACTTTCTCATCACTTGCATTTCTCGTTAGATAAATTTTACAAAATTCTCCCTGAAACTACTGTCAAATTAAACCAAACTTGGTTTAAATCACCACTAGGATATCCAGGGACCACTGTGTATGATGACCCTGCCTGCCAACATGGCACACATGGCTGAAATAAAACATAGGTTTCAAACGCACTTTTAGTCTTATATCTCTGAAACTAAACGACAGTATAACAGTTGCATTTATCATGCATCAATTGTAAATAAAAATATCAGGTGAGGGACACAGGGTCCTTGGAGCCTCTAGTTTACTACAGTTATTCTGTGTCAGAAACCTATTATGTATCAAATATTTAATTACAATCCAAATTCAGACCTGTATCAAGCGCGAATAATGTGTCCATTTTTGCCCCAACTGAACAGGGTTGGACCTGTGCGGTTGTATCCAGCTGGGCTCGGCGAAACAATTTATTTCAGGATTGGTCTAAATAGTGATGAGGTGTATGCACAATCATATTAAAGGTCATGGAGATCCTTGATATTTTCTGTTATTAGAATTGTTAAGACAGAATGTCTACTTTATAGGAGAAAAAGAGCTCTTTGGGCAATGGCTGAGTTTCTTTTTATTGTATAAATTTGTTAAGCATATCTGTTGAATGTTTTGATTATCAATCATGACCAATATTTTGAGCATTGATGGCTTGTCTGAAGGTTTTTGTATAAGGTCCCATGTAGTAGCACTTACATTATCCATGTTGTTTTGATAATTTATAAAATGTATCTTTTACAGAACTTGTATAGATAGAAATGGCATTACCTAGTATAAGAACACACACGCAAGAGCGACCAGTAACACGTAAGTTAATATAAAAATTCATTGATCATCTATGGTATTTTACATGCAATATCCCCTGATGTTCATCATGTCTATATCATTTTATAAATTATTCTGCAACGTACCTTTTGAAAGAGAATGACATTGCCATGGTTTATAACAGTGTAACACAAAAATGCAAAAGTAAGGCAGAGATTTGCAATGGTTGAAGTTCTTTTTGTTCTAGTGAAAGGAGGATGTTATTTATCATTGTTGAACATGTTAATAATTTGAACTATAAAAGCTATTAAACTAGTATAACTATGATAACTGTATATTGGAAGTAAATATTTTATGGTAAAAATTCAATCTCTTTGTTTTTTTGTGCTGAAATTTTGATCAATTTGTATTTTATATCTAACAATCCTCTTTTTATATTGCAGCTCAAAGAGGCAGATCTTTTGGATCAGTAAGTTTGTAGTTACACACTAGAAATACACATACTGATGAAATGATCTGTTATTAAGCATGTTTAGTTCATGTGTAAATGCTATACTATGTTTAGTTCATGTGTGAATGCTATACTATGTTTAGTTCATGTGTGAATGCTATACTATGTAATGCATTTTCAGATTCATTACACATCAACATCTGTTTATGGTATACTTATATTCTTACACATACAGTACGGGTAGAGACTTATTATTATGGATGTCTTAATCCGTCTAGATGTCAGACTGGTCGGACAGTTGTCTCAGTGTAATTAACATCTGCTGTGATATTAACATATACAATATCCGAGTGGAAGGTCGTAAATCAATCTGTACCAGCTTGATTAGAATTAAATTTTACCTGTACAGATATTTTAGTATTTATGGAGGATAGATAATAAATGTAAAATATTGTTTTGTATTCAAAGAAAAAATACAATAAATATAAAAATTTCATATCATAAATATTGGATCAACTTTTATTTAACTTGAAAATGAAAGAAAGACGATTTTTAACAATGTACTGTAAAATGTGTTGCCAATTATAATAATTGTGTTTGTGCCAATAAACTATTTGTATTTGTATTTGTAAACCGTAAATATTTCATTTTATTCAAAATTATAACAACCAGGACTGTTTTCAATCAAGTTTTAATCAAAATGTTGAGACATCAATCCCGTAAATTATACGAGTTTTCGTTGATGGTTACAATATTTCCCCTTTTAACGTCCTGTTATTAATAGAAACACAATTTTAAGTATAAGGCCAACATATCGTATTTATAAAATATATAAACAAATTGAATATAGGCATTGTGAATAAACTGTTATTTTCCTTTTGATACCACGTTCCCCGTCGGAGCCTCTACGCCTGTTCATACCTGTCAATCATTTTCATAAGTAAAACAATTTGGTCAGCCAGATCATCCGTGCTTTCTATTTTGACATATATTTCCGTTAATCTCTTTGAAACAATTGTTTTTTTACAATATTTATAACGCCGTGATCATCTTTCGATTCCTAGTTTTATATAAAAATACTGTTCATATGCACGTTAATATTCCAAGACCCAGCATTATTTTAAATTGTGTTTGTTAATAAATTTACATATAATGGAAATAACAGATTTGTTGACACTCGTTGTATCATAACAAAGATATTGCCTTTCTATTTCCATGTTTGAAATTTTAATGAAAATCGTGTTTTTATAAACATATTTTACGAATTGTGTCAATCAATACACGAAGATCAAAGTTTTACACTATTCATGATCAGCCGTCTTTACTTTTGCGTCGTATTTCTAGCCATTCTAAAGCTTGTACAGTCAGTTATATTTTGTAAATCGATGTCGGCAGTTTAAATTGTATAATTCCGAACTTTAAAGGAGGTGTCCGAATAAATTATTTAAATAGGAATCTGGGTGTTGACTGATAAATATAATAAATAAAATAGTTAAAGAAGACTAAAGCTTGTTTTGTTTATATGTACAAGGATTAAATTTTCCATTCTGGTAAATCAATTATTAATGGATCTCGATCAAGAGCCTCAAAACTAACGCACAATACTGCCAATCATTACGTATCAAATTAAATCATGAATGGATTTTCCCACGGTCGGTCAGTAAGGTCACCTGTGTTAACTGTTACGATATTTCCGCCATATGAAAATCACGTGCATTTGACAAAATGAATCCCAGCTGTTTTAGCATTCAGCATTGTATTGTGAGTGAAGTCAAGTTCAAAGTTCAACCACATGCTGTTGATCACTGATATGTGTATCATGGAATTGTCTTTTCACGGCAAATATTTTTTAGATTGGTGTCAAAATACAACATACAAGTTAACATGCACTGTGCGTAAATTAATATTATGCAATTAAGAGTCAATGCAGCACCATAAATTATTTAAATGGGAGTAATTGCATTTCTTTAGACTACAAATAATAGTAAATATTTAATTAACTGGTCATCAAACGATTGAATGCTTCTAGTTTTAATGTCCATTCATGTCAGTGGCAATTATTTCATGCATATTTAACAAACACAGAAATATCAAGATAAACCTAATTCCGAGAAGAATCGTTATCTTCTTCTAGTGTTATTATTTGCATACTACTTTAGTTATATATCACCAACTTTCGGACAATATTTGTTTACAGTAAAAGTAAATTCACAATTATAAAGAATCACCAAACTACTGGTATACAAGTATTGCTCACTGTAATTATTTTTATTTCAGAACTGACCTAACGCAGACTGAAAATTAAATACAAATGTAGTGTTGTCAAACTAAAACGTATACAGCAGCACTTTGCACATCATTCTGCTAATCAATGGGTTTACGTGGAAAATAAATCAGTAAAACAAAAATAACCTTCCAGAAATAAAAAGAAAATATTTTAAAACTGTATGCCAACAAATACGAAAAGATACATAACAAAAAAAAAAACAGGGAACATAAAAATAATATTTTGAGGAATATAAACAGCATTTGAAATTTAAAAGCCATAAATAAAAAATAAGCTATTTTTATTAAAACAAAGTTGTCTCCAGTACTTCACCTGTAAAATGTTTTATGTCAAATACGATGTAGAAATAATCAATAAAGTGACTGAGAGGTTTAAATCACAGGTAACCTGATTCTGAAATCAGTGAAGCGTAATAATCTAGTAGCACGGATTGAGGTGAAAGGACAATTATATTACCGTTCACACCTGGATCTGTTGATTAATGACCATACTACCTACCATAAAAAGTCAGATTATTCATTTCCGACATGTCCCAGTCCGTTATTTATAGTAATAAGTCTCTACCCGTACTGTAATTGCCATGTATGAAATTTTAAATCAAGGCTTATAATTAGTAAGCAATAGCTCACAGATCAACTTGTTTGTCATGAATATAATGTGATATTCCATTTGGGCTAAGCAAATAACAATTTATCATACTTCATGTTAAGAAAACAGCAGAAAATGAATGTGAACTTTTATAAAATGCAAATACTTCACTACTCACATATGTACATCATTTAATATTTTGCTTAATCACTATTTGTAGAATACTGGTAGCCCATTCATAACAACTCCTCATGGCAATCCAAACTTTAACCCAACGAAAGTCAGAGGCGGAGGAGTAAGTATGCATATTTATAGGTGCTTAAGTTGTAATGTCAAGGCAGATGTTTTTTTAAACATGTTAAAGCTGTAACAGATTATTAGAAATTATGCCCTGTCAAAGAATTTGTATGCTTGTTTACAATTTATAACTTTTTTGTTTACAGAATAAAATGACTTTATTTGAAAAAAAATTCTTGTATTCCATTTGGCATTTTGACAATTTTTTTTATGTCATTTCAGAATTAAGGGAGTTTAACTTTTCACATTTTGACTCAAGCTCAGATTTCCTTTGACCTATTGTCTTTAAAATTTACTGGAATTTAAGTTTCAATGGGTGTATACTTACTTAACTCATTACAGAATTACAGGACTTAAATTGTTAGAAATAAGCCAATACTTTTGCAATAATTTGCATGATACTTTTTAAGTTATAAGCATACTAGGCATTCATATATACACATATAAATCAGCCATCTATTATCATTTGAAATAAAAAAAAATTACACTTATATATTTTATTTGACAGTCAGACAGCCGAGCACCAAAAGCACCGAAGGCACCAGACAAGCCACTTATGCCTTACATGAGATATAGCAGGAAGGTATGCAACAAACATCTCTGTTCTAATTATAAACCATTTGAATAACACTAATGTTAAGAAAATATTAATATATATTAAATTACTGATAATAGTAAAGTCTTGGGTTAGTAGAAATACATTTAAAAATAAAGCATTTTTTATAAGAAAGCATAGCGTAAGCTTTTTATATTATAACTAGCAGTACATAAACATATATACAATGATCATTTTGTTTTCATTTACATTTTGATATTTTCACTGGGTCAATACGGCTGCTGGTGGACTGCTAGTCCAAGGGGGTGTCACTCTCTCAGTAGTCCATCCTTTTTTACCACTGCTGGTGGACTGCTAGTCCCAGGGGGTGTCACCCTCTCAGTAGTCCATCCTTTTGCTACTGACATGATTTAGAACATATCTTACCTTAATTCTCCATTAATAAATTTAGAAATTATTAAGAAATTTTGGCAAACTTGATCTTAGATTGATTTGGCTACTCTCTTTAGGTCCCTATTTTTCATATAGCTCCTCAAGTATTATAAATCCTTGTCTTTTAAATTTGTAGTTGGGTGTACCTGAATGTTCATCCAGAAAAAAACTGATCGGACAAACTATATTTATAAAGTGCTATTATTAAATATGTTTTATATGTTCAATGTAGGGGGCTTGGTAGAATAAAATATTTTAGTATGGAACATAAGCCAACAATCAGTCATTGAAGGAAACGTACATGTGTATATACTTTTTCTTTGTAGATATGGGATAGTGTGAAGAATTCTAATCCAGATTTGAAGCTATGGGAGATAGGCAAGATAATTGGACAGATGTGGAGAGATTTGGATGAATCTCAAAAACAGGAATTTATGGACGAATATGAATCAGAAAAGGTAGGAATCCACACATTTTTCTTCATATGCATATGTACATATACTGACAGATTGATCATGGTAATTAATGGACCAGCATGAAGAAAGGGTAATATACAATTACTATTTAACTTCTTTTAAGATGTTCAACAAATAAAAGATGATTCTATGATGATGCGTGTAGGATACAGTGAACCATGTCTAGAACTTGTCTAGAAATATGAGTGATTTTCCTGCTGAAATTGCAAACTCAAATCCTATTTTACTACTGTGTAGAAATCAGCTATTATTAGTTTACTTTCTCTTACTTTATATTAAAAACTTCATGATTTACATGGTATCAAGAGTGGAAATAGTTTATAATTTAAAATGACCATGAATGTGCATGAAATATTTGCCACTTGATGTTGAGAAAACAACAATCAATCTATCAATCTGATATGTAATCAGCATATGTATTGTTATGGGGATAAACAATTTATAATTGATTTTTGTTTGTCATTACATTAGAATTAACGCTTTGGAACTAGAATTAAAATTTGTTTTTGTTTACAGGCTCAATACAATGAAGCAATGAAACTCTATCATAACTCTTCAGCATACCAAGCATGGGTTGCAGCTAAAGGAAAAGGTACATACATGTTTTTGATAATGACAGAAATGTTTCTCTTATAACAGAACTATTTTTGTTGTTAATTTATTTATTTTAAATTTAAAAGCAAATAATTAAGCATAGGAACTGAACATTGACAAAAAGAGAATCCTTGAAAATCTGGTAACGTTGTAGAAAGGCTTTTAATTAATGACTACCAGATAAAGAATTGAAACTCAATGTTTAATAAAAGTTTAGTTTGCCATTATAGTTATGATATTAAGGGTTGGAAGTTTAATTATGATAAAATTGAGAATGGAAATGTGGAATGCGTTAAAGACACAACAACCCAACCAAAGAGTAGAAAATAGCCCAAGGCCACCAATGGGTCTTCAACATGGTGGGAAAATCCCGCACCCTGAGGCTGGCTCCTAAACAATAATGTATACTAGTTCAGCGAAAATGGACACTAAACTCTAGAACATATAAATGAACCAAAATTAAAAAAACATACAAGACTAACAAAGGCCAGAGGTTCCTGACTTGGGACGGGCTCAAAATTGCGGCAGGGTTAAACATGTTTTGTGAGATCTCAACCCTCCCCCTATACCTCTAACCAATGTGAAATAAACATAGCAATAGGCACAGTAAAATTCAGTTCAAAAGAAGTCTGATATAAACCCATTTATATATGATGTACATGTTACTATGCTATTTCCAGCTGCAGCAGAGGCTGCTATGGAAGAGGAACAACAGAAGCAAAGGGAACAAAGAACACCTAGGGGTCAACAAGTAGGTTACAATTACCTGAAAGTATACAAGTATATTAATCTGCATTTCATTAAGTAACCTCTTGTTGGTTTGAATTTTTCTCTCAGCTTTATTTGATATATTTATGTTTTATTCAGTATTGGATATACATGCTAATATATCTACCTTGTCTACTCATTATGAAATTATAAGCAAAGAATTAAGTGTTGTTTGTATTCTATGAAGCTCTTTTGCTGAACCAGTCAAAAAAGCCTTTTGGTTAGTTTTGTTGTCAGGTTACTGTTTCATTGACATATACCCGTCATCTCCAATTACTCACATTCTTATCAAATATTCAGTAATCAAGTTTTCTATATTTTGGAGTTGAATTTTAGCTCACCTGGCCCAAAAGGGCCAAGTGAGCTTTCTCATCACTTGGCGTCCGTCGTCGTCTGTTAACTTTTCAAAAATCTTCTCCTCTGAAACTACTGGGTCAAATGTAACCAAACTTGGCCACAATCATCATTGGGGTATCTAGTTTAAAAATGTGTCCGTGACCCGCCAACCAACCAA
Organism: Mytilus coruscus; assembly: GCA_017311375.1. NCBI lineage: Eukaryota > Metazoa > Mollusca > Bivalvia > Mytilida > Mytilidae > Mytilus > Mytilus coruscus. The sequence goes on from CM029603.1 coordinate 15,233,457, forward strand.
GATGGCGCCATGGCTAAAAATAGAACATAGGGGTAAAATGTAGATTTTGGCATATATCTCTGAAACCAAAGCATTTAGAGCAAATCTGACATTGGGGTAAAATTGTTTATCAGGTCAAGATCTATCTGTCCTGAAATTTTCAGATGAATCGGACAACCCGTTGTTGGGTTGCTGCCCTGAATTGGTAATTTTAAGAAAATTTTGCCGTTTTGGTTATTATCTTGAATATTATTATAGATAGAGATAAACTGTAAACAGCAATAATGTTCAGCAAAGTAAGATCTACAAATAAGTCAACATGACCAAAATGGTCAGTTGACCCCTTAAGGAGTTATTGCCCTTTATAGTCAATTTTAACAATTTTTCGTAAATTTTGTAATCTTTACAAAATCTTCTCCTCTGAAACTACTAAGACAAATTTAACCAAACTTGTCCACAATCATCATTAGGGTAACTAGTTTAAAAATGTGTCTGATGACCCCCCCATGAACCAAGATGGCCGACATGGCTAAAAAATAGTACATAGGGTAAAATGCAGTTTTGGCTCATATCTCTGAAACCAAAGCATTTAGAGCAAATCTGACGAGGATAAAATTGTTCATTAGGTCAATATCTATCTACCCTGAAATTTTCAGACCAATCAGGCAACATGTTGTTGGGTTGCTGCCCTGAATTGGTAATTTTAAGAAAACTTTGCACCTTTTGGTTATTATCTTGAATATTATTATAGATAGAAATGAACTGTAAACAGCAGTAATGTACAGCAAAGTAAGATCTACAAATAAGTCAAAATGACCAAAATTGTCAATTGACCCTTAAGGAGTTATTGCCCTTTATAGTAAATTTTTACAATTTTCATAAATTTTGTAAATTTTGTAAATTTTACAAAATATTTTCCACTGTAACTACTGGGCCAAGTTCATTATAGATACAGATAATTGTAAGCAGCAAGAATGTTCAGTAAAGTAAGATCTACAAACACATCACCATCACCAAAACACAATTTTGTCATGAATCCATCTGTGTCCTTTGTTTAATATGCACATAGACCAAAGTGAGCGACACAGGCTCTTTAGAGCCTCTAGTTATGTTAATCATTCACAAATGAGATAGCAAATTGTTAATTAAAGGCACTTGTTAAGTAGAATGACTGTTATAATTGATCAAAGCCTTTGCTGATACTGTAGAAACATTCATTTCCCTGGGGTTAAAATTTCTAAGTTTTATCTGTATATTTATTTTGATGGGAATTAATTTTCGTGGTTTTCCAGTATGTAAAAGTACTATTCAATGTGGGTTAAACTTTTGTTAGGGTTTTTATTTCGTGGATATTAGCTATCCATGAAATAAATGAAATTAAAACCTCAACGAAAATTTCTGCTTTTACAGTACTATTTTGTAAAGAAAAGTAACAGCAAACTATATGTATTAATTCTATATTTTACAGGCAGCTAAAATGGAGGCCCAAGGGAGAATAAGTATACAGCAAGCTGATGAGGATGAAGGTTGGTTTAATTTTTTAGATCAGAAAAAACAGATGAACATTCACCTTTAAATCTAGTCACAGACAAACATAAGAGCATATCATCAATTGTCAAACTTTTCATAGCACAGTATAAAAACATGGTACAACTTGTAAGTCAAATTGCTATTCAAATCTGTTATGATACTGTAATTATAATATAATGTTTGGTTTATGTTGCAGACCCCTAATTTCATTCCTCTACTATCAATTTTATGTTAACAAAATATATGAACTTGCTTGATGAAGTAAATTACATGACTTGAGGGTACTTCAATATGATGGCAACTCATGAAAGCAAGAATAGAAACCACATCATATAGTTTCCAACAATTGTCACGCATCCACACTAGATCGCAAGCTCAACAATCTAAGTATAGATAAGTTTTGAATGAGTTTAACTCAATTACCGAAAAAATAAACCTCTTTGTATAACTATGGGATGATGCCACTGACATGGCACAGACGTGAACACATTGTATTAAACTAGTCGTAAATAGTCAATAGAAATATATCTTGTACTAAATATTATTGATTAGTTTTTTCTTTTTGTAGATCCAGATGATGGATTTTCAGTGAAACACATAGCCCATGCAAGATATCTGCGTAATCATAGACTAATAAATGACATATTCAGTGAAACAGTAGTTCCTGATATACGGACAGTGGTTACAACAGGGAGAATGGGAGTACTAAAACGTCAAGTGCAATCATTAACCATGCATCAGGTACAAATATATTCATAGACAGGAATCCTAAGTCTCAATTGATATTGAGCCTTAACCAAAATTTGTTTGCATGTTATATTATTAAAACAGTAAACCTACATTTTATGTAATCTGTGTCATTTATATTGGCATCATATCACATGTTCTCCTGCAAGACATTATTTAAGCTGTGGATTCATTTATTTTCTTGGATACCAATTTTCAAGGATTGAAGAAAAAATTATTTTTGTTGATATTTGATTTTATTGTTTTGCAAAAGACTACATACTATAAGTTATATGGTTCGCTACTGACCCCCTACGGATCCATAGAGGGTTAGTAAAATCCATATGGATTTTATTCACCCTCTATGGTCTGTAGGGGTCAGTAGTGAACCGATAACTAATTTATCGCATACGATACTTTCCTGCAGCGTTTTGTAGAAAAATAAACAATGAGATACAAAACATCAATAGATGATGTGACCATTAACAGTAGCCGTGACGTCATGAACCCACTATGAAATTTACTAACCCCCACGGATCCATAGGGGGTCACCACGTGACGGCATTAAACCAATCCCAACGTAATAATTTACCCGCGGTGCGATAAAAGCCTATAGATAATTCCTACTTAGTTGAACATTTGAATTCATGGTCAACCTATACCCCCAAATACACAAACATTTGTATCACAAGAACAATAATGAATCCACAGTAGTACTCATAACTAGTAACAAACAGAAGTTATATACACTGAAACTTCTAGGAAATATAGTCAATCATTTAACGTCAGGGTACCCAAATTGCACTGAGTACCCAAATTGCACCTATTCAACATAAACAGCTGAGAAATTCTTAAAAGTTTTCTTTGAGACTAAACAATTTATATTTTAGTTATTTGACATTATACACGTCTTACAAAATGGGTGAATATATTCAAATATACACTTATTTGATTTTTAATGATGTGAATTTAAGCATGGATGCAATAAGGGTACTCCTCATTACGGAATCATGGATAGTTTGGAGGTCGATTCAAACTCATTTTTCTATGACTCATTAGGGATTAAAAATCAAATTGGTGTACCTATATAATAAGGAAGGATACGGCTACAAAATAAACACAGAATGGAAATTTTTGTCTTTATCATAAAAAAACTTAGGTGAAAAAACTGTCAAAATAGGTGCAATTTGGGTACCGTCATGTTAGTAGGTGAGAAGTTGGTAAATCTGTCATCTACCAAAATATAACTACTTTTTAATTATGGAGAAACTTATAAATAGACACAAAAATTAATGATAAATAAAATATATAGTAGTTGGATCAAGTTATTCATTGTCTTAGTTCTTTAGGTTAATATTGTTTTGTCATTGTTTTGCAGAAAAAATTAGAAAATGAATTGCAAACAATTGAAGAAAAGCATGAAGCAAAGAAAAAGAGATTTTCTGAGGCTAGTGAACAATTTCAAGAAGAATTGAAAAAGGTAAGTTAATTGGGTAAGCTTATGAAGTGTACATTTAGAAGGTAGCAATAAGAATGCAATAAACTACAGTCACAGATAATGTGATTATCTTCTGGTCTGTTATAATCTTGAATGTACAATAATTTTGTCATAACCTTAAACCTACAAATTTGGTTTGTAATACCCTTGAACAGATCTGACCATACAATTTTGTTTGGTTTTGAGATCTTTTCATTAATATTTAGATATTAGCAAAAGTCTTTCCTCAGAAAAGATATTTTGCTACAAATTGTCTTGTACTAAGATTTTGTGAGTAAAATATCTTTTTTGAATAAGATTACTGTTCATATATAGATCTATGAACAAAATTACCATTTAGATCAAGTATGTGAATTTGACATGTTCATGACATCACAGATCACATAACTGCTGGAAAAAGAACAGGATATATCATTTTATTTATTTTTCAACTTTGCAATTTTTGTTTATTTAGTTTACCTCCAAAAAGTTGTAGCTGCTTATATCACACAGCTATTCATGATAAACCTGATCACTTACAGTCAGGAAAATTCTTTATTTACAGCTGTGTGAAAATAAACCACAGATTAGTGACGAGATGTTCAATACAATGATGATCAAAGCCAAAGAGGAACTGAAGCAAAGACACATACAGTATTTACAACAGCAAGAAGAAGAGAAAAAAAAGCAAGCAGAGCTAGCAGAAAAAAGAAAGAAAGAAGAAGAGGAGCGAATTAAACGAGAAGAAGAAGAAAGATTAAAAAGAGAGGAAGAAGAAAGGCAGCATCAGCTAGAAAATCCTATACCACCACCACCTATTGTTTCAGAGGTAAAAATGCTTATATGGTAGTAAATTGTCTTAAGTTGATAATAGGATCATTGTTTCAACTAATCTTTTGTCTTTGGAGAAAATAACATTTTTTAGTCAATAATGAATGAGGGTATTCTTAACACGAGATCGCTTTCAAATTTGGTTATTACATACATTAAGTAATATGAGAATAACATGTGCTGTTATTAACTTGTGATGAATTGTGAACATATAAAATGTTGTTGATATAGAGAAAAAGCTACTGTAAATGCAGAATAGTCTTTCAAATATTAGTGAAATTCTGCTACATAAAGGAAAACTATCAGACTAAGCAAAGAGTTTGAATCCAATAGCTAAATCAAAATGTTCATGTAGTTTTACTTAAAATATAACAACTCTTAACATTACAATAGGGACAAGTTATGCCAATTTTGCCACAAGTTATGAACCAGGGTGTAATGCCACCACAGCCACCAGTTGCAAACCAGAATATGATGCCAAATCAGCCAATGATGAATTCACCAAATGCAGTGCCACAACAGCCACAAATTATGCCCATGCCAAATGTGGTGCCTCAACAGAACATGTTGCAGCCACAACAAATCATGCAGAACCAGAATATGATGCCACAGAATGTTATGCCACAACAGAACATGATACAGCCACAAACTGTTATACAGCCACAGCCTATGATGCCACAGGTTGTTTTAATTTCACTAATTTGAATAAAACATGTTACAATGCTATAACTTTTAGTTCATGTATAATTACTTTATTGGCTTGATAATTTTTTTAAATTTTGTTTAACTCATTGTAATGTATTGCTAAACGAAATGATATATTTTTTCTTGTATTTGTTTCTGGTTGTAAAGAAATAATCAGATGGTATATTGTGAAAATTTCTTATTTCAGGATCCTTCAATGGAACAGGCAAACCAACAACAAATGATGGAAATGGGTAGTATTGATTCTCCAGATTCTCAAAAAACAGAGGTACAACATTTTACTAGATGTAACATATTTTGTTCATAAAAATTATTGTAGATGCTGTACAAATTTTATAACCTATATTTAAAATATAGTAAGGATAAAGAGATGATTTAGAATACCACTCACAGAAACCAATGACTTTTATCTTTTTGTTTAATCATTCAGTTTCACTGCTACCAAGTTAAGTATAAAAAGTTGGTCTGCTAATTTTACTATAAACGCATGTTTTTTAGGTAGATATACTTTTTGATTTCAAGAGAAATTTTTGGTGTATCACTGATGTAAATTTTACTTGCCATTTATCAGGATTTATCTCAGGATGGTATGGCTGTAGGTATGGAAGGTGCTGGTGATGAATCCTTTAATTCTATGTCACCTGATGACTCAGCAAAGTCATCGCCAGATGGCATGTCTCCAGATAAAAGTATGATGTCAGATAGTCAAGAATCACAAGAGGACAATTCTCCACAAAAGAAGAGCAAAAAGCCAGCCCACAGAAAGAAAAAGAAGGGGGAAGACAGGAAAGAAAGTATGTTGTGTTTGTGCTTGCTTGCGCATGTGGATTTTCTTTATAAATAGAGATCATTATCAGGATAGGTTGTGTAGGGCATAGTTATACTTGTCCAGGTTTTCAAATTTTGTAAACCTAATAAATTTTGAAAAATCAATTTGCTCAACTACATCTTCAATCAAAAGATTCCTCAATTAATGCTAAAGGTTGCATGGTTAAGAAAGAAAAATATCCCAACTGAGTCAGAACAAATACATTTGTTAATGACACAACTATTGTTATTGATTTCATAAACAGATGGAAACAATTTCAAGTAAAAATTTTAAAAAATAGCTGATAAAGATTTATCAGGTCTTTAGGTATTATTTGTTCATTGCTTTTGAAGTAAAGATTTTAGCCCTGGGGGTTAGAAAGTAGCAGCAAGATAATCAAACTCAATAAAGAAAAAAAACATGGAATTTTTTAAGGAAAATGGACAAGTATAACTGGTTAGGTGAAGGCATAGAACATGGATAGAAATAGATATAGAACAAATGTAGTAATAAGATAAGCAACAAAAAAAACAGGAAGAGATAATCACATATCATTTTCATACACAAACTTCTTAGTTCTTTGGTAGAGAAACATTCTCTCTTATCAAAGAGGAGTGTTCAATAGAAAACTTACATGATAACGATATAATTGGTTAATTTTACTCAAAATCCTAGATACATCATAAATGGTATTCCAAAACATTGTTTTACATCAATTTACATATATATTTCTTTATTCACAAGTAATCTTTTAGCATTAAAAAAAGCTACACATGCACTAGCAGTGATTAAGTAATCTATTTACACCGTGCAATAACATTAATATTGTTTAGGTGTATTTGTAATTCATTACTATCGGACTTCCAAGTAGGATGGTAGTAAGCACATTTTCTATTAATCATTGTAATATTGTTTTGTTTTTCTGATTTGCAATAGATAGCCACATTAAATTTTAGTGTTTATAGACACTGTCATCTCCCCAGATAGATGAGTTAGTTGTATAAGGCATCATTTGCTAGTGAATAGCTTAATTTAGGACTTGGCCATTGCTAAATGAAGTAGATAGTTTAACGCATGTTGGATAATAAAAGGCATGACGATGAATTCTGTGACTTAACATTTTTTGGCATGAGAAGTAATGTCATTTTGTGGATGGATATTTATATTGCATGCCATTGAATTTGACAAACTGTACCTTGCAAGTTAAAAAGAAAAGAAAATTATAATTTTTGTTTAAATAATTAGAATTTATGTGTTTTGGGAATGATGATTTAGTTATTTTGCATCAGTAATGGGGAAAATATAAAACTAACAGCACAGTAAATTTTTCATAAATGAAAGTGTTTATAAATAATTCCTAGTTAGGGGCATCCCCTGTTTATGGTTGAACGAATGCTAAGGATTTTTTTACAGCAAAGAAGGGGGAATTCATTGATGTACTTACATGAACGTATTATAGAATGGAGTTAGTATGACAGCATGTTTGAGATAACATTTTTCAAAGACAATACTTACAGTATTTCCAGACTGATCCAGTTGATACACACATTTGATTTTAATTTTGTTTAGTTTTAGTTCTTTTAATTTGCAAGGGAACAGCTTTGTTTTTACTATAAAAACACATCTAAGGTCATCATCTGATATTTCCTAGTAATTAAGAAGCATGCAGAATAATTGCTTTGAACTTATTTTATAGCCAAATAATCTATAAACGCTAATAATTTATCAGTAGGATGTGAAAACACAAGCTGTTTAAAGCTTATACAAATCTCACTCCAATAATGATTCTTTTTCTTTTTGAGCAAGTTAAAATGGAATATCATTGTGTAAATTTGTGTTCCTAAGTCACTGATTTTGCAAGTGTCAATATAAACATGATACAAATGAATAAATGAGAAAATGAAGAAGATATCCATAAATGCTCCAAAAATTGTGTTGATAATTGAGGTTTATATTATTTTTAACTGCGAAAACTGATTTCTATCAAATGAAAGTGTGGGAATGCAAGAAATCCTTGTGACATTGTATTGCATAAGCATGAAAGTTAAGTATATATAGACTGGAGAGTACAACTGGCATTTGGCTTTAAATAAATGGATATTTTATACTATTTTATCATATTATGATAGAGTTACTTTTAATTGAAGACTTAGATGTGTTTTATGGTGGTTTTTATGTTATTTTATGCATGATATTAACATTTTAACACTACTAACAGATATGCTGATGAAAAAAATGTGAATTTTACAGTTTGTATATTTTGAATGCAACAGACAACAACACAATATTATACTGTACATTTCAGTTTATTTTATTTTTTTCCATTTGGTTATATTGGACTAATCTTCTCTTTACTTTGCACTTTATCTTTTGAGTTTATTTTGTTACATTGCATTTTCTTCAATTATCTGATTTTACTTTTCATTTGGTTTTTTATACTTTTTTCTGTTATTTTTAAAAAGTTTTTTTGCACATTTGCACATTAGTTAAGAAGCAAATTGTTTGAAGTATTCATTTGGTAATCTTCCTACCCTGAAGTCAAATTGAGGATACTAGTGCCTATGAGTGAATGTTTAATCTGCATATTAATTTATGTATACTATTTTTCTGAATATTCAAAATCCCAGTCTCATCATGTTCATCTTTAAGTTTTTTGGGGCCAAAGAATTGAAAAGATGAGATTTTAACAAGTAATTTAATGCTGATAACTGTCTAAAATTGGTACATCTATGTTCTAACACCTGTCAATTGATATTGGCTGAAATCTTGCTAAAACCTGACAATGCTTAAATTAATGTTTTAAACATAAAGCAGTATTTTATGAAAGTAATGGATAAAATCCTAGAATAATAAAAAAAAATGAAGAGAAACTATTTGCTGATTAACAGTACTAATGACCATTATTTTGGGTGTTACACATTTAAGTACTAAAAGTTATTGCACCAAAATTAACAAACTAAAATGCACATAGATGAACCTGTATTATGTTTGCAAGTTCACCATGAATAGGGGATGTCATACAAATCTTCTTTGTCAGTTCTTACATTTTAAAGGTAAAATTTGAAATTAATGTCTTGATTTAGAGATCAAATTATTTATGCAAACATAAGATATCATTACTAAGTACCAAACTATTGCATCTTCCAAGTAACAGAACTTGTTCCAACGTCCATTTAATAATACCCTTTCAGATTTGTAAATTGAAAATAAAGTAGAAGATGAAATAAAGTAGAAAATGAAATAAATTTGACCATGAAATGGTTGTTTAACTTTGCCTTTTTTCCCCTGTTATGTATGCCAGATCCCTAATTTCTTATGTCATTTATGTCTGTCATTGCTAGTAGCCCTGTGAAATTAGTTATTAAGAATTGACCCTTCGTGATATCAAGTCTTTTGCCAAGTTCCCCATTTGTACCCCAGTGATATGTTATTTTAATTTTTAGGTCCCCGTCGGTACCCTTGTGATATCTGTGGTAAGGCGTTCAAACACAAGCACCATATGACGGAACACAAGCGCCTCCATACTGGAGAGAAACCCTTCCAGTGTAAACGGTGCCTCAAACGCTTCTCTCACTCCGGATCTTACAGCCAACACATGAACCACCGCTTATGTAAAACCTCTGGCGGTAACGGTGAGAAAATCATTCATCACATTGGCCCAATGTAGGGTTCTGATTCATTTCCATATGGCTGAGAATGTCATTTTGATTCTGTTGGCATTTTTGATAACATTTGCTTGAAATAAATCTGGATAAGTGACTTTATTTGAATCTTTCACTTTGGAAATTTGTTCAAAACAGAGTGTTATTAGGACTCTCCAAATTTATAAATTACTGTTAAATATGCAAATATTTATAATTGTTTGATGTTGATGTTGATGTTATTGTTTAATAGGTGGTGGAAATGATTGGAACCCTCCACGTTAAATTCACTCATTGCATTTCACTTATCACAGAACTACATTTTGATTGAAAACAAAAAGTATTAGGGAAACTTACAAAAAGTGGTGTACTCCTCTGTAACAGTAGAAGACTATGCCACATTTTAAAAACCAAATCTCTTTTGGAATGATTTTTTCTTTACTTTTTGCATTAACATTTTTAGCATAACAAATGTTGTTTTTTCTTTTGTTTGTTTGTGTTTATTGCTTGTTTATTTGTTGTCTGTCAGCATGGTAACATTGCATTGTCTTGAAACTGGTGCATCACAGAATTTGCATATGTTGTAAAGTCCGTTGCATATTGAAATCATTGTAAATATTTTGTTGATGTAGATTTTTTTTTCAGGAAATAATTTCTTTCTACATGTGTATCATTGGATCTTTGTGATAGAAATTTCAGGGATATTGTACAAACAAAACAGAAGCTCACTGTGCACATTTCACTTTTTAAGAATGTGGCATAAGGATTAAAAATAAAAAATATTTTCTAATGTCAAAATAATTTTAATAGTTCAGTTATTAAAAGTTCATATTGTTAAAAATTCATATTATAGGACCCCAATTTTTTTTTATACAATATAGAAGTAAGAGGATGTGGTATGAAACTGTCCACCAAACACCAAAGGAAAGGGTGTAAACCACTACAGGTCGCTGTGGTCTTTGGTGGATATTTATCACATTGGCAATCATACCTCATTTACTTATTTTTTGGGGGAACCTTTGAATATTTATGATTCTTGAAGCTTTTTCATTGGCATACATTTCAGATAAATTGTAAAAAATATCATGAGATCTAAGATGTTTCTAAATTAATTTTAAAAGTTCTTCTGATTTCATTGCATTATTTTGATAAGGTATCATATCATTATATACATGTAATTCCACAAAATGAAGGAAGATAATAATGAAGGTTTTTTGTTTAATGAAACACGTCTTTGTTCTTCGCCTTTATCCAACCAATTTTGTTGTGTCGTGTGTTGTGACTAATCCTACTAAACATCTAACGATAGACCTACAAACACTAATTCACCTCTACACTTCAATTTTTGTCTTAAAATGTATTGTATAAAACCATATTTATTCCATTTACTCTCTACTGTCTTTGATAATATTGTGTGTTAGTGTTGTGGACTCCTTAAAACTTTCATTTGCCTGGGAACTTGTTGGAATCAATATGTTGGTTGGTATGAGTAATATACACTGTGTAACAATTTCATTCTATTATGAGATTAAAAGAAGATGTTGGTTATCTGAAAATGAGACGGCAATCCAACAACATAATAAAACCAAGAATTTCAGTTTTTTAAAGGTGGTATTTTAGGGGTGATTTTAGTAATTTAGAAACTGTTTCAGCAAGAAATTCAGAACAATACTTTAAAGGTTTAAATAGATTAAGCTTGATAATATATCACAAATTTTGGGTATGGTTTATACCATAATTAGTGTATTGACTCATTCTTTAATCTTTGTTATTTCAATACCATTTCCCTTTTCGGGGTTGTTTTAAGATGAGCAATAAAATATATTAAAATCATGTTCATTTGTCAATTATGATGCCCCTTAAGGCATGTAAGGAGCAGAGAAAATATAATTACAATGTTCAAATGGTTACGATAATTTTTGTTCATTGGAGAATAAAAATAAACTAAAACTAATTGAAATACATAAAAAGTGAGACAACAAAAACAATTGGAACAGTGCAGATGAAATTTTGCTGTAAAATGTTGAAAGAGCTGGTGGGTTACTCACATCTTATTAATTTATTTGGCTATTCTAGTCTTAATTACTGTGACTTGGTAGCAAGTGTTCATGTCCAACTATTGCAGTTCATTCAACATTCTGACCAAATTGCAGTTTGTTTTAACAAATCAAACTGTTCAACTTGTCAGAAATTTAAACCAGCTGCTGTAGAAGTGCCACTGTCAAGTCATCTGTGCATAATACATCTTGTATACTTAAAACAGCCATGACAGCCAACATAAATAATAAACCTACATAATGTCTAAACTTTGTGATAACTTATGTAGGATAAGCAGTTCACATATCATGTTTAGTAGCTATGTCCAAAAAAAAAATTGGTCAGCTTAACCTACATTTGGCAAAATTTTTGTAAATGTCATGAATTATGCATTACAGACCACTTGGAAGTGATAAATATAGTGAATTTACAAATTATGTCCCTACAAATCTGCCTATTGAGAGTATTAAAAGTCATACATTAGGGAATGCCACAACCATTTGGGAATAAGGACATCAAATGTCTGTTCTTCTTTTATCACCTCCTGCAATGATTTCAAATCATAAACCTACATTTACAGTTTTCCAATTTATTTGAAATTGAGAAATGTAGATGAGGACCATTATACAAAGCTTGAAGTTTGAATCAACATATTTCATTAGTGTCTATCATGAGTTATGGTCCCCTGCATGTCACACCGCTTGGTATGTGGTAATATGGCTCCTTCCATCAATACTCACAAACCCTTTGACATAAACTATTCATACTTGGTAATGTTTTCATATTCTCTTTACCTGGCTCTGCCATCAATTTGATTTGACAATGTTTACTGGAGTTGCGGGACTTTTAGTATTTTAACAATGACACCTTGTGAACACAACTCCTCTGAGTCCGAATGGCTTCTAGATGGTAACTTTAGTGTTCGTTGTTTGATTGGAATACAGATGAAGGACAAGGGAGGGGAATAAGCCTATTGATTTTGGGGTCAAAAGTAAAGGTCACTAACTAAACATAAGTTTCTCTTGCCTGATCGTAAAGAAGAGTTGATATTGGGGTCAATGGGTCAAAGTTCAATGGCACTTTCATTAAAACTCAGTGTTTTTAAATAATTGTTTTCTGATGGTAACTTGAGTTTCCCTTTCCTAATTTAAATGAAACTTATGCAGATGGAAGATACGGTGATTGGTAAGACAAACACTGTCAAACCTGTATAAAGCAGTCATTCATGGAAACCTTTTAAATGAGGTGCCGAAAAAAATTCTTATTCTGACATCCAATTTGGCCAGGATCAAGGCAAATTGTATCAGTGTTTTCAATTGGTAGAGTTATCGTTCGTGCGAGCAGACCAATTAAAAAATGGCGGAATCTGGCTCATTTAATTTGAAATAAGCATTTGAAATAGTTCATATTTGTCCTGGAGAAATAAGTCGAAGATAAGGTTTCCATTGTTTCAATGGAAACTGAAATGGAGTAGAATGCAAGAAATTCAAAAATTCACTTATTGATCTTGGTTGCAAACCGATTTCCATTCTCATTTTGACCTCGATACTGAACACGTATTTTGTCATGATTATATTTTAGTTGTTAAAAACATGAAAATGACCGTTGTTAAAAGTTGAATTGACGATTTTTTGCTAAGATTAGGTGACCGCTGACCATGTTAAACAGGTGAACACTTGAAAGAGTTAAATTCTGTAGAGAATAGGTTTGGGGGGGGGTCTGAAAGTGACAGTTAAAGGCAGGTGACTGCTGAAACGAGTTGACCATAAAGGCAGGTTTGACTGTACTGATTTCGATCAGGTTAAAATTCTACAAATAAGGAGTTTTTTAAGTGGTTTCTGGGTGGTAACTGTGAGTTTCCTTTGCCAGATTGGAATAAATTTATATAAAGATAGAAAATATATATGGAAGGGGAAGAAGCCTATTAACATTTGAGTGAAAAGGTCATTGTTCAAGGTCATTGTTACTATAGATAGAAACTTTTTGAAAAAAATTAGTTTCCAGATCGTAACTTGAGTTTCCTATGCTTGATTGGAATGAAACTAATTCAGATGGATGATATAGGGAAGGGGGGCGCCCTTTGGATTTAAGTGCCAATCAGTTAAGTTCAAGTCTTTGGTTCTTAAAATAGTGACTGTTGAAAAAAGTTTGTTTCCTTTAAATGTAACTTTTTTTGGGGGATTTTTTTTTTGGACATATTATTAGCTATGCGCCCAACACTGGGCATGTTAGCCATGGTAAGGGGAATCCCTGCCCAATTTGAGTGAAGTGGATTAGATTTATGTATGATACGAATCAAACTTGACTAGGAAAATGATCCTTATACTATTGCACATGCTTTTTGTCGAGCCTGCGACTTTTGTCGCAGAAAGCTCGACATAGGGATAGTGATCCGGCGGCGGCGGAGTTAGCTAACTTCTTAAAAGCTTTATATTTTAGAAGGTGGAAGACCTGGATGCTTCATACTTTGTATATGGATGCCTCATGTTACGAAGTTTCTGTCAGTCACATGTCCAATGTCCTTGACCTCATTTTCATGGTTCAGTGACTACTTGAAAAAAAAGTTAAGATTTTTTGTAATGTTAAATTCTCTCTTATTATAAGTAATAGGATAACTATATTTGGTATGTGCGTACCTTGCAAGGTCCTCATGCCCGTCAGACAGTTTTCACTTGACCTTGACCTCATTTCATGGATCAGTGAACAAGGTTAAGTTTTTGTGGTCAAGTCCATATCTCAGATGCTATAAGCAATAGGTCTAGTATATTTGGTGTATGGAAGGACTGTAAGGTGTACATGTCCAACTGGCAGGTGTCATCTGACCTTGACCTCATTTTCATGGTTCAGTGGTAATAGTTAAGTTTTTGTGTTTTGGTCTGTTTTTCTTATACTGTATGCAATAGGTCTACTATATTTGGTGTATGGAATGATTGTAAAATGTACATGTCTAGCTGGCAGGTGTCATCTGACCTTGACCTCATTTTCATGGTTCAGTGGTCAAAGTTAAGTTTTTGAGTTTTGGTCTTTTTTTCTAATACTATATGCAACAGGTCAACTATATTTGGTGTATGGAAATATTTTATGATCTTTATGTCAGTCGCGCAGGTTTTATTTGACCTTGACCTCATTTTCAAGGTTCATTGTTCAGTGTTAAGTTTTTGTGTTTTGGTCTGTTTTTCTTAAACTATAAGCAATAGGTCAACTATATTTGTTGTATGGAAGAATTATTAGCTGTACATGCCTGCCTGGCATGGTTCATCTGACCTTGACCTCATTTTCATGGTTCATTGGTCAATGTTTAGTTTTCTTGGTTAATGTTAAGTTTATGTGACAGTTGTAATAAAGCTTTATATTTAGGACTATCAACATAATATCAATGATTAGTAAAGAAGGCGAGACATTTCAGCGTGTGCACTCTTGTTATAATAAAATTGGGGTGAACAAATTTCAGAGGTCTTGACGATAGTTGATTAGATGATGTCCGGTCCCAAAATCTTGATACTCAATAAAGATTCAATGAATGAATTTTTGTTTCCTATGGAATTTTTGTAATTCAGATATACATTTTAGTGTGTTACAAATCAAATTTGAGAGTTTGAGTCAATTTAGTCGACACAAATATGACATACACAGCTAATGCTGCTTTGATTAAAGAATTTAGTATATATGAATAAAAGTTTAATGTTTGCTTTGAAATAAAGAAAAAAAAAGTATCTAGAGGTTTTTGGAATTCAGGTCATTTCAATAGACAAACTAATTAGAAAAATCAAAATAAACAGTGAAAGGCTTTCATTCAAATTAAAACTATTGTTTATCTTAAAAAAGCAAAACACATTTAATATGAAATAGAAACATATCATCCTATTATAGAAAACAGACATTTTAAATGTCCTGTACCAACAAAGAAATCAATAAATGTTAAAATGTAGGTCAGTGTACTTTAATTAAAAGGTAACAAAATGGAAACACAGGACAAAATTTGTCTGAAAGGAAGGAAGGTACAAAGTTTTAGAACTTAATTTTTTTTCCAGTTGATTGAAGTGGACTGTACAACTGCAGTTGAAAGTCCTCATATACAGGAGTTCACAGCAAAATAAATAAGCTGAATAACTCTGAAGAACAAAAGCTTCAAAATTGTTATCCAATCTTCTTGCAAATAACCTTATTTGAAGCCATTTTGTATACAGTAGATGTCTTTGGTGTCTATTCACCATTTTAAATTTTATGATACTAACACTAGCTTTATGTCTCACAACACTAATGTATTTTCTGTGATGCACCTTGTGTAAATCAAGCAATGGTCATAATCTAAAATTTGTCTGAAAAGTAAATGTGATCAACTGTTATGCTATAAATCCTGTAGTTTTATCTATTTATGCTGAGTATATTATGTATTAACAGTGGAACCTGTTTCTTCAGAAGGACAAATAATTAATATATTCCAACTACTGTGGATTAATTTATTTTCGTGGGTACCAATTTTCGTGGTTTGAGGAAAACCTGCATTTTCGTGGATATTTGATTTCCTGGTTTTTCAAAAAATCTGCATATAATCATACAGCAAATTTGCAATTAGTTGAACATTTAAATTCGTGGTTTCCCTGTACCCACGATATCCACGAAAATTGGTATCCAACGAATAATAATGACTCCACAGTATATATAAAAAATGTTCTCTACATACGTGCAAAATAATTTGAAATATTAGCACGAGAATACAAAGGTTTAATGTATGAAATGTTTACATAGCTTTTTACATTGAGACAAAAAGCGACCTAATGCTTTTACTTAAGCCATTTACAACAATTCCATATTTTGTTATTTTTAAAAGCGACTAGACCTAAGATGGCCTTAAAGTTGAACAGGTTTCATTGTAATTTCACTCAATACAAATATTTATGTTACAACACAATTACTGAGATGTTTTTATCCAAAGAACTTCAGGTATTAAATTTACTGTACAGATATTATGAATTAGCAACCATCTTTAGTTTGGTATAGACTTGTATTTTGGATCATACAGTTTGTTACATGAAAAATATAAATGTATAGAAAATCTGGAAGACAAATTGTTGTTATTTTAATATTAATTGAGACAAAGTCCACTTTTTTAAAGTTTTAAATGCTTATTATATTGGATGAGAATATCTCAAGATTTGAGAAAAAATTCACTATTTCCAGAACATTATAAAAAAACAAACAATGGCTCACCATGCTGGCACGAAAATTAATGTGACATGAATCACAGGGATTAAAAGCCTCCTTGTTGTTCTATAATAAAGATAAACATATTAGCAAGTTAAAAGAATGAGAGCAGTTAAATTAAATATTGGTTTCATATATTGGACATAATTTTCTGTAATTGTCAAAGAAATGGATGAGCCTTTGTTGGGTAATATTATAAATATTGGTTTTAAAAAGATTATTTCAAAGTTTACTATGTAAAAATGAATTTGGGGCTTTTGATTTGGATAATATGAAAATTTCTTATAGAAATAGTGGAATAAGTAAGGTTGTTATATTTTCAGGTGGTGACGAGATTAAAGCCTCTAAAGAGGATGACATGGATAAAGAAGACGGTTCTATTGTAGAATCAGAGGAGGAGGATCTTGGTGAAAGCATAGAATTGTCAGAAAAAGACATTTAGGGCACATGTACATTATCATTGTTGTAGTATGTGTATAAGTAACGTGAACATAGTGAACTGTGACTTTTGTTATATATATATAAGGTTGGATATGCTTCCTCTTAGACATAATTTGGTTTTGTTTTAAATAGACAGTTTTCTTTTAAAAAATGCTTATTTCAATAAATGAGTTATTTTCCATCCCTGCATTCCACCAACAAATAAAAAAATGGTTGTGAATTTTTGTTTGACATATATTCATCCTTGCTATAGAATGAAAGTGTGTGTTTTTCATCAGATACCTCTAGTCCGACATTGTCATTAACATGATTATCATTGTATGGTGCTTCATTTATTTCTTCATGTTTTACAAAATTACAGACTATAGCAAATTTAGATAAAAGATAATTACTTAAAAATGTATTGTGTATAGAGATAATGAAAACCAGATTTAAAAGTAAGAAGAAAAGATAAGGGCAAACATCCAAGTACTTTAAAGGCATATTTCTATTTGATTGTATATTTGAAATGGCATAAAGATCTGTGTTGATTATTTTTTTTGTATAAAATCTATTGTATGCTTGTATAGGAAGCAATAAAGTAATGCAAGAAACAGTTTTATGTTTTTGTACTTCAGAAACATTAGTTGATTAGTAGACACTCATTAGAGAGAACTGTGTCAATAGGATAATGGTAGTGTGCATACTTCTTGTGTCAAGGTTGTTGATTTGATCATCAGAATGGTCAAATCAAAGACTTGAACATTAGTATTTGCTGCTTCTCTTCTTAGCATATAACATTTAGGAGTAAAGAACGGTCAGCTGACAGGTTCATATTTATGTTCTCATCCTGAATCTGCAGGTTTTAAGCAAGCAGCAATCAATCAAGCAATCTGAATATGCAGTTAATAGTTGCCACTTGATGTTAGAAAGCTATTTATCCATCTATTTTCATGGGACAGCATAAAAAAATGCTATAATGCTAGTTGAAATGATCAAATTTGTGTCATTGGGATGTTGTCTAATTAACATATTACTACATCTTTATAAGCTGACTAAACAAATAGTCTGGGAGTATAAATTACAAATAAGAGGGTGTGGTATATTTGCAAATGAGACAACACTCCACCAGAGACCAAATGACAAAGAAGTTAACAACTATAGGTCACTGTATGGTCTTTCACAAGGAGCAATACCCATGCCGCATAGTCAGCTTAAAAGCCTGGAAATGACAAATATAAAACAATTCAAGCAAGAAAACTAATGGCCTGATTTATGTACAAAACAATAAAGGAAAAACAAATATGATCAACAACCACTGAATTACTGTTGAGTAATCTTAGATTGATACCCTAACAAATGACATACAGTCTTAAATTGTGGCGCTACACCACTGTCGCAGGTTAGGCCTAAGGGGAGGGTTGACTGCTCACAAAAATGTTTAACTCGCACTACAGTCTTTATGCATTTGGTTTTAATAGATTCTTGTCTCAATGGTATTCATACCGCATCTCCTTATTTTTATATGAATTTTAAGTTGTGGCCATCACTTTGTATTGCAAAACATCATTGTTAACATTTCATATTTTCAAACTGTGGTCAAAATAGTCAGTTACCTCATATGAGTTGTTGCCTTTTAATGATGATTATTACCCATTTTGTGTCTTTATGGTGAACAGTACTTTGACCTATAATGGTTTACTTTTACAGATTGTGACTTGGATGGAGAGTTGTCTCATTGGCACTCATACCACACCTTCTTATATCTATTAGTAAAGTAGAGAAATACTAAACAGCAAAATAGATCTCTCCATAATTAATCTGACCAAATTCATTAGGAACCAATTGTGCTCCTCTTCTTGCCGACTTGTTTCTTTATTCACATGAGCCTGACTTCATACAGGAGCTTCTTTTGGAAGAAAGAAAAGAAGTTAGCATTATCCTTTAACTCCACTTTCCGCTATAAAGATGATATTCTTCTCACTAAATAATTCAGAGTTTGGTGACTTACGTTGAACACATCTATCCCATCGAACTTGAAATAAAGGATACAACAGATACAGTTAAGTCTGCCTCATATCTTGACTTACATCTAGAAATTGACAATGAGGGTCCGTTGAAAACAAAACTTTAAGACAGCAGCGCTTGCATATAGAGTATATGTCTACCAGTTGATACGATATTCCAGGGATTGCATTACCTATCATGATTTCCTTGATAGAGGGGTGCTGCTCACGAGGGAGCTATTGACGTGAAGTGAAGGTGAAGTGAGGGTGAAGTTGAAATCATCCCTTCATAAATTTTACAGACGCCATCACGAGTTGCTTGACTGGTATGGAATATCAGTTTCACAGATGACGACGGATATGTTCCAATTGTCATTACCACAATCCTGTCCTCTTTTCCCCGAACGTGACCGACCGAATTATACTTATCATTGAGTTTGTACTTACATGAGCGACACGAAGGGTGCTACATTTGGATCAGATCTGCTTACCCTTCCAGAGCACATGAGATCACCCCCGGGTTTTGGTGGGGTTCGTGTTGCTCAATCTTTAGTTTTCTATGTTGTGTTTTGTGTACAATTGTTTGTCTTTTTTTCCGTCATTTTTTGCCATTGCATTGTCAGTTTATTTTCGACTTATAGTTGAAAGTCCCTCTTGTATCTTTCGCCTCTCTTTGACTCCTTATAAGAGTTATTGTCCTTCACTGACAGGAACTTTAAAAAAAATAATTTCCTGCTGAACATTTTGCTATTCATGTATGAAACAGTTTTCTTATTTTCTTATTTTCCGTTTATCAAAAATCTCAATAATTCCTAAACCAATTGAATCTAAAATTGCCAAGATAGGTTCCACATGTTACTTCTTTGTTTCTGATGAAAGCCTTTTTTGTTTGCTCTTTGGTCAAAATAAATGCAGGTTAGCAATCATGCCTGTCGAAACCTTGTGTGTGTGAGTGTTTTGTGTTAATTGTTTTTATATTATGCTTTTTATTATACTTTCATTGTTTTAAAAAGTACTCAATAGGAATTTGAATTTCAGGTTAACATTGATATGTTTCAAATACAAGTCACGACATTTTTATTTTCTAGCATTATTAAGTGCAAAAAATGTACACCCAGTTAAATCAAAACTTATATAGTTGATTACTTAGTTTAAAGAGCATTACAATAGTATAAAAGCAAAATTTTATCACAATTGTTATGATATTGTAACTATCATATTTATTTAGTTGGCCTAATTTGTTTTGTGTGGCCTATTATACTTGTTTACATTGTGTACAAAATAAAACACATTGTGTTACAACTATGCAGTTTAGAAATCACTGGAACAATCATTGATACTCATGGAATGATTAGAACTTTCTATTTCACTTACATAACGTTTCCAGAATGATCATAACAAAAGATGCGTAATTTATATTTCTAGCGTTGTCTAGAAGTTTCCGTTGAGTATTTAAAAGCAGACCTAAAAGTTAGTTGAACATAGAGATTTAGAGATAGACATAGATAGACCTAGACATCGATAGACATCAACATTCTCAGCAGTTGGATTGACAATTTTTATTTACAATAACATAAACGGTACCAATTTTTCTGCACCAGATGCGCATTTCGACAATCAATGTCTCTTCAGTGATGCTCGAGGCCAAAATATTTGAAAATCAAAAGCTTATTAAAAAGATGGAGCTATAAACCAAAAAAGGACAAAAAAGTATAGCTAAAGCCGGGCAAGGAATCAGAGCTTTGCATGAGGGAGATACATTCCTTAATTTTAAATAATTTCTAAAATTTTGTAACAGCAAATTTTAATAACACAAAATCTGTATTTTCATGCCAGTGCCGAAGCACTGGCTACTGGGCTGGTGATACCCTCGGGGACTATCAGACTACATCATTCTAGATTGTGACCAATTGGATATAATATTCTGTGGATTCCGAGAAGATTTCCGGATAAAGAAAAGATAAAAGATTGGACATATATTTTGACAGTTAAGTTGACATTTCTTTTTATGTAATACTTCTTGTAAACTTGTGTATAATAAATCTTATTAAATTTTATTATTGATTTGTGTCTTTTGTTGGCTACAATTAAAAGTCGATTTTTCTGTTCATAACAGAAATTGGGGGCTCAAGTCCGGGATAACTTTAATATCTTATTTTAAAAAAAATTGTTTCAGTATTTTTATTTAAGCTAGCCAACAAAATTCTACAAAATGGCATTTGATGCCGGTAAATTTTTGAAAACGCCAGACCTGGAGGGGTTTGATAATTTGAAGAAAGAGGAATTAGTGTTGCTTGCTAAACATCTGAAATTAGACTTTAGAGTATCTATGAGAAAACAAATTATAAAAATTTGGTAATAGACAAATTAGTTGACGAGAAATTTTAGGTGAAGAGGCTCTTGATCTTAAGGTCGAAAATGTTGACGCTATCAAATTAAAACAGCTTGAATTAGAACATGAACTCAAAATAAAACAATTGGAAAAGAAGAAAGACAGGCAGAACTTCAAATGAAGGAACGGTTAGAGATGGAGAAGATGAAAGAAAAGAAAAGAAGATGACTTTAAATTAAAACAGTCAGAACTTGAAATGAGAGAAAGGTTAGAGATTGAGAAAATGAAAATTGAAATGGCAAAGAAGAAAGCAACACTAAATTCCAATCAAAATCAGAACATTTTAATTTTGATGCAGCAAAAATATACGTTTGGTTCCAAAATTTTGTGAAAAACTGTTGACAAATGTTTTCCACAGTTTGAGAAAATTGCTCAAAATTTGAAATGGCCGAAGCCTTTTGGACTACAATGCTGCAAAGTGTTTTTGAGGGCAAGGCCGCTGAAATTTACTCAGCACTTTCATCAGAAAATAGTTCTGATTATGACAAGGTTAAAAAGGAAGTTTTAAAAGCTTATGAGCTAGTGCCAGAAGCATACAGACAGAAATTTATGTCTTATAAAAAGTTTGATTCACAAACCTATGTTGAATTTGCTAGGGAAAAAGAAGATCTATTTGATAAATGGCTTACATCAAAGAAAATAGATAGAAATTTTGATAATTTAAGACAATTCATTTTATTAGAAGAGTTCAAGCAGTGTGTTCATTTAGACTTAAAAACACATTTAGATGACAAAACTGTTGAGATATTACAAGATGCAGCTGTTATTTCCGATAATTATACCCTTTCCCATAAGAGAAGTTTCAAAGATCAAAATTTTAATACTTCGAGTGGAAATTACAAGAATCAAAGCACTGAGCGTACTGATAGTAAGCCTGTTGCACAGAATAAGAGCCAGTCTAGTTATAATATGTCTAGTCCAAAATTTGATACTTTTGAGAAGAAGTCACTGACTTGTGCTTATTGTAAGAAGAATGGTCACCTGATGGCTGATTGTTTTAGACTCCAGAAGAAGAATGAAAGAGATAATAAGCCCAAGACCAGTGCTTGTACGACACCCCGTGTTACCAATACGTTGGAATGTCCTGCGAGTCAGGCTTTTAAGTCCAGTTTTTGTGATTACATGGAGGATTATAAACCTTTTATGTCTGATGGGTTTGTTTCTATTGTTGATAATACTACTCCTCGGCCTATTAAGATTTTACGGGACACTGGAGCTTCTCAGTCTTTATTGTTATAAGGTGTGTTGCCTTTGTCCGAGAAGTCTTCTGTTGGTGCCTCCGTTTTGTTACAAGGTGTGGAGTTAGGTTGTATAGATGTTCCCTCCATCGTATTTATCTGAAGTCAGATTTGATTACTGGACCAGTTGTTGTGGGTGTTCGTCCTAATCTCCCTGTTGAGGGTGTTTCATTATTGCTAGAAATGATCTAGCTAGGAACAAAGTGGTTGCTGAACCAATTGTTACCAGTGAACCGGTGGTAGATGTTAAATCACCTGAAGATGATGCTGAACTGTATCCAGCTTGTGTCGTTACTAGGGCGATGGCTAGAAAACAACAAAATGAGGATTTGCAAGAAGACCAGTTTGATTACATGGACCTTTCTGACACCTTTCTAGCCAACATTGAAGGTCCCGGTAGCTCAGAGAAGGCCGTAATAAGACCACCTAGTATTAGCAAGAATGTAATTATGCCATGGCTAGACGTAAACAGCCATTCATTAGACCGAAGGAAATTTGTCGAAGAACAAAATAAAGACCCTGAGGTTCTTCAGCTCTGTAAGAGGGCTCAATCACAGGAAGAAGCAGACAAAGTGGCCGAATGCTATTACAATCAAGACGGCATTTTAATGAGAAAGTGGAGACCCCCTGATGCTACCCAAGAGGAGGAATGGAGAGTGGTATACCAAGTGGTGGTGCCTAAAGTCTATAGGCAAGACATTATTGGTCTTGCCCATGACACCCTTGGCTGGACACTTAGGCATAAGGAAGACTTGCCTAAAGATCTTACAGCATTTCTACTGGCTCAGACTTAGTAATGATGTCGCAGAATACTGCAAATCATGCCACATATGCCAGGTTGTTGGTAAGCCTAACCAGAAAATACCGCCAGCACCACTTCTGCCTATTCCAGCCTTTGAAGAACCTTTCAGCCGAGTACTCATTGATTGCGTTGGACCTTTACCGAAGACCAAGACCGGAAATGCGTATTTATTGACAATCATGTGTACCTCCACTCGCTTTCCTGAGGCTATTCCGTTAAGGAATATCAAGACACCTAGTATTGTCAAAGCTCTGATCAAATTTTTCACGCTAGTAGGACTTCCAAAGTCTATACAGTCCGACCAGGGTTCAAATTTCATGTCAGGTTTATTTCAGCAAGTCGTGTACCAGTTAGGGATTGCTCAGTATAGGTCAAGTGCTTATCATCCAGAATCTCAAGGTGCCTTAGAACGTTTTCATCAAACATTGAAGAACATGATCAGAAGTTTTTGTCTTCAATTTGACAGGGATTATGAAGATGGTGTTCACTTTTTACTTTTTGCGGTCCGAGAGGCTGTTCAAGAATCCCTTGGTTTTAGTCCCTTTGAGTTGGTATTTGGTCATACTGTAAGGGGACCTTTAAAATTGATAAAGGAAAAGTGGCTTACTGAACACACTGACTTGAATCTTCTAGACTATGTATCTAGATTTAAAGAAAAATTGTATACTGCTTGTCAAATTGCTCAGAACAATTTAAAAACTGTTCAGAATAAGATGAAAATATGGTATGATAAAGATGCCAGGGATAGATTTTTTTAGCCTGGTGATAAGGTACTTGTATTTTTGCCAGTCCCTGGACATCCATTACAAGCTAAATATTGTGGTCCTTATACCATAGAGAGTAAAATCAATGATTTGAATTATATTGTAAAAACACCAGGTCGGCGTAAACAAAATAGAGTGTGTCACATTAATATGTTAAAACCATATTTTGAGCGTACTAATGAAGGTGAGAGTAAACCAGTTGCTACTTTAGCCATGGTTAAATTGGAGAGCAATCATGACAAACCAGATATAATTGAACCACCTTTTAGTTCTAAAACTATGGAAGAGACAGTTAGATTGAAAAATTCAGAAATTTTGTCAAATTTAGATTCAAAACTTCCACATCTGTCTTTTGATCGCAGAGAAAAATTAAAAGCTTTGGTATTTTCTTTTAAAAATCTGTTTCCAGATGTGCCAAACAAAACCACTGCTGTTTGTCATGATGTCGATGTTGGTGATGCTTCTCCAATTAAGCAACATCCTTACCGGCTCAATCCACTCAAACTTGAATTTATGAGACAAGAAATTAAATATATGCTTGACAATGATATTATTGAGCCGAGTAACAGTGAATGGAGCTCTCCTTGTCTGCTTGTGCCCAAACCAGATAAAACCTTCCGTTTTGTAACTGATTTCAGAAAAGTAAATTCTGTTTCAAAATCTGATTTCTATCCGATTCAAGGATAGACGACTGCATTGATAACATTGGACAAGCAAAATTTGTGAGCAAATTTGATTTATTGAAAGGTTACTGGCAAGTCCCATTGACACAGAGAGCTCGAGATATATCAGCTTTTGTCACACCAGATGGCTTATTTCAATATACTGTAATGCCGTTTGGCATGAAAAGTGCTCCAGCTACATTTCAAAGAATGATCAATAATGTTATAAAAGATTTAGACTGTTGTTATGCTTATATTGATGATCTTATTGTATGTAGTGATAGCTGGGAAGAACATTTAACACACTTATATGATACTTTTGATAGACTGTCACAATCAAATTTGACTGTAAATCTTGGTAAAGTGAATTTTGCCAGGCCACTGTTGATTATTTAGGGCATACAGTTGGCCAAGGTCAAGTGAAACCTATTACGGCTAAAGTGGATGCAATTACCAAATTTCCTCCTCCTACAAATAAAAAAACAACTTATGAGATATTTAGGCATGATTGGATTTTACAGGAAATTCTGTTCAAATTTTGCTACTGTTGTTCAACCATTGACTCATCTTTTACGGAAAGATTCTAAATTCATCTGGAGTAAAAATTGTCAAATGGCTTTTGAAAATAGCAAATCACTTTTAATTAATAGTCCAGTTCTGATCACTCCAGACTTTGAAAAACAATTTAAACTTGCCGTTGATGCAAGCGATGTAGGAGTTGGAGCTGTTTTATATCAAGAGACAGATGATAATGTTGAGAAACCTATATCATATTTTTCTAAGAAATTAGATAAACATCAGAAAAATTATTCGACTATTGAAAAAGAGTGTTTTGCACTGTTGTCTGCACTTCAACATTTTGATGTATATTTAAATCCCACTGTGCATCCTATTCTTGTTTATACTGATCATAATCCTCTCACCTTCATACATAAAATGAGAAACAAGAACCAGAGATTGACTAGGTGGAGTTTATTGTTACAGGAATATGATGTTATTGTAAAACATATTAAAGGTAAAGATAATGTATTAGCAGATGCTTTATCTAGAACTTATTAAAACACTGTGCATATACTGTGTATTTTTGAAAATACTTACTATATATTACTATATATTTTTGTACATATTATTCATGAAAAGTTTTGTTACACTCAAACCTTTTTAAGGGGAGGTGTTATGATATTGTAACTATCATATTTATTTAGTTGGCCTAATTTGTTTTGTGTGGCCTATTATACATGTTTACATTGTGTACAAAATAAAACACATTGTGTTACAACTATGCAGTTTAGAAATCACTGGAACAATCATTGATACTCATGGAATGATTAGAACTTTCTATTTCACTTACATAACGTTTCCAGAATGATCATAACAAAAGATGCGTAATTTATATTTCTAGCGTTGTCTAGAAGTTTCCGTTTGAGTATTTAAATGCAGACCCAAAAGTTAGTTGAACATAGAGATTTAGAGATAGACATAGATAGACCTAGACATCGATAGACATCAACATTCTCAGCAGTTGGATTGACACTTTTTATTTACAAACTACATCATACTAGATTGTGACCAATTGGATATAATATTCTGTGGATTCCGAGAAGATTTCGGATAAAGAAAAGATAAAAGATTGGACATATATTTTGACAGTTAAGTTGACATTTCTTTTTTTTTTTTTTTTTTTTTTTTTTTTAGTAAGTCATACTTTATTGATATTTTTGACATTTGTTAGTGAATACATCAAATACCGGTACCTTATCCCGGCCTCGTTAACTGTTAGTGGTATATAATCAATTTGGTTAGTACTTGTTAGTTTATTTTATCTGTAATATATACATTTATAAATTATAATATATCCAACTAATACATTATCAATATAGAATGATCCATATATTTGAATAGAATAGAAAAATAAAAGAATAAATAAATAAAAATCACAGAAATTTGGAATTTTGGAAAAAAAAAAAAAAAAAATATATCTTACAGCATTCATAATACAGCTTGCAAAGGATTTTTTCAATTATTTTCGTACAGGCAATAACTAAGAGGAACATAAATGTAGTTATAAACATAGACAAAACATCAAGCATACATATAAAACAACATATAACAGTATTAAATCATAACATAGATGGTGATGTGGATAAGGTAAAGAAATGTAAGTGAAAGTAATTTCCGGTACACAATGTACCTATTTTTTGTATAAAAAATTATTCTTTTAATATTGGAAGCCAGGGGTCCCAGCAGATATTGGCCATATGAAAAGGGTTTCTTTTAAAAAATATATTCTTTTCTAGTGCAAGAGATTCTTTGAGGTAATTTTTAAGTCCTGTAAAATTTACCTTATTTTCACAGAGTTTAGTTCTATAAATATAGAATTTTGTAAGGAGTATTATTAAGTTTTTTATCATATTATTTCCTTCGTTACCTAAATTTCCAAATAAAATAATATCTATATTAAATGGAATTAATATTTGTGTTTGGTTATAAATCCAATCACCAAGTCTAATCCATAAATCTGAAATTTTATAGCATGTCCAAAATATGTGCTCAATATCTTCAGTAGCTTCATTACAGAAAGTACATTTATCTGTTTGTTTTATCTTAATTTTGAATAAAAATTCATTTGTGCCTATGATTCTGTGTACTATTCTGTATTGGAACCAATGAAGTTTAGAGCTTTTGTGGTGTAGAAAGACATATTATGCACTTTTTCCAATCAAATTTTTGTTTAATCTTAGAGACCATTTATCTTCACAGCTAGGCCTTGTACTATTTTTTCTGATAAAACATTGTACATATCTTTTGACCCTTTATTTGATAAAAAATGTTCTTATGTTATTTGGAAGAATTGGTCCATGAATTTTATAACGATTGTCTATAGAGATATTATGTTTAAGAGAATTTTGATATGATTTTATTGCTGATATAACCCCATTATAAACTAGAAAGTTAGATTTAATTTCATAAATATTTTTGCATTGCTCAAAAGACATTAATTTTCCCTCATTATCTACCAGATCATTAATCAACAAAATACCGTTATCAGCCCAGTCTTTATAGAAAACAGATGCGTTACCTATTTTAATACTTCCATTATTCCAAAGTGAGTCTGTTAAAAATTCTTCTTCATTTTTTGGTATAAGTTTATTTTGCATTTCTGTCCATGCTTTAAAAACCTCTTTCCAAAAGGGGTTTTTACATCTGTTTGGTGGACCTAGAAATACTAGGTAAAATCCAGTATTTTCATGCCAGTGCGAAGCACTGGCTACTGGGCTGGTGATATCCTCGGGACTATCAGACTACATCATACTAGATTGTGACCAATTGGATATAATATTCTGTGGATTCGAGAAGATTCGGATAAAGAAAAGATAAAAGATTGGACATATATTTTGACAGTTAAGTTGACATTTCTTTTATGTAATACTTCTTGTAAACTTGTGTATAATAAATCTTGTTAAATTTTATTATTGATTTGTGTCTTTTGTTGGCTACAATTAAAGTCGATTTTTCTGTTCATAACAGAAATTGAGGGCTCAAGTCCGGGATGACGTTAATATCTTATTTAAAAAAAATTGTTTCAGTATTTTTATTTAAGCTAGCCAACAAAATTCTTCAAAATGGCATTTGATGCGGTAAATTTTGAAAACGCCAGACCTGGAGGGTTTGATAATTTGAAGAAAGAGGAATTAGTGTTGCTTGCTAAACATCTGAAATTAGACTTTAGAGTATCTATGAGAAAACAAATTATAAAAATTTGGTAATAGACAAATTAGTTGACGAGAAATTTTAGGTGAAGAGGCTCTTGATCTTAAGGTCGAAAATGTTGACGCTATCAAATTAAAACAGCTTGAATTAGAACATGAACTCAAAATAAAACAATTGGAAAAAGAAGAAAGACAGGCAGAACTTCAAATGAAGGAACGGTTAGAGATGGAGAAGATGAAAGAAAAAGAAAAAGATGACTTTAAATTAAAACAGGCAGAACTTGAAATGAGAGAAAGGTTAGAGATTGAGAAAATGAAAATTGAAATGGCAAAAGAAGAAAGCAACACTAAATTCCAATCAAAATCAGAACATTTTAATTTTGATGCAGCAAAAAATATACGTTTGGTTCCAAAATTTTGTGAAAAACTGTTGACAAATTTTTCCACAGTTTGAGAAAATTGCTCAAAATTTGAAATGGCGAAGCCTTTTGGACTACAATGCTGCAAAGTGTTTTTGAGGGCAAGGCCGCTGAAATTTACTCAGCACTTTCATCAGAAAATAGTTCTGATTATGACAAGGTTAAAAGGAAGTTTTAAAAGCTTATGAGCTAGTGCCAGAAGCATACAGACAGAAATTTAGGTCTCATAAAAGTTTGATTCACAAACCTATGTTGAATTTGCTAGGAAAAGAAGATCTATTTGATAAATGGCTTACATAAAAGAAAAAGATAAAAATTTTGATAATTTAAGACAATTGATTTTATTAGAAGAGTTCAAGCAGTGTGTTCATTTAGACTTAAAACACATTTAGATGACAAAACTGTTGAGATATTACAAGATGCAGCTGTTATTTCCGATAATTATACCCTTTCACATAAGAGAAGTTTCAAAGGTCAAAATTTTAATACCTCGAGTGGAAATTACAAGAATCAAAGCATTGAGCGTAGTGATAGTAAGCCTGTTGCACAGAATAAGAGCCATTCTAGTTATAATATGTCTAGTCCAAAATTTGATACTTTTGAGAAGAAGTCACTGACTTGTGCTTATTGTAAGAAGAATGGTCACCTGATGGCTGATTGTTTTAGACTCCAGAATAAGAATGAAAGAGATAATAAGCCCAAGACCAGTGCTTGTACGACACCCGTGTTACCAATACGTTGGAATGTCCTGCGAGGCAGGCTTTTAAGTCCAGTTTTGTGATTACAAGGAAGATTATAAACCTTTTATGTCTGATGGGTTTGTTTCTATTGTTGATAATACTACTCCTCAGCCTATTAAGATTTTACGGGACACTGGAGCTTCTCAGTCTTTATTGTTAGAAGGTGTGTTGCCTTTGTCCGAGAAGTCTTCTGTTGGTGCCTCCGTTTTGTTACAAGGTGTGGAGTTAGGTTGTATAGATGTTCCCCTCCATCGTATTTATCTGAAGTCAGATTTGATTACTGGACCAGTTGTTGTTGGTGTTCGTCCTAATCTCCCTGTTGAAGGTGTTTCATTATTGCACGGCAATGATCTAGCTAGGAACAAAGTGGTTGCTGAACCAACTGTTACCAGTGAACCGGTGGTAGATGTTAAATCACCTGAAGATCATGCTGAACTGTATCCAGCTTGTGTCGTTACTAGGGCGATGGCTAGAAAACAACAAAATGAGGATTTGCAAGAAGACCAGTTTGATTACATGGACCTTTCTGACACCTTTCTAGCCAACATTGAAGGTCCCGGTAGCTCAGAGAAGGCCGTAATAAGACCACCTAGTATTAGCAAGAATGTAATTATGCCATGGCCAGACGTAAACAGCCATTCATTAGACCGAAAGAAATTTGTCGAAGAACAAAATAAAGACCCTGAGGTTCTTCAGCTCTGTAAGAGGGCTCAATCACAGGAAGAAGCAGACAAAGTGGCCGAATGCTATTACAATCAAGAAGGCATTTTAATGAGAAAGTGGAGGCCCTGATGCTACCCCAGAGGAGGAATGGGAGTGGTATACCAAGTGGTGGTGCCTAAAGTCTATAGGCAAGACATTATTGGTCTTGCCCATGACACCCTTTGCCTGGACACTTAGGCATAAGGAAGACTTGCCTAAAGATCTTACAGCATTTCTACTGGCTCAGACTTAGAAATGATGTCGCAGAATACTGCAAATCATGCCACATATGCCAGGTTGTTGGTAAGCCTAACCAGAAAATACCGCCAGCACCACTTCTGCCTATTCCAGCCTTTGAAGAACCTTTCAGCCGAGTACTCATTGATTGCGTTGGACCTTTACCGAAGACCAAGACCGGAAATGCGTATTTATTGACAATCATGTGTACCTCCATTCGCTTTCCTGAGGCTATTCCGTTAAGGAATATCAAGACACCTAGTATTGTCAAAGCTCTGATCAAATTGTTTACGCTAGTAGGACTTCCAAAGTCTATACAGTCCGACCAGGGTTCAAATTTCATGTCAGGTTTATTTCAGCAAGTCGTGTACCAGTTAGGGATTCCTCAGTATAGGTCAAGTGCTTATCATCCAGAATCTCAAGGTGCCTTAGAACGTTTTCATCAAACATTGAAGAACACGATCAGAACTTTTGTCTTCAATTTGACAGGGATTATGATGATGGTGTTCCTTTTTACTTTTGCGGTCCGAGAGGCTGTTCAAGAATCCCTTGGTTTTAGTCCCTTTGAGTTGGTATTTGGTCATACTGTAAGGGGACCTTTAAAATTGATAAAGGAAAAGTGGCTTACTGAACACACTGACTTGAATCTTCTAGACTATGTATCTAGATTTAAAGAAAAATTGTATACTGCTTGTCAAATTGCTCAGAACAATTTAAAACTGTTCAGAATAAGATGAAAATATGGTATGATAAAGATGCCAGGGATAGATTTTTGAGCCTGGTGATAAGGTACTTGTATTTTGCCAGTCCCTGGACATCCATTACAAGCTAAATATTGTGGTCCTTATACCATAGAGAGTAAAATCAATGATTTGAATTATATTGTAAAAACACCAGGTCGGCGTAAACAAAATAGAGTGTGTCACATTAATATGTTAAAACCATATTTTGAGAATACTAATGAAGGTGAGAGTAAACCAGTTGCTACTTTAGCCATGGTTAAATTGGAGAGCAATCATGACAAACCAGATATAATTGAACCACCTTTTAGTTCTAAAACTATGGAAGAGACAGTTAGATTGAAAAATTCAGAAATCTTGTCAAATTTAGATTCAAAACTTCCACATCTGTCTTTTGATCGTAGAGAAAATTAAAAGCTTTGGTATTTTCTTTTAAAATCTGTTTCAGATGTGCCAAACAAAACCACTGCTGTTTGTCATGATGTCGATGTTGGTGATGCTTCTCCAATTAAGCAACATCCTTACCGGCTCAATCCACTCAAACTTGAATTTATGAGACAAGAAATTAAATATATGCTTGACAATGATATTATTGAGCCGAGTAACAGTGAATGGAGCTCTCCTTGTCTGCTTGTACGCAAACCAGATAAAACCTTTCGTTTCGTAACTGATTTCAGAAAAGTTAAGTCTGTTTCAAAATCTAATTCCTATCCGATTCCAAGGATAGACGACTGCATTGATAACATTGGACAAGCAAAATTTGTGAGCAAATTTGATTTATTGAAAGGTTACTGGCAAGTCCCATTGACACAGAGAGCTCGAGGAATATCAGCTTTTGTCACACCAGATGGCTTATTTCAATATACTGTAATGCCGTTTGGCATGAAAAGTGCTCAGCTACATTTCAAAGAATGATCAATAATGTTATAAAAGATTTAGACTGTTGTTATGCTTATATTGATGATCTTATTGTATGTAGTGATAGCTGGGAAGAACATTTAACACATTTATATGATACTTTTGATAGATTGTCACAATCAAATTTGACTGTAAATCTTGGTAAAAGTGAATTTTGCCAGGCCACTGTTGATTATTTAGGGCATACAGTTGGCCAAGGTCAAGTGAAACCTATTACGGCTAAAGTGGATGCAATTACCAAATTTCCTCCTCCTACAAATAAAAAACAACTTATGAGATATTTAGGCATGATTGGATTTTACAGGAAATTCTGTTCAAATTTTGCTACTGTTGTTCAACCATTGACTCATCTTTTACGGAAAGATTCTAAATTCATCTGGAGTAAAAATTGTCAAATGGCTTTTGAAAATAGCAAATCACTTTTAATTAATAGTCCAGTTCTGATCACTCCAGACTTTGAAAAACAATTTAAACTTGCCGTTGATGCAAGCGATGTAGGAGTTGGAGCTGTTTTATATCAAGAGACAGATGATAATGTTGAGAAACCTATATCATATTTTTCTAAGAAATTAGATAAACATCAGAAAAATTATTCGACTATTGAAAAAGAGTGTTTTGCACTGTTGTCTGCACTTCAATTTTGATGTATATTTAAATCCCAGTGTGCATCCTATTCTTGTTTATACTGATCATAATCCTCTCACCTTCATACATAAAGTGAGAAACAAGAACCAGAGATTGACTAGGTGGAGTTTATTGTTACAGGAATATGATGTTATTGTAAAACATATTAAAGGTAAAGATAATGTATTAGCAGATGCTTTATCTAGAACTTATTAAAACACTGTGTATATACTGTGTATTTTGAAAATACTTACTATATATTACTATATATTTTTGTACATATTATTCATGAAAAGTTTTGTTACACTCAAACTTTTTTAAGGGGAGGTGTTATGATATTGTAACTATCATATTTTTTAGTTGGCCTAATTTGTTTTGTGTGGCCTATTATACATGTTTACATTGTGTACAAAATAAAACACATTGTGTTACAACTATGCAGTTTAGAAATCACTGGAACAATCCTTGATACTCATGGAATGATTAGAACTTTCTATTTCACTTACATAACGTTTCCAGAACTATCATAACAAAAGATGCGTAATTTATATTTCTAGCGTTGTCTAGAAGTTTCCGTTTGAGTATTTAAATGCAGACCCAAAAGTTAGTTGAACATAGAGATTTAGAGATAGACATAGATAGACCTAGACATCGATAGACATCAACATTCTCAGCAGTTGGATTGACACTTTTTATTTACAAACTACATCATACTAGATTGTGACCAATTGGATATAATATTCTGTGGATTCCGAGAAGATTTCCGGATAAAGAAAAGATAAAAGATTGGACATATATTTTGACAGTTAAGTTGACATTTCTTTTTATGTAATACTTCTTGTAAACTTGTGTATAATAAATCTTGTTAAATTTTATTATTGATTTGTGTCTTTTGTTGGCTACAATTAAAAGTCGATTTTTCTGTTCATAACACAATGTCTCTATTTTGGTATTTGTAAGAGAACTTTTATCTAATACAAATGTACGAAAATACCATATACTTTGGGACAACCATATCACGATTTTTTGTGTGAGACTTCTATTTATCCCTGCTACATTAGTATAACAGAAAAAAATAATATAAATGTGAAATGTCAGCTTAAAATTATTTAATTGCACTAAAATTAAGATTACTATTCACTATGCAAAGTTGACCTTGGACGGTTTATCAAGTGCTCTTACCTACTTGGGTTTCCAAACTTTAAGTCTTGATCGTACCTGGTGAAGGTTAATCGTATTATATGCATGGACATCGAAATCTTACGTATACAACTACCAAAATTTTTCAAAATGCAATGAGATATACATTTGTTCACATCAAAATTGTTCTATATCGAGAGTATGGCGTAGATATAAGTAAACGATTTTAAGTATCAAAACACAAAGCTGAGGGATGAACCATGCTAAAAATCAATTCCTTTTTCAAAATTGAATATAAGGTCGCTGTAAATCTATAAAACAAACATCTTTAACAGGTTTACCAGGAAGGAAATGTGCAAAGTTGCAGATATAGAAATTTTTCAATCGGTTGCAATTGTCTATAGAAGTTAAATCTTGTTTCAAACTTCTCAGAAAAGATGATGGGAAAACCTTCTATATAGATCCTGACTTTCCTGCTGACCTGACTGAAACGATGGGACGGATTCAATATATTCAAAAGATAATGTCATTATCTGGGAAATATGTTGACAGAAAGTATAATGAAATTTTGCAAAATAACAGGTTAAAGGTGACAAAGAGATGATTTCAATTCCGAACTTTATATTTTTATCCAGCAACATTTCTTACTTTTTGGAGAACCACAATGACTCCCACAACAAATACACCAAAGATGATTTAATCAAAATACTGGACTTCTTGATCAACACCATTATTGTTGAGTTTGGTGGATTGATATTTCAGCAGACAGTCGGTATTCAATGGGTACTAAATGTGCACTACTACTGGTCGTCTTGTTTTTGTACTCATCATATGAAGCAGAATTCACACAGAACCTTCTCAAAGACAAAAAGAAAAGGCCTCTTGCAAAGTTCTTCAATTTTACTTTCAGATATACTGATGATGTTCTATGATCTATCACTCAATAACCCACATTTCAATGGATGCTTGCATCTCATATATTGCAATGAACTGTAAATTAAGGATACTACCGAAAGTAGAAGGTCTGCTTCGTTTCTTGATCTTTTCCTCGATATTGACACTAATGGACAACTTCAAATTGTCTGTCAAACGTGATGATTACAACTTTCCTACTGTCAACTCCCTATTTCTCAGCAGTAGCATACCCTTTGCTCCATGGTTTGGCGTTTACATATCTCAATTTATACGTTACTCTGGTGGATGTTCATACTATACAGACTTCATTAACAGAGACATGCCACAAGACTATTGAGGAGGCTCTAGCATTTAAACACTCACATGGACATATGGCGGGGTTCAAGTAGATTTTCAAGATCTCAATTCTCCCTGTTGCATGGAATCTAGACAAATGGACTAATAAAAGGTACAAAAAGTGCACACAATAAAAATCAGAAAATGGAATGTTCTTAATTTTTAAAAGGGTATAATAGATGACAAAACACAAGTACAAAGGAAACTATAATCAACTATAACGTAATGCCAAAGATTACTCACAGTAACTGAATGTAAGTGCATAACGTGCTAATATGAAATCATGTCGCCCTATTCTGTAACATGACAAAGTGTGATTTATCACTGTATGTTTACTTTCAAGAATTGAAATGACGTAATGACGAATACCATTCATTGAAACGGACTGATTACCCTTTCAGAACACCCGAGTTCACACCAATTTTTGGTTGGTTGTTGTTCCTCAGTGTAAGATTTTTGTGTATTTTTTTACGGTTGTCTGTATATCTGTCTTATTTCTTTTTGGCATGCTATTATTATTTTTTAAATTTTTATTTGATTACCTCTTTGCTACCGTCACTCTTTTTCTCTTGACAAATATATTTAAAGCTGCGAAATAAAGTAGCAAGGCAGACATTAGGGAGTTGCAGAAACACGTTTGTTCCGACGAAAAAGAAACTATCTTACTGGTTATGAATATGCAAAATATGCTTTCTGAAAATAGCAATATCATAACTGATTAGGAAACGGCAATAATCCTATAATTAATGGCGGTATTGATTAAAGAAGATAAGATAATTATCACAAGAATAACTGGCTTAAATTTAACCAGAAAGAGACATTAGCCGTTGATAAAGAACATCCGGAGAGATAAATGAACGATAACATGAAAAATTGACTGGAAATAAAACGTTTTGGACATATACCTCGAATTTGACTCCAGCGATCATTTTAATACCAGAGTCTATGAAAAACTAGACGATTTCAATTTAAAAATTTATAAATCTATACTCACCTTAGCAGCAATATACAAACTTCACTCACGTATTGAGTATACATTTCTCAACTCATGCGGTATTCAAGGTTTGCATCTGTTTCTCATAGTTTTAAAACGTCATCGGTGTCTGAGTAAAAAATAATGAGCCAGGGTTTTGCAATAGAACATATCGCCCTTTTTCATCAGAAGGTATTAAGACCTTATAGATACATATTTTGTGTGAACTTCAAAAATGATGTATGTTTACACAATTTTAGCTGCAGCATTCCAATAAGTGTCCGCTTAACAATTATGTTTTGTTTGGGTTGCTTAAACAATGTTTGTCTTTTTGACGGAACTCTTTACGATTTTCATGTAAGTGGGAGGTTTAGCTTGCCATAAAACCAGGTTTAACTCGCCATTTAATTAGAAAATATTTGTATCTAGTCAGGAATATGACAATTGTTTCTAGTTGTTCTGTTGGTTGATAAAGGAGAGCGTTTAGCTTTGTCAGTGTTTATAGATTTCCCCTTTTTAAATTTACATTCGAGTTTGGTATTTTTGATATTTTTATTTTTCATCAAAATACACGTATACATCATTTCAATCATTCCTATACTGAAGCCTATGCTGCGGGAAAGATGGTATCTTCGAGGACTAATGGTCGACCTGCATATATCCAGTTGAAACAAAATAAATATATAATACCGTTCCTTATGAACGAAACCTGTGTTGAAGATAATTTTAAAAAAGAAAGAACTATCATGAATGATTAAAATAGAACACATTTTTATATAAGATATATAAAGGAAACGGAATTTTATTGCAAATTTACAATTCAAAAAATAATACATTTGCTTTATATGCTACTTTTTGTATAATAATACAAATCAGGATAACACAGATTTGTCGTCTTGACCATTTTCCTATTGAGGTTGTCTACAGTATCCATTGCAATCTTTAATTTACATTATCATAATGAAAAGTCCTAATACTTTTCAAACACCTAGATTATATCTCAGTGTTTTCAAAATTTTTCAAATACTTTTAATATAAATACTGCAATTGTTTATAGTTGAAAATATATACTTTCTAAAACCTTGAACATGAATACGAGTCTAAATATTATCATGTATGCTGGAAAACAAGTTTAATTATCAAGAATTTAAATCGTTTGAAAGTACAAAAACCAAACGGGAATAAACGGAACGGTCAAAACAGTTTGTTGTTTTGGACATACAGCAGGCCTTTTCGGGTAATTTGTTTTATATTTGTCATGTCGGGACATTTTGTAACTTGAAATGCGGTTGAGGTTTTTTGCTTATTGTTGAACGCCACTCGGTGACCTATAGTTGCTAATATCTACGTCATTTGATTTCTTGTGCATAGTTTTCTCATTGAGAATCATACCACATCTCCTTATTTTATAAGGTAAATTTTTCCTGAGAGAGCTTCAACCTTTATCTTGTTACATGAAATTATTTTGTGTTCTCCATGAACATCTGTGTCAAAAGGGTCAAACTCTAGAGACATGCCATCGGCAAACCAGTTAACTAATGAATATACATATAAATTGTTATGCAAGAAAATAGAAGTACGCTGATCTATATTTGTCATTTGATACTTCAGATTTAAAAAAGAAGTTGATTATGTTTTGCATTCTCAATAGATTGGCTAAGTTTTACTATAAAACACGTGTACATGGACTTTCTTTCGACACTTCTTTATCTTTTCAAAGTATGCACAAATGTACTGCTATTGAAGTATTTGCTTCCCGAACTCTAATTCGCCGATAGCTTTTCCGTATGCAGTGACCTTAACCACAAGACCTCTCGTTTTAACTTCGGCAACGACACAGCGCATGTGTGAGGATAAAACCGTGATGAACAAAAGGTAAACAAATGAAAATAATACACCAAATCCTTTAACAATTGCTATGACAAAGTTTGACTGTGAAAAGAAACGCATGGGAAATATATTAAAAGATAAAAATCGCTCTTTCATCTCACTTATTTTGCACGCGGTCTATGATTTTGTGTTAATTGTTTATTAGGTTCACGATCGGTTAACGTCGGCAAAGAAAGTTAAAACTTAATTTGCAGGGAAAGTTTTCGATCAACAATCACTGAATGATATATCTGTTGTCGATTATATGTTATGGATTCGTAATAAATGTAACAAAACCTACATAGAGGACTTAGTTGGTATATATGCGTGGATTGGTTCAATAATTTCCTTTACATTATAATAAAAAGAAATCGTTTCATATGAATTAAAAGATGAAAATAAGGTCATGTGACGTTCACGTCAGCTGGACGACCGTCCAACCAAAATCACTAGAAACTAGAAAAACAATGACATCTAAACGTCGACGTATGAAATCTCACCATAAGCAACATGCAATTAATAGAATATTCATTTTTTAAAATTAGATATGGGATTGCAGATCACAAACTATTAACTCAAAATTTCTAAGCCAATAAATATTACCTAATTCGATTCATATGCAGCTATGTTTAAATACTACGAAACATTTACCTCTACATATTATATAAACTTAATAATAACATTGTAAAGTGGTGAACTATTCTGGAAGTTGAATTGATAGTACACAAAGATTAGATTAGAATAGGTTTATTCATATGATATGCTAACAAATCACACAAATCCGGTTAGGAGAAATTCTAGCCTATATATACAAGGTAACCAATTATTTGAACATTTGAAAAATATGTATGCAACTATTCTAAGTTACAGATCTTACAAGATGGGTTTTTGGGGATACCTGACGGGGGAGCAAAACCCCGCCCAATAGTTTTTGATTCGACAATGAAGCCATACTGTAACTCTATGGCTTTTCTCACATTTATGGTTTCAGTATAAAACACTTCAACAGTCACATCCATATTTGCCATTACAGTGAATGCACCGTTACATTCTACTCTCAAACACAAATATGGATTATGAAAAATGTTTAGTTCTGTCAAGTACTGTCGACAAAAGTTATTATAAGTTGATAATTTTGGCACCAGAATGATTGTCACATGATGTCGTTTATAATGACAGTAAAAATCCGCAAAATATAAATTACACTGAGGATTAAACATCACCAAAGATTTGAGATACAATCTTATTGGTCCATAGTGAGAACATGGATTTGGCAAGTTAGTCGTAGTATCGATATATGTACTGAAAAATAAACCAGATAACCGTCCATTAACAACCGAACCCTGTTCTCCGCCATTGCTTTTCAAATATGGTAGCATTTCTCCATTCAGATAGCTCATTATTATATGAAAATACTCCACTGATTTATTCCTATAAAAGAACTGAATAGGTCGCATGTTAGGAATGAATTTCCTTGTCCCAAAAGCTATAGCTAGATTATATAATCGGTATGTATCCACCAGGGAAAAAACTGAAAAAACAAATGTTTTGCTGAGATTCAATTCCGGAAATAATACTTTGCAAAAGGGTCACATTCTAATTTTCAAATATCGCATGAATGCTTGACAAACTCGTTATTTTGGTAAAAACTAATAAATTCGACGACAAAAGTTTATACTGTCAAATGTTGCCAATCCTTTGTTTTCTTCCTTTCATTTCAGTTGAATTAATAATGAACAGTGTTTAAGACAAAATTAAACCGTTATTAATTCTTTGAAAGAAGTATAACAATATGAAAAGAGGTGATAATTGATCATTCATGATTGCTCTCTCTTTTGACGAATACACACGATCTCAATGTATTCTTTACTGAAAAAAGCCCGAATTTTAGTTTTTTTGTATAATCTTGTTTGATTACACATGCTTTCGATTTTTATGAAAAGAGTTATTGAAAATTATTGCTATTTTGAACCATTCTCTTTTATGTATTGTCTTTTTCTTTTATTGTTGGCGGGTGTCTTTGCTTGTCATTATTTTTGATACAACATATAACTACGTACACGTTTTAAAACTAATCACATGGCTATGCGATACTGTAGTGGTAACAAAATTGCTTTCAGGTATCCGCTGCTGTCGACATGTACACAAAACCTTACATTCAACGGAAGATGCAGATGGCAACTCAAAAAGAAACATCTTGTTTAAACATCGACCACTGATACTGTAACAGCGGAGCTGATTCTTTACTT
Source organism: Mytilus coruscus (assembly GCA_017311375.1). Taxonomy (NCBI): domain Eukaryota; kingdom Metazoa; phylum Mollusca; class Bivalvia; order Mytilida; family Mytilidae; genus Mytilus; species Mytilus coruscus. The sequence continues at coordinate 15,274,252 of CM029603.1, forward strand.
TGACAAAGACGATAAAATATTTTTCATCTGTGAACATAATATTTACATCTAATCTGTAATGCGAAGGAGGTTGACGATGAACAGTTAATGGCAATGTACCCTGCAATTAAACAAAAGCTATGATGCTTGTCTCATAATCAAATCAGCACAGATATGTATCTCAATTAGTAATGTATTCCTGTTTTCTGCATGTAGTATATTATTCTCATTTTCCACTGAACACACTACTTTTTTGTTTACCGCTGTTTTACTGCATGATAGAGCTCTTTGGTTTTTATATCCTGCTATTTGTCAATTTGTATTTTGTATGTGTAAGTTTTCAACCTAAATCATGAAGATATTTTAATTTATTCGTAGAAAATAATAACATTTCTCAGAGGAAATTGACCCTACTTATTTCCCCATCCTCTATTCCGGTTGTCCCACTTTGCATAATCTACCAACTGCATTTTTGTTAGAGTGTTTTCGGTTAGAATATGCATGAAATAATTGCCACTAAGCTTTAAGCAAACAACAATGAACCAATCATCAATCAGTTATATTGAAATGCTGCCTCCCTGGTGCTAGAGTCGGCCACCAGAGAACACAGGGTCACAAAGAAAAAGAGAGTAAAAGGATCTATGAAGTGTAAGGTTCGAAGTCCACTGTTTACCGTCGGACCAAAACACGTTACAGAAAGGGAAATCGTATACTTGTGTTTATATATAATTCTCAGGTATGAAATAAAATATCTGAATAAAATAAAGTTTCATATTTTATTAATATCAAAAATAATCAACGCCGGAGAGAATAGGTCTTGCAGGCTCTGTCACTGGTCTGGGCAGATCCCGTTACTGGTTGGTCTTACATAGACAAACAAAACTAGTATATAATTCAACAGTTGTCACTCATTTAGAATCTTTCTTTAATCTCAATTTAAGGATGTTACCACCCTTGTACATTATAGAAGACAACAACTTAGCATAACAAATTCCATGACATATTAATCACGTCAGAACCGCCAATAGAACACTTAATTTTCACCTTCAATTTAACTTCATTAGCACCGTCACCGGCAGTCACCGTCACCGGCACAGTCACCTACACAGTCACCGTCACCGGCACAGTCACCTACAGTCACCGTCACCGTCACCGTCACCCGTATTTAGCACCGTCACCGGCACCGACAATCTTAAATAAAAACAAAGTTAACTTTCAACGCTTGTCTGAATTTCTCAGACATATTCCAGCTTCTATTAATGTTTGTTACTTCCCATTCTTTGTCAACCCAACACTCTGTCGGTTCTGTTGTTGTTTTTGCTTTTATAATTTCGACTGACCAATGGCAGAGCTTTTTACATATTGTTTACCAATCGGCAACCATGGATCACACAAGAAAAATTCCCGTAATGTTGATATTGTTTGTAAACATCGATTTATCTTCATCAATAAAGATGGGTTTTTGACTTTAAATACATTAGTAGATCATTAGAAGAGTTTTATTTGAGTTTAAAGTCTAATAAGGTAACTACCGCGAAAATACGGAAACAGTATGTGAAATAAAACTTCCTATCATTCCAACATACACAAATCTGTCCGTATCCTTGAAACAACAGCCAAAATAACATATTAAAAATTATTTGCAACATTAGACATCTCACTAACATCTATCGTTTATCCTCAATAATTTCAATAACCTATACAGACATAGGTTTACTATAAAAAAAAAGGGGAAAGGACGGCATTACATTGCCCCCACCTTTAAGGATTTGGTCCCCAAATACATTCGTCTGTAAGGTTCAATTCAACTAGAACCAATTCATCATTTTTTTAAGCTGACAAACATACAAAAAGAAATACACGAATAAATGCATTTATGTTAACCACCTACACTTACAGAACTTTTGTACTTTGATTTCTGTCCACTCTAGTTTCAGGTTTTTCCATTCATTCTGATATTCGGGCTTGCAAACATTGTGAAATGTTTCTCCAGCAAACTCGTTTGATCATTCTTTGCTCCATAAACACTGACCAGTAGTAAGGTCACTCATGTGTCTATCTCTATTGAGGAAATCTGTCGTTCCTATCTATTCCTAATAATTATTACTTTTTTTTTCTGCTCTTAGTTTTCTTTCACAGCCCTATTGTGTATTACATATACTAATTTCACTCTTTATATTCATATCCTGGCTTGCAAATTTTGTGAAATATTTCTTAAGCCAACCCGCTTTTACTAAGCTTTACTCCATAAACATCGACCAATGATCTGGTCACTCTCGTGTTTATCTCTATTATGCAAAATTCTCTTTCTATCAACTTATTATTCTTTACTATTTATTCTTCCAGTTTTGACAACATTATTTGACATTGACTGTATTTGTTCCCCCTTTTATATTGATATCCGGGCGTGCAAACATTGTGAAACGTTTCTCTAACATACCCGTTCTTGTCTAGCTTTGCCCCATAGACACTGACCAGAAATTAGGTCAAACATGTGTCTATCTCTATTGAGCAATCAATCACAACTTTTATTTACTATCCGATCTGGGAAATATTTCATGTACACGCAGCCTTTCTTTCGGAAGGTGCCTCGTTGTGTACATCTCGTTATCTTCTGATCAATATCTACTATATTCTTACTAATCAACTCTCAAGAATCATACCTTCAAGGTATATATTTGACTGGCCAGGCCAACATATCTACATTTACAGTATTAAACTGAGACAGTCTTAAATTGTCATTTATTGAGCTCTCATCATCTAGCTCAACTCTACTTCATATACTTTTCTATTATTATTTTTTATATTTTACTCTATTTACGAGTTTTGAGAACAATTCTCTTGATAGGGCCACCGACTAAGAGCGTAATAATCTATTTGCATCCTGCTAGTGTGCTGAACAATTGTATATAGCACTACCTATAACCAGGGTTTCTAACCATATTATCAGTTGACCTTCTATGTATTTTTTTAATTTATAAACAAAAAGTGACCAATACAGTTCAGTATATTCATCAAAAATGTTCATAAGTTTTAAACAAATTGCAACAAAATAGTATTTAGCGCCACTGCAGGCCTTGCCTTTATTAATCATATATATCTAGAGTGGAACTTCTACAATCTCTGCTACGGATATTTTACAGCAAGAGGCATTTCCCTCTGATTTTGAGACAAGGGATAACATCATCTTTAATTATTAAACAATCCTTAGTGAAAGGAAATCAACATGATATTTATACATATAAGATCTGTTTCGATATAATAATTGTCCATAACAAATCAGTCTTCAAAATAAAACACTAGCCCCAACTAAAACGAGTGTAGGAACTTTTAATTACATATATAAATCTATAGTAGCCAAAACAAAACAACCGTTTTGCTGGCACAACATAATATTAAAATAATAGTATTTATAGTGTCGAGAATTCATTCTCGCTCCATACATCATGAACATTTGTCCATTTTCTTATCTACGAAATGCCCCTCTATTGTTAAAATTTCTATTGAAATTATTTTGATTTCTTCTATAATTATTATCTCCTCGGAATTGCTGGCCATTTTGATTTTTGATAATAATTACTTCACTCGTCAAAGATTCAATGCTTTGTTTGATTTCATTTCTTTCCCGGTTCAGCTCATGCTCTTGAATGGTTTCAGTATCGACAATGCGAACATTTCGACCTTTCTGTATATCAGCAACTCGCAATGCTTCGAGTCTAACGGCAATATTCTCTGCCTCATTAATTGATTTTGGTCCAACCTCCCTTAATCTGAGACGGACTTCTGTCTCGGGTATTGCATCAATAAAATAATCTAGAGCTAATGTGTCCCTAACCAATGGAGAGGTACTAGGATAAGCCCTACGTGTCAGTTTCTTAATAGCCTGAGCTAATTCAGGCAGACTTTCGTTTTTAAATCGTATTCGTGTTTGCAACTCTGCTCTAAACACTTCAGCTCTATTGACTGAACCAAACCTATTCTTAAGAGACGTGACCAAACTGTCAAAATCGTGACGATCGACTTCCGTGATTTCATTAAGAATTGCCCGTGCTCCGCCAGACAAACTACTAGCCAATAACAAAGCTTTTGTTTTTGAGTTCCAATTGTGCAATTCTGCTAACAAATTAAATTGAGTTAAATACTCTTCTAAATCATCATTACCGTCATAAACTTGGGGTTTTATTTTACAACTCAATTCATATTTCCCATTTGACCTATCGCTATCAACTAAATTACTGTTATTACTTATGTCATCCCTTTCTCTAGAAAGTGTTAGGGAACTTACTACATCCCTACTACTATTTTCGGATGGTTTACATGAGATTGTTGAGACAAGTCTCGTTTAAAAATTTGAGAACATTTCTTGCATTCTTTTAGAGAAATCTGACATACATTGGTCCAAAAACCTTCTCATTTCCAGTCTAGTCTCTGCAACCATTCTATCCGTTGCTCCTTCATTTCTAGACATTCTAAAAGGGGAACTTTCAAAACTATTTTCAGGTAGCTTTTCTTCATCGTCTTCCCTATTGTCTAGATGGGGCTTGAACGAAATAACATCCGAATCGTCCATATTTTACAAATTAACAGTCTGATATAACCAAGCTGTATCAATTCCAACTTTCAACACGACTCTAGTATTAAATACCACCGCTGCCACCAAATTGAAACGCTGCATCCCTGGTGCTAGAGTCGGCCACCAGAGAACACAGGATCACAAAGAAAAAGAGAGTAAAAGGATCTATGAAGTGTAAGGTTCGAAGTCCACTGTTTACCGTCGGACCAAAACACGTTACAGAAAGGGAAATCGTATACTTGTGTTTATATATAATTCTCAGGTATGAAATAAAATATCTGAATAAAATAAAGTTTCATATTTTATTAATATCAAAAATAATCAACGCCGGAGAGAATAGGTCTTGCAGGCTCTGTCACTGGTCTGGGCAGATCCCCGTTACTGGTTGGTCTTACATAGACAAACAAAACTAGTATATAATTCAACAGTTGTCACTCATTTAGAATCTTTCTTTAATCTCAATTTAAGGATGTTACCACCCTTGTACATTATAGAAGACAACAACTTAGCATAACAAATTCCATGACATATTAATCACGTCAGAACCGCCAATAGAACACTTAATTTTCACCTTCAATTTAACTTCATTAGCACCGTCACCGGCAGTCACCGTCACCGGCACAGTCACCTACACAGTCACCGTAACCGGCACAGTCACCTACAGTCACCGTCACCGTCACCCGTATTTAGCACCGTCACCGGCACCAACAATCTTAAATAAAAACAAAGTCAACTTTCAACGCTTGTCTGAATTTCTCAGACATATTCCAGCTTCTATTAATGTTTGTTACTTCCCATTCTTTGTCAACCCAACACTCTGTCGGTTCTGTTGTTGTTTAGCTTTTATAATTTCGACTGACCAATGGCAGAGCTTGTTACATATTGTTTACCAATCGTCAACCATGGATCACACAAGGGAAATTCCCGTAATGTTGATATTGTTTGTAAACATGGACTTATCTTCATCAATAAAGATGGGTTTTGACTTTAAATACATTAGTAGATCATTAGAAGAGTTTTATTTGAGTTTAAAGTCTAATAAGGTAACTACCGCGAAAATACGGAAACAGTATGTGAAATAAAACTTCCTATCATTCCAACATACACAAATCTGTCCGTATCCTTGAAACAACAGCCAAAATAACATATTAAAAGTTTTATATTATTTGCAACATTAGACATCTCCCTAATATCTATCGTTTATCCTCAATAATTTCAATAACCTATACAGACATAGGTTTACTATAAAAAAAAGGGAAAAAATTACAATATTTCCCCCTTTTGTTATTTATATTAAGCAGTCAATGTACAGGTAACTATTCTACGGTAAAAGCACAAACGCTTTAACCCATATAAACACAAACACTAAAACCCCTAAGAAGTAAAACATGCATCAAAATATCAAGTAACCACAATGAATTGTGTAAAGGTTCAATGTTTACTTATAAAATCACCTGCGTTGCTGTTGACGACAAAGGCAAGCGTATGTCTTCTTCGATTTCTTTCAAAGGCACAGTTATTTGAATCTCTTCCAAATCTTTAAACGAGATCAATGGATAAGATTTGAATCGGACAAAACTTTTTGTTTGTTTTCATTTTCGTTAAGAACATTTTACCGTTTACTAATCAATAAATATAAAAAATACGAAGTTAAAGCATCTTGGCCTAACCAAGGAGAAGAAGATGAAGTGTATTTTGTTTGTTCAAAGCAAGACACCATTAATTAGTAACATTATATATCAAAATCCTGAATCTTTGTGTATTTCCAAGTGCATTATATCTTTTCGTAAACTGAAAATGCATATAATTCAATAGAAGAATAGATTTAAGTATAACAAGTACCTAATAATGAATATCCACTTTTGACGCTGATAATTATGTGAAAGGAATGTTGAAAAGATGTTAAATTTTTCGTTACACAACAACAAAAAATTATACATAAGGTTGAAAACATACATACACTCAATTTCTTTGTTTCCATAACATACCACCCTGTCATATTGACCTGTACTTGAAATGATTGTCTTGAGACCGTACACATACACAATGAAGTTATTCTTTGGGTTGAAACTGTTGTTCAATGATATAGTTAGGTCACCGCAATGTGAGTTGATGAACATGTTCGTTGATGAAAAATCAGATTTATCCACCAATACAATAAATAATACATCAAAAAGAAAACAGATGGGACACCTTATTTTCAAATCAATTAAATGCTGATCCTTGTATTCGAGCTTTACAGACCAACACCATGATGCAACCTAGAAAATAGAAATACGCTGATCTATATTACAGTCATATGATACTTCAAATTTAAAAAAGAAATTGAACATGTTTTGCATTGTTGATTGGCTAAGTTTTACTATAAACATTGACTTTCTTTTAAACTTCTTTATCTTTTCAAAATATGCAGAAATGTTCTGCTTTTGAACTATTTGCTTCGCGTACTCTAATGCGCCGATAGCGATTCCATATGCAGTGACCTTTACCACAAGAGCCCTCGTTTTAACTTCGGCAACGACACAGCGCATGTGTGAGGGAAAAGCCGCGATGAACGAAAAGGTAAACAAATGTTTGTAAAAAGTGTTAATGTGAGTTTGAAAGAAAAAAAAACACCATATCTTTATCAATTACCACGACAAACTGGGAATAGAAACGCATGGGAAATATATTAAAAAATAAACATCGCTCTTTCATCTCACTTATTTCACAAGCGCTCTGTCATTTTGTATTAATTGTTTATTAAGGTCACAATCGGTAAACGTCGGCAAAAAGTTAAAAGTTAATTAACAGGGAAAGTTTTCGATCAACACTCACTGAATGATATATCTTTTGTCAATTATATGTTATTGATTCATGATAAATGTAACAAATACTGTTGTAGGGCTTAGTTTAGTATACATGCGTGGATTGGTTCAATAATTTCCTTTACGTTATACTAAAAAGAAAATCTTTACATATGATTTTAAAAATAAAAATAAGGACATGTGACGTTCACGTCAGCTGGACGACCGTTCAACCAAAATCACTCGAAACTAGAAAAAGGCACATATCTAAATGTCGACGCAATCTCACCATCAGCAACAGCTAATAGTACAAGAAGAGCTGTAAAAATTTAAATAACAAAAATACAGAACTCCAAAGAAAATTCAAAACGGAAAGTTCTTATTGAATCGCAAAATCAGAAGCTCAAACACATCAAACGACTGGAAAACAACTGTCATATTCCTGTAAACTGTACCTGAAAGTTACAGAGAAGCAATTCCAAAACTACAAATGGTAGGAATTAAGTAAGTAACAATAAAAGTCGGAAAAGTGCATAGAGTCAAAGAAATGTACTGAGTTACATATTCATCTCACTGGACGTGAACCTATAGGATCTAATCTGATAGACATTAAAAAGATAAAACAGCTAAATGAATATTGTGTTTTATTTACAGAACTTATCAGCTGATAATGCATTGAAAAATATGTCATTAAACATGAGACCATTCACAAATATTGACTACTTCGTTTACGGTGACATCAATTTAATCGTCACATGATGCACTAACATAAAGTTTGTCGGACATTTACTTCTGAAAATTTATCATAATGTTGTAATTAAATGATTGTTTGGTGATTGCTTTACGCCGCATCAGCACAAAAAGGCTATATCGTGGCGTGTAATTAAATGATAACAATACTTGTTCTTAAAAACCAAATGGAGCTCTATTTCAAAAGTGCAAATTTCTTGGAAATAAAAGTTCACAAAGTAAACCTAATTGGAAATTTCAAGTATCGACTTGTTATGAATATACGAAATATCTATATTTTCAAAAGCCAGTTAGACCGCAACTTATTTCACAAGTGTCTAAACAAAGGAGGAATATGAAAACTCATAATATAGCAAACGACCTTAATGGTTAACCAAAGCTGCCTCTAATTTAATAGAATTTATCTAAATTAAAATAGATTAATTGAAATATTTTAAATCTTAAGAGCTATTTAAAGAAAAATACAAATTATCGAATTTCTTATTGAAAGTACCATAGTCTCAAAACCCTATTACGTCCCGATTTAATTTTTTCAGTTTATTGATACTCGTTGTGCACATCATTCGACACATTAAGCATCGGTAACCTATAAATACCCGAGACAAATAAAAAATATTCGTAAGAAGATATATATTGTAATAATGCTGCAGTATTCTATCGACAAGACCTTCGTTCAAAAGCGGAAGTCTTTCAAACGGTCATTCAAACTCAGGTGTTTGCTCTATTCTCTTCGTAATTTTCTATAAACAATTTATGATTTTGTTTACTGCTATACAGTAATTTACAAGAAAACGTGGTTTTACTAGCATGCATTGAACACGTGTTAAAATTAACACACACTAATATTTGCATTTAACATAATACTTACTTCTTTTGAAGCAGCCATTTTGTAAACAAAAATATGTTGATAATATTTCTTTTAGTACAAATACAAAACATATGTGATAACAATTGATTTAAAGTCTTGAATGTATACAAGTTTTCAAATGTATGTCACGTCATTTTAAAATGTATAATCGGATATTTCATCATTTATATCATCATATATACCATATTAAGCAACAAATTACTACATCTCGGAAGTAATAATTCACACCGTAAACCTAATAATATGAAACGATATGGAAATTACAAATATTGGCTTGTTGTGTTATTCCTTTTCATGAATAAACGACATGTATATATTTTTGAAATTCGTTACAATGAAACCATTCATTAAGTGTATCAATTTGGTGCCTCCGAAGTGCTTTCTGCAACTTGAGAATTTTGCCTGTATTATGAAATATTGTCGGATAGATGTCAAAATATTATTAAAGAAGACTCGAAAAGAAAAAGGACTGAACCAATGATAAAATCGCATAAATCGATTAAGAATGCAAATCAAGCAAAATCAACACACTGAGGGAATCGCATGAACTTTAAAAGAAGCGAGACCGGATGCGTCAGCTATGTATGGATGACACATCATGCAAACGCTACTAAAACAGAACCATAACCCACACCTTTAGTATGAGTTTTAAATTTGTAGGAAATGAAGACAAACGAATTTGCGAAAAAGGCATAAGACCTTTTTTTTTACCTTTGAAAATATTTCTGTATGTGGACTTTTCATTCAAGAAACATTTGTTTATTCAATGTCACGATAAAAAGATTCAAGTTTTCCCTACGAGACCGAATGTGAAAATTTGACATGAATAGTTTTCAAGGACAAAAGAAAACTAGACCCTAATATACAAAGACAGCACACATCTTATCAAATACAATACAAAAGTCTGGGCAATTCTGACGTTCAGCACTTCATTGTTGACATGAATTATCATTGATATGGTCATATCTATAAATTGACTATTAACAAAACTTTGAATTGTTCGAAATTCTTAGGATTTTCTAACCTTAGCTGTATTTGGCAAAACATTTCGGAACTTCGGGTCCTCAATGTTCTTCAACTTCGTACTTTATTTAGCCTTTTTAATCTTTTTGATAGATTCGAGAGTCACCAATGAGTCTTTTGTAGACGAAATGCGCGTCTTGCGTACAAAATTAAAACCTAGTATGTTTGATTATTTTCTTTCCATCTTGTTGCAAAAGTTTTTGATCATGGTTGAATAAATTCTATAAATCTTTTATCCGTATCTGCAAGACTACGCTGGACAGGTACACGTTGATATTTTTGTAGACCGTCTATGGTCGTAATGAAAACGCGCGAGATGAAAATAACACTCTGGCAATTACATGCATTCGAAAGGGATAGATAGAACATATAGAATTCCGCTATTAAGCGTTTCGCTACTAGTAACTTTTTGAATAAATTGGAGTTTGTATATCAAATTTTCAATTTCTTTGCTTTTTGTGAAATCTATATATCAATTCTTAACTTTAAATTATTATTATTATCAAAATAATTATTTATTAATATTATCATTAGCATTAATATGTATTTTATCAACTAATGTTAGAGTTCGTTTATGGAATATTACCAAATTGTAAATCAAAATACTAGGCCAACTAATGAGGATAATAGCAAGTTTGTTGTTCCTGCGATACCAACTATTGCTCGAGGGGAAGCCGAGGGCAATAGTTAGTATCAAAGGGACAACAAACTTGCTATTACACTCATAACCAGTCATTAAGTGTTTTATTATACCGAACTAAACAATTTTATAAAAAGACTACATACACCACTTGGGAAAAACCAAATTGTCACAAAGACATGCACAAGATGAACTATCTGGATTTTTTTTGCCCGTGCGGTATTTATTAATATTTCATTTACTGTAATCAAGACCAGGAATCCTTGTGTAAAAATTCCCGTGCATATGATAAACACTAAAGCTAAAATATTTTCCGTACACCAAAGCAATACCAGATTATGGAGACGACGACAGACCCATACCATACATTTGTTATGTTTTAGTTCTTATAATATGTCCCGTAGATTTTCTTTTTCCTTTTTTTAAAATTGCTTCTAGTAAGAAATATACCAATTTCAAATTACGACTACAGACACAAATAGATTATACCGTTTACGATATTCCAGATTTTAACCCTCTTGCTGCCGGAGGGACACATATGTCCATGTTTTAATTTATGCAATCTTCTCCTCATTGCCGTGTCTTTATCAAATAAAAGACCAAATATTAAACTGTGTAATATTTTTCTTCAATGGGTCCCAAATGTAACGGTCATGTTAGTGTGACGTCTTATATCGAATGACGTCATTGTTGGACATCTGACGTCACAGACCTCGAGCTGTCATATTTTCTGGCACACGAAATGCAGCCTTGAAAAACAACTGGCAGCAAGAGGGTTGACGTTGCCAGGCGCACAAATCCAAGCAAAATAGTCAATGACGTCATTGTTGTCCAAAGAAAAATTAGTATGAAAAAGTACGGGAAATATGTTTATTAAACTTTTGACCGGGGTAATAGTCTTTAAAACTATTGACTGGCAAATATTCTGTGGAATGAAATGGCACAAATATTTCATTCTTTTTTATATAGAAAAAAACATACTGAGGTGTAATAATATCAGTTAAACATGATTTAAAGTTCCGTAACTTTTGATATTGATACATTTGTTTAAAAAACGCGTAGTCACCTTTTTTAGTCTAAGATACATGGATTTAAACTAGCTTTCAGTAATTGGTAGTCCTCTCAGGTCTGTACTTTGTGGTGTAATATTTTCAAATTGTAAATCAGAATACTAGACCAACTAGGTCTCCTTCCTATCCTTCTTCGAAATGAATACGACTCAGTTAATAGCGTACCTAGTTGTAAGGCAGAACATTTTATAAACGTTAAGAAATACATGTGTTCAAAAACATTTTAAAATACATGTATTATGTGCAATATCCGCAGTTTTTAATCCTCCTTGGTGAAGGGAAATTAAGAGAAGCGCCTAGGACGCACAAAATTTATAAAGTGTTATTTTCGTGTACTAGCACCTATTCGATACCGTTGCTGTTGGACTGTTTTTTCCCAAGGATATCTCAGCTCATTAGTCGGTACTGTAGTGTTTCTAACACAAATTAATAAATTTTTGAGAAACTAAGGTTCCAAAATCCCTCCGTCAAATTTTGCTATACTTTTAAGGTATTTATACACCGTTTGCTTTCAAATGCTTAAGGTTGAGTGTTGCTGATGACTGTAAATCCAGAAAATGACGTACATAGAGACATATGCATTATAACTTATAACAATACTTGCTCTTTTCGCGCATGAATTTTTTTCAGTACAGTAATTACATGGATAATTGACCAAGTTTGCGTTTTTGATCATTAGTGTAGTATAATAGTATCAGTAAAATATGATTTAAAGTTCTATGACTTTTGATATTGATACATTTGTTTAAAACGCACGCATTAACCTTTTTTATTCTTAGAAGCATGATTTTTGTAGTAGTAATTATGGCTTTGAACTTGCTTTCAGTAACTGCGAGTACTCTCAGATCTGTAGTTTGTGCCATAAGTGTTTTTGTTTGTTGTTTTTGTGCTTTGTATTGATTTGATGAGTTAAACCCTTTTCAACTGATTTTTATAGTTTGTTCTTATGTTGTGATGTAACACGACTGTCCCAGGTTATCGGAGGATTGGGCACCGGAAAATATGTTTAACCCTACCTCATTATGCATTAATGTGTCTGTCCCAAATAGGGAACCTGCAATTCAGTGGTTTGTGTGTGTTGCTGAATATCATATTTGTTTTCCTTTATTTTTTGTACATAAATCAGGTTTAGTTTTCTCGTTTGAATTGTTTTAGATTTGTAACTTATACGTCATTTTTATATTATTCCGGTATCTAGTTGCACATGCATCAAATAATCACACAATTTAAAAACGTTACTTTAAGTACAATTATATCATCTATCTAAAGATAATTTAAATACAAATTGTATCATATAAGTAATCAGTACCGAAGTGCATGCTACTTTATATGTGTTATATTCGAGGTTAATAATCCCCCATCATGTGTGCCGATCCTAAGATAGAAAAGAAAAAAACATGACATCTCTTTACAGAACAAGTTTCTGAAAATGGATGAACGTGAGTTTGTTTTCTAGTTTATGTAATTGTTAAATTAAATTGCATGAGACATGAACAGAATTTATTAATCTTGAGATAAAATGGAGGTAATCTTGACAAATACATATCTTCAGATCTATCTCTGAATACATATTTTACTGAATACATAGTTATTTAATTTCAAATCAGCTGTTATTGAAAAAACGATCCCAAAATATAAAGTTTTCTAACACATTTGCAAGCAGGTAGCATCTCAGTATAATAAAAAAAAGAGGTAAAAAAATCGTATAAATACCGAGAATAGACATATGATTACATGCATTTTTTTAGCAAAACTTGGGATCCCGCTAACATGTTTAACCCCGCCACATTATGTATGTATGTGCCTGTCCCAAGTCAGGAGCCTGTAGTACAGTGGTTGTCGTTTGTTTATGTGTTACATATTTGTTTTTTGTTCATTTTTTGTACATAAATAAGGCCGTTAGTTTTCTCGTTTGAATTGTTTTACATTGTCATTTCAGGGTCTTTTATAGCTGACTTTGCGGTATGGGCTTTGCTCATTGTTGAAGGCCGTACGGTGACCTATAGTTGTTAATTTCTATGTCATTTTGGTCTCTTGTGGACAGTTGTCTCATTGGCAATCATACCACATCTTCTTTTTTATATTGTAACAATATATATACTTGCTTTTTAAAAAAAATTATACGTATATAAATAAGAAGATGTGGTATGATTGCCAATTAGACAACTCTCCATAAGAGACCAAATGACACAGAAATTTATAAAGCAGTCGAAGAATTCTTATAAAAACTATATTGAACAGCCCAACAGAATGACGTATCACATATTTCTCATAAAATAAATATCGTCTGAATTAATTTAAAAATTTGAATATACATACATATCTAAAAACAAGAAAACAAAAATGATTCAATATATAGCATCAACAATATTTGTGTTGAAATACAAGACGGTCTTCAGCAGCTAAACAATCTAAGAATCATATCTTTGAATGATATAATTTATCATAGCGCAATATAGTATCATGGAGTGTGTTTATTTGAATGTATATGTAAAATTGTTAATCAACGTAAAACATAAAATGATCAGATAAAAAGTTCCTTTGATGTAAAATCTTTTAATATATAACATGGTTGGCAAACATTCTAGGCTACACAAGTATCAGAACGTTTGAAGAAAAATATATGGCTATTCTAAGTTACAGATCTTACAAGAAGGATTTTAGGAATACCAGATGGCGGAGCATAACCCCGCCCAATAGTGTTTGTTTTTTCTATAAAACCATACTGCAACTCTAAAGCTCTTCTCACATTAATGGTTTCAGTATAAAATACTTCAACAGTGACATCCATATTTGCCATTACAGTGAATGCACCGTTAAATTCTACTCTTAAGCATAAATATGGATTATGAAAAATGTTTAATTCTTTCAAATACTGGCCACAAAATTCGTTATCAATGGAGTACTTTGGCATCAGAATGATTGTCACATGGTGTCGTTTTTTATGACAGTAAAAATCGGCAAAATACAAATTACACTCAGGATTGAACATCACCAAAGATTGGATATATAATCGAATTGGCCCAAAATGAGAAAAGGGACTTGGCATGTTTGTCGTAGTATCAATATAAGTACTGAAAAATAAACCAGACAACCTTCCATTAACTACAGAACTCTGTTCTCCGCCATTACTTTTCAAATATGGTCGCATTTCTCCATTCATTTGTTTCATTATCTTATCAAAATACGTCTTTGATTTATTTCTATAGAAGTATTGAATTGGTCGCATGTTCGGGAATACTTTTCTTGTCCCGAATGCTACAGCAAGATTATACAATCGGTATGTATCCAGCAATGAGAAAACTGAAAAAAAGATTAATTGGATTCAGTTGCTAAAATGATATCTGATTCTTATTTTAATTAAGGCAAAGTATACGTAAATGGCGATGTTTCGGATTTTGATGAAATTTGGTATGACCTAAGAACTCGTTGAACGGCATCTGAATATCGTAAATTATATATGTACCATTTATATTTCCAAATATGTAATTAATCAAATATTGTGAGATATGTCTATAAATGTATATAATGTACGAGAAAAGCGGCGACAATTATGCATTTTACACCTACGTATATCTTTTACTTATATTTTAATGAAGTTATATTATTATTAAATGCCTGGACAGTTTAGTAAAATTCCGAAATGCATGCCAATCACATATTCTTTGCCTTAATTTATCACATAGATTTACGACGAACTTGTTTGTTCGAAAAAAAAGAGCCCCAAAACAACACAATTTCATGCATACAGACAGAAATTAAGACTGTCAAAATGTTCAAGCTGTTTTGTTTTCTTCTTATCAATTCCTTTGAATCTATAATGTTTAATTTGAAGTGACTATCAAATCTATTCAGACTATCTATTCCCTTAATACAACTGGTCAATTTTAATCATGAATGTATATTTGATATTTTGAACAACCCTGAGCTTAGTATCCGACCATTATTGTTTTATTTTGGTTTAGTTGTCTTAACAGGAAAATATAAAATTTTGTTTTCAATCACTTGTCTAACAAAATATGGATTTTTGAAATTGATTTCTAGTATATCAAAGTTGACTTTAGTATCTTGTGATATTTAGCAATTTTCATGACTATGTCAATAAATCCATGTGGTAGTTGTTTACTTGTTTCACATTTTTTTTAACAGTAACAGTTTTACTGACTTTTTCATTTGTTAAAAGGTTTAGTTGAAAACAGATTCTGCCGATACACATTTCATTTGTGTTTTTCTAATTGTTCGAATATATAACAAAACGACTGAAAGCAGATAAAACTTAAGTTACGGATGAAAATAAAATAATATGTACAGTACAAGCAGTACTAGTTTCAGTCGTTTACAAAATTATTCTGAAAAGAGTTTAAAAAGAATATGATAATGTACGTTGGAACATTTCCATTCTAATAAATTTGTTTGTAGTATTAAAACAATGCACTTTTGTATATTGCATATGACTTTCAGTTTTATTCATAATTGTGTTTTATGTAAATTTGCATTACAATTATTTGCAGAGTCGGATATTTTCTTTAACTATATGTTATGTCTCTGACGTATACAACACACTTTCATTTATCCATTTCTACAAAGTAACACCAATTCCAGTGTTGTAAATGATCCAGTTCAGATTCAACAGATTTCGATTCTATAAAGAGAATTGAAACTTACGACTACATCTATCATCAATAACAATATTTCTTTGCAATTTGTTTTTCTTTTTACCGTGTTTTCACTTGTTTTGACTTGCTTTATTACTCATTAGTACAATAAATATTTCGTACACGTTTTAAAACTTATTACAGGACTATGTGATACTGTGGTCGTTATCCAAACGCTTCCATCTACCCGCTGCTCTCGACATGCACACAAAACCTTACATTCAACTGACGATGCAGATGGAAACTCAAAAGGAAACATGTTGTTAAAGCAACGACCACTGACAATGAAACAGCGGAGCTGCTTTTTGCTCTGACAAAGACGATAAAATCCTTTCCACTTGTGAACATAAGGTTTACATCTAATCTGTAAAGCGACGGAGGTTGGCGATGAATTGTTACTGGCAACGTACCCTACAAAAGCAAAAGCTTTGATGTTAATCTCTTATTCAAGTTAGCATAAAATGTCATTAGTGAACTAAATCGGGAAAATATGAACAATACATTATTGTAATATATTCTTGCTTTCTTACAAGTACTATATTAGCGAAAATTATGTTATACTAACGTTTTTGTCTGCGTTTTCCCTTACTGCCCAATAAACACACTGCATATTCTTGAATTCTGTTAAACTGATAAACTCAATATTGTTTATGTCTAATTTATATGTTCTAGTTATGGTGAATTACCATCAAATTAAATTTTTTTTTATCAAAAACACTACCACATATGCAAATTAGAAAATATGGCAATCATTGACGAAAATGGAAATTGTTAAATATATTTTATGTTATTGTGTCTTTTGGAGTGGATATTTCCAACTTTTCTTTTTTAGAGATTACACACATTGTATATTTTCTACTTTACGATTATGACACAAATACTAAAACCTGAAACACTATCTGGAAAAAAAGAGTATCAAAACAGTTAGTTACTTATGTAAAAGAGGCAACATTAGTTCTTCAAATATCTTCACCTTTCACAGTATATTCCTATTGCTATTTGGATCCAAAGGCGAACAATAAGTTTCGATTTAATTGCCAAAAAACTACTAAAGTGTACTTATATCAAAACAATAACTGCCTTAACAATTTTTAAATTTTAATTTTTGTTTAAAAAGTACAATATTTCCAGTTAATTTTACCTGTGTTTCTGTTGATGATAAAGGCAATGTATGTAGTTCTTCTTCGTATTGTTCTAACAGAACAGTAACTTGAATATTCACTGGACCTTTTAAAGAAATCAATGAATAAAGTAAAAGATTCAATAATAACCACTTTTCTAAATAAAATGTTAAATAAGGATTTATCATCACATTGAATGTCCAAAGCAAGATACTGGTAATACATATTAATTTAAGACGTAATGATCTTACAAGTGCAATATATTTGTTTATGTGTTTGAAAATGCATAAACTTAGATAGAAGAACAGATTTAAGTTTAACCAGTGACTAATAGCTAACTTAAACACTCTAGAGGTTGCACTTCTGTAAAAAAAGGAAATGCAATTTCCCATAGGAACAATTCCTTTTACGGCTAGAAATGTGCCACTTTTACTATGAAGTTTCGTAAATAAATATATCCTACAATTGAAAGTTCATATGCACTACTATTTGTTTCAAAGGTCAAAACACAGGGTTGTGCGGCATATTTTCAACATTTACATGCCTCGAACTTCTAAGAGTTTAAACTGATAATAAAATTCGTTTCTACCCATCTTTTCACTTTTGGTCTTCCTTAGCATTTAATTTGGCCGCTATCCATGTGTATTTATAGTGGTAAAATTCCAAAATTGTGCCTCTATGAGATGAAACATATAGACAACATCTGGGAACCAGTAGGTAAACAAAACAAAATATCTATAAATATTATATATCTCCCCCAAAAGAGGCGTGGTTTGTAAAACAGCTGTATTTACAAAGTGCAACCTATGGGTCATTAGGCTAAAACAATATATACCTACACACAATTTCTTTATTTCCACAACATACTATCCTGTCATATTGTTCTGTACTTGAAATGACTGTCTTCAGCCCATACACACATACAATGAAGCTATTCTTCTGAATAGAATTATTGTTCAATGAAATTGTCAGTTCTTCCTGACAAGTGTTCATGAAAATATTTATTGATGAAGAATCGGATTTATCCACCAATACCATGAATATAACATCAAAAAGAAAACCGATTGGACAACTTATTTTAAAATCAAATTTCTGATTATCTTTGTCTATGAGCTTTACAAACCAACACCTTGGTGCAACCTGAAAAATAGCATCACGCTGATGTATCGTAATATACAAATATGGACATGTGGCATACGTTTCAACTGAACGGTCATCTAAGCAAAGTGAAAACTGGATAAGAAAGTAAACACCTAAAGAAAATCTTGCAATTTGCCAGAACTAATACGATTTGGCAAGTTGTAATAGTCATTACTACGTGACAATTAAATTTAATCTAATAAGTAATTAGGAAGTCATAGCAATAACAACGATAATAATATGGATTATACAAAAGGAAATACTGTTTGAAGAAAAGAACATTAACAATGATGATCTAATCTGATAGAGTTTAAAAAGATAGAAGTCAGGTTATAATACTTATCTATTGTATGCCAAAATATAAAGTAAACCTTTAGAGAATTACATCCTCCGTTTATCTACTATTTACAGAATTGATCGACTAAGAATTAAGCAAAAGTTTATATTATTGGCCATGCAGAATTATTACGGAAAATGGGGTTTTTTTTTATAGACTTGGCGTTGTCTTTTTTCATCATCTAGCTTATGATATTTTCTCAATTTATTCAGAGTGCCAAATATGAGTGACCTTGGTGGTTTGTCACCCGTTCCAGTAAAGCTTAGGGGAAATATCTAGATGTAAGCTGGTACTAGAAAGAGATATACTAGTATTTTATCAGTGGATTGATCTTAAACATATTAAAGTTCATACAAAAAGAATGACCACTTGACCAACATATCGAGAATGAATGACTGTTAAGTTTTTTGGCGTTAAGATTGAGATATAAGTTGTGGCAAAACATTTATAATTTAATTCTTTGACATATTAGACTGCAATGAAAACGAAGTTATGTCTTCATGACAATATAAACCTCGTGGCTTATATTTGTGACATTTCTTGTACATGGTTCCTTTGTAAGAAGATATATTTAAACTCATCATAGATACCAGGATTAAGATTTTGTACACCAGATGCGCATGCAATACTGGTTCATCTCAACTTTTACTAATTACAAACTGATGAATTCGATTGATTAGGTTTTGTGTAAAGATTAACAATATAAGGCAACAGGGATATACAATTATTCATTGAGCTACCTCGATCAGCAATATATCTCTGAATGACCTTAAATACATTATGCGTTAAGTATTATTAGTAATGATAAAAATAAAGCATAAAGATAAATGTCAGTTGAGTAGTACGTTAACATTGTTATAGAGATAAAATAAATAATGAACAACTGAAACAGGCGAATGAATGAACTGTCGTTTGAGCCGAATTTCTTTTTTTCTAAAGGTACACATTTTTTCGATTGAATCTTCAAACAAAAGAATCGTTGATACTTTAACGTAGTTCGCAATACCGTATGTTTATAAATCCTTCACAATGAAGAAATTATCACAAAATCACTTTGGTGAAAATGGTGCCCATCTCATCGGCAAAATTAATCTATAATAATAATAACATCAAAAGAAAGCATCCTCATGCAGTATATAATTATTGAAATGTGATGAATATCTAAATCCGAAATCACGACGGAGTCAAAGCCATAGCTTCCTAGCCATACCAAAACCAACTAGTGATTATAACAATCAATTGAATTTCAACGCAAAAGAAATTTCAAAATTTTTTTTACAGAGCACAACTGAAGGATAGTCAGTACTTTCAATTTTCTAAACTTATACGAAATTTTTTGAAAACCAATATGTTAATAAAAATGTTTATTTTATGAGCCCCATACTAATAACATCTTTAAACGATTTAGACTGTTCTGGCTCTTTTCTTTCTGGTTAAGTTATTAAATGCTATTTAATCATAACCAACAATGACAAAATGAGGAACAATTTAGCAGCAGGACATAAATACTGCAAACCTCAACCTTTTAACTCAGTTAAGTGATGAATATTTAGCCTTACGGCATCATCGGTACTATTAATTTTAATGCCTTGTTGGCAGTCATACCATATCTCCTTATTTTTAAACTCTTAACCTTTTATGAATTTGAAACTAAGGGATCATTTCTTATTAGACCAAAGCTGTCAGCTCGTCGTTGATACTTGTCATACCCAACAACTTCAATTGTCAAGTAGTACAAAGGCTGAAATTATGTTTATGTTGCAAAAACACTACATAAAAAATTAGGGTCAGCTGATAAGACCTTTTATAAGATCAAATGTTTCAGACACTTGACGGCTTCATACAAGTTCAGCATTTGCATCACACATGTTTACCTTATATATGTTACAGTGAATTTGTAAAGTCAGGGCCTTATCAAATCCTTAAAAAAATATAGATTTTATTAAATCACTAGCAGTTTTAGTAATTTGTAAAATCCTAATTGCCCGTTTAAACAATATAAAGTAATTCATGTATTAAAATGTATTTTTTCTAATATAGAATAACATGTTTGAATTATCGTTTTTACAGAAACACGAACATGGTACTTTCATTTAGATCATTTAGATCATAAGCCTACTGTTACACTATAATGGTTGATTGACTAAGATTGGTATTTGTTTATCGCTTTAATAACACAAGCCGTTCTGAAGCCTAAGATACGCTAGTTTCAACAATCCACATACACTTTTTGCACAATAATTAGTTATTGAAACCCATGTACAAAAATGCTCACTCACTATGGATACCAAAACGAGCTTAATAGATATAAGAAAATGTGGTATGAGTGCCAATGAGACAACTCTCCATCCAAGTCAAAATTTATAAAAGTAAACCATTATAGGTCAAAGTACGGTCTTCAACACGGAGCCTTGGCTCACACCGAACAGTAAGCTATAAAGGGCCCCAAAAATTACTAGTGTAAAACCATTCAAACGGGAAAACCAACGGTCTAATCTATATAAAAATAGAGAAACGAGAAACACTTATGAACCACATCAACAAACGACAACTACTGAACATCAGATTCCTGACTTAGGACAGGTGCAAACAAATGCAGCGGGTTTAAACGTTTTAATGGTACCAAACCTTCACCCTTTTTCTGAAACAATAGTGTAACATCACAACATAGAAAGACACACTATTAAATATCAACTGAAATAGCTTAACTCAATCAAAGGACATATTAACACCATTGAACATACACTGAACAAATAAATTTGACCTATGATACAATGCAAATACAAAATAAATAAACTAAGGGAAGAATAATAAAAGTACCATGTTATATCGGTATGAAATGTTAAACAATTTAAGAAAAACAATATGCTCGAACAAAATATCAGCCATTTGCAATAACTTTAAACACAGGTAAATGTAAATAATTATGTTGTTAGGTATACGTGTACAGTTACAATAGAGAAAGGAAATATCTTTACAAAATAAATAATTTTATAGTACAAAGTGGAAATTTATATTAGTACCAAACACTTATCAAAGCTGGTATATAGACCAGAATGCATGGAACATATATTTCTTGAATATAATTCATCGTTATATACAAAACTATATAACACAGTTTCTCGTCTAGTGTATGCTGTTACGCATGTATTCGTTGTTTGAACACCTATGCTCCGTATAACTATCTCAAACAACTAATTGCTTTTCATTTTCATATATCATACGTGTTACTTTCAATTATGTATGAATGAATACTGCTTACTGGTATTCAGTTATCTCAAAGAAGACACGTTGTCAAACTCTCCTTATTCTACACTGCAAATAAGTGAAAAATTAACATACATTTATTATCTAACATGTAATTGTAATACTTACAATTTGACTTGTATTTTCCTTTAATGAAGCCATTTTGAAAAAAAAAACCAGCTATATTTATAATATTACAAAAGATATCTGATAACTTCCTTGACTGTGGTTAAGTATTTTAAATGTAAGCCGCCGTCTTTTTAAAAATTTGAATCGTTTATACTATCAAAGCATTCATTGTCACATCGCATAAGTTCACACAATAATCCTATTCTAATAATTAATGTTGGGAATCTTATAGTATTTGAGTGTACTATTAGATATTTTTTTTATGAATATATGCCAAAATTAGTAAACCCCTGGAAGAGTTCAACCCAGTAATAATGGGCCTAAAAGGGGATAAATAACTAAAGATCATAATCTCTAGCAGACGATAAAAAAAAACCGCTATACAACGAAAAGTTATGTTGACGTAGAAACCCTGCCTTCCTCTTCATGATAATAAATATGAAATCACATTTTACAGAATGCATAATAGTCAACCAAAATAAAGAATTTAATTAAGTTGAAGACCCATAGAAAACAAGGATAATGTTTTCTCGTACGGTTCAAAATACGAGAGAAAAAATAGTGTAATCACATGAACTCTAATGTAGAGTGCAACTATGGTGGTTACTAGGGAATGCCACCTCTTCTTTGCAGGCGTCATTCATCACGTTATTCCTTCGTCAAAGACTGATAGAAACGGTGAGTAACCATACAGCTTGGTCTACGTAACATACAACTATTTTTATTATAATACATAATAAACAAACTATTTTATTGTCATTATTTTGGTGCCAAATTATCATCAATTTAACATTCCGCAAAACATTGTTCTCATCTTTGACAATTTTACTGATAGATTTCATAGGTACTCTTCCGGAATTAAACGTTAACTCGTTTTAGTGCATGTATATGCACATAAGTGATATAACGTATTTAAACAACATCCCATTCAGTGTATTACGAAAAACATCTCATCATGCGATATCAGATAATATGTCACAACTATAAGAGAAGAACGCTTAACTCATTGCGTTTTTCATATCTGTATGTTCACGGGGATATATGAGAAGAAAATATTGAATAATAAAAAGGAGAAAAAGTTTCTTGGTTTAGATCAATACAAATCTAGGGGTAAACAATCTCCTATTTTATTGAAACAATAAAATATATCTAGTAATTATCATAGAACAATATACTATACTTGAAAAATGTAGAATTTCGGTCAGTATAGCAAAACGCATAAACATCTGTGCATTTTCAAAGAAACTTTATAAATAAATATATTTTTAAACTTTATTTCCGGGTTTGTCAATACCTATAAAACGCATATAACATTAAACATAGTTCTTTTACAAATATCTTATTAAAAGAAGGGATTATTCATACTTTGAAGAAGAAAAAAAAAAAAAAAACCACCCGCTTTAAATTAAACAAAATTTCTTACATCCTTAATTAGATATAGGAAGATGTGGTGTGAGTGCCAATGAGACAACTCTCCATCCAAATAACAATTTATAAAAGTAAACCATTATAGGTCAATGTACGGCCTTCAACACGGAGCCTTGGCTCACACCGAACAACAAGCTATAAAGGGCCCCAAAAGTACTAGTGTAAAACCATTCAAACGGTAAAACCAACGGTCTAGTATATATAAAAACAAGAAACGAGAAACACGTATAAATTACATAAACAAACGACAACTATTGTACATCAGATTCCTGACTTAGGACAGGTGCAAACATTTGCAGCGGGATTAAACGTTTTAATGGTACCAAACCTTCTCCCTTTTCTGAAACAATAGTATAACATCACAACATAGAAAACACACGATAAAACATCAATTGGAAGGCTTAACTCAATCAAAACGTAAATTAACACACTATGAACGAATAAATTCGATCTGTAATACCTGAAAGTAAATACATAGTTAATAAAATATTAGGGACATTAAGAATCTTTTAATTATTAGATGCAGACTTCATACAGAGCAATCGCTGGAAGAATAAAAAAAAAGTTAGCATTATCCTTAAACTTCACTTTTCGCTATAGAAATGATGCCCTCTCACTAAATAATTCAAGTTGAATGCAATCGAACCATTGAAATAAAGAATTACGCAGATACAGATCCAGAAATTGAGAAGAGGGTCAGTTGAGAACATAACGTTACGCCAAAAGATTGATTTAAGATTCCTAAATGTTAAGATGCCTGATTTCTTAATTGACAACATATTTGTTACGTTTGGAGGACGTATTTTTCAACAAACAATCGGCATTCTCATGGGAACCAACTGTGCTCCTCTTGTTGCCGACTTGTTCCTTTATTCATATGAGGCTGACGTAATACAGAAACTTCTTAGGAAGGAAGAAAAGAAGTTAGCAGTATCCTATAACTTTACTCTCCGCAATATAGATGATGTTCTTTCACTAAATAATTTAAATTTTGTGACTATGTTGAACGCATCTATCCCATCGAACTTGAGACAAAGGATACAACAGATACAGTTAAGTCTGCCTAATATCTTGACTTGCATCTAGAAATTGACAATGAGGGTCGGTTGAAAAAAAAAAAACTTACGACAAAAGAGATGATTTCAGCTTCAATATTGTGAACTTTCCATTTCTATGTAGCAATATTCCAGCAGCGCCTGCATACGAAGTATATATTTTCCAGTTGATACAATATTCTAGGGCTTGTATTGCCTATCATGATTTCCTTGATAGAGGGTTGCTGCTCACAAGGAAGCTATTAAACCAAGAGTTCCAAGTGGTGAAATTGAAATCATCCCTTCGTATATTTTACAGACGTCATCACGAGTTGGTTGACTGTTACGGAATATCTGTCTCACAGATGACGACGAATATGTTCCGTCCCCTTTCCCCGAGTGTGACCTACCGAATTAGACATACCACCGGATTTGTACTTACAAGAGCAACACGACAGATGCCACATGATCTGCTTACCCTTCCAGAGCACTTGAGATCACCCCCAGTTTTTGGTGGGGTTCCTGTTGCTCAGTCTTTAGTTTACTATGTTGTGTTTTGTGCACTGTTATCTGTCTGTTTGTCTTTTTCTATTTTAGCCTTGACTACGACTTATCAGTTCAGTTTGAATGTCCCTTTGTTGTCCTTCGCATCTCTTTTGCCTCCGTAAAATTGCATCCATTGATATATTTGACATTTCAAAAAAGCGACCCATACCATCAGCATTGTCTGTGTATACCTTTATAAAGGAAGAGACCCCCGTTAACCCATCCGCTAATGCGTAATCCCTAATCACTAAATATAATTTATCAACGTGTTTTATATGAATTCAAGGACAGATGTCACTATTGAAAAGGATATGCTTAACCGTCCATAGCGCCCGGGACCACCTCCTGATTTTGGTGGGGTTTTATGTTGATCAGTCTTTAGGTTTCCATGTAGCATTTTTTGGATATGTTTGTCTTTTTGTCGTCTTTCTTTATTTGCCATGGCGTTGTCAGTTTAACTATAAGTTTTGAATGCCTCCCCCTTTGATATCTTCTACCTCTTTTTAAATACATTGATATATGAACAACAGAAAGTTTTAAAAATGCATTAATGAAAAAAAAAAAAAACAAAAAACAAAAAAATTAGAGGTGAACATAAAATCTTCAACAATAAACAATACAACCTGTTAAAAGTCTTAGTACTTTTTTGTTAAATAGGTGAAAATATTGTGTAATTACAAAACTTACCTTTTCCAAGGGTTTATTTAGAAACAGATCGTCTGACTGACAACATTCCGGTTTTTCTTTATATAATAATCTCATTCATGTTTCACTTTATCAATCTGTTCTATACAGTACTTATAATTTTCAGAAAATCACATTATGGAAAAGAAATCTAATATCAAGTCGGTCATTAGATAACAGTGTATTTAAATTTTTCATTTTTTCATTTGTCATAAAACTTGTTTTTGTTCCAATCGTTTGACAATTAAATAACTGAAGTAATACGTTACGCTCGTGAATGGTCGATGCCACTGCTGGTGGAGGGTAACCCCCCGATTGTATCACCAGCCCAGTAGTCAGCACTTCAGTGGTGTTGACATGAATATTCATTGATATGGTCATAACTATAAACTAACTGTTTTCAAAACTTATATTTTTTTCGAAATACGAAGGGTTTTTCTACCCCAGAAATATATCACCTAAGCTAAATTTGGCAAAACCTTTCGGAATTTTTGGTCCTCAATGCGCTTCAACTTCTTACTTTATTTGACCTTTTAAAATTTTTGGTTCGAGCGTCACTGATGAGTCTTTTGTAGACGAAACGCGCGTCTGGCGTACAAAATTTTACTCCCGGTAGCTATGATGAATTTATTGCCTTTACAATATACGGAGTAAACTAGAAGGGGTGTGCTCATTTCATGAAAAGTGCTCCAACAAAGTTATGAGGAAGAACTACCTAAATCGACACTATATAAGTATTACGGTCACTAACCTGAATGGTTGAACGATACAATTCGGTTCACAACTGACTAGCTACATGTTTAAGAGGTCTTAGATCTTTATATACCAGAATAATTTTCTGATCATTAGTTTTATCGATTGTAAAAGTTTAACTGAGTGTGGATTCGCAATAAGGTTGATGCATGCAAACGGGAGGCGCTTACCATGTCGACGCACTCGGCCTATCTCCTTTTTAATATACGGTCAGTTTTCGTTTGCGACCTTGATTTGTATATTCTTTATCGATTTATGTGATTTGAAGATCGGTAAAATACTGTCGGTTAAATTTTATCATTGATTTCAAACATTTATGAACAGTTCTTGGGAATTCAAGACATTTGTTTTTTCCGATTCTTCCGAAAACATTACTGAAACCAGAACAGTTGTTGTTTAAATATAATGAGAAATTCTCAGACATTTTGTAACTGAAACATTATAGCTTTCAAACTTTGGAAAACATAAATAAGGGTTGTCAATTTAAACTGCTTTCAAGCATATATATAAAAATAAGAAGGTGTGGTATGATTGCCAATGAGACAACTCGCCACACGAGACCAAATGACACAGAAAGTAACAACTATAGGTCACCGTACGGCCCTCAACAATGAGTAAAACCCATACCGTATAGTCAGCTATAAAAGGCCCTGAAATTACAAATGTAAACAATTCAAGCGAGAAAACTAACGGCCTGATTTGTGACAAATAATGAACGAAAAATAAATATGATATACAGCAACAAACGACAACCACTGAATTACAGGCTCCTTACTTGGGACAGGCACATACAGAATGTGGCGGGGTTAAACATGTTAGAAGGCGCCCAACCCTCCTCTAACCTGGGACAGTGGTGTAACAGTACAGCATATGAACAAACTATCAAAATCAGTTGAAAAGGGCTTAACTCATCAGATCGATACAAAGCAAAAACAAGTAACAAAAACACAGAGTGGACGTGGCAGGGTATACATCCCCACAACAAAAAGACACTAAGTACAGATCTGAGAGTACTCGCAGTTACTGACAGCTAGTTCAAAGCCAATAACAACTAATAAAAATAATCAGGGATCTAAGACTAAAATGTTCTCTACCTTATGACATTGGACTAAATGGTAATGAAATGGTTATCTATATTCTTTTTCAAAATGATGGTACACGCAATATTTTACGTTTGAAAAATATTTTCTGACATAGTTTGGGCTATGCGCAGGTAAGTCAAAAAAGCAACACATACTTCCTAAAGCCGCGTGTCTATTAGTCTTCTATGGCTATTTTAAAGTACAGAAATTGTAGTAAGTTTGACTGTTATTTATTTTTTAAACGTCATATCATATCAAGTATATCGGACAAAGATATATAAGTATGGCTGATGTATTGGGATTAAGTGATTTCGTAGATCTTTGCTATCAAATGCAAATATCTTAATCAAAATGTTCTTATTGATAAAAACTGAAATG
Organism: Mytilus coruscus; assembly: GCA_017311375.1. Lineage (NCBI taxonomy): Eukaryota > Metazoa > Mollusca > Bivalvia > Mytilida > Mytilidae > Mytilus > Mytilus coruscus. The sequence goes on from CM029603.1 coordinate 15,302,474, forward strand.
AGATATTTGAGTAATGAACGGTTATGAAATTGTTTGATGAAGGCTATAAGATTAAATTTAAGTTTGAATGTTCTTAGAAAATGCAGTCTCTATTTCTGTAAATAAGTGTTGCATGTACGTGTCGCTGTCTTCGTACTGTAAATATAGCAAACAGGACAAAAACAACCCTGAAACTATGAGTTATATGAAAAATCAACATGACTGCATTACCTTATAAATGTCACACAATATGTTTTGACCACGAAAACGTCGGTAATAAATAGAATCCATATCACTAACTATAAAACACCAAAAAGTTGTCTGCTCTAGTTTTCTGTGTAGTGCATTGTCTACAATTGTTTATATTTTTGTCAATTTCCTTTTTATGGTATTGTCTATGTTTCTTCGACTTATGGGCTCTTGGTATCTTCTCCGTCTATTGTATGTCTCATACATTCTTACACATTTTACTGTGTCACAACTGGGAAAAAGAAAATACAATTATATCCTTTATGCTATTTACATTCTTTGGTGAATACAATATCAAGTACCAAGATGAGATATGTTTGACGGTATAGGGGATATGGAAGATGCCACATGACTGATAGCCTTGATTTATTTATTTTTCCCTTGTTCTTTAAACAGAGTGTTTTTCCATGCAATAAGTACAAAAAGAATTTTTTTTAGTTACTTTAATTGTTTACGAAGTGAAGTGTGATAGTACCTACCAGATATAATATTTAGTACTTTGAAATTCCATATAACTTTTTTTTTTTGCATTAATATGTAACTTTAATGTTAGAATGTTTAATTGAGGTTGTATTTGCTTTATCTATCTTTTTCTTAGCCAGTGATCAAACAACGATTAGTGAAACATGTAAATCACAATCTGCGTATTAAATATTCATTTGGATGAAATTTAAAATTTATTATCACCGTATTTTAATAATCGTTATTCCCTTATATTTTCTGTTGTTCTACTGTTCATTTTGATCTTGTGATTTTTCTATTGTTGTTTTTGTCGTTGAGTGAGCAATAAAACAGCTATCCATCAAGAAAATAGAAAAAGAAAGGTCCACAAAATATCTTCCAATTAGACATACATCATATGCAACTTTAAAAATGGGTCCGAGTCTTGGAAAGCTGTGAATAATGTAACAGAAACAATATAGACCTACAACCAACATCAATTCAACAGTTCTAATATATATAACAAAAGACATCCGGTAATGAGGTACACAGAACAATATGTTTATATTGGTGATCTTTTGACAAAAACTAAGGTACAAGTATAACAATACTAAATGAATCCTTATCAATAATTATTAACATCTCTGATAATATGTTTTGGGGTAAGAAATTTAAAAACACGTTAGCTAAAGATTTTACCCTCATTTTTATCATAAACAGTCCAAGTTATTTACTGATTGTCTACGTACCAACCAGTAAAGCAACACTAGAAATTAATGAGGTTCTTTGTTTTTGGAATTTCAAGACTTTTTTTTGAATACTTATCAGTTTTCTAAGTAATTGGATTATGGCAAACGACTGTAAGCAAAGCAATGTCATATATCATTTAAAAAAAATGAATGGGATAACTCGTTCCTAATGTCGATGTATTTATTGCATTCAAATAAAAGATTAATTGCATAATGACGAGAAATACTACATACCCAAGTTGGACCCCGTTTTATATTTGATTTTGCTTTTGAAATATTTTTGCTCGAACATGTCATAAGGAGAAGTCGCAATTAAGAGATCATTTCTTTATAATTGATAACATAATATTTCGTGATTTTCCTATCTAATATCTGATTATATCAATGTCCTAATGAAGCTTAAAAGTTTTTTAAAAAGCCGGTTGTAACTAATGCATTTTACGACTAAGATGGTGTGTCCGATACTTTGTTTATTATTTTTCATTCAAGGAAGTTTAAACACAATTGTTCAGTGTACCTGGTTTCAGTGAATTATAAACATGTCTACCACGACGAAAAAGGTAATTATTTCGTAGTTGTGTTATCTTTGTACTTTTACCGGCGTGTATAGGCCAAAAGGCTTTTCAAGCATTAAATCCAATAATTTTCAAGTAGTTTTTTCCTTTGAATCATTCATCAAAATCATATTGAATTAAAAAGCTTGTCACTCGGTATAATTATACCATACATTGTTTCCATATGACGAGTTCAAGGTGACTGCAATGGTCTTTTAAAAATAATGACGAAACTTGATAACAGTATTACTTAGTATTTGATGAATTGTATACTTTTTCAAAGAGAAAAAAACAAAAACAAAAACTGTTGAACAACCTCAGATGAATTTGACCTTTAATTGTTTTGCCGTCCTATCCAGGTACTTTTGCTTATGATATTCCCATGCGTTCATATATTTGGCGTGAAAGCGTTTGTTCTGAAGCGTACATTTAAGGTTACTTCAGATACACATGTAGTCCAAACTGAAATCGGAATCACACGTTTATATCATTAATGATAAGATTCTTCTACTGCACTAAAATAAATAATTAATAAACAAAAAAGTGGAAGGTACCAATGGGGGCATCACAACTCAAATTTGAAAATAAGGAGATGTGGTATGATTGCCAATGAGACAACTATCCAGCAGAGTTCAAATGACGAAGATAAAAGCAATTGAAAGTCACCGTATGGCCTTCAACCATGCATATACACCGATGCCGTATAGTTAGCTATTAAAGGTCCTGACATGAAAAATGTGAAACAATTCAAACAACGAGAAAACTAAGGGCCTAATTCAAGGTATAACACCACTGCTTTCTATGTTAAATTCTGAAACTTCAAGCATTCATAGCTATTTGTTTTAAGTTCAAATAAAGTGAAAGTCATTTCATGTCAAAGCTATACCTTATCCTAACTTGACTTTACTTGTGATGAAAACATCAACATACCTTTAATTGCACATTAGAGCGCACTTGGTCCTAGAAGTTGGGTACTAAAAAAAAGGACTTCTGATCTGAGCAACTGGACAAATATGCCCTCCTATTCTAATTTCATATATTGTTTTATTATTCAAAAGAAAATTTTATCAAGGGTTATACAGTGATTCAAGTCCTTAAGCTTTCATTTCATATCAAAATGACACAAATAGTTTACTTTTTGACAAAGTTACAGCTATGCATAGGAACTATTTTGTTTAAAACACGTACTACTTCCTTGTATGTTCTTTCTGACCAAGCCGAATCATTGGTGTTATGCCTATAACAGAGCCAAATTTGCTATATTGATTTCTACTTTCCTTAAATTTATTCTATGATATATTTCTAGCAAAGACAAACACACACAGATTTTGTCCAAACTCTATTTCACTTAATTTGAGCTCAAACTGGACTGGCAGTAACATATACGTATACAATGAAAACTGCATATGGATGATAAAAGTGACCAAAATGAGACTTTATCCATTATTAACAGTTCTAATTTGTTAATTTCTGCTCAAATAACAATGTTTTTACCGATATGTCTAATTTTTATCAGAGATCGTTCATTGAATTTAAATGTAGAAGTCCAAACATGAAATATGATTGAGAATAACACCACTAATTCATAGCCCCACTACTTTCTATGTTAAAACCTGCAACTTCAAGCACTCATAGCTTATTTTGTCTTAAGTTCAAATAAAGTGATAGTCATTTCATGTCAAAATTATATCTTTTCTTGACTTGTGCTGAATATTCCCTCCTATCTAATTTCATATCTTTTTTTATTATCCAAAAAATCTGTTATTAAAGGTTCTACAGTGATCCCAAGTCCTTAAGCTTTCATTTGATATCAAAATGACACAAATAGTTTACTTATTGACAACGTTTCAGCTATGCGTAGGAACTATTTTGCTTAAAATGTGTACTACTTTCTTGTATGTTGTTTTTGAAAGACCGAATTAGTGGTTTTATACCTTAAGCAATTCAATTTTCACAATCGACAGACATGAACCAACGACAACAACTGAATTACAGACTCCTGACTTGGGACAGGCACATAAAGAATATAGTGTGATTAAACATGTTTGTGAGCGCCCAACTGCCTAACCTTGAAAAGTGGCATTACAGCACAACATGAGAACAAACTATAAAAATCAGTTTCAAATAGCTTACCTCAATAGATTGGTCCGCCCAGCGACTGTTTATATCATTAAAGATAGAATGCGTTTCGAGTGCAATTTAATAGATAAATAAATAAACATAATATTGTCTACGATATTGACACAGATGGAATCCTTAAAACTAGCATCTATAACAAACATGATGCTTTCAACTTTCCAATCATCGGTAGTAACATACTCTCTGTCATATTGTATGGACTATTCATATCTAAATTATTACGTTAACTTGTTCCTGTTCAAACTATACTTAATACATTAACAGGGGTGTCTTATTCCTAATAATGATATTTTAACTGAATGTGAATTTAAATGGCGGATGATGTGTGCATAGCAGAGGATGCTTACCCTGTCTACGCACCTGGTACCGCCCCATATGGAGTTTTGCTTAGTTTTTGTTTTTATCTTGATTTTTATCTTCTTAATGGATTAATGACATTTGACCATTCGCTAAACTACTGTTTCTAATAATTGCATGCCAAAATCATAGTGAAACAGGGAGAGATAATTTCTCTGTGTTACAAAATCAATAGCAAATCGAGACATTACAGTATTTGCATAAAACAAGAATCAAATAATAGTACTTCTAGATTTGCATGTTGATTCGGAATACAAAATGTATACATCCCAAAAGCACTACAGACACAATAATGTTTACTTGCATTTTATTACTAAGAGAAATACAGGAATGAATACGTGTTTGTTTTGCATTTCTATCGTGTTTCGTGCCTTATTAAATGGTAACTCTATTATCGAGTTGCCTTTTCTTTAGTATCATTTATTAAAATTATTATAATTCAATACGTTTGTCGTTCGGTATTATTACACTATATATTGTGTCAAGGAGACAGCAATGGTTTCTCATACAGATGTCTTACACCGTCATCAAAATAATGAGAACATTTTTTACTAGTATTATTTGATAAATTGTATACTTTTTCAATGAGAAACAAACGCGTTTATAACCTCAGGTGAAGTTGACCTTTGATTGCTTTCACCGTTCTATTTATGTATTTTTGCTTTTGATGTTTCGATGCGTTTCATGCATTTGTCGTCAAAGCTATATATCGAACGTCACTGATGAGTCTTTTGTATACTAAACGCGCGTCTGGCTTACAAAATTTTGATCCTGGTATCTATGATAAGTTTTTTCTCAAGCGTACGTATCTATGGTTATGAAACACAAGAAATCGGAATCCAACGTTTGTATTATAAATGGTAGGATTCATTTCGATACCTCTTAAATAGATAAAAGAATAGACAAAAAAGAGGCGGAAGATACTAAAGCATGAATCAAAACAAACAAGACCAGGACAGACCGACAAAATAAGAATAAAAAAAAAAAAGAAAAGACAAAGGACAGTCTACAATATACTACATACAAAACTAAAAAACTAAGCAACACAAACCCTACTTAAAAACAAATATTGAATAGCCGAATATCTGTCTTTACCTGGTAACCATGTGCTTATCGAAAAATTATTTGGTCCTGCTTCATTTCAGATAATTGATGATGTATTGTCACTCAGTAAGTCACAAACCAGTGATTGCTTGCATATCATATATCACAGGAAACTTGAGAACAAGGATACTATCAAAACTAGGAGGCCTGCTTCATATCATGATATCTTCCACGATATTGAAACATTTGGACGATTTCAAACTATAATATATAACAATCATGATGATTTCGCCTTTTCAAATGTCAACTTTCCATCTCTCGATAGTAACATAGCATCTAAGCCATCGTATGGAGTATAGATCTTAATTAATACGTTTTGCTTGTGTATGTTCACACCACATTGTTTGTGTCTCAATTCACTAGCGACATGTTCCCGTGGTCTTCTATCGCTAGATAGAAGAATAGTCGTCTAAAATGTAAATTTCCCGATTGTGTCCTATTCCCAATTGTGACATTTTGACTGAATATGAATTCGCATGGCGGATGATGCATGCATAGCAGGAGGTGCTTATACTGATGTTTTTGCTTTTATCTTGTTTATCTTCTAAATGGACAAAATCAAGAAAAGTGCGTCAGACGCAACACATTTTCAAGTGTTATTTTCATTTTATAACTTAGAGAATCAACTTTATCTACCTGCCATTTCTGTATTTGTTTCACATATCATTAATAATGCTCTGCCTTTTAAATATGTATTTTAAGGAGTAGTCGCAATTTTTAATCATTGATAACATGTATTATTGACCAATTTTCAAAGTCAGATTTAATAATCATATCAATGTCATGCTAAAGACAGTAACTTGAAATTGTATTTTTTTAAATTTAGTTGACACGATTGAATTTTACGCTTATCATGTTTAATCCGATATTATCATGCACAAGACAATAACTTAACAATAGTATTTAAAAAATTGGTTGACACGACATTTTAGGACTAACATGTGTTATCCGATACTATTTATAATATTTTTCGTTTTAGGATATTTAGAAACATCTGTTGAAAGTGTATCTGGTTTTAGAAAATTATGAAAATGTCTACCACGAGGAAAACGGTAATTAATTTGTAGTTTGCTTAGTTTTGTACTTTTACCGGTGTGTAGGCCACAGCCTACTACCATAATGTCCAATTATTTTAAGGTAGCTAGCTTTTCCTTTGCATCATTGATTAAAAATATATGTGAATCAAAACGATTGTTGTTGGGTATAATACACCATCCATTGTGTACATATGTCGAGATCAACGAGATTTCAAAGGTCTTTCATATAGATACCCGACACCTTCAAAAAAAAAAAAAAAATAAGGAGAACATGTTTTGACCAGTATTATTTTGTAAATTGTATACTATTTCAATGAGAAACAAAAACATTACTTTTTCTTTTGAAATTCTCATGCATTTATGTAATTGGCGTCTTTTCATTGAAACTTATCAAATTTAGGAGCATCAGTCTTATATACCTGCCATTCAATAATTATCTGTTGTGCATTTTGGTAAATGAAAAAAATAAATATTAGAAACCGGTAAAATTAGAAAAAAAGGTGTTCTAATTTTACTACCATACATAGTTTCGCTTTATTTAGTTACAGTTGCCAGAGAATTGGTCGTCATTTGAAATATCTTACTTCCAATAAAAAGGAAAACGATAAAGATAATGATTAATGGGACCACGAAACCGACAGTATACATTAAAAGATTGTACGTTCGGTTTAAATATTTGATTTCTTCCGTAAAAAAGACACTTGTCTTTCCTTAAAGATCGTACGTTGTCAACTGTATGTCTTGTTTTGTATTATTGATACACAAGGTCATTCTAATTGATGGACTCAGTATATCACTTAGTTTGGCTCGTCACACATTAAAAGAGTTTGAATGCAATTCGTGTATTTTAGACATGTAGTTTGACAGTTTCGCTGTAAATATAATTATGCTCTTTTTTTTTTTCAGACAAACAAGAATTTTTCTTGCATAATCACACATGCGAACAATTTCAATTTGATTATTCACGTTTCTCATTCAATAGATCTTACTTTTGATATTATTTACCTATTAATCTCTGATTATTCGGGAATTTCATCTACTAATATATTCGCCAAGAATTCACAGTCAGAATTAAAAATACCAGTTGAAGATTTGTTAAGACAATCGGAGTACAAGATTGAATTATATGGATTAAGAAATATTGTCGTAAACAGACACGAATATGATACTGTTGTTTGCTTTGGCGAAAGGAAATTTAAAGGTAACGTTATATTATAATAACATCTATAAAGGCAACGGCATCACTTGATTACAGTTATTAAAAGACAATATATTACATCAAATCACACACCCAATCAAAAAATGAGTCCGACTTCCCATACATCAGATGATGGTCACTATCACAAAACCTATCTATCGAAATGCATTCGTGTAAGTATAAAAATTATGAATATAAATCATATATAAAAGTATATTGAGAAATAAAAGCGAGGCGGAAGATACCAAAGGGATGTTCAAACTCAAAAACTGGCAACGCCTTGGCAATAGACGATGACGAACATTCATGGTGATCTCAGGTGTTCCGGAAGGGTTGGCAGATCCTGCTCCTCAGGTGATTATATAGAAAATACTTGTTTATTTCAACAAACATTATCCGGAATTAAAATTACAATTTTTCAAACTGACATGTATAGTTATTACAATCATTTTATGCAAAAAAGCTGAGAGGAGGGATAGTGGTATTAAAAAAGGACAATTCATTATTATTTAAGATCAATTTTCTAATGTAGTGTTGGCTTATGAAAACCAAATAGATGTCACAATTTTCTTGGATGCGGACGGAGATGCAAATCTTCCTGGTGAATTCAGTTCTCAGGTAACTAAACATTTTGTTTTCTAATGAAAGTCCAAGCATTATATTTGAGTTGCATCCCATCTACAATAGAGGAAGTTCTACTGGTTAGATTTCGGTCACTTTTCTCTTCTCTGTAAACTCAAAGTACTGAATCCACGGGCAGCCCTACACTCTTATATCTGTACGTCGTAGTACAATTCATATAGCAACCTCATTTACAATACAAGAAGATATGATCTCAAATTCATTTTTAAATTATTTCAATTCAGAAAAATTGAATAAAGTTTAAGTCTTGTTTCAAGATATCAATACAAAATTCAAATCAGTTTGAAAGTAGGCACGCAGTTGATAATGATTCAACGACATTCTTTCCATTCATACTTATAACGTGCGTGAAGATTCTGTTCCTTTTAATCTTTGACAATGTACAAGTTAAGCTCTCCTGTAATAATTATGGCTACAGAGATTATATATAAATGCTAATTTTTGACAAGCTCTAGAACTAGAAGTTTTGTTTTTAATATCAACAGATATGTATTAGAAATTATAGTTTTGATAGGCTTTAATTCAGTAATATCAATGTATGGATGTTCAACCTGTTTTACATAAGTTTCATTCGGTAAAGTGATAAGTCATCGATTAACATATCAGTATAAAAAAATATATTTTGTTAACGAATTCGAATACTATTCTTTAAATGATTTAGGGGACATTACCTACTGTGATTCACCGGCATCTTCCAAATAGATATGTTGTAGAAACCGAGTGTGTGTACATCGAACCAATGGAGTTCCTGGTCTTTATTAAACATGGCAACACACTATATGTTTTTAACCTGTACAAAAGACACCTTGAATATGAACTCCCGATCGATCTGCCATCAGCAACCATGGCCAAATGCAGAGTATTAGCAACATGCAGGAAATCAATTGAAGAAAGAAAGTATTTTATATCAAAAACCACTGCATACAGCAAAATAATTGACTTCAAAACATGTAAGGATTTTAACAAGTTATGATATAAGTTTGAAAGAATACCTATTATAACATCTACCTCTAAATTTAGACAACAGTAATTAACCGATGTTTCAATTCTCGCTAATCGATTAAGAAGATAAAAATCAAGGTAAGACTCAAAAACAAAGGGAATTACATGAAGGAATTCAAATGGAGAGAGACCGGTTGCATCTACAGGGTAAGGGTATCCTGCTATGGCTGTTTCGTCCGCCATGCGAATCCACACTCAGTGAAACTGTCCAACTCGGTCCAATATTATTCCTTGATCATCATAATTCATTGTTTAAGTGAATATTCTGTGTTTGAGAAATTTTGCTTTGAAAATGAATAAAACACTTTCCATTTATTACAAACATATAAAAATCATTTCATATGTCTCATAAATTCCTTAAAATTAAACTATTTACCTTTAACTTGCAAGAATAACTTGCAGACAAATGTATAACACTGCGATTAATGCCAGTTTGTCATCTAGACACATACATTTGAAAATCTTGTTTTGCAATAAACTACAACACACCCATATATAATGCTGGAAAGGTCAACACGTTGAAAGCCAAGGAAATCATTGTTTTGGCTCGCACATATCGCCAGGTTTAAGGTTTCTGCACAATAATCTGATTCTTCATAAGCTCAAGTCCAGTTAAAACATATTAAAATCGTATATCATGCACACATCAGAGGTCTTACCATTTCAAAGTCCTTTCAAGGCGTAAGTGTAAAAGTCAGGAACATGACGGAACCGCAAATAATATACAGTAGTGTATTAATGGGATATATATGGTAAATAAATTAGATAACTGATATATTCAAATGACCAACCAACTTGTGATGGTGAATCACAAAATTGGTGAAGATATGATTACAAGCGTTCTTCATTACAGCCATACCGTGGTATTGTTTTAGTTAAAACATGTGATGTCATTCTATTGTTGTACCCGTTCTTTATTTCAGTCATTGGACTATCATTTATCTGTAAGAAACCATTATGTTACCCTTAACTGTCCTATATTTTAAAGAATAACTCTCATCTTTCTTTAAAAATATTGGACAGCTGAAGGTAGAAGAATTGATTCTTACAGGTAAATGATAGTTCAAGGACTGAAAAGAAATCCACCAATGCACACAATTTGTTTTTTCTTTTTTTTTCATTGTGAAAAAATTACAACGAAAGAACAAATAACAATTACACAAAATTATTCTTTATTAAAGTCACTTTCCAATACAATTATTTCGTCACTTTTCAAGACAGTTTTTGAAAAAAAACTCTGAAATTGATTTTAACACAGTGTCAATACCTATTTCATAGCTATTTTTCTCATATTTTGGGTTGTCTCCTTTAGCAAAAATTTGGCTGACAATCATCGTTGTAAATTTTGTTTTTGTTCTTATAGGTTTTATTTTGTGCACAAGATTTTTAATATCCTCGTCGGTCTTTGGATATGAAAATCGACCTCTTGTTTTGCTCTCATTCTTCCTACCATCACCTTCAGGTGTAATACCACCAAATCATTGTACGTCACATCCGGTTGCATACGAAAAAGAATCGAAAAAAAATATTCCCTTGAATTTGAGAGTTGTAGGAAATAAATCCTACATTTCATTGAAGTAAAAAATTTCTAAGTCATAAACATATATCTTGGGTGGTTCAAAGCACCCTTATTTTTTTTTTTGGCGTTTCTATAGAATATTTTGGAAACTTGAGGTTACATGGTTTCTAAAGCTTGTACACAGGAAAAAAAGAGATGAAAATTTGATTGGTTAACTTCCAGTGATGGTTATGTTCTTATATGCAATAAAATGTTATATGAAATTTTTTCTATAGTACTAGACAGGATAAAACTTTACTCATGCCAAGTATTTCTTTATTTGAAACAACGATAAATCCTGCACAATTTTTTGAAAAGTGCAAATTTAACAAAGGCTTATAGGAGAAAGTCAATGGTGGTATTACCTTCAGCTACAATGAAAATGAAAAACAAATTAAATAATGCTTTTAAGTTAACGCTTGATAGATCATGCTGTAATACGAGGACCACACGAAAGATAACTTTATTATCACAATTAGGAGAAAACCGTTTTCAGGTGTCGGCTTTGAATTGTAAGATTTTTCTTTAAAAAAAAATGTCTGTATAGGATTATAACGCAAAACTTTGCTTATCAACGACGACGAATGTAAGAAACAGAAAAACTAACACGTTACCGCAGGTGTCCGATTCGCACTTTGTTCGTAGTGATCGGTTTTTGTTTTTAGCAACAAATGAAGTTTCTTGATTAACATAGTGCTAGATTAATTATATGTTTGTTAAATAAATTTTTAGACAGTTTGTAATTGTGTTATATAAATTTAAACATAAAACCCTTTCCTGTTTTGAATTGATTGACAATAGAGGCGGGGAGTTATAAATAAAGGTATTTTGGCCATATATAACGTCAAAATACAGATTATTTTTGTTTATTTCCAGTATATTTATGAATAGTTTCAAACACTTCACTCAAGTTTAGATCTCGAAAGTAAATTTGATTGAATATAATGATTATACACTACGCACAGAGACACGGATAATAATGTACACTAAGTTTTACAATGCTCTGTTTTGAAAGAAAAATGAAATCGTTATTTGCAAAGGGAAATCGAGGAACACAAATATATTTCGGTAACATAAACAAAACCCACAAAGGACAGCAATACGCAAATAAACTAAAAAAATAAAAAGACCGATAAAAACCAAAAAAGGGGTGAATGTATTCAAATGGTCCGGTGTGGGTAAAAAATAACTGTCTCTTGTAAGACATACGCCGAGTCAAGGTCAATTTCGCTGAACAAGGACGGAAAGAGGGGGTCTTCGTCATACGGGAAATTTATGATTGATTTTTTTTATGTATAGTAGGTTAATACGTCAGAAAATTTTGATCACCAGATATTTCATGGCGATGAATTTTTACAAATAAAAGATGTTATATTTAGATCATAATTCTCATAACATTCATTGAAATAATATAAGAGGGGAAATTCCGATCATCACCAAAATAATTTAAATTGCTTGCACGCTTGTTATTTCTGCATTTGTGGTCATTCATTATATGATATAGTGTTATATTTGAAATAAAATCGACCGCGGTGCACTCGATATAGTTGAACCTTGTTCTGCAACGTGAACCTGTCTTTAAGCTTCGTGTGTTATTCATCTTTTTTTTTTCGCTCATAAGAAATGAAACCCCAGAAGGAATAAGGAAGTAATAGGAGAGGACTACATTTTAAAATATATAATTACAAAAATTGCCATTTTTTTTCTGCTATAACTAAATCCGCACGGAAATATGATATATTTGAACACAGATTTGATTTTAATCCAAAGTTTGAAAAACGCAATCACTATATTCGACATCGCTATCTTCTTGTCGGAAAGAATTTTGCTTTAAGAATATACGTTCATCGTCTTTATCTATTTTGACACACCAATTACATGTAAAGGTATTCACGTAAATGTATAATGTAGCGCACGCAAAAAACATGATACACATGTCACGCACTATGTCTTCGTGCACATATAACTGAACATGTAGTTTACCTCAAACTGTTCATTTTTTTTTGCTATTGTTTAAGTTGAGCTACTGTTTAAAGGGTCAACATGTAGGATAATATTAATAAAGTTTATCCAAAACAATTTACACACTTGATGAAAATAAATCTTAACAAAAGTTTGTATGTGTTTGCTTTTTTCACCTTTTTTGACAAGTTAAACAATGTTTTAAGTAAGATATAAGCCTCTAACAGTTCATTCTGTAAATTTGGAACAGGTCTTCGGCCTGCGGCCTCAAACCTGTCCAAAATTTTACAGAATGGACTGATTTCGGCATATATCCTTTATAAAAAATATTCATCTGTTTGTTAAATCAATAAGAAGAAAGCATATACAATACATAAATTGTTTTTAAACATAATTTTATTTTTCTCAATTCTATTCACGGACGCCATCACCAGTTGGTTGACCGTTGTGGAATATATGTTTCAATCGTCGTAAATACAATCCCGTCCTCCTTTTCCCCGAATGTGACCTATCGAATTACACTTATCACCGGGTTTGTACTTACACGATCAACACGACGGGCGTCACATGTGGAACAGGATCTGCTTACCTTCCGGAACACCGAAGTTCACCCCCAATTTTATGGGGTTTGCGTTGCTGAGTCTTGTGTTTTCTGTGTTGTTTTTTGTCTTTTGGAATTTTTTTCTTTTTGGCCATGGTGTTGTCGGTTTATTTTCGAGATTGAATGTCTCTTTGGTATCTTTCGCCTCTCTTTTTCTACATGCATGCCTACAACGTTGATCAGTCACACAGATCATATAGAGACCTAAAATGCAAAAATCAAGAATACCGAAACATTATCTAAACATGGCAGAAAAAGTCACTTATGACTAGGAGAAGGAAATATAAAACTAATCAGTTGCTCTGTGTTAACGCACGTTTCTACACTATTAAAACTTACTCTTTAAATGATTTGTTTTTTGTTTGTTTTAGTTTTGACAAAAGGAGATGTCTATACGCTGTATCACTTGGCCTTATCCTTTGGAACACAAATTGAAAATTCAGGTTTACACCCGATTCGTTATTTGTATAGAAATAAAACAGAAGAATATTTTACAATTATTAGACTTCACACTAATGGAGAAATGCGACCATATCTGAAGAATAATGGGGCTGAACAGGGTTCTGTATTAAACGGTAGAGTAAAAGGCCTATTTTTCAGTACTTTAGTTGACAAAACTACGAACAGACCACAGCCATTTTCACACTACGGACCAGTACGATTGTACGTGGAAGCTCAGTATATGTGTAACCCCAAATGTAATCTTTACTTCGCCGATTTTTATTGTCATAACGTAAGACATCACCTGACAGTTGTATTAATGCCTAAATCATCTCCTTGCAATGAGCTATGCCGGCAATACCTTCTTCAGTTAGACATATACAATAATCCATATCTTCGTGTATTTCGCTTTCCGAATGGATCATCTTGTGTCTTAGCTAACATGGATATAATTGTAGAAATATTTTACACAGAAACTGTAAACGTTTCGCACATTTTAGAATCTGGTCGCGGTTACATGGAAAGAACACCAACAAGGGGGCGTGGTTTTGCTCCTTCTTCTGGCATTCCAAAGAAATCAACGTGCGAAATATGTAATATTAACCGCATTTCTCCTAGAGAAAGGACAAGAGACAAAATATATAAAAAATAGCTCATGATTATCAATTGAACAAACATCATTGAAATAAGAACAATACAAGAATTTCAACTATTTAGTCTTTATGATGTAAATAGACCATGTCATATTTGTTATTTTATAAATGTTTGTACTTAGATTCAGTCCTATTTGCTAATGTAAGTTAAACTTCTCAGAGCCGTTTCCCCACCAAATTCTAACAAAATAGCATCTTCGTCTTCAGAGACAAAGTTCGTGTACACGGTGTAAATTGCGTGTCCGAAAAAAAAATGAAGTTTCCGAGGGAACCGATAAATTTTCCACCAAAACAGAGCAGAAAAAAATCATAGCTAAGAGGAAAATACAAACAAGAAAACTTAATTTCCATTTAATATTACACATTAGACTAAGGATTTAACAAAATAATCCTTTAAATAGGCCATGATTAAGATTGGTCGGGAGAGTTAGCAGGTCTTACTCCACAAATGACACCTATCAGGCTACTTATTCTGTATTTATGTACGGTAGCAGCTCTTTTTAGAAGTAAATAAGATACGAAACGGATGCTATTGAATTTCACATCAACTACAAAATAAATACTCATTAGAGAATTGTCGACAAACAGCTTAGTTATACTTTACGTACCGTCTTACGAACGTCTGAAGGTTTCTTGATTTGCTTTTTCAAAACCTATTTTTTTCTCGTAAAGTTTACACCGTACCGTGAGATATTCTGATGTATAAAATATGCCACTAGTGCAGCAGGATCTGCTTACACTTCCGCAGCAATTTAATTGGGTTCGTTTTGCTCAGTCTTTAAGTAGTGTTAAATGAGCTTGCCTGTTCGTCGTCTCTCTTTTTTCCCATGACGTTGTCAATTTAGTCGATTTATGATTTTTGAATGCCCCATCCACCCCCCCCCCTTTGGTATCTTTCGCCTTTCGTTCAATGAAATTTAAAATGAAATCAGTATTATAATATAAGTAAGAAAATTCCCCAGAATGCAGGGTGACCAATTTCTAATAATCATTAAAACATGCATAAAAGCTTCAAGGATGCCTTTCCTTCGAAGATAATATTTCGCACTACTGTGAAGACCACATGCTTTATAATGACAAACGATTAACTCTGGTTTTTTTTTTTTTTTTTGTATAGGACAAGTCAAAACTTTACGACTATTGCAGAAAATTATCAATAAATTGAGGAGCATGAGCGTCTCTATATATTATGTAAAACATGTGGACGGTTCAATTTAATTTTAGGGAATATGTTGTAATAAAGTGTGAAAAAATCTAGCACAAACTTAGGTCGCAACTATATGGAAATTACAATATTGACATCATAACATGTTTCAAAGAACTTTTCACTTATGTTTACAAAAAGAAAATATTTACTTACTATATACTGTAAATTCAGAAATTATTGCGAGGTTTTATTAATGCGAATAATGCGATTGCATGAGTATCGCAATAATAAGAATTCGCATTGTGATATCTAATAAATATATTTCTATTAACTGTTTCCTGAAATCGCAATAATTAATCTCGCATTTTTTCGAATTTTTCAAAAATCGTAATAATAAACGCACGCAATAATTTTTGAACTTAAAGTAATTAATTTAAGACCAAAAGTTTGTTTCACTTCATATTTTTTATTGAATCACGTAGTTTTGATCGCATGATTTTCAATGAAAAGTTTAAGCACTTTATAAATTTCGTGCATCCAAAGCGCTTTTTCTGAATTTACCTGCATCAGCAATTCTCAAACATAAATATTTGAAAGCCAGGGGTGCCTAAATACTTAAAAACGTAAGAAGCTATATGATCAAAAAGGACATAAACAGAAGAGTCAAATTCAACCAAGGTCAACATTGGCTGAATGAGTTTGAACATTAGTTTTTTTTTTAAATTTTAATTTGTAAACCTAGAATTTTAAATAAGCATATGCTTTAAATCATCTCAGATACACAGCTGATGATACTCTCAGGGACTAACAGTCCACCATCAGTTGAATCGACCCAGTGCAAGTAAAGGAAATACACGGTTATGTGACCTATGATATCGACTGAAAAACGTTATAGAAAAAAGTAAAATAACAAAAATACCGAACTCCAAGGAAAATTCAAAACGGAAAGTCCCTTACAATATTATTAATTTCAAACATAGAAAGTGGACCCGAGATCGACCTTTATAAACACGAAAATATCGTCGAAAAAGTAAAACATCTAACGACCATAATGAAGGGAAATGAATAATAGATGAAGGGAAATGAATCATATAAATAATTTCTCTGATGGTGTTTATATGGATGAAACTTATTAAAAGCACCGTCTAAGTAGTTTTCAACAGTTTGTCTACTTTTTAACCTTTAAAAATTTACACTTTCGCGGTGGCTTTTTGTTTGCTATGTATGCTATGAGGAAACCATCAGTGTCGACAATCATTGACGCCGATGAAAGAATGTATTCCATCGTTGTAGATTCAAAAGATGAATAAAAAAATACTTTTATACCCTGCTTATGGCAGTTCTTAATTCTGCATAATTCACTGTACAAATCACTTAAAGGAAGATAATTCGATTTTGGAAAGAAAACTTTCCTTAGAAATAACCCAATTATTATATAGTAGACGACAGATTATTGACACTCATAATTTCTAAAATTTCAAAGTGGGTACGTTTTACTTTGATATACTATGAGCGTGTTCGATCTACGTTGACCTTTTTGAGAGAGGAGTTACAAAATATTGATTTCATGTGAATCGAATTTATCTGCATTCAAGGATATGAATAAAAGAGATATGGTATATACATAAATGAGACAGCAACCCAAAACAAATTCTTTTATAAAAAGTTTCAAACATACGAAATGGGCGGGGAATCAAAATCAACAAGTGTGTTTGATCTAAAATTCATCGAGTATGCTCAAGAGCAAAGGTAGAAAGCCCAAATTAAAATTTAGAACGCACAAAAACAAATTTAGCGGCGAGAACCTACTAAGGTCGACGTTAACCGAAGTAGCTTACGACAACTATATAAATTTATTTATTCAAATTTTACTGACAAAATAAATCCTTTGAATTATTCAAATATCCAAGGACTGGGCAGATTATACGTCCGGTGACTGATAGTCGACCAAATAGTAGAAACGAAAACATATGATTTTATTTGCCTACTAAAACATCTTTATCAGTTATTTTCTAGACCAAAGTTTTGAAATCAAAAATATTAAACAAAAGCAAAATGCTATTTTCCTAGCTACTTTTGAAACTTGCATTAAAATGAGCGCACAAAATTGGTCATTGCCCTTTCTTTCTTATACATATTCTTTCTTTTTTTTATCTTCTTCTCTAATGCGAATAATGCGATTGCATGAGTATCGCAATAATAAAATTCGCATTGTGATATCTAATAAATATATTTCTATTAATTGTTTCCTGAAATCGCAATAATTAATCTCGCATTTTATCGAATTTTCAAAATCGTAATAATAAACACGCAATAATTTTTGAACTTAAAGTAATTAATTTAAGTACAGCTCTTTGTAAGAACCAGGCAGAGTGCGATACACGAAGGTTTCAGATTTTATCTAAAATGGGCCTAGTAGAAGCAGTAATGAATACTGCTCAAAAATAATTTTGAGTGGAAAATATGAGTGGTTGCCATGGTAACGAACACTCTATTTTTGGTTGTTAAGCGTAGTAAAATCTTTCAAAAATCAGCTAAATCACCACAATTCAGAGTCTGATTATAATTAGAATCGTGCATTTTTCATTAATGTTCATATGTTACATTGATACAACTTGGTTTAAGCTTCATTTTAGTGAAGATTGCATGTCAACCAAATTTGTATAAACTGATACCGTAGTACATATTCCACCCTCCAAAAAAGAAGAAAAACATACCAATAAAAAAAACCAAACAAAATCAAAAACAAAACAAAAAGCAGCAACAAAGAACAGTATAAAAAACCAAAAAACATATACTTGCAATGCATTGCCTGTAACCATGATATATGTATGATGTATAAAACTTGACCTTGAGGTTATATTCGGGTAAATTCCTATAGACTGTAAGTGTGTTATGTTTAATTTAAGATATAAAATTGATAATTATTAAGGGTATATCATTGATGACCTTGTTACTGAAGAATATAAAAGTCAAAAATGTTTTGTGTATGATTGACATGATCATTTTTGGTAGAAATAACTTGACAGGTTATCCAAGATGTAAGCATAAATTTAGTTTGTCTCAAAATGATTGAACTTTCAGTTAGAATAAACATGAAATAGATAATGAAATCATAACGTCAGTAGGTATGTTTAGTTTTAATTCTTCTATATATTGAACCAAATTGCCATTTTAACGGATAATATGTATGCTGTTAAAAAAAATGGTAATTGAAATTATCTCACATAATCTAGAAGATATTCCCCAACCGTAAAATAATTCGTTCCTGGGATAAGAGGAGGTTGCTTTCACACGCACAAAATAGCTTATTTGGAGTCTCCGCACTTGGGGAGTGTGTTATCAAAAAAATTTCCTTCTTGCAACCTTGAGAAAAAGTATCTCTTTCCGAGACTTGTGCTTTAATTTTGGTTGGAAAAAATGATTAAACGCTTAGAAACAATTGAATTGGTCATCAAAGGACCTATAAGCTAATAATTAGACATATTGTGATGTTGCATTCAGCATTAGGGATGAACATTTCTTCAACCAAAGCAACGGAAAATACAAATATAAACTAC